>JANAVB010032219.1:19222285-19241982 GCA_029216955.1 Iris pallida | reverse complement strand
AATTTTATAGGAGAATTACTACTATCTAGATCGTTCCTATCGGCTATGCTTTCAACAAGTTGGTAGGAATCTTCGTTCAAATATAACTAGAACGTGTCGGTTCAAAGGAATTCAGTCTTCGCCTAACATGGGTAACTTAGAGATGAGTCTACACAAAGCCTTGTCTAGAATTAGAATGAAGATAAGGCATGATTAGGTAGGCGTTTATTCTTCCAAGTCATAAGGACTAATGTGTGTGTGTTGCTATTTGGTGTTTTGGTGTTGTGAGGAGGCATGTGCTTGCTTGAGTGAAAATCATACGTTATAGGTGTGATGCGTCTTGTATGGATCATGGGTATTCAGTTGTTCGAGAAATATTTAACGACCCGACCTAGTGTGGGGGCACGAAGAGTGGGTACGTCCAGCCTTTGCCGCAGTATCGACGGTAGAACGCTGTCCTAGGTCACATATATCTAACAATCATAAGGTACCTGTAAATTATATACTCTTCAAACGGAGGACAATACAAAAATGTACAGCTCAATCACAACTATGGTAGAAATACGATAAGATAGATAGATAGATATGATATGAAGATCACAAAATGAAAAACAACAGGAGAAGAAGTCTAAGTGTCTAAGATAACATCTCCACAAACATCCAGAATAACAACAAGATTCCAAATATATACATAATGTATCCAAATAAGACAAGACAATAAAATAAGATAACTAGTCTAGCTAACTAGCCTAGACTACTGGGTAATATCCTCTGCAAGGACTGGGTCGTCCTTAGAGTCCAACTCGCAGGTGTCATCTAGGCCTGCTCTATAATACGTAGGACAGAACTCGTCAATATCATCTGTAACATTTCAACAGGTTCAGTCAGGACAAGAATGAGCACAATACATCTCACGCAGTTCATATCATGATAGAAAATGTAAGCATGCTACAAAGTAAGATACATGAAACGCTGAAGAATATACATGAAGTAAAATAGATAACTGTAAGAAAATATCTACTATAAGTAAAGAATTATCAGTGGCTAGTGATGTAGAGTACAAGATAGACATGTGAACGGCTTGAATTTGCACATGATTACACAGAATGAATAAATAAGTCTCAATGATAATAAAAGAAGTCAAAAGATAGTCGGGTGGTCATTCCCACGCCAAACAGCTATAAAAAATAGTCTCAACTAAATGGAGTCCAACCTCCTCAAAAATAGAACAATGAAGATAAAAGATGTCCACTACAAAATCTCAAAAAATAAGAGGAAACTAAGTATCAGCGGAAGATGCCTCATCATCGACATATGCAGGATCCAAAGCTGCTCCGTACTCCTGGGAATAGTCCTTCTCGTCTAATCCTAGAGAGATCACCAGGTCCTCGGAGGGACGTAACAAGATACAGAAAAATATGCCAAAATAATTGAATGTGTAAACATGCGACTATGACTCTACTAGATCTCCTAACCGTCTATGTGAGATGCACTTTGAGGACAATATTCTATGCAGGGGCTGTAGGATCAGCAGAGTAATAAAGAATGGCAGTATGTAGCGCTCATCCGAGTCGCTATCGGCCAGGGGCAGTAGGTAGTGCTCATACGAGTCACTATCGGCCCACAAATGTGTGTAAAAAGTAAATGTAGCCCCTACGCTATTAGCAGTCCCCTCCTTCCAATGCTCATATCCAAGATGTATCCACAGCCTGTCAAGTTGGCAACTGCTACAGCTTCTAACTCAATATACTAGTAGCAATTACCTCATATCCGTCGCACAACCCATACGTATCGATGGCCAGTCGAGTACGCAATTCCGTGTCCTATATGAACTCATTCATCATGTGATACACATGTGTCATGGCCATTGGAGATATGAAAATATCCCACACTCATAAGGTGGTCGTCTAACTCTAGGTCGTCATGCATAATAGAATATAAAAATAACGAAAATGACTAAATCAAGTCTCTCGCACCCAAGTGTGACTTGGACGCACCACATAAACAAAATGAAATATAATAGAAAGAAATATGCACTAATAAAATATACTAAAATAAATGAACACAATCAAAATCTATGGCAAGGTATACTTGTCTGTGGTGCGAGGAGGGCAAATCCAAATATCGCAAGCGTCAACACAAAACTCACAATTCACAGATGGATTCGGATGCTGAAACAAACATCAAAAATGTTTTCGGTGAAAAAGATATACCTAGGAAACGCCTGTCCGAAAGTCAAATTCCGAAACAGGGACGAAATCGAAATTTCGGGTCAAAACGATATCCGTCGTTGGACCTACTTTACACCGAACACGCACCAGTGTCTACAGTCTCTATAGTCATCAAACTACATGTCTACGGATCCGATTTGAGGAGACGAACCCAATGGTATGTCCAGTATTGGATTCCGATGAGCCGTGCATAAAATCGTCCATTAGATCGGGTCGCGGGCCCCGCCAAAAAGGCGTTCCAATCGACCTTCTCAGATTTGGACCAAACATGGCACACAAGACTATAATTACGATTCGGACCCGTTGGCACAAGTTTTGTCTCAATTCGACGACTGTACACGAAGTTATGGTCAGGTTTGCAAAGTGTCGATACAGGGGTACCTTGACGGATACGCATGATTTTGTCACACAACGCAACGAAATCGAGTTCCGTCTGTTCCCACATGTCAGCAACATCCATACGCACCTTTCGATGTATACGGTGCACGACCATGTCGCTCGGTTTGTCGGGGGCGCAGCCGTATTGGATAGTTTCTAAGTTTTACTATTTAAAATAATTTTTCGTCATACTTTAACATCGATTTAATTCATGCATAGAAATCGAAAATACAGATCTACAAGTTGTGTTTTAATCTCGATTATGTTAACTTCAATCCCTTAATTTGTTCTCGGTAACCCTATATTCTGATCGAAAACTGGCTGCTTAGTTGAGGTTTTAACCTAGTTATATACTGCTTTTGTTAGTTTTTTACTCAACTTTGCGTTGAGTTTCATGGGGCCCAGTGGGTTATGCCGAAATCCCTTTGAAGGGACTCGAAGGGAGTTGTGTGGGGTTTCTAAATAACTTTACGAAATTAAAATGATCGACGATGGATGAGTAATCAAGGTGGGAAGTCGGGTACCTTGCAGTCGAAATCTGGCTTACACTTTGGGTGCGGTCGGCCAGGGCTGAGCAGCGGCACTCCGGTAATCGTCGACGGTGCGCAGGAGGTGGGGTGTGTGCGCGGGGGTACTTGAGGTCGCTCCTGAGTCGATGATTTGAGGATTCACGAAGAAGTTTAGAAGAATCCTCTCCGAAATTTCGTGCGCTCATATACTCGGTTCCTTCGAATTGGATTAGGATTTAATTAAGCCGAGTTTTTAAATGATTTAGGTTAAATTTTTCTATCTAGTAGAGATTCTCTAGGAATCTACAGGATTTTATTTGGGATTTTGATGCGATTTGGTTGAAATCCAAATCTTAAATTTTTTATATCTTCCCTCAGCCGAGAGGAAGCAGCCGCTCGGGTTGCTAGGGCACTGTAGCCGGTTTTAAGTTCTTCTTTTTATATATATTATATATCTATATATATATATATATATATATATATACATAATAATATACACACGAGAATATAAATTGTAACTAAGTATCAAATTTTTTTTATAACATTTGTACACTATATTTAGTAGCAATTAAAATATCATGCAACACAAGCATACTATTTATTATATACATATATATATCAACTAATTATTAATTCAAAATAATATAGTATAAATAATTTAAAGTACTAAATTAATTAGAAAAATATTGGGGGTGACAAAACCAATAATCCCAGTTCTATCATTCAACATTACATGAACGCATACAAACATTCAATACACATGAGAATCCTATAAATTGTAAAAGTATCAAAATTTTTTTATAACATTTGTACACTATATTTAGTAGAAATTAAAATATCATGCAACACAAGCATACATATTTATATATATACATATATATCAATAATTATTTAATTCAAAATTAATATAGTAAAAAATAATTTAAAGTACTAAATTAATTAGAAAAATATTGGGGGTTGACAACAACCTATAATCCCAGTTCTATCATTCAATATTACATGAACGCATACAAATATTCAACAATCCTTCATCCCAATTCAATTCTCAAAAATAGAAAATTGTGGATATAAAACTGAGATGCATTCTCAAGTTTTATGCATACATGCTCAGGTTCATGCAATGAATTCTCAGTTTTACAACATGTTCAAGTTAACACAGGAATGTATTGCATGTTCTCATATTCTAAACAAGCACTCAGGTTAGGTATGTAGGAACGAAATCATAAAGCAGAATACTCTAGAGGGGGGTGAATAGAGTAGGCAGCGGAATATTGCTAATTAAAAACTTATTAGCAGTTAGATCACAAATATAATAATAATGACAAAAGTGAATGACAGAAATTAAAAGTGATCAGATGGCAAACGCAAACACCGAGATTTATACTGATTTCCCTCTTGTGAGAACTAGTCCAGTCGGAAGAACTCTAGCTTCCAGTTGAATCCACTATTGAAAAATCCTGCAAGTTTTTATACGAAGTCCTTGCAACTTCTACAGACGCGAGCTTTAATACGAAGAACTCGACCAACTTCAATTTTAAAGAGTTGAATCTTCTATCAAGCCTCTGATTACAATCGCTCTGAAATTTCTAGACCGTACCGCTCTGGCAAATCGACTAGAGGATTGTAACTGGATTGGGATTTGAAAATGAAAGGTTTTAGAACTCTTTGGAAGAACGTAAGCTCAGGAAGAGAAGAGATTGAAAGTGAATTGGTGATTTGAAATGATCGAAATACTTCTCTATTTATGGTTTTTCCAAAGACAGAACTCTGACAGAATTCGGACAGAATTCGGACAGAACTCTTTGTAACAAACTGCAACTGAAGGATGACCAAGTTCAAAAATCCAACGTTCACTAACGTTCCAAATGGCCGAACTCTGGCCGAACTCGGGCAGAGTTCTCCTTGGGTTCTGCCAGTTCATTTTTGGAGAAAATAAATTTTTGGCTTTTTGAAAAAATCTGTCAGAAGCTTTTTATAAAAAGAATATTTTTCAAAAACGTAGGTCATTTGTAAAGGAATATGATGGTTTTTGAAAAACGTTTTCGGATAGCCTATTTGCCAGTACGACTCGGTGTACAATGTATTCCTAGACTCAATAAAATGAAAAATTATATTGCTTAACAGGAAGTACATTCTGAATGGCAAACGGCTTCAGTCTTGAACATTGTTGATATCCATTGTTGAGCAGTGTCCAAAACGTCGTAGGTAAACATCTGAGTTGACTTGCATTTATATCGAGATAGAGTTTGATCAATTATTAAAATTAGGTTTGACCATGACCAATGGGCCAACAATCTCTCCCATTTTGATAATTGACAAACCTTGCCGATATAACATCTAAGCTTGGAATCAATTCAAAATAGTCTCTATTCACAAAAATGTTAGATCCGTATTTCTCCCCGTTGTCACTTAGCAAAATAATTGCAAAAGAGAAAAACTCCCCCTTAATAAATGCATAAGTAACAAACAGTGAGAAAACAAATAAAAATATGGAATAATCATTACAGGCATGGTATAACAGTAAAAGAAAAGATAGTCGAGAGAACACAAACACAGGCATGTATTGTCACAGGCAGTATTAATAAAGTGCTAGAATAAAAACTGGAACAAATAAAGTGCTGAATAATAGACTAAGATGCCAAAATTGAGGCATAATAAAAAAACTATGTCTATGAATAGTCACATAACAAGAAAAAGTGCTGATAATAACTAAAAGGACTGATAAAATTTGGAATGTCGGAGCATTTCCATGTTAAACCTAAGACAAAGTAACAGGCTCAATATCTAAATCTCAAAACTCATCATCATCAACAACGTATCAGCTGCAGCTCCAACTTGTCCAGAAGGGACCAGCTCTAGAAGTACAAGTGCCATAAGTATGAGGAGTGGCGCAAGTGTAAAACTCACCGACATAGTCTCGAGGCGGGGCACGAGCAACGTACGATACCAATCATATGCGTCCCTGGCTGGAATGGAGAGTGGACCGCCTCGTCTTCAATGCGGTAGCCAGAACAGACAGGGTCTCGAGGTAGAGAGCTAGCGAATAACCCATCTGTGCAAACCTCAGATCGACAAAGGAGTTGGCAATCGCCTGGAATCGAGTCACATCACGAAACTCGTGTTCCCTAGAGGTTCAACATAAAAAGACTGCAAATCTAATAAGTGTGAATACTCAAATGTCATAGGGTAGAATGGGAGGAACAGGTGTGTGAGCTGTGGAACGGTACAGGGGAGTAGGTGCAGTAGGTAGAGGAACAGATGCAATACTGCGACGAGATAGTTTGAGAAACTTGGGCTCGGGGTCGACACACAAGTAGATAGATCAATATCAAATCTCGAAAGATGCGAGGAATAAGCAGCATAAGATAGGTTGCGGTCTCTCCTCGACATCTACCCATCATCTGAATGATAGTCTTGGGGAAGAAAAAGGAATCCCCTATGAATATGATAAAGAGCAGAGAGCTCAAGGGCAGTGACATCATCTTTAGAAGTAGATTTTAGAAGTAAGGTGGGATAGATAATGCGATGTAATTCGTAGTTAAACAAGTTCAAGTTATTAGCCTTGAACTTTCCAGGATGCACGCGTACGGGCGCACAAAGTTCATTCTTGAAACTAACGAGTGTCGTGCCATCGAGAAAATCAAAATCAGTGATGTCATCGAGTGGGGCACCTTCGTTTGGGATACCAAGGATTTTCGCTAATATTTCATCAGTGAATTCGATATCGATTCCTCCGACACGTGTTCTCGCTGTAAAAGTGTCTAACATAAAATTACAATAGAATAATCTAATGGCATTAGTAGCAATGGAGAATTGTAATGTGACAAAATATTGTAACCCTAATGCCTCAAAGTAAGGACGGTGATCCGGAAAGACAGTCTATTTAATAGGTGATCCTGTGCAAATAGTATGCCTGATGAAGTCGACGTACCACAATAAAGCTTGATCGAAAGTTTTAAAATAAAACTCATTCGATGCACCATCGTCCGATTGGACCGAAGAAAAGAGGCAATCCGTATGCGGATCTGAAGACGATGCCTCTTCACTGGCATTGGTCTTCTTCCTCTTGAAGGGATTGAACTTAGGCATTCTTTCCCAAAATTTTCTAGAAATCCTAAGTATTAAAAAGTGGAGGAAAGAAGGGATTATACCTTCCAAGAATTGGATATGTTGTAGAGGATGATCTCCGTACGAATCCAAAGTTTGGACGAGAAACTCCACAAGGATTGGAAGAACAAGGATGGTGAAGAAGCTAGGGTTTCGGAGGCGCGCTGCTGCTGTTATGAGGATGTGGGAAAGAATAAAGAAGAAGGAAGCCTCGGGTTCGTGCTGGTATATATATATATACCCAGCCGAACTCTGGCCGAATTCGGACCAAACTCGGGCCGAATTTGCCAAAGGCTGCCTGGCTATATATATATATATATCAAAAATAATTCAAATGAGGCCACATTCTTTTTCATTAATTCGTTTCAAATGATTATTTCAAAGTTTAGTAATTTTAAATCTCAAAGTAATATAATTAATATTATTTTATAAATTAATATTCTTTACTCAGCATCTGTCTCAGATTAGCTGTAGGAGTACTGTCCCAGCTAACGGAGGTTCACCGGGAAACTCTTAAGTACCGTTTCGCTTCGGCCGTAGTCATGGTGACAGGTAGACTCTTTTGGGCTTGTCTCAAAAATAGTTTTTGAGTATCGAATAAATTAATTAATAAAACAAAATTAATTAATATTATTGATATCTAAAATTCCTATTTCTCGACGTAAATAATTGAAACGATCTTTCGCTAAAGGTTTTGTGAGTATGTCAGCTAATTGATTCTGTGTGTCTATGTATACAAGGTCTATATCTCCATTTTGTTGATGATCTCTAAGAAAATGATGTCGAACCTCGATATGTTTAGTACGAGAATGACATACTGGATTCTTAGTCAAATTAATAGAACTAGTGTTGTCACAGAAAATGGGTATGTGTGTAAAATGCAATCCATAGTCGTCTAAAGTTGTTTTATCCACAAAATTTGTGCACAACAACGTCCTGCGGCGATATACTCAGTCTCGGTTGTTGATAATGCAACAGAATTTTGCTTTTTACTAAACCAAGAGACTAGAGCTTTTTCTAGGAAAGGACATGTACCGCTAGTACTTTTTCTATCTACTTTGCATCCTGCAAAATCAGCATCGGAATAACCGGTTTGGTCAAACGACGTGGTTTTGGGATACCATAAGCCGACAAAAGAAGTGCCTTTAAGGTATCGAAAGATACGCTTAACTGCGCACAAATGTGATTCCTTAGGATTAGCTTGAAAACGAGCACATAAACAAACACTAAACATAATGTCTGGTCGACTAGCAGTTAAATATACTAAGCTACCGATCATACCTCGATACTTACGTATGTCGACAGGTTTGCCTTGTTCATCAATATCAAGCTGGTTGAAGTCGCCATTGGAGTGCTAAATAGTTTTGTTGCTTCCATGTCGAACTTCTTTAATAGATCCTTTGTGTACTTTGCTTGATTTATGAACGTCCCATTGTTGGTTTGTTTGATTTGCAGTCCGAGAAAGAATTTCAGCTCTTCCATCATGCTCATCTCAAACTCATTCTGCATACACTTTAAAAAAATTTGCAAAGAGATTCATCAGTAGATCCAAAGATAATATCATCTACATAGACTTGAATCAAAAGAATATTATTATTCAAAAACTTTACAAACAAAGTAGTGTCAACCTTTCCCTTTGAAAAATCGTTATCAAGTAGAAAAGTGCTTAGACGATCGTACCAAGCACGAGGGGCTTGTTTCAAACCGTTATAGAGCTTTCTTCAACTTGAAAACATATTCAAAAAATTTGAAACCAGTAAAATCGGGTGGTTGAGCTACATAAACCTCTTCTTTTATAAAACCATTTAAAAATGCACTTTTGACATCCATTTGAAATAATTTAAATTATGAAAACATGCAAATGCACATAACATGCAAATGGATTCTAATCTCGCAACTGGGGCATAAGTCTCATCGTAGTCGATACCTTCTTCCTGGTTGTATCCTTGAGCTATGAGTCGAGCCTTATTACGAGTCACTAAACCATTCTCGTTCAGTTTATTTCGGAATACCCATCCGGTGCCAATGACCGGATGATCAATAGGCTTGGGAACAAGTTCCCAAACTTGATTCTGTTCGAATTGGTTTAATTTCTCTTGCATAGCATCTAACTAAAATTATTACTACATGCTTCATCAATATTTTTGGGTTCAAACTGCGAGACAAAAGCAACACAAGAAGTTATATCTTTATTGGAGGAACATGTACTTACACCCTTGGTAATCTCACAAATTACCAAGTCCTTTGGATGACTAGACAAGAATCTCATCTTTTTTGGTGTAGTCTCAAGATTGCTAGTTCCGGCTTCTTTGCTTGGAGGTTCATCTGATGCCTGATGTGATGGTTCTATATCTTTGTGTGAAGGTTTTGCAGTAGCTGTACTTGGTACGATTATGTCTTCATTGTCATCATCGTCTAAGTGTTGATTTAGCTCATCAAACTTGACGTTGATAGTTTCTTAAATGATCATGGTTCTTTTGTTGAAGACTCTATATCATTTTCTCTTTGCTGCATAACCTAAAAATATACCTTCATCGGTCTTTTCATCAAATTTACTCAATTTATCTTTGGTATTCAGAATAAAACATTTACAACCAAAGATTTTGAAATAAGAAATATTTGGTGTTCTATCAAACCATAATTCATAGGGTGTCTTCTTCGATATAGGTCGAATTAGAACCCTATTGAGAATATAGCATGCTGTATTTACAGCTTCAGCCTATAAATATCTAGGTAGACTAAACTAGTTTAACATAACTCTAGCCATTTCAGATAGATTTTTGTTCTTACGTTCCACAACTCCATTTTGTTGTGGAGTCCTAGGGCAAGATAATTCATGCAGATAACCGTGTGTGTCATAAAATTGCTTGAATTCTGCATTCTCAAATTTGCCGCCATGATCACTACGAATGCGAGTAATCATGAACCCTTTTTTTATTCTGTACTTTCTTGCAAAAGGTGACGAATTCTGATAATGCATCGTTCTTGCGTACAAGAAAATAAACCCATGTATATCTAGAGAAGTCATCTATAATGACAAATGCATATAACTTACCACCTAGACTAGCAATTCTGCTGGGTCCAAATAAGTCCATATGCAAAAATTATAAAGGTCTAGTGGTACTTACAGCGTTCTTGGATTTGAATGTGGATTTGGTAGCTTTGTTCTTTTCACATTCACTACATACCGTATCCTTCTTGAAAGAAATATCTGGTAAGCCGCGTACTAACTTCTTCGTAGATAACCTTGAAATTGTATCCATGTTTGCATGACCGAGTCTCATATGCCATAGTTGACTCAATACTTTTGGCCATCAAACATCTACCTGCTGTGTTAGCATCTTCTAACAAATAGAATATATATATATATTGTCTTCCCTAATACCTTCAAAAATAGTACTGTCAGTTGAACTATCAATAATAGTACATTTATCTTTTACGAAGTTAATGCCATAACCGTGATCAGCTAAATGGCTTATGCTGAGAAGATTATGTTTTAACTCGGTAACAAGACAAACATCTTTAATCACTGGATAGGGAGCCTTACCAATGTCACCGATACCGATTATGTACCCTCTCAAATTATTATCGAAGGAGACGTATCCTTCTTTTTTCCTCTTCGACAGTGTTACAAATAATGAAGCGTCACCGGTCATGTGCCGTGAGCAATCGCTGTCGAGGATCCATTTGCTCCTAGCATGTGAAGGGTATCCCACCTACAAAACAATTTATAGATGAAACTTTTGGTACCCATTTCTTGTAGGGTCCTGACTGGTTAGTTTTCGGTATCCATGCATAAATATTTAAATCTACTAACTTTCTGTTTCTACATGCAGAAGATATATGACCAATGTGGCCACAATAATAACATTTAGCATGTTGAGTGTTGAAAGTAGTATGAGGTGCATGATTGGTAGGTTTTGGTTTTTCAAGTATAGAAGAATGCATGCTTATTAGTCTTCTTGGGCATAGTCTTAGTATGGTTTGGTCTGACAGTGTTGGGCGTGTTCCGATTATTCGGTAATTGACACGTGTTAGAATAGGAAGCAGCAACTTCAGGCTGTTTTCCTAAACTAATTTCCAATTTTTTGGAAGTGTCATATAATCTATTATAGTCAGATGTGAGTGATTCTAATCTGACCTGTACACACTGGAGACTCTTTCTCTCCTTAGATAGGTCTTCCTTTAACTGGATAATAGTTTGGTCTTTTTCTTCGGATAGCTTAACAGTCTCGTGTAACAACAATTTAATAGAAAAAAGCTCACCAGACTCATTTGAAGAGTCATTATCTCTAACCTGATCTAGTAGGTCGGTAAGTCTTCCTATTTTACCTTTGTACTCTTTGAGTACCTTCTTAGAGGTTTCATATTTACTATGCAGTTTCCTGTAATCATCTAACAGTTCACTGAAAGCCTCTCCTAGTTGCTCAAAGGTAAAATCATCATAAGGGTCAAATAGAGGATTAGTGATTACCTGATCGCAAGCCATCAAGCACACATTGTAGCGTCATCTGATTGTTCATCTTCTGAGTCGCTGGCTTTACTTTCATGCTATATGCTTATGTTGGCGTACTTTCTTGATGTCGATTTCTTCAGGTAGCCTTTGTCATATTTGCTGTTTTTCTTTGATGATGATGCGGAGGAACAATCTTTCTTCATGTGTCCTTTCTTCTTGCATCCGTAGCAAATAGGATCTTCCTCGTTGTTGTTGTTGTTGCTGTCTTTTGTTCTCCTGTTAAATCTCGTGAACTTCTTGAACTTTCTTACCAGAAGGGCTTGATCTTCAGAGTCGGAGTTGTTGTCATCAGAATCATCTTCGATGGTTCTTCTATGTTGAGCCTTGAGAGCGATTGTCTTCTCTGACTTTTTCTTTGCTGTAGCATCTTCAAAGTCTTGAAGTTCTAACTCGTGAGTGAGTAGCTTACCCATGAGTGTTTCTAGAGACATTGTTGAGAGGCCGTTCCCTTCAATGATTGCTGTAGCCTTTGGAATCCAGTTTTTTGTAAGGGCTCATAGAAGTTTATGAATCTTCTCATGGTTACTGTAATCCTTGCCTAGTGAGGACAGAGGATTTACAATATCCAAGAATCTTGTAAACATCTGAGTGACTGATTTACTTGGCTTCATTTTGAACGCCTCATACTCCTGAGTAAGTCTGCTGATCTTTGACTCCTTGACTTGTGTTGTTCCTTCGTGGGTTACTTCGAGAAATTTCTAGACTTCGTTTGATGTTGTGCAAGTAGACACCCTGTTGAATTCAGTTCTGTCTAAAGCACAAAATAAAGCGTTAATAGCACGTGCGTCAAGACTGGCCTTTTTCTTTTCTTTCTCGATATATTTGTCAGGGGGTTTTTCAGCTAAAACACCATTAACATAAATACGAGGTGGCTTTTTATAGCCATCAATAACCGCAGACCATAAGTCAAAATCAAGATATTTTAGAAAGAAATTCATACGTGTTTTCCAATAAGTGTAGTTTGTGCCGTCAAACAGTGGAGGTCTGTTTGTAGCTTTGGCCTTCACTTGTGAATTTTACAGTTGCAATGTGTAATACTGTGATCTATATAAAAATTGAATATAACTGCAATTTTATCTTGCTTTACCAGTATAACCCGCTCTGATACCAATTGTAGGAACGAAATCGTAAAGCAGAGTACTCTAGAGGGGGTGAATAGAGTAGGCAGTGGAATATTGCTAATTAAAAACTTGTTAGCAGTTATATCACAGATATAATAATAATCACAAAAAGTAAATGACAGAAATTAAAAGTGATCAGAAGGCAAACGCAAACACCGAGATTTATACTGGTTTCCCTCTTATGAGGACTAGTCCAGTCGGAAGAACTCTAGCTTCCAGTTGAATCCACTATTGGAAAATCCCGCAAGTTTTTATACGAAGTCCTTGCAACTTCTAAAGACGCGAGCTTTGATACGAAGAACTCGACCAACTTCAATTTTGAAGGGTTGAATCTTCTATCAAGCCTCTGATTACAATCGCTCTAAAACTTCTAGACCGTACCGTACTGGCAAATCGACTAGAGGATTGTAACTGGCTTGGAATTTGAAAATGAAAGCTTTTTAGAACTCTTTGGAAGAATATAAGCTCAGGAAGAGAAAAGATTGAAAGTGAATTGGTGATTTGAAATGATCGAAATACTTTTCTATTTATAGTTTTTTTCAAAGACAGAACTCTGACAGAATTCGGGCAAAATTGGGACAGAACTCTTTGTAACAAACTGCAACTGAAGGATGACCAAGTTCAAAAACCCAACGTTTACTAACGTTCCAAATGGCCGAACTCTGGCCGAACTCGGGCCGAGTTCTTCTTGGGTTCTGCCAGTTCATTTTTGGAGAAAATAAATATTTAGCTTTTTAAAAAAATCCTTCAGAAGCTTTTTATATAAAGAATGTTTTTCAAAAATTGTAGGTCATTTATAAAGGAATATGATGGTTTTGAAAAACATTTTCGGATAGCCTATTTGCCAGTACGACTTGGTGTACAATGTATTCCTAGACTCAATAAAATGAAAAATTACATTGCTTAACAGGAAGTACATTCTGAATGGCAAACGGCTTCAGTCTTGAACATTGTTGATATCCATTATTGAGCAGTATCCAAAACGTCGTAGGTAAACATCTGAGTTGACTTGCATTTATATCGAGACAGAGTTTGATCAATTATTAAAATCAGGTTTGACCATGACCAATGGGCCAACAAGGTAAACACAGTTCTCAGGTTCTATAAACAGTTCTCAGGTTACTCATGTATTAATGCAACATGAACCCCAAATTGATTTAGAAAACCCAAATAAATTACCATTAAACGAGTACAGACAATTAGGCATGTTATAGGTGTCATGGGGGTGTGATTCGTGTCCAATAACAGTGACACGAAGTGTCAAGTAGCAACAAAACACAGTGAACTTATGCACAGATAGCCTCGTACGGTGAGGACATGGGCTCATGGACACAACACGAGCCACGACACATCTCGTACTCAGGTCCATATGTAGCCCAACACTAGGGTTATACAGTCGACAGAACACAAGACATCCACGTCACGTGTCCACGCTGTACGACACTCGTATCAGAGAGTAAAAACTCGTACGTACGTGTCGGTGTAAACCCTGTGCATGCACGATTTCTTGAAATACACGTAATGAAATCGTATCAAACATCGAGGGTGTCGTGTCATAGGGTGCCCCTACCCTCGTGCCAAGTGGCAAGAGTCCTCATGTTACATTGTGTCCGTAAATCCACTCGGGTTGCAGGACATGCGTGCGATGGGCTCGTGCGGCATGTCCAGCCCAAAAGAGGACACAAAAATGACACGATATTGAGCTCAGAGCATGGGGAATCAAAATCACATGTATAGGGCTATCAATTCATGAAATTATTTTAAGAAAATACAAATAAAAAAGTTCTCACAAGCATTTCATCAAACTCCTACTCTAGGATACTGATATGTGTCCGATACACGAATCAAAACGATAGAAATTCCTACCAAACTTACTCTACAGCTAGGGGACACCTAGATGCACGCTATCATTAAAAGAAAAAAAATTTAATAGGATTTGGGGGCATTTACCTATTGGGGGAGATTCAATCGAAAAGCCCCAAAATAAGAAGTCTTCCTCCAATGGCCAAGTGAGCTCCAAACCTAGCAAGCAAGCTCCCTTCAGCCTCTACTCCAGAATTGACCTCCAATGCAAGTGAGTGGGATCAATTTGGTGGAGGAATGGTGAGATTTGATGATTTGGGGAAGAACTATTAGGGTTTTTAAAGGGGGTTTCTAAAAGAGGCAAGTGAACACTAAGAGACATTATATAGTGGTTGGGGTCTCCCAATGGGCTTCTCATGGCTAGCCACAAGTAGGTTAGGGTTTCTAAAGGACAATGGGCCATAGGCCTTGTTCACTTGCTAGTTGTCTCAACTTCCTAGCTAAAAGTCCAATAACACATAACACCCAATCTCCTTAAAAAACCTAGCCATACTCAAGTCAACTTGAGTCAACTTAAGCTAAATTAGGGTCCCACACCATTTTACCATGCTAACTAAGTCACCAAGGTCAAAGTCAAACTCTAGACTAGTCTCTATAGCCTCAACTAGCAAAAGTCAAAAATCACAACACCAATGCAATAAATTAATAAATAATTCACAAAAATCAAAATGAGCAAAATACCCTAAAGCTAAAATATGGTAGTGACAAATCTAACCTCCTTAAAAGAATTTCATCCTCGAAATTGAAAGGCAAAACTGAACTGATGAGAAGGATAGACAATCATACCTCAAGGTCCAAAAAGATATGGGTATCGCTCGCGCATCTCATCCTCCTCATCCCAGGTAGACTCTTTTAGAGAATGATGCCTCCATGCGACGCAAATCAATGGTATCACCTGGTTCCTCAGAACCTTCTCTCGTCGATCCAGAATCTCTACAGGCTGCTTTGGATAGCTAAGAGTAGGTCCTACCTCAATCTCTAAGTGATCGAGTACATGGCTAGGATCTGCCACATACCATCTCAACTGCGACACATAGAATACGTTATGGACTCCTACTAATGCAGGTGGCAAGTCTAGCCTGTAAGCCACGTCATCGACTCTCCCGTTGATCCCGAAAGGTCGGATGAAGCGCGGGCTAAGCTTTCCACCTCCACCAAAACGTATCGTACCACGTGTCAGAGATATCCTCAAAAAAACTAGATCTTCAACCTAATCATAAACAAGGTCTCAATTACTAATATATTCAAACATTATCAAACAAAATCACAAACAAAGTAACTCCTAATTCTAATTCTATCCCTAAGCTGTACCTCAAACTCCAAGGGTGTGTGGTGGCTGTCGGCCCAGTGCCGATGTCTGTCCTGCACCACGCAAATCGATCTCTCATGAGCTTCACCTTCTCGGCTGCATCCACAACCATCTCAGGTTCCAATAAAGCTCTCTCTCCAATGTCATCCCAAGATAAGGGTGTACGACATCTGCCCGTACAGTGCCTCGAATGGTGACATCACAATGCTGGCCTGAAAACCGTTGTTGCCTGCAAACTCCACTAAGTGCAGGTGATCTTCCCAGGATCGTCCAAAATATATGACACAAGTTCGCAGCATGTCCTCGAGTGTATGAATAGTCCTTTCTTACTGTCCGTCCGTCTGAGGGTGGTAAGTAGTACTGAACTTAAGCTAAGTGCCCAAACTAGTCTGCAGACTCCGCCAGAAATGGGAAGTAAAGCGACTATCCCAATCCGAGGCAATGCTCACCGAAACTCCGCATAACCTGACAATCTGCCGCATATACATCTCTACTAGCCTCTCAGTAGACGTACCCACTTTAAATGGCAAAAAGTGAGCTAATTTGGTCAACCTGTCTACGATAACCCAAATCGTGTCTTTTCTTCCCTGTGTACGCGGTAATCCAGAAACAAAGTCTATCGTGATGTGCTCCCACTTCCACTCTAGAATGGGAAATGGCTGCAACAAACCTCCTGGCCTCTCCCTCTCTGCCTTTACCTGCTGACAGACCAAACATTTGGCTACGAAGCGAGCTACCTTCTGCTTCATCCCATACCACCAAATATGCTCCTTCAGATACCTATATATCTTGTTGGCACCTGGATGTATAGAGTATTATGAACGGTGGGTCTCCTGCATGACCTGCTCCCGAAGCTCTCCGCTGGGTACATACAGTCTGGAACCGTACCTTAATGCGCTATCCTCTGCAAAAATAAACTCATCATCCACCAATCCTGCTCGAACCTGCTCTCGGATATACCGCAGAGCAACATCCTCGAACTGAGTCGACTTGATCCTCTCCATCAAGTCCGACTGAATCTTAAGGCCCCACATCTGTATCTGAACTCCTGGCACAACTACCTCGCTCCACAGGCTCTCCAAATCTTCTAGCAAGTCACGATCCATCGTCAAACACATGGCCTTCCGATACCTACTTAAGGCATCGACAACCATGTTGGTCTTCCCTGGGTGATACAGCAAGGAAATATCGAAGCCCTTCATCAACTCCAACTATCTGTGCAGCCTCATGTTGAGCTCCTTCTGTGTAAACACATACTTCAAGATCTTATGATTTGTAAAGATCTCCACCCGCTCTCCGTATAAATAGTATTTCCACAACTTCAAAACAAATATAACCACTGCCAACTCCAAGTCGTGGGTCGGGTAGTTCATCTCATAGGAACATAACTGCCTGAAAGCATAGGTAATCACCTTTCCATGCTGCTGCAAGACGTAACCCAAACCATTCCCTAAGGCGTCGCTGTAGATAGTGAACCCGCCTGATCCTGATGGCAATATCAGAATCGAAGCTGTCGTCAGCCGCTCCTTCAACTCATCAAAAGTGACCTGACACTCCTTTGACCAGATAAACTTTGCATCCTTCCGGGTCGGCCTAGTCAATAGCTCTGCAACTCGGGAGAAATCCTATACGAATATTCTGTAGTAGCCTGCCAATCCTAAGATGCTTCTGATCTCCGCTACTGAACTCGGTGCTGCCCAAGCCTCAACTGCCGTGATCTTCTTCGGGTCAACTGAGATCCCATCTCCAGCCACCACATGACCCCAAAATTCAACTCGGTCCAGAAAGAACTCACACTTCGAGAGCTTGCCATAAAGCTCCTTCCTCCTGAGAGTCTCCAGAACCACTCTCAAGTGCTTCTCATGCTCCACCTCGATCTTCGAGTACACCAAGATATCATCGATGAACACCACCACGAACTTGCCCAAGTACTGGTGGAACACCTTGTTCATCAGGTTCAAGAATACTGCTGGGGCATTAGTCAACCCAAACGATATTACCATGAACTCAAACTGGCCATACCGCGTCCTAAATGATGTCTTCGGGATATCCTCCTTCTTTATCTTCACCTGATGGTAGCCTGACTTCAGAACAATCTTAAAAAATACCCTCGCCCTACTCAGCTGATCGAAGAGATCGTCGATCCTCGGCAACGGGTACTTGTTCTTGATCGTGAGGTTATCGAGTGCCCTGTAGTCGATACACATCCTGACCGACCCATCCTTTTTTGGTACAAACAGTACCGGTGCACCCCATGGTGAAGAACTCGATCGGATGAAGCCCTTATCCTGCAGCTCATCTACCTGATTCTTCAACTCTACCAGCTCACTGTCGTTCACCCTATAGATGTGCTGGGATATCGGCTCTGTACTGGGCAGTAAGTCTATAGCGAACTCCACGTCTCTGTTCGGTGGTAGTCCTGGCAAATCCTTCGGAAAGACGTCCATAAACTTCGCTATCAAAAGGTATGGCACTGCCTGCTCCTCAACTGATACTCTACAGAAGACTCCGCTGCTCTGCTCTACCTGCCGTCGGGTGAACTCGAAATCTGGCTCTCCTGGCGCTCTGAAAAGCACTCTACCCCCACGGCAATCTATATTGGCATGGTTCCTGCTCAACCAATCCATATCAAGCACGATATCGTAGTTCGGTAGTAGCATCACGAGCAGACTCACATCCAGTTCTCGGTTCCTAAATCAACTCTCCGACCCTTGCAAATATTACAAACAAGGATGATGCCACGTCCGATCGTGATCTTAAAAGTCCTGGGCAATGATTCAGTACAAGATAGTGGCTAATACCAAAGATACAGACACGAAGCTGTAGGAAGCCCCAGAATCGAACAATACAAAAGCTGGAATATAGTCGAGAAGAATAGAACCTGCGATCAACTCTCCGATAGCCTCTGCGTCCTTAGTTGCCATGGCAAAAGCTCGCCGCTTGCTGACCTCCCTTGGCCTACTGTTGGTGCTGAATGAACATCTGCTGCTGAGTCTGTAAGGGTCTCTTCTGTTGTACTACTGGAGCCCTGGCTCCCGCTCTATGAACTGCTCGTCCCGAAGATATGGAACACTCCTTCAGCTGGTGCTCCATCAAACCGTAGAGTAGGCACTTCCCAAGCCTCTTCCTGCAGTCATTCCATACATGCCCTAGCTTCTTACAGAAGCCACGACTAACGGGCTGTTGTCTTAGTGTATGTGGCTGAAATCTCGGCTGCTGCTGCTGCACCTGCTGGAAAGGTGCTCGGCCCTGTCCCTGGAACTGTTATGGCTGGAACTGCCTCTGCTGGTGCTGGTGGTGGTGCTGCTGCTGAAAGTGAGGCCTCTTGGCCTGGCCTCCGCTGCTGCTGGCTCCATGGGCATCTCGTCCCCTCTTGACGTTCAGCTCAAGATCATCCTCTGTTGCTAGGGCACCCACCAGAATCTTCTCAAAAGTGGCACTTCGGTCACTCTTGGTCAAGGACTTAACCTCCTTGACTAACCCCTTCCAAAATCTTCGAGCCTTCGCCGTCTCACTGAGTCCTTCAATAAATCTGCCCTGACGACAGAACTCCCCTGTGTGTTACTCGACAGTCTGACTGCCCTGAACTAAGCTCTCAAACTGCGTCTCCAGGGCGCCAGGAGTTATGTCAGGAAAAAACTTCTACTTGAATAGCTTCTTGAAGGCTACCCAAGTTTGTCCCTC
>JANAVB010032219.1:18994785-19217285 GCA_029216955.1 Iris pallida | reverse complement strand
AGCAAAAGTCAAAAATCACAACACCAATTCAATAAATTAATAAATAATTCACAAAAATTAAAATAACCAAATACCCTCAAGTTAAAATGTGGTACAGACAAAATAGTCGATATTGCATGGTTAAATCAAAATGGAACGAAAATGGGCCTCTATGTTTTGTTCTAAGGGAAAATGTGTCATACGGGTGGTATTTAAAATGGAGCACAAGAAGGAACGTTTGTGTGGGACAAGTATGTCGCGTATGTAGCTTGACAGGTCTAGTTCATGAGTGCGAAGTTTATTGGAAGGAAAGGATATATCGTGCTCCAAATGTTAAAGTCACGGTAGAGGTGTCAATGATATGGATGGAGTGGGTTATGAACGATGTTTTATTAGTTCCATTGGAACCAATCTATCCCAATCATTTACAAAGTCTTAGAGAGGATTGCCTATACACTTCGAGAATTTTGTTCAAAATTAAAACTAAGACACGATTCTATGATAGAACAAAATTTAAGAATCAAGGTGGCGATCATTTACCGTGGTTATCGAAATGCACGAGCAAAGGGGTATAAAAGGCAATATGAAGATCGTATCACAACTTCTAAACAGATGGGAGAACGGTTATGGATGCAATCCAAGTTTAGCATCCCACTATCAAGATAGAGTACACTACGTTCAAGGTTCTACCCAACTTATAGAAGTTGGTTAATTTTGGAAAGTACAGTAATATGACTTCTAAGAAGGTCAATTTCCAAGTAGATGTATAAAAATATGAGGTAATTATTATCGTAGTCACAGACTCTATAGGAACTCTAGGTATTACTTATTTAAACTTGCCCATATATTAACCATGTTCCATCAAGACAGTAGGAGAGTTTTGGTTAAGCATAACCGAAAATAAGTTGGTATAGTGGGCATCCATTCATCGCATAACATAGGCTACGAAGAGACACAGTTATAGGATTTATAGAAAAATGATTAGTGAACCAACAGATGGAGACTACATAATAGGTGTAGAGTTTACTTCATAAAGTTTGGTTTATAGTCAAAGTATGGCGATATGCCATGGATGGGTTTAACTAAGTTTTAATGGGTTCCCTATTTGGACATCAATCTTTGATTGAATAATCTTGGATTTTAACTATATTGGCTGGACAAGATCTCATAAAATAAATCTGAACTATTTCTACTAGCTTAGGGTAACCGAGAATATATTCCAACTCAAGCGACTGGGCTAATTGGCAGCCAGGTTGGTTAACTAGGTTCCTTAAGCCAAAAAATGCGTCTTCTATGAATTTTTTGTATAAGTAGCACATGGGGCCTTAATGGAGTGGCACACTAGTGGCATGTGCATAGTGGGCTTTGAGAAGATCACAACTGTATATTGGGTCGAGGTTCGATCTCTAATTGAGGTCAAAAAGTACGTCGGTATCACGGTAAGGTTTAAAGTTTGCCTTTTTGATCCGAAAGTCGTATCATAAAAATAGGGTACAAGGGGACGCGTTTGAGTGGGACATAATATGCCTAAATGAAGGTGGACTCATCTAGGTCTTGTATATGAAGTTTGTTGGAAGGTAACATCTGGTCTCGCACTCCAAATATCAATGTCACGGTTGGGAACACCAATTGATCAAAATAGAAAGTGAGTGTTCTTGAGGCACTAATTTATCATTCTAATGGAAACAAACTTATCCTAATCAATCGATAATACTAGTAAATCCTAAATTAAGAAGGTCATACAATCTATTCACTCCAGAACTAATATACGGTTTTAGGATTAGTGAGGTTAGAAAATTTCAAGCTCGTGATATCGTATCTCGACTCTTGTTATAAAACAATGCCATAACGACGTAATAGATGATGTGATATGGTAGATATGAATCAAATCTGAATCGTTTTCTTCGATTTTGTATATATGGAAAAAGATTGTGTATATATAACTTTCATGGTCATAAGTGGTATGACGAACTGAGGGGGATATTTTGGGTATATATTCTCTCAGATATGAGCATTTGCTCATCCGAAATAAGTAAAGGCAGAAAAAACAAATAAAGGGTTAAATGGAGAGGGAATAAAATGTGAATACGGGATTCCAAGGTCGATTGAATAATTCAAGATGAGTTATCAAGGCAGTTGCGGATAAGATCCTAGAGACATCTATATCTCAATCCACGTACAATAATCATATAAAGAACGAACCATGTGTACTATGGTTGATCAGACCATAATACACCGATTCTAATTAGACAATATGTTAGTGGATGTCCCCAATAAACATATATCCTGAACAAGCTCGACAAAAAATGAGCTTACAAAACTAGGCTATAACAGCAGCATTAGTCAAGGCAGTCCAAAAATATTAGTACGCAAGATTTATGATTGAAAGAGGGCACAAGTAATTCAAGTTCATTAGATTCTAAGACTCGTCCGATGTTCGTGCCTCTACAGTTGTCCTACTATCTTCTTGTATAAGTATAAGGCCTTGGTTGACCTAATAGGGTATGGACCTTTAAGCTCTATAGTCGAGGTAATCTTCTTAGTATCCCTTTAATGGGTCGTAGGGACAAAGAGGATGATAGGTCATGAGGCATTCTACCTAACTTGTAAGAGTAAACTAATAGTGGATTTAAATCATTAGGGCATAGAAGTCATTTTTCTAAACTCTATTAAGCACGAGATATAAGATAGGGTTTACGGTAGAAAAGGATCGAGCAGGATGCGATTCAAAGCAGAGAGTTCAAAATTGGAATCAAGGAAGGAGGTCAAGTGTGTGGATGAGATCCTATACTCTAATCCTATATGAAGGCCCGTTCGGTACAGTAACGTAATCGAAATGGCTAACTAGACCTGCATGGGCCACCACAAAAACATGTAATGTGTCAGTCCTAAAATACGTAGGACTAGGTACGTAGACATGCCAGCCATATAATAAATATACGTAAGCTGTAAAATACAGTAAAACTATGACAACTAAATCTCATCCACAAATAAGAGAATAAATATATCATAAAATTAACTTTGAATTGTCTTTTATACAAGTCGTTGGGCAGATACAAATCTACTACCAACCATTTTAAATAAAAAGAGAATACAAGGAAAGGATTTGTAAAAGTAAGAAAGGACGATCCAAGAGCAATCCTCCTCGATAGAAAATAAAAGACCATAATCTTGGCTAGAGCACCTTGTAGGATCAATGGCACCTCTAGAGGGGGATGAATAGAGTGTAGCGAAAAAATAATTGACACTTAAAAAATTCTAAGCAGGTGAAGCAAATAATCAATCAAATTTAAATGCGAGTAAACCAGTAATAGTTGAGGCAAGAAAACAATATGCTGACACAGCAGGTTTATACTGGTTTTCCTCTGAAAGAACTAGTCCAGTTCGCGAGAACTCTTGCTCGCTATAATCCACTATTTTGAATAGAGATTGCACCGCATGCTTTACTCTGAAGAACATGCTAACTTCAACACCATCGTATTTTTATTCGAAGCCCATGATCAAACTTCAACAATACCTTTACGAGAAAAGCTTTATTCGCCAAGCTTTGTACAACTCGAACACTCCTAATCGAAAATCATCAGCATTAGAAGGATCGATTGACTTGGAGAATTGAAGATTAAAGCTTTGAAACTTGAATAGAAAGCTTAGGAATAGATAGAGAAGATGAAGAGAGAATGAGTGAATAGAAATAGGATTTTCTTCTCTTTTTATAGGAATTTTTGAGACAGAGTTCGGGTAGAACTCTGTAGTCTAACATTCATAAATTTGAACGTTGGTGATCCAAAAGAATAGATAAAGCTGCTGACCAGGAGTGATCTCTGGTGACCGAGTTCGGTTCGAGTTCGGTTAGAACTCTGGCGGAGTTCGGTTACTTGGGATCCTGGTCAACCTGATTGGTGTTAAGCTTTTGGATGTGGGTTTAGTTTGGGCAGGAAAGAATTTTGGTTTGGGTTTGGATCAAAGATAGGTTTTAGGATTGAAATTTAATAAATGCCAGTGCTCCCGACTCACAATATAATCTAGACTCAATAAAGAAAAAATACAGAATAAATGTGAAAAACTCAGTGGAGATGAGAACTGCAATCTTTGGTTTCTTTTCATATCAAGTTCGAAGTTTAGGACAATTATCAAAATCGGTTTGACTATGGCTTAATGGTCCAACAATCTCCCCTATTTTGATAATTTGATAAAACTACGATTGATACTTAAAAATAAGTTTAGGTCAGTACGGTAGTAGCTTTGGCCATCAATATTGGTAAAATATAGCTGCTCCCCCGTAATTGTAGTCAAGTCTTTGTTACTCTTTGTTACTTTCCCGTAATCAAAATATATCACTGAACCTGTAAAGTCTAGAAAAAAATCTCAAAGCAAATTTTTTAGTCTTGATCAATTAATAATCATATGTAATCAACATGCACATTTCAGCATTTAAGTATCTATCTACTCCCCCGTTTTGTCAAATAAGAAAAATGATGTGATTAAACCAGTACCACTCAGCACAGTCAAGATTAGAGCATAATATTTAACATAAAATAAGAGAATTCGTAGTGCTAAAATACGAAATACTAGTATAGACTAAAATACAGTTCATACATCACTATAATATACTAAAACTGATATGCTTAAAAGAAGCATTTATCACTAATAAAAAGTCACATAAAGAAAATAAAAAAAATAACTAGTGGTGAACTATCACAAGAAAAATAGAGCCTCAATCGTCATCCTCATCATCATCTGTAGCAGCTCTGAAGGACCGTCTCAAGAGAATGGTTGGGATCATATCGGACAGCAGCAGGGTCAAGCAACACTGAGCATTTGGATCATCAATGATAGCCAAGTCAGGTAGGATCATGAACCATAGGGATGGGTCTACTAGGGTTGTGAGCAAAGACTGTATGACATATCTCATATAGAGTTGGATATGGCCTAGAGCTGGAGGGTAGTACGAAAATCCATAGAGAAAATGATCCATCATGAGATCTGAAGAGACTCAAGGGTAACGCCACTAGGAGGATGAGTAGGATGGGAGTCAGCAGCTAATGGGTCAATGGAGGAGGTGGTGCCTGAACAGTAGGAGCAGGAGCAGAACGACGATGCTCATGAAGATAAGCAGGAGCAACATCCTGTCCATAATCCTCAAGTCCAACCTCAAAGTACTGAAATATGGACGGAAGATACATAGTATACAGAAGACGTCATGATTTCTTACGATACTGTTCCATAGCGGCGATAATAGTCTTGGGTAGACTGAAGGGATATGAAAGTGGAGATGATAGATAGCTGAAAGTTCTAAATAGGAAATCTCATCATGGCGATATTCTTTAGAATGATGGTGGAGAATACCATTCTATGAAGATCATAGAAGTAATTGTTCAAATGCCTGGGGTGCAGAGTGCCTTTCGGTCTAGGATTTGGTTCACATAACAAGTCACGAAATGATCAAAAGTTGCCCTTCGGGAAAATAGATATAAGTGATATCGACTAATGCTTCCCCAGTATTGGGAATGTTAAATATGATAGCTAAATTATCAGCATCAAAATCAATATCGATTCCATCAACTTTTGATTTCACTTTCCCATTAGTGACCGATAAGTTGCAATAAAACATATGAATAACATTGGCATATATAGGAAAACTAGATTGAATTAAATCTAGCAACTGATGTTTCAAAAATCACATGATCAGAAAATAATAAAATTGATAGGAGCACCCGGACAAAATTTTCTTTTATGAAAATCATTAAACTACTCATTTGATGTCTCTTGAGACATAAATATAAATTCATCAAAGAAATCTTCGTCGGGTTTAGATGGGATAAAAGAGAAAATGAGGCCGCCTCATGAGGAGTAGAGATGAACCTTCATCAACTTTCCGTTTCTTTTTCAAAGAAATAGGAATTTCATGAGCTATTGAAACTAAAAGGAGTAGAGAGAGTGAAAGTATACCAAAATTGAGGGTAAAGAGTGGAAGAGTAACTTCGAGAGAGCTCCGATTCCAAAATATGATAGCTAGAGACGCTTCGAGATAGAGAACCCAGAAGTTAGGGTTAGGGTTTTCGGTAAAGTATGGATGCCGTGATGAGGATGAAGATGATGTTTGAGGGTTTAAATAAAGTGGGGCTCGGTTGTCCAGCTTCTGTTCAATTCACCTAGACCAAGTTCGTCCGAGTTTGGCTAGAACTCTACTGAGTTCGGTCACCTGGGAATTAGAACAGAGGTTGAAAAGAGTGTGATAACTTTTAACATGAATACAAAATTAATTAAAAATAATTGTGTTTAGATAAATAATTAATATGAATTAATTAACAACACATAAATTATATCGAATATTTCGGGTTAGCTATAGGGGTCGGATCCCAACTAGTGGTAGTCTGAAGACTAGTATACCGTGTCGCTTCAGGCTATTTACACCTATGTGATAGAAGGGCCCTTTCAACTTATAACCAAAATGATTTCCACAAATTCATCAGTATTAACTAATAATATTTAATTATATTACTTCAACATCCAAAATTCCTAATTCCCTTCGTATAAAGTTAAAACGATCTTCAGCCAAGAGCTTAGTGAAGATGTCAGCTAGTTGATGTTCAGTGTCAACAAATTCTAAATTAATATCACCTTGTAAAATATGATCTCTAAAAAAATGATGTCTTATTTTTATGTGTTGTGTGAGAGTGACATATCGGGTTCTTCATGAGATTAATGGAACTAGTGTTGTCTCAGTAAATAGGGATTGATGAAATGATAACTGATAGTCTTCTAAGGTTTGCTTTATCCATAAAATTTGTGCACAACAACGTCCTGCAGCTATCTATTCAGCTTTCGTTGTTGATAATGCAACAAAATTTTGTTTTTTAGAAAACCAAGAGACTAAGGACTATCCTAGAAAATGACATGTGTCGTTGGAACTTTTACGATCGACTTTGCATCCGACAAAATTTACGTCCGAGTAACCTATCAGGTCAAATGAATCAGTTTTGGGTTACCAAAGACCAGTCGTAAATGTTCCTTTAAGGTATCGCAGGATACGCATAATGGTGCTCACATGTGATTCTTTAGGACAAGTCTGTTATCGTACACATAAGCATAAAGGAACATAATGTTAGGACGACTAGCAGTTAATTATAATAAACAACCAATCATACCTCTGTACTTACGTACATCAGTCGGTGTACCACTTTCATCTGTATCAAGCTTTGTAGATGTTGCCATAGGTGTGCCAATTGGATTGACATTATCCATGTCAAATTTCTTTAGCAAATCTTTTATATATTTTGCTTGATTAATGAATATCCCTTGTGAACTCTGCTTGATTTGTAGTCCAAGGAAGAATATTAGTTCTCCCATCATGCTCATTTCGAATTCACTCTACATATACTTAGCAAACTCGTTACATAGCATCTCATTTGTTGATCCAAAAATTATGTCATCTACGTATATTTGTACTAATAAAATATTCTTATCCAAATATTTTATAAAAAGAGTTGAATCAACCTTCCATTTTGAAAAGTCATATTCAAGCAAGAAGGAACTAAGGCGCTCGTACCATGCACGAGGTGCTTGTTTGAGACCATAGAGAGCCTTACGAAGCTGGAATACGTGCTTCGAAGCCAGGAGGTTGTTTTACAAAAACTTCTTATTTTATAAAACTATTTAGAAAAGCTTTTTTGACATTGTAAAACCCCTAAATTTCTACAATTTTTTATAAATTTGGTACAGATTTTTTTTGTATTTGTACGTCACGTGGTTGTATTGTACGTCGCGCGCGAAATTTTATTTTTTTCGTAATTGCTCGACGAATGCGAATATGTGCGAGCATACATATTTTTAGGAAAATATTTTTTTTTCTATTTTTATAGTTTCAAAATAATATATATATAATAATTATTCTTTCTATCGTGCCAAAATTTTCTAAGTTTTGTTATTTTAATTATAAAAGCCTTTCATTTATAACAGTTATTATTAATAAATAAATGTTATCAAAAATATAGAAAACATATATTTTATTTCAATATAATATAGTTAACTTGTTTATTTTTCTTGAAGGTATATAAATTCCATCGTACTAGTGGCAAAATTTTATTTATCTATTTATCCCGATTTCAAAAATAATATATATGCAGATATTTTGTGCTAGTCGCATACGGGATACATGAAATTTAATTCATGTATATATTTGAAATTTTTAAAATTATTTTATTATTTATCTTAATTATTAAAAAGGTATTTTAAAGATATGTTCTATTAATATCCAAAATACTTATTTCAATTTTCGAAATTATTTAATATTGATTATTTTATTATTTATAAGAGATAATTTGAAAGTTTGTTGATTTAATATTTAATTAGTTATGGCAATTTAAATTAAGATTCAATTATTTAATTTAGCCAAATTTTCTACGTATAAAATCTAATTGGATTTGGATTTGGATTTGATTTATTTTTAAAACAAATGTGACAATTATCTATCAAGGATTTAAATTAATTCTAATCCTTATTCAACTGGGAATGCCTACCTCCTATATAAGGAGAGGTACTCATCCATATATTTCTACCATTCACAAATTCTTCTAAAATTCCACCACAAGTGCATGCACCGTGTCAGTGTCTAATTCTTATTCCATATTTTTACAAATACATCATCTTTTCATGTCAAACATATCCCGACACAAACGAATTTCTAACCCTATCTGTCCCGACCACCGCGTCCTCGCTACCCCGACCAAATCCCTATCTCCCCACTACCACCACCTTCTCCATCATCATCATCACCCCTGTCACCATCGCCACGACCATCATCTACTCCCCATACCACTTCCATCCACCAGCATCCGACACAAGGCCAGCCCCGACGCAACCTCGTCGTGCCCCATCAAACAACAACATCCTCACCCGACCAATCCGGCAGCCCCACTCTCATCCCCGCCATTACCACCGTTGTAACGCCCCAGTCCTAAAATACATAGGATTAGGAACGTAGACATGCCAGCCGTATAATAAATATACGTAAGCTGTAAAATGCAGTAGAACCACAACTAATCTCATCCACACAAAAATAAATGAATAAAAGATGTTATCTAATGAGAATGAATTGTCTTGATACAATATGTTAGGCGGAGACAAATCCACTACCAGCAAGTAAAGGAAAAATACATGAGAAAAGAAATAATTTTGGCAAGCGAAGCGAAGACGATCCAAGTGCAATCATCCTCGAAGAAATAAAGAGGATCACGGTTAGAGCTAGAATACCTTCGAAAGACAAGAGCACACACCTGAAGAGATAACCAGGTCCTCAGAGGGACGTAACAAGACACATAATATCATGCCATATAAACTGAATAAATATTGCTCAAATAAATAAGTCAATTGAATTATAACATGGTCCAATACACACCTATTGAACTAGCTTACCATCCCCCCAACCAAACAAGGACATGAGATGGTAAACTAATTTACGGTGACGTATCTTTCCATGCTATGAATCCAATATGGTATCCGGACCCCAACAAGGTTCAATACCTTCTCATCGAAGTAGTAAGTCACACCTACAACCAAACAAGGACAAGATGTGACGAACTAATCCGCGACAAGTTATTGGTCCAAGCCACGGTTAGATACAAGTACCCAAACCAAAAAGTACTCATACCTAACTGATAAAGGCGGCCTAACCGTTCTAAGTGAAATGTAGTTAAGAACAATCCTTCCTACTCATGGGCCCTGGCTAAATAGGATCGGCATAGTCCCCCCTTGGGGCACTAGAGGCCCAATCAATAAGAGCATAACGTTCTGCAGAACGCCAGTGGCCGTCAGTAATCATGGATCATCAACCCCGTATCTCCAGCGGAGCTTCTGGGTCACAAGGAAAAGTGCATCGAAGTCCATACGCTAAGGAATTGTCCTTTCCGCCCAATGCCTACTATGTTGTATCCACAACAGTAAACCTCTATAACCGCTAAGTCAAAACTAGCATGCAATTCTATTAGCGGTTAATCCTATCGCATGGCTTGTACGTACTAGTGGCCAGCCAGTCACGCATGTCCGTATTCTACATGCGACACATAACTTCGTGGTACAACATGTCAAGGACAATGAATGCAACACACAAGGTGGTCCCTTAAATCTAGGTTTAATGTGTAAGAAAAATAATACATAGCAGGAAATATAACTGAACAGTAAGTTCTAACAGGTTATGCCATATATCACAATTTATTTTGCATAAAGAAAATAATGAATATTGCATGAAATATGAGCTAAAATAAATAAACAGCAAATAGCAAGGTGTCTTGCCTGGTAGTACGCCTGGTGTGCTATAATGATCACGGTGGCACGAACTGCGACTTTGGTGTAATAACCAAGCAAGGTCACCTCTGATGGGGGCACGGACAGTTCCACTGAGTCCAGAAGGGTCAAATTAGTTAGGGTGGACATAAGTTGTTACGAAATTTGAGAGAGTATAGGAATAATGGGGTTGGTCATGGATGGAAGGAAAAATAAAAAAAAATGGATAACAATAATATATACGATTTTTGAAAATTATTTTATGATACTTGAAAATATAATTTATTTGTCAAAATATGTTTTAAAAATAAATACTCAAAAGTCGAAAGTCGTTTTGGGGCGAACTCTAAGTTTGGTCAAAGTAAGTTTTCTAGGTAAAACTAAATTTAGTTAAAATACTTTTAGGTAAATATTTGAAAATATATGAAAAATCATTTAAAGGTAATACTATATTTGAAATATGGCTAGAAATATTATAATAATAGTTATAGGCCAAGAACTATAATATACTAATATTTGAGGGTTTCGAAACTAAATTTGAAAACATAGGCCATACCTAATACATTATTTTGTTACAAGATAATTTTGTCAAGCATATGGTGAAACTATCTTTGAAAACGGTTAGAAATGTTTCTAAAAACAATAACAACAAAAATAATAATAATCATAATAGTAATAATAATAATAATAATAATAATAATAATAATAATAATAATAACATCAGCAGAATATCTGATGTTCTCTTATAAGAAGAGAAGAAGATGCAATGGAATCAGAAAAATAATAATAATATAGTAATAATGATAATATTATCAGCAGATATTTCTGCTGCTGTTAAAACACATACATAAGAATAAAATAAAAAATGAAATACTCTAACCCACAGCTTGTAAGAAGAGAACAACTACACCACCAGCAATAATAATAATAATAATGTTACTAATTAGTAATCCAATAACCAGTAAATCTAACATCCAAAATAAACAAAAAAACAAAATAATAATAATAATAATAATAATAATAAATAAAATATTTTCTAGTCTGCTCTCCCCAGGAGAGCAAAGGCAGCACGAAATAAGCAAAGAGAGAGATAGAATTTAGAGAGAGGGAGAGAAACGGAGGAGAGAGGGAGAGGGTTTTGAGTGAAGGAAAAAGTGGGGAAGAAAGGAAGGAGCTCGGGAAGAAGAGACGGAGGGAGCGGGAATCGGAGAGGTAGGCGGCAAGGGGCGGCGTCGACGGAGAGTAGGGGAGAAGGTCGGAGAAGAGAGGGAACGGGCGATCGGAGTAGAGTCGGGCGGCGACAACTCCGGCGGTTCGGACCGGTGAAGGAGTAGGAGCCGTGGAGGCGGAGACTCACTGGGAGCAAGGCGGCAACCGCAGTCTGGGTCAGCGGCTGCCCGGCGCTCGCCGAGCCTGACCAAGGCGGTGCGCAGCACTGCGGAGGCTCCGATGTGGGGTTGCCAACCGAGACGGCCAGGGGGTGGGAGCCGCCGACGGCGTCTGGTGTCGGGCGCGGCTGCGCTCAAGGGGTTCGCAGATCTGCCTTGGCGACGATGGTCGATGGGAGTGGCGGAGAGCCCGGGTGAGGTTTAGAAAATTTTTGGGTGCTTTGTGATGGTGCTGGGTTTCTTTTCTTTTCTTTTTGGGGGTGCCTTTGCTGGCCGGGGTTGGCCACGGGAATGGACGGTGGTGGTAGGTGGCAGCGGAACGATCGTGAAATTTTGATGGCAGTTGCGGAGGAGATGGCTGCGGCACTGCGTGGGTGATGGCGGAGTGGGGTTCCAGTGGTGGTGATTGGTTGTCGGGCTGTGGTGGTGTCGGGGAGAGGTGTTGTTGTCGGGGCTCGGGGTTGGAGTCGTTTGCAGGGTGATGATGGCGGTTGTTGGGAGACGGCGAGGTGATGTCCGGGAGTACAGTCGGAAGGCTGTAGAGATGGAGGCGGACATGGGGATGATGGTGGTTGTTGGTCTCTCGGTGGTCGTCGAGTTGGCAGGAATGAATGAGGGTCGTACGGTGGCTGGCGAGGACGGTGGCTGGTATGGCCGGATCTTGGTGGGGGTGATGATGGTGAAGGTGAGGCCATGGTGGTGGTTGGCCCGAGGTGGTGCGGGTTGAGTCGGAGGGGTACGGGTTTGCCGGAGGTGGTGGTCGATACGGTGATGACGGCGGGACGGTAATTAGGCTGGCGGAGGAAGCTGTAGGCTAGGTGTAGAACGTCGTGTCGGGATTGTCGACACGAAGAGGAAAGATGCAATATAGTTGTAAACTATGGAACAAGATGTTGGTCACGGACACGATGCACTCATATTATGGTAGAATTTGTGAATGATAGAATTTATGGAGGAGTACCTGCCTTTTGTAGGCTGTGGGAATTCTCAGTTGGATAAGGATTAGGAATATTTAAAACCTCTTAGATAATTCATCTATTTATTTAAATCAAATTCAATAAATTCCAAATCCAAATCTAAATCAATTTAAATCTAATTAAATTCCATCCTTTAGTTTAAAATCAATCAAATTTCATATATAGATATTAATTTAACTATTTAAATAAATCCATAAAATCAAATAAATAATTAAATCGCCACAATAATTTAAAATATATTTTCCAAAAATACTAATAATAATAATTTCGAAAATTACATTATCATTTAAAAAAATTAACTAATAAATAATTAAGAAATATATATGTATGGCCAAATAATATTTACATAAATATACTTTTCTAATATACTATTTTATGGGAAAATTATTTATTATTGTAACTGTATAAATGAAAGGCTTTTCATAATTAGAATCATAAACTTGGAAATTTTGGTACGATAGCTAAAAATTATTATTATCTATATTATTTCGAAACTATAAAAATTAGAAAAAATGTTCTTCAAAAATATGTACGCTCGAACATGTTCGCACTCGTCGAGCAATTACGAAAAACAAAATTTCGCGCGCGACGAACAATGCAACTACGCGACGTGTAATATACAAAAGTAAAAAATCAGTATCAAATTTATTTAAAAAATAGTAGAAATTTAGGGGTTTTACAACCGTCATCAACTTCGCCAACCACCGCCGGCCATAGATACCACCACCGCCATAAACAATATCCATCACACCAATCACCTCTGTCATCCGCCGCACTCCCGGCAACCTGCAAACCCAACACAGCCACACAAAAGAAACAAAAGCTATAAATTTAGGGAACGCCCTTACCTCGTCGACCGGCTACCCCTATCGTAGCTCGTGCGCCGCCCGCCATAGCCACCTCCTCCGGACGCCAGGCGACGAAGTTGAGCGACGTCGTACATAGCACCTTCCTCCGTACTGTACTACGATCTGCCGTACTCGGAGGTAGCTTCGCCAAGTCGCCGCCGTCGCCTCGTACGTCGTGCTCTCCGTTTTCACCGTGCCCCGTGAACGTTGACCCCGGCAAGCCGAGTCAACCGTCCCCGCGCTGGGGAGAACCGTGCCATCGGTCGAGACATCCCGCTTGATCCCTCCGACATCGGTTAGTCTCCTACGCCGGAGCAGCCGCCGCCGGAGATTGAGCCTGTCGGCCCATCGATCCCCTCTTCTCCTCCTTCCTTCCGTGCGGACCGGCGCCGACCTGACCCGCAGTGCTCCACCACCACTCCTCCAGCTCCGATCGCCGAAACCCCCGAACTTCGACCGTGCCTCTCCTTTCCTTTCCGCCTACCGTCCGACGGTAAACGCCGCCCGTCCAGCGCACCGCACAGCCGAACTCCCCTTCGTCTTCCTCCTCTCCGCTCTTCCGTGAGGCCGTCGGATCTCCGCGTCTGCTCCGCCTCTCCTTTCCTCTCTTTCCAACTTCCTTCTCTCGTCCCCGCTCTCTCTCTCTCTCTCTCTCCTCCGCCTTTCCCTCTTTTCTCTCTCCCTCACTCTCTCATCACCCACTCTTCTCAGTTCTCTCTCTCTCTCTAAATCTCACTTCCTCTCTCATTATGCAGGGTTGTTTAAGTAAAGGATTTTTATGATTTTATTTAATGACTTTCTACTCTCATGTCTGAGTAAAGCAACACATGGTGGTACTCCATGTAACGCCCCAGTCCCAAAATACGTAGGACTAGGAACGTAGACATGTCAGCAGTATTCATACGAAGTATACTCCAATATATGGAAACCTTGTATGAATACATAAGCTGTAAAATGCAGTAGAACCATAACTAATCTCATCCACACAAAATAAATGATAGAAGATATCATAAAATAATAATAAATTGTTTTGGTACAATATGTTGGGCGGAGACAAATCCACTACCAACAAGTAAAGGAAAAAATACATGAGAAAAGAAATGAATTTGGCGAGCGAAGCGAAGACGATCCAAGTGCAATCATCCTCGAAGAAATAGCGATAATTACGGCTAGAGCTAAACCACCTGCGAAAGACAATAGCACACACCTAGTGAGATAACCAGGTCCTCAGAGGGACGTAACAAGACACATAATATCATGCCAATAACTGAATAAATAAAGCTCAATAGGAAAGTATATGTCTAAACAGATAAAGGTCATTAACCATTCTATGTGTAAATGTAATTTGAAGACAACGTTCCACACAAGGGCTCCCGAAGCTAGAAACACGACGCGTTAGCATTTCAACCAAGGCACTAGTGGCGTCTAGACAAAAGTAAATGCAAGGCCCATTAGCACTCGAGTGACAGCTAAGGGGCATCTAGCGAAAAATAAATGCACGACCACTAGCTCTTGGGTGAGTCACTAACGGCAGCTAGACGAGGGTAAATGCACGGCACATTTATGTTTCAACCGAGGCACTAGTGGCGTCTAGAGAAAAATAAATAAATACACGGCCACTAGCTCTCGACTGAGTCATAAATGGCAGCTAGACGAAGGTAAATGTGTGAAATCTCCTGCGTCTAATAACTGTCTTCACCCTCCCTATGTACTACTCGTGCTGAATCCACACCACGATACTTCCTAATAACCGCTAAGTCTTCTAGACAACCATAACTATTTAGCAGTTATATCCTAACGCTCGTCCTGTACGCACCGATGTACGATCGGTACGCAAGTCTGAATCTATATGAGACACATGACATCATGGCACAAAGGTGTCAGGCCAATGAATGCGGCACAAACAAAGGCGGTCCCTTAACTCTAGGCCAAATGCATAAAGAAATCTACAATATAATAATTTGCAACTACATACTGTTTTGAAAGAACAACTTATAAGAAATAAAACATGCATGATATTGAGCAAGAAATTAAACAGTAAAGGCAAGTTGTCCTGCCTGGTAGGGCGCCTGGTGTGCTGCGATAATCAATGTGGCACGAACTTCGACTTCGGTGCAACAACTATGCAAGGGGACCTATGTTTGCGGTACGGATGGTTCCATCGAGTCTAGGACGATCAATTTAGTTAGGGTCAATAGGTGGAAGGAAGAACGGGTAAGTAATAGAAAGATGTACAAAATTGGCGAAAGAATAGGATAAAGAGAATTAGTCATGGACGGGATTTTAATCAATAGGAAAAGATAATAATATATATATATATATATACTACTTTTAGGAATACTTATAATTCTTGAAAACATACTTACTAGTAAAATAGATTTTGATAAATCTTGAGATTATATTTTATTAGTCAAAATTTGTTTTTAGGTAAATACTTAAAATCATTTTAGGTGAAAACTTCTAAGTTTTGTAAAAATAATGTTTTAGGTCAAATCTATATTTTCAAAAAATATTTTTAAATAAATACAAAATAATTCTAGAAAATTATTTAAGGCTAAAACCAAAATTTAAAATTTCATGGATAACTCTAACCCCCACACTACACCTTTAGTTTTAGAAAAATAATAAAATATTCTCAACGTAATAATAAAATCACAATAATAAGTTTAAAATCCTAAACTAACTTCTGTAATAATAATACTAATAATAATAATAATAATAATAATATCATGAAGATGATATCAGTAATAATAATAATAATAATAATAATAAACTAATGATAATTATATACTAATAATAATATTAATAATAATTAACTTCTAACTCTTCACTGTACTCTTCTCCCAAATCAACCCAGAGTGAGAGAGAGAGAGAGCGAGAGAGGGAAAAGTGAGAAAGGAGAGGGTTTCGGGGCTCTTCGGCAAGCGATCGATGGGGCGCTCAGGCGGGGCCTTTCCGGCGGAGAAAAGGGGCGAACGGGAGAGCTGGGGTCGGGCGGCGGCCAGCGGCTGAGCGCGGCGCCAAGGAGGTGGCGGTTGCGGAGGACGGCTGATGGTGGGTGCGACGGCAGTTTCGCCGGAGAGGGCGTGGCGGAGGGCGTGGGTGGCGCTGGAACGAAGAGGTGGCTGATGGTGGGCGCGGCGGCGGTTGTCGCCGGTTGGGGTGGCTCGGTCGACGGATCGCTGACGAGACCCTGGTCGACGACACGAGGGGTTTACGGCGGGCGATTTACGGGGAGCGCTCGACGAAGTACGCTCGAGTGCGGCACGGGGCTCAGGTTAGGGATTTCCTATTTCTTTTCTCTTGGTGTCGGGTTGGGGGTTCCGGCCGGTGGCCGTAGCGGTGGTGCGTGTGTTTGATCGGGAAAGGAGATGGAGATGCTATAGGTGGTTGCGGTGATGGCGGGTGGTGGAAGACTGTGGTGGTTGCGGTGGTGGTGTTGGTGCTGTGGACGGAGGTTTGGCCGGGGTTGGTCGGGATCGGGAAGCAGGTGATGGCGGTGGTGATGGTGTACTGGTGGAGACGGAGCTGCCGTAATGGCTGGGTCGTCGGCATTGGTTAGAGGATGGGGTCACAGGACTGGACGTGACGGTATACGGGGAGATCGAGTCGGGTCAGGTGTCTGGGAGGCTCGGCCAGGGAGCAGCCAGGATTAGGATTTTGGATTTTGGATTTTGGATATTTTATTGCGGGTTATGGTGGTGTCGTGCCGGGTGTGTCTGATACGACGGAGGAGGTTGTTCCGAGTTGTCGGACATGGGACGAAAATAATGTATATGTAAAAGAAGAGAATAGTGGATGGGAATAGGGGACACGGACACGATGCACAAACTTGGGGTTGTAGGATTTGGAGTAATTTGTGGAATAATTATATGGAGGAGTACCTGCCTATTTATAGGATGTGGGAATACCCATTTGGATAGGATTGTGGGGGTTTTAAATCTCCATAGATAATATCATGTAAAATTCCATCAAATCTCAATCTAAATTTAATTTAAAATCTAATTAAGCTCAATCTAACTTAAATATAGATATATCATATGTTTTAAAGTAACTATTTAAATTGAAGCAATAAAGCCCTATCACAATTTAAATTACCATCATGAAACTCGAAATACCTTTCTATAAATTTAAATAATAAATAAATTTCAAAAATTATAATAATTTTTAAATAGGAAATAATTACAAAATACTCTTTTCTTTTATTAAGAAAATTATAATTTCAAAATATTTATATAAATAAAATTTGAGAATTTAAATCGTCTACACGAATCAAATTTTGTGTACTTCGCCTTCAACTAGAAAAATATTTTTGTAATATATATGTAAGCACAAATAATGCATACATAATTATGCTTTTCCTAGTATACAATAAAATATAATTTATTATTAATAAATATTAGAAAGAAAGGCTTAAATTAACCAACTTAGAAATTTGGTATAATGGCAAAAATAATTATTATATATATTATCTTGAAACTATACAAATAGAAAAAAAATGTTTTTTTTTAAAATATGTACGCTCGCACATATTCGCACTCGTCGAGCAATTACAAAAAATAAAATTTTGTGCGCGACGTACAATACGACTACGCGACGTATAATACAAAAATTTTAAATCAGTACCAAAATCGATAAAAATATAGTAGAAATTTAGGGGTTTCACATCCTACCCAACTTAAAAGAATTTCGTCCTCGAAATTAAGAATTTGTTGGGGGGTGAGGAGGCACAATGGTAGATAGAAGGGTTCCTTAAAGCAGTTTATATGGTCGTAGTCTAGGTTGAGGATATGATTTAAGAGACGATTGTAATCACTTCCTAAATTCAAGTGATTAGAAGGTCAAGCTTGTAGATTTAGGGTCGAAGGAAAGGTCGAGTAGTTCAAGACAAAGATATAGCTACATTGGGTGGTAATGGTGATAGGACAGTTAGAGGAAGTTCTAGTATAACACATTCGTCCTTCTAAAATAGGTGAAGGCGAAAGCAATATAGAGTTCGAAGGAGGCGTTATTGAATACGAATACGTGGTTCAAAGGCGACCGAATAATTCAAAGGGAGTTGTCAAGGCAGTCGCGGATGGGATTCCAAGGGGTAAGTTTAACTATATCACATCCACGTAGGTTGAAAAGGCGAACCAAAGTGCACTCGGTTGATCAGACCATCATGCACCGGTTCTGATTAGACAATATATTAGTGGGAGCGACCCAAATAACATATGTCTTGAACAAGCTCGATTAAGGAATAAGCTTGCAACTAGGCTATATTAGCATCATTAGTCTAGATAATAGAACATACGCACGATGGTAGATGAAATAAAAATAAATGTGAATAGTCTAAGAGTCATAAGGATCTAAGTCTTGTTTATTCCTATACCATCATTCTACGGTTTTATTGACCAAGACTTTGTTGACCAAATGGGTTAAATTACTCTAGTCTCTATGGTCTAGATAATTCTATTTGTATTCACCTTAATGGTCAAGGGTGTGTCGGGTCGTGGGGTGTTCTACCCAACTTAAAAGAATTAAGCTAAGGGTGTTTTGGGACATCCAACTAGTAGGGTCACTCTCTAACAAGCACGAAGGGAAGACAAGAATAATGATAGAAGGAATCAAGCAAGATGCAATCGATGAGTCGGTCGAATATGGAATCGAGGAAAAAGGTCAAGTATGTGGATGAGATCCTAGACTTCTAATCCTATTCGCAGGCTTGCTTGGTACGGTAAAGTAACCAAACAATTTATCTTGACCTGTATGGGCCACCAAAAAAATATGTAACGCCCCAGTCCCAAAATACGTTGGACTAGGAACGTAGACATGCCAGCTATATTCATACGAAATATACTCTAATATATGAAAACTTTGTATGAATACGTAAGCTGTAAAATGCAGTAGAACCATAACTAATCTCATCCACACAAAATAATTGATAGAATATATCATAAAATGATAATGAATTATTTTGGTACAATATGTTGGGCGGAGACAAATCCACTACCAACAAGTAAAGGAAAAATATATGAAAAAAGAAATGAAATTGACGAGCGAAGCGAAGACAATCCAAGTGCAATCATCCTCGAAGAAATAGCGATAATCACGGCTAGAGCTAAAGCACCTGCGAAAGACAATAGCACACACCTGACGAGATAACCGGGTCCTCAGAGGGACGTAACAAGACACATAATATCATGCCAATAACTGAGTAAATAAAGCTCAACAGAAAAGTATATGTCTAAACAGATAAAGGTCATTAACCATTCTATGTGTAAATACAATTTGAAGACAACGTTCCACACAAGGGCTCCCGAAGCTAGAAATACGACGCGTTAGCGTTTCAACCAAGGCACTAGTGGCGTCTAGAGAAAAGTAAATGCACGGCCCATTAGCACTCGAGTGAGAGCTAAGGGGCATCTAGAGAAAAATAAATGCACGACCAGTAGCTCTTGGGTGAGTCACTAACGGCAGCTAGACGAGGGTAAATATACGACACATTTATTGTTTCAACCGAGGCACTAGTGGCGTCTAGAAAAAAATAAATAAATGCACGACCACTAGCTCTCGACTGAGTCACAAATGGCATCTAGACGAAGGTAAAGGTGTGAAAGCCCCTGCGCCTAATAACTGTCTTCATCCTCCCCATGTACTACTCGTGCTGAATCCACACCAAGATATTTCCTAATAACCGCTAAGTCTTCTAGACAACTATAACTATTTAGCAGTTATATCCTAACGCTCGTCCTGTACGCACCGATGTACGGTCGGTACGCAAGTCCGAATCTATATGAGACACATGACATCGTGGCACAAAGGTGTCAAGCCAATGAATGCGGCACAAACAAAGGCGGTCCCTTAACTCTAGGCCAAATGTATAAAGAAATCTACAATATAATAATTTGCAACTACATACTGTTTTGAAAGAACAACTTATAAGAAATAAAACATGCATGATATTGAGCAAGAAATTATACAGTAAAGTCAAGGTGTCTTGCCTGGTAGGGCGCTTGGTGTGCTGCGATAATCAATGTGGCACGAACTTCGACTTCGGTGCAACAACTATGCAAGGGGACCTCTATTGGCGGTACGGATGGTTCCATCGAGTCTAGGACGATCAATTTAGTTAGGGTCAATAGGTGGAAGGAAGAACTGGTAAGTGATAGGAAGATGTACAAAATTGGCGAAAGAATAGGAAAAAGGGAATTAGTCATGGACTGGATTTTAATCAAAAGGAAAAGATAATAATATATATATGTATATACTACTTTTAGGAATACTTATAATTCTTGAAAACATACTTACTAGTAAAATAGATTTTGATAAATCTTGAGAATATATTTTATTAGTCAAAATATGTTTTTAGGTAAATACTTAAAATCATTTTAGGTAAAAATTTCTAAGTTTTGTAAAAATAATATTTTAGGTCAAATCTATATTTTCAAAAAATATTTGTAAATAAATAGAAAATAATTCTAGAAAATTATTTAAAGCTAGAACCAAAATTTAAAATTTCATGGATAACTCTAACCCCCACACTACAACTTTAGTTTTAAAACAAAATAATAAAAATATTCTCAACATAATAATAAAATCACAATAATAAGTTTAAAATCCTAAACTAACTTCTGTAATAATAATACTAATAATAATAATAATAATAATAATATCATGAAGATAATATCAGTAATAATAATAATAATAATAATAATAAACTATATATACTAATAATAATATTAATAATAATTAACTTCTAACTCTTCACTGTACTCTTCTTCCAAATCAACCCAGAGTGAGAGAGAGAGAGAGAGAGGGAAAAGTGAGGAAGGAGAGGGTTTCGGGGCTCTTCGGCAAGCGGTCGACGGGGCGCTCAAGCGGGGCCTTTTCGGCGGAGAAAAGGGGCGAGCGGGAGAGTTGGGTCGGGCGGCGGCCAGCGGCTGAGCACGGCGCCAAGGAGGTGGCGGTCGCGGAGGACAGCTGATGGTGGGCGCGGCGGCGGTTTCGCCGGAGAGGGCGTGGCGGAGGGCGCGGGTGGCGCTGGAACGAAGAGGCGGCTGATGGTGGGCGTGGCGACAGTTGTCGCCGGTTGGGGTGGCTCGGTCGACGGATCGCAGATGAGACGCTGGTCGACGACACGAGGGGTTTACGGCGGGCAGTTTACGGGGAGCGCTCGGCAGAGGACGCTCGAGTGCGGCGCAGGGCTCAGTTTAGGGATTTTCTATTTCTTTTCTCTTGGTGTCGGGTTGGGGGTTCCGGCCGGTGGCCATAGCGGTGGTGCGTGTGTTTGATCGGAAGAGGAGATGGGGAAGCTATGGGTGGTAGTGGTGATAGCCGGTGGTGGAAGACTGTGGTGGTTGCGGTGGTGGTGTTGGTGCTGTGGACGGAGGTTTGGCCGAGGTTGGTCGGGATCGAAAAGCAGGTGATGGCGGTGGTGATGGTGTACTGGTGGAGACGGAGCTGCCGTAATGGCGGGGTCGTCGGCATTGGTTAGAGGATGGGGTCACATGGCTGGACGCGACGGTATACGGGGAGATCGAGTCGGGTCAGGTGTCTGGAAGGCTCGGCCAGGGAGCAGCCAGGATTAGGATTTTGGATTTTGGATATGTCATTGCGAGTTATAGTGGTGTCGTGTCGGGTGTGTCTGACACGACGGGGGAGGATGTTCCGAGTTATCGGACATCGGAAGAAAATAATGTATATGTAAAAGAAGAGAATAGTGGATAAGAATAGGGGACACAGATACGATGCACAAACTTGGGGTTATGGGATTTGGAGTAATTTGTGGAATAATTATATGGAGGAGTACTTGCCTATTTATAGGATGTAGGAATTCCCATTTGGATAGGATTGTGGAGGTTTTAAATCTCCATAGATAATATCATATAAAATTCCATCAAATCTCAATCTAAATATAATTTAAAATCTAATTAAGATCAATCTAACTTAAATATAGATATATCATATGTTTTAAAGTAACTATTTAAATTAAAGCAATAAAGCCCTATCACAATTTAAATTACCATCATGAAACTCGAAATATCTTTCTAAAAATTTAAATAATAAATAAATTTCGAAAATTATAATAATTTTTAAATAGGAAATAATTACAAAATACTCTTTTCTTTTATTAAGAAAATTATAATTTCAAAATATTTATATAAATAAAATTTGAGAATTTAAATCATCTACACGAATCAAATTTTGTGTACTTCGCCTTCAACTGGAAAAATATTTTTGTAATATATATGTAAGCACAAATAATGCATACATAATTATGCTTTTCCGAGTATACAATAAAATATAATTTATTATTAATAAATATTAGAAAGAAAGGCTTAAAATAACCAACTTAGAAATTTGGTATAATGGCAAAAATAATTATTATATATATTATCTTGAAACTATAAAAATAGAAAAAAAAAATATTTTTCTTAAATATGTACGCTCGCACATATTCGCACTTGTCGAGCAATTACGAAAAATAAAATTTCGTGCGCGACGTACAATACGACTACGCGACGTACAATACAAAAATTTTAAATCAGTACCAAAATCGATAAAAATATAGTAGAAATTTAGGGTTTTACACTCCATGATGTTAATATTATTATTATTATTATTATGTGAATTTAGCATAGATATTTGGGTGAAAATCCATGTATACATAATATATATTTAATCGTAGTACATTGTATATATATATATAAATATCTGCATATTGACGAGTATTATTTTAGTACTTATGATCATTAGTTTTTAACATTATTATCGATATTTCTAAAGCGTATAAATATACAATGTTGCTTAGCCTAAACTCTGTACTAAAATATTTTTAGGGTATTCTAAAAATGGTTTTACTAGAAAACATTATTTCCAAACTTAATTTTAATTATTGAACTAAATTTTGTATATATAGATACTATTAAATATTTTTGCGATTTAGTTAAATAGATGTTTTATTTGGATTGGTAAAGTCTATATTTTGGGCCTATTAAACTTAAAATAGTTTTGTACTAAATAAATAAATTAATTGGATTCTTACATAATTTTATTTTCTAGTATTATAAATAGTTTTAAAAAATTGTATATATATTATTTATCAAACTCCTTCGATTATCGTCCAGTCCATGACAAACCCCATTACTCCCGTTACCTCACCAATTCTGTACTTCCATATGTCTACCCTAACTAATTTGACCCTTCTGGACCCAATGGAACTGTCCGTACCACCATCAGAGGTCACCTTACGTAGAGGTTACACCAAAGTCGCAGTTCGTGTCACCTTGATCATTGTAGTACACCAGGCGTCCTACCAGGCAAGATACCTTGCCATTTACTGTTTATTTATTTTAGCTCATATTTTATGCATTATTCATTATTTTCTTTACGCAAAATAAACTGTGATACATGGCATAACCTGTTAGAACTTACTGTTCATATTTTCCTGCTTTGTATTAGTTTTCTTACACATTAAACCTAGATTTAAGGGACCACCTTTGTTTGTTGCATTCATTTGCCTTGACACGTTGTACCACGAAGTTGTGTGTCGCATGTAGAACACGGACATGAGTGACTGGCTGGCCACCGGTGCGTATAAGCCGTACGATAGGAATAACCGCTAATAGAGGTTGCATGCTTCGTTTGACTTTGCGATTATAGAGGTTTTGTGTTGCGGATACAACACAGTAGGCATTGTGTAGGGAGGAAAAATCTTTAGCGTATGGGCTTCGATGCACTTTCTTTTTTGTAACCCGTGAGCTCCGTCGGAGACGCGGGTGAGATTACCCATGATTACTGACGACCACTGACATTCTGCAGAACATTATGCTCTTATTGATTGGGCCACTGGTACCCTAAGGGGGAACTATGTCGATCCTATTTTAGCCAGGGCCCATGCGTAGGAAGGATTGTTCTTAACTACATTTCACTTAGAATGGTTAGGCACCTTTATCCGTTAGGTATGAGTACTTTTGGTTTGGGTACTGGTATCTGACCGTGTCTTGGAACAATAATTTGTCGCGGATTAGTCCGTCACATCTTGTCCTTGTTTGGTTGTAGGTGTGACTTACTACTTCGATGAGAAGGTATTGAACCTTATTGTGGTCCGAATACCATATTGGATTCGTAGCATAAAAAGATATGTCACCGTGAATTAGTTTACCATCTCCTGTCCTTGTTTGGTTGGGGGGATGGTAAGCTAGTTCAATAGGTATGTATTGGACCATGTTATAATTCAATTGACTTATTTATTTGAGCAATATTTATTCAGTTTATATGGCATGATATTATGTGTCTTGTTACGTCCCTCTGAGGACCTGGTTATCTTGCCAGGTGTGTGCTCTTATCTTTTGCATGTGTTCTAGCCATGGCCATGATCATCAATATTTTTCCGAGGATGATTGCAATTTGATCATCTTCGCTTCGCTCGCCTAATTACATTCTTTTGTATATCATGTATTTCTTTTCATAGTTGGTAGTGGATTTGTCTTCGCCCAACTATATGTACCAATAAAAATTCATAGTTGATTATATGACATCTTTTATTCTTTCATTTTGTGGATGAGATTAGTTAGTTATGGTTTACTGTATTTTACAGCTTCTGTATCCATACGAGGCCTATATACTTCGTATGAATACAGCTGGCATGTCTATATTTCTAGTCTTACGTATTTTAGGACTGGGGCTTTACATATTTTTGTGGTGGCCCATGCAGGTCCAGATAAATTGTTTGGTTACTTTACCGTACCAAGCAAGCCTGCGAATAGGATTAGAGTTTAGGATCTCATCCACATACTTGACCTCTTTTCTCGATTCCATATTCGAACTACCGTTCGACTCATCGATTGCATCTTGTTTGACTCCTTCTATCATAATTCTTCCCTTCCCTTCGTGCTTGCTAGAGGTTAGGAAGGTTACCCTACTAGATAGACGTATTTTCATTGCCCCAATACCATAAGTTTAATTCTTTTAAGTTGGGTAGAATGCCTTATGACCTAGCAACCCCTTTGTCCTTGTGACCTATATTAGCAAGTTTACTTAGATTCAAGAATCTAGAGGACCCTAACCCGTCTATCCAACCAATGACTTGGAGAAGAAGACTATAAGACGACTGTATAGAGACCAACATAGGATATGACTTAGAATTGTTTAAACTAATCTTGCTTGCTTTCAATCTTAATCTTACGTGCCTATGTTTTTTTTTACTATCTAAACTAATGATGCTAATGTAGCCTAGTTTTTGCAAGCTAATTCTTTATCGAGCTTGATCAAGGCATATGTTGTTAAGCGGCCGCTCACTAACATATTGTCTAATCAGAACCGGTGCATGATGGTCTGATGAACCTAGTGCACTTTGGTTCGCTTTTGTCTATCATTCTATGTGGATGGAACATAATTAAACTTGGCCTTTAGAATCCTATCCACGACTGTCTTGACAATTTTTTTGAAATTATTCGGTCGTCTTTGAATCACATATTCGTACTCGATAATATCGTCTTTTGAACTCATTATTGCTTTTGCCTTCACCTATTTTAGAAAGACGAAGGCGTTATACTAGAACTTCCTCTAGCCTTCCTATCGATTATGACCATTATCACTCGATGTTGCTATATTTTCATCTTAAACTACTCGTCCTTTTCTTGGCCCTATATTCGCTATCCTGAACCTTCCAAATCACTTAATTTAGGCATGAACCTAGTCGATCTCTTATTCGTGGCTCAACCTACACTCAAGAACCCATATCTTCTAGGTCTCTAACTTATTTTCTCTTGATATCATATTATTCTTTCTTGCATGATACTCTTGATTTAAATTTTAAACCCTTAATCTACTACTCGTGCCTTAACTCGCGACCCTCATAACCATATCCGTGTTAAATTCTATGATTTAGATCACGATTTCTTCCGACATGATTATGCTGAAACATTGTCATTGTTTGTTCCCCATCGATACCCCCTTATGTCTTCTCAACCCCCTCCTAATTCTTAATTTCGAGGACGAAATTCTTTTAAGTTGGGTAGGATGTAAAACCCCTAAATTTCTACTATTTTTTTATAAATTTGGTACTGATTTTTTTTGTATTTGTACGTCACGTAGTTGCATTGTACGTCGCTCGCAAAATTTTGTTTTTTCGTAATTGCTCGACGAATGCGAATATGTGCGAGCGTACATATTTTTAGAAAAATATTTTTTTCTATTTTTCTAGTTTCAAAATAATATATATAATAATTATTCTTGCTATCGTGCCAAAATTTTCTAAGTTTTGTTATTTTAATTATAAAAGTCTTTCATTTATAACAGTTATTATTAATAAATAATTGTTATCAAAAATATAGAAAACATATATTTCATTTCAATATAATATAGTTAACTTGTTTATTTTGCTTGAAGGTATATAAATTTCGTCGCACTAGTGGCAAAATTTTATTTATTTATTTATGCCGATTTCGAAAATAATATATACACAGATATTTTGTGCTAGTCGCATACGGGATACATGAAATTTAATTCATGTATATATTTGAAATTTTCAAAATTATCTTATTATTTATCTTAATTATTAAAAAGGTATTTTAAAGATATGTTCTATTAATATCCAAAATACTTATTTCAATTTTCGAAATTATTTAATATTGATTATTTTATTATTTATAAGAGGTAATTTGAAAGTTTTTTGATTTAATATTTAAGTAGTTATGATAATTTAAATTAAGATTCAATTATTTAATTTAGCTAAATTTTTTACGTATAAAATCTAATTGGATTTGGATTTGGATTGGATTTGGATTTGATTTATTTTTAAAACAAATGTAACAATTATCTATTAAGGATTTAAATTAATTCTAATCTTTATCCAACTGGGAATTCTCACCTCCTATATAAGGAGAGGTACTCATCCATATATTTCTACTATTCACAAATTCCTCCAAAATTCCACCACAAGTGCGTGCACCGTGTCAGTGTCTAATTCTTATTCCATCTTTTTACAAATACATCATCTTTCCGTGTCGGACATATCCCAACACAAACGAATTTCTAACCCTATATGTCCCGACCATCGCATCCTCGCTACCCCCGGCCAAATCCGTATCTCCCTGCTGCCACCACCATCTCCGTCATCATCATCACCCCTGTCACCATAACTAATTATATATATATATATATATATATATATATATATATATATATATATATGCACGAGCATTATTTTAGTAATTATGATCATTAGTTTTAAACATTATTATCGATATTTCTAAAACGTATAAATATATAATTTTGCTTAGCCTAAACTCTGTACTAAAATATTTTTAGGGTATTCTAAAAATGGTTTTACTAGAAAATATTATCTCCAAACTTAATTTTAATTATTGAACTAAATTTGTATATATAGCTACTATTAAATATTTTTGCGATTTAGTTAAATAGATGTTTTATTTGGATTGGTAAAGTCTATATTTTGGGCCTATTAAATTTAAAATAGTTTTGTACTAAATAAATTAATTAATTGGATTCTTATATAATTTTATTTTCTAGTATTATAAATAGTTTTCAAAAATTGTATATATATTATTTATCAAACTCCTTCGATTATCGTCCAGTCCATGACCAACCCCATTATTCCCGTTACCTTACCAATTCTATACTTCCATATGTCTACCCTAACTAATTTGACCCTTCTGGACCCAATGGAACTGCCCGTACCACCATCAGAGGTCACCTTGCGTAGGGGTTACACCGAAGTCGCAGTTCGTGCCACCTTGTCATTGTAGTACACCAGGCGTCCTACCAGGCAAGACACCTTGCCATTTGCTGTTTATTTATTTTAGCTCATATTTCATGCATTATTCATTATTTTCTTTATGCAAAATAAACTGTGATACATGGCATAACCTGTTAGAACTTACTGTTCATATTTCCTACTATGTATTAGTTTTTTTACACATTAAACCTAGATTTAAAGGACCACCTTTGTGTGTTGCATTCATTGGCCTTGACACGTTGTACCACGAAGTTGTGTGTCGCATGTAGAATACGGACATGAGTGACTGGCTGGCAACCGGTGCGTATAAGCTGTACGATAGGAATAACCGCTAATATAGGTTGCATGCTTAGTTTGACTTAGCGGTTATAGAGGTTTTGTGTTGCGGATACAACACAGTAGGTTGACTGTTCAGCTTATCAAATGTGACATTTATTGAGGAATAATCGCTAATAGAGGTTGCATGCTTAGTTTTCTTAGTTTGACTGGCTGGTGTTCTGTTTGAAGGAGTTTTCTCTTTTTTATTGTCACTATCGTCATTGTGTTGACTGTTCAGCTTATCGAATGTGAAATTTATTGAATCTTCAACAACAAGGGACCTCTTGTTGAATACTCTGTAGCCCTTACTTTTTGCAGCATATCCTAAAAATATGCCCTCATTAGCTTTTTCATCAAACTTTCCCAAGTTGTCTTTTCGATTTAAAATAAAACATCTGCAACCAAAGACCTTGAAATAGCTGATGTCAGGAGTTCTATTAAACCATAATTTATAAGGAGTCTTTTTAGAGATGGGTCTAATCAGAACTCTATTCAATACATGGCATGCTGTATAAACAGCTTCTGTCCAAAAATACTTTCGAAGATTATACTGGTTAAGCATAACTCTGGCCATATCGTACAGAGTTCTATTCTTTTCCTCCACAACGCCATTCTGTTGAGGAGTTCTGGGCCAAGAGAATTCATGAGATAACCCATTTGAATCACAAAATGATTTAAACTCATAGTTATCAAATTCTCCTCCATGATCACTTCATATCCTAGTAATCATGAATCCATTGTCATTTTATATCTTTTTACAAAAAGATACAAATTCAAAAAAGGCCTTATTCTTATTTGCAAGAAAGTAAACCCAAGTATATCGTGAATGTAGAAGAATGGAATTTTAGGCGCATCTATAGGCCAGAATTTCTATGCGCTCAATCCAAACATGCGACCAACTCAAATACACCAGAAAGCTCAAACATATACTTGGCACAGTAAAGAAAAGTACAAATTTAAAAATATTCAAAAGAAGACTTTTATTTCATATGAAAGTTTATTACATGTCTAAAGAAAGGCTTTACAAAGGAGAACTTTTACAAAAAGAAAGATCCTAAAGCTACAGCCAGGCGCAGCAACTGCCATGTACCCCCTGCTAGGTGCATCATCTGTCAGGCGCATCACTCTGATGTCTCATCCAGGCACATCACTCTGATGTCTCGTCCAGGCGCATCATTCCAATATCTCAACGTATGCACATCTCTGTGCATAGTCAGAGCGAATCACTCTCTCTCATCAGCACCAATCAGCCCTTGTGTAACATAAGAAGGAGCTCTCCTAGCTCAACAGAGATCGTGGCATGATACCCTGATCTTCGAAAGCAACAGGCACACTCGACAAGCTGTGGCTCTGCCAGCATAACAAAAGACGGAGCACGGTCGCCCCGATCTTTGGATGCAACAGGCACTATCGGCCTGTATCGGGACTCGACGGTCCTGATGTTTGGATGCAACTGACACTATCACGGAAGCTCAGAGGGACGGAAAGACTAGGATAGCGCATCTTCACCCTCGGAAAGATCTCGAGTTCAGTAGTTCGCCAAGGCGGAGCTCCGACTAAGTTCATCCGAAGAATGAAAGCAAACCTTTCCCTCATGCAGCTATTTATAACCATGCAATAATTTTGCATTAAATAGCAAATGCATCCGTCGCCTCGTATTCGGCTAAGTCAAGGCCACCATTAATGCCTCGAAGAACCCAACAGGCGGGCCAAAGAGGATGCTACACATTGGCAGATGTGCCATCGATATCATGCACTCCCCATGAATGTGCCCAGCGGGACATAGCTATACGTCCAGATTGGCACTAGCCAATGCAACCCTCTCCATCAAACATTTAATAATGAATGACAAAGGCGGCAATGCATTCCAAGAGCCATCCAATCAGCTGTGCAGAAAATGAAGCACCACTGAGGTCAGCACCATCATTACACCTGGGGTCGACGACGTGGCAGACCGATCATTCGTATGCACCCCGTGGCCATGCGCCCAGAAGACGACATGCGCCCCAGTGGTCATGCACCCCTGGCTTACTTCTGATCCCAAGCAACAGAAGACTAGGCTATGCATGTGCCTCGAAAGCCATGTGCCTGGACTTGCTTATGGTTTCTAAAGGTCATAAGACCAAGTCGCTTCCTCTACGCCTGATCCTAGGTGCACCCTGATGCGAAGCTCTACATGTGATTCAAAAGCCATGCGCCCAAACTCGTCTATGATGCGTAAAACTCATAGACTAAGTCGCCTCCATGCGTCCAATCCTAGGCGCACCCTGACAGATCTCTCTCCTCCAAAATCGAGATCTCTGAGCCACAAGCATACGCCACTTGTCCCTGACTCAGTTTTATTCAAAGAATGGGCGCTAACCACCCAAGATCTCAGCAAAAACAAAATCTCCATGATTGCCACGTGTCAGCTCTATCGCAGCCCAGTACAGCAGTCCAGCAGATTTAGCTTCAATCCAGGGCACATCAACCATGCGCTCCCTTCAGCATCAGCCACGTGGCGTTTCCATGACCAGGCGCATCCAATATATGCGCGCATGAGCAACCTACCTGCTATCGATAAATAGAAGGATCACTCCTTCACCCAATACACATAGACAAGGACGGACATACACACACAGAGAAAAGCACATCCACAGACAGAGGCCAGAAGAGACACTTAACGTCTGCTTCTCCTCATAACGCTCTGGTATCCAGAGCAACCCAGACCTTCGGAGAGTTCAAGATCGTCATCAGATCGTCAACGGAGTCTATGCATTATCACTCGCTCCATCGACACAGTTCCCAAATAAAAACAAAAGTATACTCCTAGAAATACGTCTAAGTCCTACACTATATAATGCTCTATTTGCAATTGAAATACCAAAGTTTTATTCAACAAAATTTTCTCATATTTTTGATGGCAAACAAGCTGGCGACTATGGGGACATCTTTCTCCTCCAACTAGAAAGTTGTGTCGCAATCTGACTATATCAAACTCGGCTCCTCCCACAAAATACTTGTGGTGTGCCTCAATCAACAGGCGTATGAGGAGTTCATCTTTAAAGGAAGTACGAGTCCTTCGAAGCGACTGCCAAAGCCAAAGAAGACTCGTGAAGTCTGGGTGCAAGGCCGATGCGACTGGCACCATCACTGAAGGGAATGTGCCACCGCAGCTGGCTCTTCCTGCTAACGCTCTCAGCAAGAAGGATGCGCCCACTGGTGTCGCACGTCTGTCTAGGAAACGCCATGTTAATAGCATCCCCCAACCATTTCTTCCCAACCGAAGAAGATGCACCAACGGAGCGGAGGTGCAACCAATCTCCAACACATGAGCTCTGGTGCGCAGGAGAGAACGTCTGCCTTCAACAGACTCACTCGCTGTTATGGCGAGACACAATTGGATTCTGAGTACTATGCGCCTTCGCGGGCTAGTACAAAGAAATCTAAGGAAGCAAAGGCCATGCACCACGAACGTGCTATGCCAACAACAAACCAGAAGCATGCGCTCAAAATCATGCACGCTGCTGATGGTAAGTTGTATAGAGTCGACTCGGGCACATTTGTGCCATAAATAAGTCGTCTCTCAAAGTCCCTGTCCCGCTTGGGCACATCTACGGCATTTTGAACCAAGTCTAGCTGCAAAACTGTAATGTTGAGTCCATGCGCCCACCTGGGTGACGCACATGAAGTGGACTCAAGTTACCATAAATGTTGTTCTCCTACCAATGATCTAGGCATATCTCAAGCGCATGAACCAGATCAGGGGGTACAACATTCACATGACCACCCCGGTGCTTGGCTTTGCCATGTGCCTGATGGGGGTGTTAAAGTGAAACTCTCCCAACATAATTTGTATAATATGATCAGTCACAAACGTAGATCAGGAGAGCCGACCAATAAGCACAATGTGTCCCTCGCAGGGCACACATGTGCTATGGTCACCACCAACTGTTGTTGTTGCAAAACAGCGGCTCCACTACAAAGACAGTCCGTGTTTCAGCGACTACAATCTACGGCACCTATCCGACGTCGCCTCGGAAAGAAAGTGCCAATTGAAGACAAAGGAAAGCCTAAGATCGCTTCCTGTCATGTTGTCTCCTCATCTGTGAGAAAGACAACCACCAACTCCTCAGCCATTGCATCCAAGACTCAGCTGAGGAAAAGCAAAACAGTGGTCCCGTCCCCAGGGGTGTACGAACGCACCCGAGCAAGGATCAATGCCCTAGCAGAAGCAATAGTCGGGTATGTTTGCCATTGATTATAAAAAAATAAAACAATTATATCGGAGGACTGGACTTTTACTTCACAATACAAACTCGCTCGTACAAAGAAAGCCTAGGAACGAAAACCTAGGTACAGTAATCTAAGTACAATTATTTGTTTTTGATTCTGGGGGGTGAAGATAGAGGCTTGGGAAAGCGACGACAGCTCTGCCTTACTCCTTGGACGATCGGACGTAGCCTTGGCTCTGGTGAAGAAATGCTCTTGGACGTGTGAGGAGACTCCATTGCGCGTTCGGTTGCTAGATCTTTGGATGTCTCTGTAGTGCTCTCTCTCTCTTTTTTCACTCTCTTGGAAGGGAATGGCACCTTGCTATTTATAGGAGTAGGATACGATCATTAGGGTTTACAAATGATTGCCTCCTTGAGAAGTCGGCGGTTAAGGATCAATTAATCTGGGCCATTAATTCTGATTGTAGATTAATGTGGATTGTATCAAATCTCTGTGGGCAATAAATATTGATTTCCATAAATATTTGTGATCTGTGATAGCCTGCCACGTGTCCAATTTGTTTCATTTGATTTGATCTGGGCAATTATGACGCTCGCAATAAATCTGCTTTTGTTAGGATTTATTAGCACCCATAATTCTAGGAAAGATAAGACTGCCACGTGTCTCAATTGTCGTGAAGAGTGCCACGTGTCTCAACTGGACCGTCCTGGCAGAGCCGCATATGGTTGGTCCTCTCAGCCGTATGAAGCATGCAGCCGCATGAGGATGGGCAGCCGCATGTGGATGGGCAGCCGCATGGGGATAGGCAACCGCATGGGGATGGACAGCCGCATGAGGATGGACAACCGCATGGGGATAGGCAGCCGCATGAAGTGGGCGGCCGCATATATGTAGCAGCCGCATGGAGTGGCCTCGGGACTTGTTGGATTTTGCTAGCTGTAAGGAGATTTTCTCTTCTTTCCTAGGAACGCACCATCATGTCAGTCATTATTGCATCCTTGTGCCAGAGCTGTCATAGCTATCGTTTGTCAGAGCAGCCGTCAGGGCATTAAATGCAGCCGAATGTCGAGAGAAGAACTGTTGAAGGCCACGTGGCTTCTTCCTGGGCCGCATGGAACTATCCGAGCCGCATGGACCCTTGAGCCGTATGGACTCCTGAGCCGCATAGACGTCTGAGCCGCATGGACATCTGAGCCGCATGGTGATCCTGAGCCGCATGGGGATCTTTCTGTCGGAGTCGCATAGGCCTTTCTTTATTCTTTTCCATGCTTCTACAAGAACCCCTTCAAAGTTTTCAATTTGCAAAATTGAAATACTTTGAATAAGAAGCATGGCCATGTAAAAACTCTTCGGGCCGCATAAGATATTTTGGCCGCATGGATGTCTCAGCCGCATGGCCTCCTCAGCCGTATGGGCTTTCCAGCCGCATGGACTGTCTGGCCGTATAGGCTGTCTGGCCGCATAAGCTCCTTGCCACGTCTTCATGCCATGTGGGCAAATCTTTGCATTGATTGCCTTTGATTTGCTGTCAGATTTAAAGCCGCTTTTTGGGGCAGGATCCCAAGAGTTTAGCCTTGAATAGTCGGATCGCCTTGATAACCGAAGAGTCGGTTACATAGATCGATGCGTCGGTCTATGGGCTTCGCCTATAAATAGCAGCGTGTTTTTTTGGAAAAAAGACTTCTTTACTTTCTGCTCTCGTCCTAGCTTTCTTGTCTTCGTCTTCCTTCTCTGATCATCAGCAATAGCTCCCAAGTCCTCCAAGGTTGCGGCGAAGACTGCGGCGAAGGGTAAGGGCGTGGCCTCGACGTCGGCTGCGGAACCCAAAGCTCATTCCGATGTTCATCCTGCCGTTAAGGGTAAGGATTTGGAAAAGTCATATGCTTCGAAACCCCAACAACGGCTCTGTTGCATGCTTTATGCACAAGCCTTTAATGCAAACTGTTCGAATTGTATGGGCCACATACATGTCCCATAACCGAGCCGTATGGGGGTATACCCCATGTCCGAGCCGCATGGGAGTTGTCTTAGTGGGCCGCATGAACACTTCGTAACCCGAACCGCATAATGACCTGTCGATCAGAGCCGCATGGACTATTTTGAACCAAACCGCATAGAGCCTCCTCTGGATTCATCCGCATAGGGCTGTGCAAAAATCGAACCGCATAAGCTCCCCTGAATTTGAGCCGCATAACGCTCTTCTGATTTGAGCCGCATAACGCCTCGTTAAGCATAATTGCATAAGCGTACGCGAAACAGAGCCGTATAAGCTTACACTAATTAATGCTACATAAGCTTATGTTCAACAATAGAACCGTATAAGTTCTTTGTAGGTTGGGCCGCATAAGCCAAAGCCCCTCTTTTAACTTGTTTCTTTTGTCTGTTTTCAGTGAATCTGCCGGTTAATACAGCGGGGGAACTTCTGGTGGGTCAGGCCCAATTTGCTATGGGCTATCGGTATGACCATATAGTCGAGCATATGACGAAACAACTTCCGAAGGATCCTTCGGAGAGGTTGACTGCCATCAAGAAACAGCCTTTCTACTTTCTTTGTGCCATGATGAACTCAGGACGATTAGATGGGAAATATCTGAAGCCGACGTTCTTCTTTGGGGATGCTTTGTCTATAAAGAATACCCGAGTGCTTGAGGTATCCGAGAGCTGGGATTTTACTCTTGATGGGGTGGAGATCCACATCCCTCCGATGGAGCACCATTTTCCCCTGTCATGGTTCAACATGTTACCGTTGGAGAGGAGGATGGTGGAGTCCCTAACTCCAAGAAGGTCAGGGATCAACATGTTACCGAAGTACTTGCCACCAAACGGCCATCAAGAAGGATGGTAGCTCAGAAGGGACGATTCCTCACACCACGTCCTGGGTCTCATACCTTTTCACGCTGGGCACCTCAGGGCGGGTTTCTTCCCGAGATCCTCAAACCCAGGAAGAGGTGCAAATCCTAGTGTCGTCCGCCAAGAGATCGGGGTCTACGAGCGACACATTTGGGGGTCGATCCGACACCTTTAGTTATTTTTATCATTGTACTCAGCAGCTGTCAGAGAAGGCAGTTCTTGCAGGATTTTTGATGGTATGGCTATGGAACTACGTAGTCTCAGAAGGGGCAGGCTCCATTGAGAGGCTTAGTCGCCACTTCATCCTTCTTGCTGTAAAACTCGTTTTTGGGGTCAGACTGGCCCTTCTTCCGGCTATGGTGTGCAGCATACACCACGGCCTTCGTGCCTTTTCGTCTACGGTTATCGCCTGTGATACGGCGGTGAATTTTGAGCGCGTGGAACTACCGTACCATTATTTAATGGGGTGGCAGTTAATGCACTGCCGGTCTTTGATGAGGCCTGGCCCAGAGGATGGTGTCACGGCTGATGATACCTTCATTTTTTGATTCCGTCATCAGTCCTGGTTGTACAGTACCATGCCAGCTTGTCGAAGGACGCTGGCGAGAGTGGACGAATATGACTTCTTTGTGTCTGTTTCTCCTTTTACTGCTGAAGACGTGAGGAGAGGCCATGTTGATGGTACTGAACCTCCTCTTCTCTTGCCCGAGAGACTACTCTGTTAGCTACGCAATATCCGTCCAGCACACTTAGTATATCGTCACCGCAATAACGTTTACCTGGAGCCCTATTTGCCTAGCAGGCTCCCGCCAGTTCGGGTACAGCCAGCTATCTTTTGACAGTCCCAGCCCTTACCTGGGCTTTGAATATAGCGTCCTGGATGGTATCAGGGCATGGCATTAAAATGACGTGATTCATACTCGAGCCACCTTCTCTGTCCCTAATGACGAGGCACCAGTAGAAATTCTGTATATGGCGGCCCTATACCATGTAACGGTGAGTAAGCCTCCCGTTAATTTTGACCTGAGGATCAGTTTCATCGCGGGTACTGGCCTGGCAGAGAAGCCTCAGGGTCGAGGACGAGGAAGAAGAGGGCGAACGCAGTTCTTGTGCCTGACTCGGAGTCCACCACTGCGGACGAAGAGAATAATGAGCATGATGGAGATAACTCTTCCCTTTCGGTGTAAGTTGTTGAGGCAAATCAGCCACCTGTTATGTCAGATGAGATGGTGGCAGACCAGCCATATGTCATGCCAAATGAGATGGTGGTGGATCAGCCGCTTGTTGCACCTGGTCCTGTACGGAAATGTAGCAGGCAAATCTCCCCTGTTGGAGGTATTTCCTACTCCCGGAAACGGTTTGCGACCAGACGTCGCAAGGTTACTATAAAGAAGAGAAGCAAGGACGTCGACCCCACCTCGGAGTTAAATCGAGTTACTACCATCTTTATTCAGTTCTTCCTTTTCTCCTGAACTTTGACCTTAATCATTTTCCTTTCCCTCGCAGGCGTCAGAGGAGTCGGATTCTCGAGACCTAGCCGCTGACGTTGATCCGGCCCTGCCCACTTTGGCCAGTGACATGTGTATCGCTATTATTTCTGCTGGAGTTCTTCCGGAGGTGGCCGGGGAGTCTGTCACCCTCATTTTCCATATTTTTCTGTATTTCGTATTTATACTCGTATCTGGATTTTGGCATGTATTTTTATTTTTCTCAGCTTGTGGAATTTTGGTATTTCTCGTATTTGGGTTTTTGGCTTAGCTCGGTTTTATTGGGGATGGTTCGGTTTGGCTCGGTTTTATGTGTTGGAATACCCTAGCCCTATGCTACACCCTCAACCCACCACAACTCCCCTCTTTATATCCCCACCTACCACTCTCTCTCCTCATAACTTCCACCATTAATTTTCTTCTTCTTCTTCTTCATCTCCTTCCTCAACACAACTCTCCTAACCCTAGGCAAGTGCATCTTGCCATTACATAAGAACCCTCTTTTCCTTGTCCATTTGCTAGATTAGGACATGGAGACCAACATTAGAACTTGGTGTTTTGTGATTTGAAGTCTCCTTTGCTCTAGATCTAAGTTATTTCTATTTTCGAATTTTGTATGGTTTGATCTCTTTAAGTCAGATTTTTATGGGTTTTGGTGTTTCCATGTGGAAGAGCTTTCAGTTTTACCCAAGTTGGAACTTTCGAAATCCGGAATTGGAGTTCGGATGACCAAGTTATGAACTTGTGAAGCTTTGGGTTCTTCCTTGGTGTTCTTGCTGTTGGAGAAGACAGTGAGCAGTGTGCAGAGCTGTTTAGCTTACGCACACTGAGCTACGCGCGCTCTTTAGTGCTGCGTACGCAGGCTTGAGTACGCTTCCTATTGGAAGCGTGTCTCCTTGAGCGTGCGTGACTTTCACGTATGCTGCCTCCCTTGAGCGTACGTGACTTTCACACACTGCTCCTTGTAGCGTGCGTGACTTTCACATACTGCTCCCTTGAGCGTGTGTGACTTTCACACACTGCTCCCTGTAGCGTATGTGACTTTCACACACTGCTCCCTTGAGCGTGCGTGACTTTCACACACTGCTCCCTTGAGCGTGCGTGACTTTCACACACTGCTCCCTGTAGCATGCGTGACTTTCACACACTGCTCCCTGTAGCGTGTGTGACTTTTCACCTACGCTGCTCTCTGTAGCGTGCGTGACTTTTCACATACGCTGTCCCTTGAGTGTGCGTGATTTCTCACGTACACTGCTCACTTGAGGGTGCCTTGGTACGCGGACTTGAGTGAGCCTTGCGTGCGTGCTTTTGCACGTATGCTGCCCCTTGACCCCTTGCTTAGTCCACTGACTCTTGGAGTTTTGGTTTTATTTCTTTAAGCTTGGCTCTTCTATAACCCGTATTTTGATATTTTATTAGATATTTTACGCCCATTTTATATCCTTACGCCTTTTTGTCATGAACTTGATTTTACTTGTTATGTTTGGAATGACCATTATACATGACTTGGTATGGCAAGGAACTGGCATAACACGACAGTGACCCGTAGTGGTGCACTCCTGACATGACCAACATGACTTGATAGTGGCCCGTGGCGGCACACTCCTGACTTGACATGACTTGATAACCTAACTTGACCTGTCTTGACACCGTGGGTGGTTCTTTCTTGCTTGCTTGTTAATCCACTTGTCCAGTCTTGCATCATGTCTAGGATGGAACTCCTGAGTACCACGGTCAGGAGTACCTACTAAAATGGATTAAGGTTAAAAACTAGAATAACACAGTAGTCATGAAGAGATGACACAGCTACAGGCAATCCCGTTACCTGGGCGCTCTTGGGATCTGTAGCCTGCCGTCGAGTAGGGCACATTTCCAGTGCACCGTCGAGTGTTGTACCCTCTAAGTCACCTAAGGGTACATTTGTCTTCTGGGCGATGTACCCACCTGAATTCAACCCTAATCTTTCGTCCTGGGTAGCCTGGATGGCCTGCAGGGCTTGTGGCTGTGGAACAATCTCACTGCATCTTGTTAGTAATTAGGCATGTGATAACCCTAGTTAGTTAAAGTAGTAAGCCGTAGTATCTGCTTGGCCGTGATTGATTGAATAAAGTATAACCAGTCCGGGCATGTCTTGATCCAGTACCAGATTATTTCCTGTCTTGATTGCTTACATTATTATCTTGCAGATAAATGGTGGGAAACCAAGCTCTGTTCAGATGAAGGGTTACAACCCCGGTCCTTGTTTGGTTTATGGGTTGTAACCTGGCTATCGGAATAGTTCCATGGTTATCTCGTCGTATATCATCCTGACATGTTTTCATAATTCTAGTTTTAATATTATATCTTCTTGTGTTAATGCTGGCTTTTGTTCTTAATTTGTGGCCCCCTTGTGGCACTTGCTCTTTCTGGGGTTGACCCAGCTGGTTTTGTGTGGCCAGATTTCGGAGCAGCACCCGAGGATCTACCAAGCTTCCAGCCCAATGGTGGCGACTAGAAGGAACCCGGGCTACGAGTGGGTTTTCTATTTTGTTTCGCTCACTCTATTGTAAAGTTATTCTTTTGAGGCGTTTAGCCGACGAACACCTGTTAGCTCGATGCACTTTACTTACTGTCTGCCTACGGGCTGTAAACATGATTAACAAATCCTAGGGTTGATCATGTATGACTTAACTCTTGCTAGTCCTCACATTTTGTACGACTAGCTTCATGATCGGCTGATATGTAATATTTGGGACGCCTTTTATTGTATATTTGGTGGTCAAACATCTTGTAATTATATTATATGCTTGAGATTGAGACAATAGGCTTGACCTTAAGAGACTGTTGGCTTGTAGTAAACCCTCATATCTAGACAGCCGTGATCGTATAGTTGAGATGTATTCTATTTCAATATACGTAGCTGGCTATGTCTGCCCCCGCTCTCCAGTATTCTGGTTCTGGGGCGTGACATGGTTTAAGTGGTGGCCCATGCAGGTCTTGTCAATCAAGAAATGTGAGGGTTTACCGAATAGATGTCTCAATCAGTATTCGTCCTTGATCTCCGCCCGTATTTTTAAATCCCTGAAATTCTTGTCCTGATTACATGCTTGTATTGTTGATCTGTCCTGGTCCTTTCTTATTGTTTCTTTATGTCATCTTCCTCAGCGGCACTGTACCTGACCCTGCCGATCAGCAAGGAGGAGCACCTCCCGTAGGCCAACAGCAACCTGGAGATCAAGCCCAGCATTCCGGAGTCACCTCCAGAGTGATACCTATTGGAGGAGAGTCACCAGTTCGGCCCGTCCAGCCCGCAGAGCCAGATGATGGTACCTTAGTAGGCCTCATCAGAACCTTGATAGCTTCCCAGGATCGTCGAAGCGACGCCCTGCACCAGACAGTTCAAGATGCTTTGACTAGAGGCGGTCATCCAGGGAACCAGGTGGCGAACAGTTTCAAGCGATTGAACCCTCCTTTCTTCGACGGCACCGAGGATGCGATTGCCGCGGATGCATGACTTCAGGATACCGAGGTGATTCTGGAAGCAGCTAGGACACCCGAGAATAAGAAGGTGGCGGTGGTAAGCCTGCAGTTGTTGGACTTGGCTCGCAGTTGGTGGACGGTGCAGGCCATGGGATTAGTGGCACCCATTGCTTGGGCAGTATTTAGGGAGAGATTCCAGACGAGGTATTTTGATGCTGTGGCTCGGTACGACCTGCAGACCAGATTTACCAACTTGAAGCAAGGAGGCAGATCAGTCGACAGTTATGCATCAGAGTTTTCTAGGCTCAGTAGGTTTGCCCCCACCTTGGTGGCGACCGAGTTTGATAGGGCCCAGCGGTTCCAGCAGGGACTGTATTTGGAGATCTTGTTGGCGGTTGAGCAGTTCGAGCACCAGACGTTCGATGCAGTTTTGAGAGCAGCTAGGAGGCATGAGTACACCTCCCAGAGGATCGTGGATAGGACCGGAGGTAGGAAGCGGTCCCACAGTCAGATGCACCAGTCATCAGCTCCAGCCCCGGTAGCTAGGAGTTTGACCATTGGAACTCCGAGGCGGGCGGCCTCAGTAACGTCGGTTCAGCATTCGACTCCGACGTACCCACAGCAGCAGAAGCAGAAGCAGACTTCCGCGATGGGATATTCTCATTGCGGAAAGCCAGGGCATGTGGTGGCAGACTGTCACAGGGCGCAGGGATTATGCCTGGCGTGTGGAGCAGCAGATCATAGGATAGGGGCTTGCCCGAATAGGGGTGATTCATCAGCATCTAACCCTTCTAGCTCTTCGGTGAGAGGACCGGCCCCAGCACCAGTTCAGCAGCAGCAGTATCAGTCTTCGAGGCCCTTGCCGCCTCAGTCTCAGGCATTCCAGCAACAACACCCCCAACAGTATGCACAAGCCCAAGCTCAGACCCAGAATAGGCAGAGAGGTTTCCAGCAGAGGGGACCAGCAGCCAGGGGACAAGGTCAGGCCATGATGATGGCTATGGAAGAAGAAGTTGCACCAGGTGAGGTTGTGGCAGGTACTATTCTCGTCAACTCCTTTCCAGCTTCGGTATTGTTTGATTCTGGTGCATCGCATTCATTCATGTCTGCACGATTCGCGACACGGATAGGATTGGAGCCTGAGTCATTATCAGTGAGGCTCAATATACTTACTGGTAATGGTCTTGTGGGAGTAGATCGAGTGTTTTCCTCGTGTCGGATCGTAGTTAGCGGTAGGGAGTTCCCCGCTAGATTCATAGAGTTTCCTATGGCAGACTATGATGTAGTCCTAGGCATGGATTGGTTGAGGAACCAGTATGCTAGGATAGACTGCCATATTGGCAGAGTTGTCTTTAGTATCCCCGACGAGCCAGAGTTTTTATTTTCTAGAGGCGCAGTGGAGCTATCTTCCCCAGCATTGCGGATGGCAGTAGCAGCAGTGCAGTTTCCCCGGATAGTTGAAGAGTTTCTAGATGTCTTTCCAGAGGAGCTTCCAGGGATGCCGTCGGAGCGGGAGATTGAGTTCACTATAGACTTGATTCCCGGGACAGCACCAGTGTCACAGCGAGTCTACAGAATAGCGCCTTCAGAATTGGAGATTTTGTACAAGATGATTAAAGAACTGAGGACCAAGGGATTCATCCGTGCAAGTGGATCGCCTTGGGGAGCCCCGATGCTTCTTGTGAAAAAGAAGGATGGTACGTCCAGGCTATGTGTTGATTATCGTACCTTGAATTTGGTGACAATCAAGAACAGATACCCTCTTCCGAGGAAAGATGACTTGTTTGATCAGCTCAGAGGGGCTTTAGTATTTTCGAAGATGGACTTGCGGTCGGGATACCACCAGATCAGAGTCAGAGAGCAGGACATCCCGAAGACAGCATTCAGATCGAGGTATGGACATTGGGAGTTCCTTGTTATGCCCTTTGGAGCGACCAATGCGCCGGCCGTATTCATGGACCTCATGAATCGTATTTTCATGACTTGGACCAATTTGTGATCGTATTTCTAGATGACATCCTGGTCTACAGCAAGAGTGAAACAGAGTATGAGCAGCATCTCCGAGTCGTCCTTCAGACGCTTCGGGAGCATCAGTTGTATGCCAAGTTCAGTAAATGCGAGTTCTGGCTAGATCGTATTTCGTACTTGGGTCACATCATTACCCGAGGAGGAGTAGAAGTGGACCCCCAGAAGATTGTGGCTATCGAGTCATGGCTGGTACCCAGCTCAGTGGCAGAGGTTCGCAGCTTCCTTGGATTGGCCGGCTACTACCGGCGGTTCGTTTCAGATTTCGCAAGAATTTCAGCGCCGATGACCCAGTTGACCCGCAAAGATGTACCATTTGTTTGGACAGCAGAGTGTCAGGAATCATTTGAGAAGTTGAAGCGAGGTTTGATAACGGCTCCCATTCTCACCCTTCCAGATGGGACCGGAGGATTCACGGTTTATTGTGACGCTTCAGGCAGAGGATTAGGGTGTGTCTTGATACAACATGGGAAGGTAATATCTTATACGTCACGTCAACTTCGTGATCATAAGAAGAATTACCTGACCCACGACTTGGAATTGGCGGCGGTAGTGTTTGCTTTGAAGTTGTGGAGACACTACTTGTACGGAGATAGAGTGGAGATCTTTACTGATCATAAGAGCTTGAAGTATGTTTTCACCCAAAAGGACCTTAATATGCGGCAGAGAAGATGGCTCGAGCTATTGGTGGATTATGATGTGGATTTGCAGTATCATCCCGGGACGGCCAACGTTGTAGCAGATGCATTGAGCAGGAGAGCCGGAGTTTATTTCCTGACGGCACAACCAGAATTATTAGCAGATCTTCAGAAGATGGGAATTAAAGTAGTTCTTCCTACCAGTGTGGCATTGATGGCCAGTCTACAGGTTCAGTCCAGTATAGTTGAGAGAATCTGGGTGGCGCAGTCAACAGATTCCAAGATCCAGTGATTCAGAGCAGAGTGTAAAGCAGGAAGAAGGCCAGAGCTATGTATCCATGAAGACGGTACACTTCGGCACGGCACTCGTCTTTGTGTACCCAGTGGAGATATCAAACAGGAAGTCATGGCGGAAGCCCACAGTTCACAATATTCTATTCATCCGGGTGGTACGAAGATGTACCGTGATATTCGTCAGTATTTCTGGTGGAATGGCATGAAGAAGGAGATAGTCCGGTTTGTCTCTCGGTGTTTGGTTTTCCAACAGGTTAAAGCTGAACATTAGAGGCCCGCTGGACTTCTTCAATCCTTACCGATCCCAGAATGGAAATGGGAACATATAACCATAGATTTCGTGACCGGATTGCCCAGATCTCCGGCCGGCAGAGATGCTATTTGGGTAATTGTGGACAGGCTTACTAAGGTGGCACACTTTCTCCCATTCAGAGTTGGACAGTCGACGGCGCAACTAGCAGAGATGTACCTCAGGCAGATCGTCAGGCTTCACGGTATGCCAGTCAGCATCACCTCGGACAGGGATTCAAGATTCATATCACACTTTTGGCACAGCTTGCAGAAGAGTTTGGGGACTCGCCTTCAGTTCAGTTCAGTTTATCACCCGCAGACGGATGGTCAGTCAGAGCGCACAATCCAAACTCTTGAAGATATGTTGAGATCCTGTACCCTTGACTTTGGTGGTTCATGGGAGAATCATCTGCACCTGGTGGAATTCTCGTACAACAACAGTTATCAGGCCAGTATCCAGATGGCACCCTTCGAGGCTCTCTATGGCAGGAAGTGCAGATCCCCGCTAGCATGGGACGATATCGGAGAAAGGCAGATGCTCGGACCCGAGTTGATTTCCCAGACGGTTGAAGTGGTCAGGAAGGTCAGAGATCACCTCCGAGTTGCCCAGGACCGCCAATGCTATTGGGTCGATGCTCATCGGCGTCCCTTAGAATTTGCTATCGACGACCATGTATTCCTTAGGATCTCGCCAAACCGCGGCGTCATTCGCTTCGGCGTGCGGGGAAAGCTTAGTCCTAGGTATATAGGGCCGTTCGATATTCTAGAGCGAGTAGGAGATGTATCCTATCGTCTCGCTCTTCCGCCGTCGCTAAGTGAGGTGCATGATGTATTCCATGTGCCCCAATTACGACGGTATATTCCGGACCCGAGCCACGTCCTAGACCATTCGGAATTGGTTGTTGGTACCAACCTTTCGTATGAGGAGAGGCCCGTATCTATATTGGATCGGAGGGAGAAGATACTCAAGAACAAGACTATTAAATTAGTCCGTGTTGCTTGGGGTCATCACTCTCTAGGTGAGTCAACGTGGGAGCGTGAGGACGACATCCGATCGCGATATCCCTACCTGTTTGACTCGTGAGGTATAATATCTTTCTTATGCCTTATATTTTCCCTTCCTTGCTTGCATTGTATGATTGTATGATTGAACTGCTTAGTGTAACTTTTCTGTGCTTAGTGTAGCTTGTCGTGACAATCTCTAGCTCCTTGATTAAATTCCGAGGACGGAATTCTTTTAAGGTGGGTAGAGTTGTCACCCTCATTTTCCATATTTTTCTATTTTTCGTATTTATACTCGTATCTGGATTTTGGCATGTATTTTTATTTTTCTCAGCTTTTGGAATTTCGGTATTTCTCGTATTTGGGTTTTTGGCTTGGCTCAGTTTTATTGGGGATGGTTCGGTTTGGTTCGGTTTTATGTGTTGGAACACCCTAGCCCTATGCTACACCCTCAACCCACCACAACTCCCCTCTTTATATCCCCCCTACCACTCTCTCTCCTCATAACTTCCACCATTAATTTTCTTCTTCTTCTTCTTCTTCTTCTTCATCTCCTTCCTCAACACAACTCTCCTAACCCTAGGCAAGTGTATCTTGCCATTACATAAGAACCCTCTTTTCCTTGTCCATTTGCTAGATTAGGACATGGAGACCAACATTAGAACTTGGTGTTTTGTGATTTGAAGTCTCCTTTGCTCTAGATCTAAGTTATTTCTATTTTCGGATTTTGCATGGTTTGATCTCTTTAAGTCGGATTTTCATGGGTTTTGGTGTTTCCATGTGGAAGAGCTTTCAGTTTCACCTAAGTTGGAACTTTGGAAATCCGGATTTGGAGTTCGGATGACCAAGTTATGAACTTGTGAAGCTTTGGGTTCTTTCTTGGTGTTCTTCCTGTTGGAGAAGATAGTGAGCAGTGTGCAGAGCTGTTTAGCTTACGCACACTGAGCTTCGCGCGCTCTTTAGCGCTGCGTACGCAGGCTTGAGTACGCTTCTTGTTGGAAGCGTGTCTCCTTGAGCGTGCGTGACTTTCACGTATGCTGCCTCCCTTGAGCGTACGTGACTTTCACACACTGCTCCCTTGAGCGTGCGTGACTTTCACACACTGCTCCCTGTAGCGTGCGTGACTTTTCACCTACGCTGCTCTCTGTAGCGTGCGTGACTTTTCACATACGCTGCCCCTTGAGTGTGCGTGACTTCTCACATACACTGCTCACTTGAGTGTGCCTTGGTACGCAGACTTGAGTGAGCCTTGCGTGCGTGCTTTTGCACGTATGCTGCCCCTTGACCCCTTGCTTAGTCCACTGACTCTTGGAGTTTTGGTTTTATTTCTTTAAGCTTGGCTCTTCTATAACCCGTATTTTGATATTTTATTAGATATTTTACGCCCATTTTATATCCTTACGCCTTTTTGTCATGAACTTGATTTTACTTGTTATGTTTGGAATGACCATTGTACATGACTTGGTATGGCAAGGAACTGGCATAACACGACAGTGACCCGTAGTGGTGCACTCCTGACATGACCAACATGACTTGATAGTGGCCCGTGGCGGCGCACTCCTGACTTGACATGACTTGATAACCTAACTTGACCTGTCTTGACACCGTGGGTGGTTCTTTCTTGCTTGCTTGTTAATCCACTTGTCCAGTCTTGCATCATGTCTAGGATGGAACTCCTGAGTACCACGGTCAGGAGTACCTACTAAAATGGATTAAGGTTAATAACTAGAATAACACAGTAGTCATGAAGAGATGACACAGCTACAGGCAATCCCGTTACCTGGGCGCTCTTGGGATCTGTAGCCTGCCGTCGAGTAGGGCACATTTCCAGCGCACAGTCGAGTGTTGCACCCTCTAAGTCACCTAAGGGTACATTTGTCTTCTGGGCGATGTATCCACCTGAATTCAACCCTAATCTTTCGTCCTGGGTAGCCTGGATGGTCTGCAGGGCTTGTGGCTGTTGAACAATCTCACTGCATCTTGTTAGTAATTAGGCCTGTGATAACCCTAGTTAGTTAAAGTAGTAAGCCGTAGTATCTGCTTGGCCGTGATTGATTGAATGAAGTATAACCAGTCCGGGCATGTCTTGATCCAGTACCAGATTGTTTCCTATCTTGATTGCTTACATTATTATCTTGTAGATAAATGGTGGGAAACCAAGCTCTGTTCAGATGAAGGGTTACAACCCCGGTCCTTGTTTGGTTTACGGGTTATAACCTGACTATCGGAATAGTTCCATGGTTATCTCGTCGTATATCATCCTGACATGTTTTCATAATTCTAGTTTTAATATTATATCTTCTTGTGTTAATGCTGGCTTTTGTTCTTAATTTGTGGCCCCCTTGTGGCACTTGCTCTTTCTGGGGTTGACCCAGCTGGTTTTGTGTGGCCAGATTTCAGAGCAGCTCCCGAGGATCTACCAAGCTTCCAGCCCGATGGTGGCGACTAGAAGGAACCCGGGCTACGAGTGGGTTTTCTATTTTATTTCGCTCACTCAATTGTAAAGTTATTCTTTTGAGGCGTTTAGCCGACGAGCACCTGTTAGCTCGATGCACTTTACTTACTGTCTGCCTACGGGCTGTAAACATGATTAACAAATCCTAGGGTTGATCATGTATGACTTAACTCTTGCTAGTCCTCATATTTTGTACGACTAGCTTCATGATCAGCTGATATGTAATATTTGGGACGCCTTTTATTGTATATTTGGTGGTCAAACATCTTGTAATTATATTATTTGCTTGAGATTGAGACAATAGGCTTGACCTTAAGAGACTGTTGGCTTGTAGTAAAACCTCATATCTTGACAGCCGTGATCGTATAGTTGAGATGTATTCTATTTCAATATATGTAGCTGGCTATGTCTGCCCCCGCTCTCCAGTATTCTGGTTCTGTGGCGTGACAGAGTCCTACGTTGCTGAGGGCTCAACCCATGGTGATGGGGGCTCTGCTGCATCTATCCCTAAGACAGTTAAATTTCTGCGGGGTAATACTGAACCAGTTGGATCCCTTTCCGGGGTGGCTGGGGCAGAAGAACCAGCTGAACTTGACTTGGAGGTCGCTGGTGAGGAGACCACAGCAGCTGCGAGCGAACCGCAGCCTCCATGCTCCTCCCCTGGTAAGATAAGCCAAATCTTAGCTTGTGAGGAGGCCTATCTGCTCTATCATCACATCCTTCGGGCTAGACTGATTGATAGTTGCTATGGACATACAGGTCCTGCCTCTCCAGTGCCGATAACGGACACTGTCAGGGTGGGCTCTGCCGAAGGAGAACTGGCGGAGAGGAGCGAACCCCCTCCTCTTCCGACTCATATTGAAGGACCTTCCACTGGCTCAAGTTCGGGAAGTCAGGTGGCGGCACAGCCGGGGCAGGGGATAATGGTCCCCGCGTCTTTTTCTGCTCAGGCGGCTCCGAGAGTCGACCTTTCTACTTTGCCGAGTGTCCAGACTCTTCGGGTGGCGGAGGAGGAGTTAGCCGCTATCCGCGCATCTTTTCTCTCGGAATTTGTCTCTCTGGTGGAATGTTCTAGCGTGCTTCCTTCGACACTGCCGGCCACGCTTCCTTTGATGCCATCCTCTACGGAGGTTCTGGACGAAGCATCACAGGACCTAGTTGACAGCTTCTTTCGCCACTTGAAGAGAGGGGTTGCAGCTGCTGTGGAACGGGGGACCCCTTTTGCCTTGGCCCGACAATGCGTCCAGGGTCACATTGATATTCTTAAGACTCTTCCCGGTGGGGGTGGGGATAGCTGCGCTTCTAGAGGCAAAATTTCTGGAGGCTGATCAGCTGGTAGCCCAGCTTCAGGTGTTGCGGCAAGCTGATCTGTCATCTGCTATAGATCAAGAGCGCGGTTTCCTCACAGTTGCTGTAGAGAAGATAAGGGCTGCCCGGGATAAGGCCAAGCCGGTCATACTGAAGGACCTCCGCGATCTATCTCAGCTATATGATCAGTTGAGCCGCGAGAGTAAAGAGATCACGGCTGGGGAAGCGACTGCCTCCCGTGGGGTCATTGACATGCGGGAGCAGATCCTTGAGCTTCACAGGAAGTTAGCTTTCTTGGAGTCCGAGCTCGAAGATGCCCGTACCGAAAAGGGGCTAATTATTCAGGAGGCCGACAAGTTAATCGAGCTTCTGCTGGTCTGGAGCTGGCCCTGGAGAAGCTGGAGGATGGCTGGCGGGCACACATGTACTTGGATGATGCGGAGCGGTTATCTCAGGAGGCCGAGCGCCGAGCTAAGCAGCGACTTGAACGGAGGACCGCCTTGGTGAGGAATCGTCTCCTAGAATTATGTACCACCAAACCATAGATGGCTTTTTTACTTTTTTATGTTCATGTTCTTTTCCTTTCTTTTTCCATCTTGTAATAGAGATATTGTCCCAGATAATGTAGTACCTTGGATTCTGAATAAATGAGCATGTTTCGACTCATCCTTCATTTCTTGTACTTGTTGTGTTTGTGGCATTTTTGTCCCACTGGAGGACTATTTGTGGACCTGTTACCCTGGGCATACCTTGGTTTTAGGTATGGATAACAAGTTTGAGAGGGTTACCTAGAACAATTCTACGGTAAGGTGGTCATGGACGTTCCTGGTATCGGGAGAAAGAATGCCATGGAGCAGCTGGGCTCCCGGGACATGATGAAAAAGAATGTGCATGTACTAGGAAACTTAGTATAGTATTTGTGGTCAGCAGAGGACATTTGTGGGCCTATTATCCTTGGCGTACCCCGGTTCAGGATATGGATAATAAGACGAGAGGAGACCAACATACTTACTCAGAGGTAATGAGGACATGACAAGTATGGGGGTTTTACCGCGGAGCCTTCCTACTCAGAGGTAATGAGGACGTGGCAGGAGTGGTCTCAGAGGAGGATATTTGTGATCAACAGAGGACATTTGTGGGCCTACTATCCTTGGCGTACCCCGGTTCAGGGTATGGATAATAAGACGAGAGGAGACCAACATACTTACTCAGAGGTAATGAGGACATGGCAAGTATGGGGGTTTTACCGCGGAGTCTTCCTACTCAGAGGTAATGAGGACGTGGCAGGAGTGGACTCAGATGAGGATATTTGTGGTCAACAGAGGTCATTTGTGGACTTATTATCCTTGGCGTACTACGGTTTTGGGTACGGATAATAAGTCGAAAGGGAACCAGCATACTTACTCAGAGGTAATGAGGACATGGCAAGCATGAGGGTTTCTTCGATGGAGCCTTCCTACTCAGAGGTAATGAGGACGTGGTAGGAGTGGGCTCCATGAAGGGGTACATAGAATGACTCTGAGGTAATGAGGACATAGAAGTTCTATGTAGAGGGGAGATTTGTTTTTGGCGGAAGTGAGACGACTCAGAGGTAACATCAACGTGGTCGTCTTGGGAATTTTGTGGATCTGTTACCCTTTTTGTACACTGAGAGTGCGGGTAGTGGATCATGAGGGGGGAAGCTCTTTAAAAAGAAAAGTTCAGAGGTATGATCATACATGACTTACTACCTAGGAGAGGCGATATAGATTTATCTGTAGTGACCAGAGTGTAAGTTCAGCGGTACCTGCAGGTACATAACTTGATAATCTGGGAGAGTTGGAGTCGGCATGTGAGTTCAGTAGTACGAAAAAGTATATGACTCGTCGTTCTGGAAGATTTTTAGTCGGGATGTGAGTTCAGCGGTACCAGCAGGTACATAACTCAGCTATCTGGGATATTTGGGGGAATAATGTGAGTTCAGCGGTACTAGAGGGTACATAACTCAATAATCTGGGATTTTATGAATGCGAGTTCAGCGGTACCGGCGGGTACATAACTCAATATTCTGGGACTTTGAGAATGTGACTTCAGCGGTACCGGCGGGTATATAACTCAATAATCTGGGATTTGGAGAATGTCGTTTAGACATAATATTTCTTCAGGAACTTGCGATTGACGGGCAACATGAGCAAGTCTCCGTTTTGTTTTGCGAGGCGGTAAGCACCGTTGGAGAATACAGCCTCAATGATAAATGGACCTTCCCACTTTGGCTGGAATTTGCCAGCGGTTTTATGAGTCATAACCATCGGCCTCCGAACTGCCAGAACGAGATCTCCCACTTGGAATGTTCTAATTTTAACCTTCTTGTTGAAGGCTCCGGAGATGCGTGCTTGGTATAGCTCGATTCGTTGCTGAGCCAGTAGGCGCTTTTCATCTAAGGCCTCCAACTCTTGTAGCCGGCGACGGTAGTTATCGTCCGTCGTCAATTGGTAAGTGAGAGCGACGCAGATCGAGGGTATTTGAGTCTCCAATGGGAGAACTGCCTCACTCCCGTACACCAGGGAGAATGGTGTGTTTCCAATGGCCATTCGGACTGTAGTACGGTACGCCCATAAGCACTCACCAAGTTTCTCGTTCCAGTCGCGTTTGTTGGATGATACGAACTTTTTGAGCAACTTGATGATGGTTTTGTTGAATGCTTCAGCCAGACCATTAGCCGATGGGTTGTATGGTGTTGAAGTAATATTCTGGATGTGGTGCTTGTCGCAGAACCGATAGAAGGCGTGGCTTGCGAACTGCGGACCATTATCATGGATGATCCTTCGGGGCAGTCCAAAGCGATAAATGACGTGATGCTTGAGGAAGCTGATCACGTTTGAAGTCTTTACTTCTGCAAGCGGAACAGCTTCCGCCCATTTGGAGAAGTAATCCGTGATTGCGAGTATGAAGCGATGTCCTCGGGAAGAAGGTGGAGTGATCGGACCGATGATATCCATTCTCCATGCTTCGAATGGCCAGGACGCCACTGTCGGATGCAGAAATTCGGATGGCTGTTGGATGAAGTCCGTGTGGACTTAGAAGGCATTGCACTTTCTTGCATAGTCTATCGCATCTGCTACCATCGTAGGCCAGTAGTAGCCCATTCGGCGAAGACGGTCTTACAATTTTGGGCCAGGCTGATGGGCCCCACAGACACCGTCATGAGCTTCGCGCATGTAAAATCCCTAAATTTCTACTATATTTTAGTACTGATTTTTTTTATATTTATACGTTGCATAGTCGTATTGTACGTCGCGCGGAAATTTGCGTTTTTTTGTATTTACTCGTCGAGTGCGAATATGTACGAGGTACATATTTTTAGAAAAGTGGTTTTTGATTTTATTATCGGTAATGGTTTCAAAACTATATATAATAATTATTTTTATTAAAAGTTGTGAAAAGTATCTATCGAGGTTGCCAAAACTTATTATTTTAGTTATTTATAAAAGGCTATCTTATTTTAATAAGTGGTAATTTAGAAAAACTAGATTATGTGAATATTCTACTCGTGTAAAGCACATGAAAATTATTTCATGTATATATTTTCAAAATTTATTTTTATTATTTATAATAATTTATTTAGCAAGAAGGTATTTTAAATATTTATGTTTATTTTCGAAATTATTTTTACCTAAATTATTTGAAGGGTATTTTGAAGATATTTTCTACTAATATTTAAATTATATATTGGAATTTTCGAAATTAATTATTATATAAATTTTATAAAAAGATATTTTGGATATATTTGTGACAAATTAAATTATGATTTGATTTATTGATTTAAATTAAATAGTTTAATTTAAATGTGTAATTTATCTATATTTAAATAGGATTTGGATTTAGATACGAATGTATTGGTTTAAATTTAATAATAGAATTATCTATTTGGGTTTAAATAAATCCTTGTCTCTATCTACATTGGATTATGTTTGATTGAGTTACTTTTAAATCAATTTGAATTAAATAGTGAAAAATCTAAGGGGAATTAAAACTTTTCTTAATCCTTATCTAGATAAGACTTTTGTAAACCCCTTGATTTTTCAAAATAAATATTTGTAGAATTTTTGGATTTTTTAAATAACTATTATTGACTTATTATATAATTTGTATTATTTTACATATATTTAGTATAGTGCTCATTGGTGAATTTAGTATAAAAATATATATAAAACTATTTTTCTAGTACATTAAGGATCTAAACTATATTATACAATTTCTTTTCCTCAAAATTTTAGGATTTATTTCATAAATTTTATTATTTTTTACATGTTACTTATATTATACACTATTTACATAATATAGAATAAATGTCAAATTAGTATTAGATATTTCAGCTTGTATAAATGAGATTAGATGAAGGTTGTTTAAATAAATATTAACTATAGTTATTATCTATAGTAATTTTAAATAATGTTATAGATAATTTAGATAAATATAAACTACATTTTAAATTAATATTAATCCTACTTCTACTTGGAAAATATCTCTATCTATATCCTATCCTAACAAAGCGAACACCAATTTATTTAAATCAAATCCTATCTAATTTAGGAGATAAATCTGAAATAAATACCTATATAAATCCAATACATCCCCTTCTATCATCCATAATTCGAAATTATTTTTAGTCCAATAGAAACTCTAAAATTCGTCATTAGAATTCAACTCCGCTTTTTAGTAGCAAGAGCAACTTGGAACGACGATATCTCCTAGCTCCGAACTCTGTTTCACCTACAATTTTTTTTAAAAGAAGCATATCGAGGTAAGGTTTCCAAGAACATATTTTAATAGACAAAATTCGTTCTATATATTTCTGTAAAACTATTTGAGTATTAGATGTCCGAAAAATAAACATGTTTCAGTATTTTTGCGATTTCGGGAGTTTTCGGAAACAAAAATATGATCCGTTTAGTTTTTCGGAAAGCTAATACGAAAACCTATGCCTTATCCTAATTTCAGAATTTACTAAATAAATCTAGTAGGTACAATATTAATTATAATTAGATAACAGACTATTTTCAGCATCCAGAGATGTTTGTTTGGACCTTAGTTTCTCGGCAGCCGTTGTTCCACCTACTTTCCTGTCTGATCTTTGCCACCACAGTGCTTAGGACCCAGGAAAGTATACCTTGCTAATTAACTGTCAAATTATTTATTTTTTGCATTATTTACTTTGTTTCATATTGTTAGTTTCCTTTGTTATAAATTGTGTGTCCAAGCCATACTTGGGTGCAAGCGACTCTATTAGTCGTTTTACTTTACTATATGCATATTAACATAGTGTTAGCAGACTACCTTCTTGTTGGAGGATATCCTTATATCTTCCTTGGCCATGACACACACACTACACGGTTAGAGACATGTTGCTAGGGGCACGACTTATGGACTGGCCCTCTCTAAAGTCGTGTGACGGATAGATGATCGTAACTGCTATGACTAGGGTTTTAGAGACTCAAGCAGTTACAAAACTGGACGAGCCGTGGACATGACTTGAACAGTGTGGGAAATATTGGGGGTGGACAGTCGCCAGTGCGTATGGAAATCCAAACAGGTAAACCACAGTCTTCGGATGGAACTGTGGTGATTTATTTGCAGATGCCCTCTGACGTTTTGGACGTTACGGACGGATACGGATCACTGTATGCCAGTTACGTACACATAGCCTAAAATCCTACCCATGCACATGAAAGTTCTTCTCTAAATTGCACATTAGGCGGTTAGAATCTCCTTTGTATATTTGTGTCTAGGACAGTCTTTTATATATTATTTTAGTATTCTGACAGTTCATATTAGCTTGTTCTTCCTGTATCTTGCTACGTCCGTCTGAGGACCTGGTTATTCCCAGGTGTGTGTTCTTGTCTTTCGCAGGTATCCTAGCCGAGATCGTGGTCTTCTTCATTTATTCGAAGATGACGTGACTTGGTTCCTCCTTACTACTTCCACTTAGCCTATCATGTACTTCTTCCTTTTTATTTGGTTGGTAGCTATTTAAAAATCCAGAAATTCTACAAATATTTATTTTGAAAAATTAAGGGGTTTACAAAAGACTTATCTAGATAAGGATTAAGAAAAGTTTTAATTCACCTTAGATTTTTCACTATTTAATTCAAATTGATTTAAAAGTAACTCAATCAAACATAATCCAATGTAGATAGAGACTATGATTTATTTAAACCCAAATAAATAATTCTATTATTAAATTTAAACCAATACATTCATATCTAAATCCAAATCCTATTTAAATATAGATAAATTACACATTTAAAATAAACTATTTAATTTAAATCAATAAATCAAATCAAAATTTAATTTTTCACAGATATATCCAAAATATCTTTTTATAAAATTTATATAATAATTAATTTCAAAAATTCCAATATATATTTTAAATATTAGTAGAAAATATCTTCAAAATACCCTTTAAATAATTTAGGTAAAAATAATTTCGAAAATAAACATAAATATTTACATATTTAAAATACCTTCTTGCTAAATAAATTATTATAAATAATAAAAATAAATTTTGAAAATATACATGAAATAATTTTCATGCGCTTTACACGAGTAGAATATTCACATAATCTAGTTTTTCTAAATTACCACTTATTAAAATAAGATAGCCTTTTATAAATAACTAAAATAATAAGTTTTGGCAACCTCGATAGATACTTTTCACAACTTTTAATAAAAATAATTATTATATATAATTTTGAAACCATTACCGATAATAAAATCAAAAACCATTTTTCTAAAAATATGTACCTCGCACATATTCGCACTCGACGAGTAAATACGAAAAAATGCAAATTCCTGTGCGACGTACAATACGACTATGCGACGTATAAATACAAAAAAAATTAGTACTAAAATATAGTAGAAATTTAGAGATTTTACATCCTACCCAACTTACAAGAATTTCGTCCTCGAAATTAAGAATAAGTAAGGGGTAAGAAGGCACAAGGGGTATATTGGTAATGACAATTCGACGAGTCCTTGGGCGAGGTAAGAAACAACATAAACAAGCATTAGAAAACCATGATTTAGATAATAAATCATGGACATGGCTAATAAATATAAAAGAAAAAGATTAAAATTTTTAAGTGGATCCATATAAATAATTTAGAGACTTAAGATATGGTTTCTTGGGAGTAGGTTGATGGCACGATTAGAAGAACGATTAGATTCACTCCTAATTAAAGTGATTAGGAAGTCGTGATAGAAGGTCGAGGAAGGGACGAATAGTTAAGACAAAGATATAGTCACATCGAGTGTTAATGGTCACAAGAGATAGGATAGCTAGAGGAAGTTCAAGTACAGCACTTTCGTCCTTCTAAAGTAGGTGAAAGCGAAAGCAATATAGAGTTCAAAGACGATATTATCGAATACGAATACGTGGTTCAAAGGCGGCCGAATAATTCAAAAAGAATCGTCAAGGCAATAGTGGATGAGATTATAAGGGGTAAGTTTAACTATATCTCAACCACGTAGGATAATAGTGTGAAAGGCGAACCAAAGTGCACTATGTTGATCAGACTATCATGCACCGGTTCTGACTAGACAATTTGTTAGTGGGGGCCCCCAATAAAATATGTCCTTGAACAAGCTTGAATAAAAAGTAAGCTTGCAAAAATTAGGCTATTTAGCAGCATTAGTCACGATGGTAAAAACATAGGCACGAGAGCGTAAGAGTGAAAGAAGGTAGAATTAGTTCAGCTCCTTAAGAATCTAAGTCTTGTCATGTGATTTTTCCTATACATTCATCCTACTGTCTTTTATCTAAGGCTTGGTGGGCTAGATAAGTTAGGGTCCTATAAAGGCTATAGTCTAAGTAATCATGTTAATATGGGTCACAAGAAAAGTAAATGTTAGGTCGTGAGGTGTCTACCCAACTTACAAGAGTTAAACTAGTGGTGTAATGGAACAATAGGACAAGTCTACCTAGTATGGATTATCTTTCTAACCAACATCAAGCACGAAAGAAGGATAAGAATTAACGGTAGAGGGAATCAAGCAAGATGCGAATCAAGGGATTCAAAATAGAATCGAGAAGGTCAAGTATGTGGATGAGATCCTAGACTCTAATCCTATCTGCAGGCTTGCTTGGTACGGTAAAGTAACCAAACAATTTATCTTGACCTGCATGGGCCACCACAAAAACATGTAATACCCCAGTCCCAATATACGTAGGACTAAGTACGTAGATATGCCAGCTATATACATACAAAGCTCATGTACTTCGTATATATACAGCTGGCATGTCTACGTACTTAGTCCTACGTATATTGGGATTGGGGCGTTACAGCGCACAGCTTCTTTGGCTTCTGTGTTTGGTAGACATCGAAGCAATAATCCATCGTAGGATCGGCGATACAGCATTTTCGTCTCTGTATCGTAGAAGAATCTTAGAGAACGCCTTCTGATAGAGGTGGTTTCCTTTGGGTTCTCGGGCAGGATATCGTAGACTACGAAGTCTATGAAAGGTTGTCTCCAGTCTGGTGCTTCATCGATCGTCTGAGCGGAATAACTCGCCATGAATTGAACGTTGTTCTTGGGACAGACCAGTTCATGGCCTATTACGTCCACCAAATGATGAATTTGGTTCGGCACTGCTAAGGAAGCGGCAAGGTCTGCTAGGGCATCGGCTTCGATATTTTGGAGTCTAGGGAGGTGTTCGATGAAGAACCCTTCAAATGACGAGATGATGTTGTTCGCTATTTGGTGATAGGGGATCATGTCTTCATGGCGGACTTCGTATGAACCCCGGATCTGATTAACGATTAACTATGAATCGCCGTATGCTTCAAGATATTCTACCCCCAGCTCTCTTGCAAGTTGGAGGCCAATGACTAAAGCGTTGTACTCGGCCACATTGTTAGAGCAGGGTTCCGTGAGGGAGTAAGCACGATGATCACCAGTCCGGAAGGAGAAATCAGCACCACCCCGACTCCGACGATGATGTTGCCCTTGGATCCGATCCTTGAAGCACCGTAGAAGAACATTCGCCATATATCATCGTGAGAGGTCGCATGTGAGTCAGCAATCTCATCTGGGATTTCTTCGTATATTCTGGCCGACTTCGAGCCTGGGTGGGATGCTAAAATGTCTGCCAGAGCTTGACCTTTAACAGCCTTTTGTGGGACAAAGATCATATGGTAGGGGGACAGTAATATTGCCCATGTAGCGATGTGAGAGCTGAGTGCTCCTGGTTTAGTCATGTGGACCCTGAGGGGGTTGACTCGTGATATCACATGTATGGTTTGCCCCATGACATAGTATCGCGTCTTTTGAATGGCAAACACCAGGGCGAGGCATTCTTTCTCCACGGCAGTGTATTAATGCTCCGGCCCCATTATCATTCGACTAAGGTAATATATAGCTTGCTCATGGCCTGCATCGTTGTTTTGTGCTAACAGAGCACCGAGAGAATGCTCTATTGCTTGTACATAGAGCAGGAATGGTTTTCCAGCAACCGGGGCCACCAAGACTGGACGGTTCGACAAATATTCTTTGTTGCTGTCGAAGGCACGTTGGCATTCTTTATCCCATACGAATGAGATGCCCTTCTTCATGAGATGGGTGAATGGCTGACATCGCCCGAAGAGGTTGGAGATGAACCTCCTGATGTAAGCTAACCTCCCTTGAAGGCCTCGGAGTTCTCGAAGATTTCTCGAGGGACTCATCTCCATGATTGCCTTCGTCTTCTCAGGGTCTATGTGGATACCCTAGGAGGTGATAATGAAATCCAAGAACTTCTCGCTAGATATGCCCAAGAAGGATTTTGTGGGGTTTATTTTCAAATTGTGCGCTCGCATCAGGTCGAACACTGTCCTTAGATCATGCAGGTAATCTTCCTTAGAGCGGCTTTTGACGGCAATGTCATCAACATAGCATTCCACTATTTTACGCAAGTGGTCTCTAAAGATGATGCTCATAGCTCTCTGATAGGTGGTGCCAGCGTTCTTTAAACCAAAAGGCATGACTGTGTAGCAGAACGTGCCTATTGGTGTTCAAAATGATGTATGCTTTTCATCGTCGAAAGACATCTTGATTTGGTTATACCCCGAGAAGCCATCCATGAATGACATATGCTCGAAGCCGCAGGTGTTGTCAATCATGATGTATGTGATAGGGAGGGAGAACTCATCTTTGGGACACGCCTCATTCAGATTACGGAAGTCGATGCAGATTCGAATCTTTCCATTCTTTTTGAGGACCGGTACTATGTTGGCGACCCAGTCCGGATGTTGTTCCTCATGAATAAAGCCGCTGGCTATCAGTTTGTTGACTTCGGCTTCGATCGCATCCATGATGCCTGGGCGGAAGCGTCCTTGCTATTGTTTGACTGGCTTTGCATCAGGCCGAATGTTGAGCTTGTGAAGAGCAACATCGAGGTTTAGCCCTGGCATGTCTTTATAGTTCCAGGCAAACACATCAATATATTCTTTGACGAGTTCCAGTAGCGATTCTCGCTCTTTGTCTGTCAGGCTTTTACTAACGAAGATTGGTTTTAGAGAAGAGTCGCTGCTGAGATCCACTTGCATGACCTCATCTTCAGTAGGAGGCTCTCTTTGTTCAAACCGCTTCTCCCATTGCGCATCCAGCTGTTGGACCCACGGATCTAATTCGAGGAGTTCAGAAAAGACTTCACCTTCTTCATAAGCATCAGCGAATGCCATATTGACAGACAGGACTTGCCTGAATACATCCTCGATGCTGATATTCGAATCAGAAGTTGGTGATCTGGTTGAGTGTGAATGCCAGTCGCATTCATCATCTGAGCTTTCAGGGGTCGTTGCAGGTGTAACATATCCCAGTTCGCATCGGGTCTTCTTTTAGTAGTCCTGTGGTTTGCCAGCCGGGACCGACAACTTTAAAGGTAATCGTCGACCAGTGTCGTAGTTCAAACCTGGCTTAGTCTCTAGATCATACCCCTATTTTTGCATGAGGTATTTGGACTGGGGGCTATATAGATAGAGAGGCAGTCTCCCGCCGTCCGATTCGAGATCGACTTCTTCTATGGTGACGGGCTGTGGATCATTCTTCCGACCGAAGATGATTGGATGGTCCCTTCCTTCGATTATGTGGTAAGCGTCTTCCATGGGAGTAAGTTGATTTACGGTGTAAACATTTGTCACATGTGTATGTAGCTGAGTGCCTATACCGTGTTCCATAGCATACATTATACAAAGCTTATTAAGCTCGATGTAGTTCAAAGATAGCCCTTTATTGATGAAGTAAGGTATCTTTTCTAACGGGATTACATCATCTGCGGATAGAACATCAGTGTGAGCAGCCACATACTTGGCCAGTTCTGGTTCTTCTTCGGCTACCCCCTGTATAAATGAAGACTGAGAGGATGACTTGGGCAACTTGATCATCAGGGGTTCCGCTGGTGGAGCAGAACGTGGAGTCGTTGGCAAACTAGCAACCCCCAGTTTGGTACTCGATGTTGGGCGGGGAGTGGTTGGCTCACTAGAAGCCCCAGACTTTGTATCGGGCTGACGATTCTTTTTGGGAAGACGAATCGTCATTGGCTTGTCGGAGGGATTGAGCTTCTCCGTTTGTGGCTGGCCGACTCTAGGCAGTCTGATTGTCAGTGGCTCCGTTGTGGGTCTTGGCGCTTGGACGAACCTTGGCAGCCGGATTATCATTTGCCCTTCTTGTGTCGAGAGGCTGACTGTATCCTTACGCAGAGCAGCCGTAAGGGGTACGGACTTGCCAGGTTTGCGAGCTTGGAGGTGGATCGTCAGGAGTTCTTCTGATCCTCTGGCTGTCTCCGTTCGGGCTTGCACATCTCCTTCGCTAAGGTGCCTCTTTGATTTTCGTATAAGCAGGAGTCTGAGTAGTAGTATTCGACCCCTTTGAAGGGATCGATGTCGGTAAATTCTGTCCTCACGAAGCCGTATTTGTCGACATACTTGAAGCACTGGTGCAGCGTGGAAGGCACGATCATGTAATCGTGTATCCAAGGGTGCCCCAGGAGGATATTGTCGGAAGTGTCCACATCTATGACGTAACAGGTCACTTCTGACTGAAGATTGCCAATTTGGCACTTCAAGCGAATCTTTCCAATCGGGTAGCTCCTGCCCAAATTGAAACCGCTGATGGCAGTGCTTGTTGGCGTCAGACGATGCATAGGAATGCAGAGATGATGTAACAGACCTTTCGAGATGATGCTTATGGAAGAACCAGGATCAATATGCATCCGATCCACCTTTACGTTGCCGATGTATCCAGTGTAATATAACGGATGATCGTGCAGGTTGGTTTTGATGAGCATATCCTGTAGAGTGAAAACAATGTTGGGCATCGCTCCAGTACAAGCGTTGTCTTGGAGATTTGTAGGCGGGTTCTCTCCCGTGAGGTTGACCTGAGCTAGATATGCGTCGGCATTCTGGAGTACATCGCTCAAAGCCGTGCGAACATCCTTAGAGAGTCTCAAGAGCTCATATAATGTAATTTAGCCGGTGTGTTGGCCAATTGTGCCAAGATGTCAAAGTTGTAGGGCCTTTCTAGCCCATGGGATGCCTCTTTTCAGAGGGATTTATAAAAATGAGTCTCCTTCGGCCTAGGCTTGTCGGTCTTTGGAGGTTGGAAAGGTCCCAGAGCGTCAGCAGTAGCCGGCTGATATTCTTCAGTCGAGTTATCGGGTGTAGGTTGGGATTGAGCACCAGACCGGGTGACGACAGCTGTGGCTTCTTCGACATCTGCTGAAATTATGCGGCAGGATCTGACCTTTCTAGTCTCCTTCTTGCCAATGGGAAGTGGTGCGGACTGAATCACTTCAGGTACCAAGTCTGGATGGACCCACATGATCTTCCCCCGTAACGTGGTGAGGAGTACCAGACCAGTAGCCTGATCTCGAGGAGGTAGAAGATTAGCAACCTCTATTGTCGCCCAAGGGATGGGTACCACGCCGTCTTGAGTCTCTATCGGAGGGAAGCTGCCAAACTGTATGGACACCATGTTGGCCACCGCAGTCACCTCTTCTAAATCAATGGCCAGAGCCTTTGAATCGATAAGATGTTGGATGTATCGCTTCAGTTGGTAGCAGTCGTGTGTAGCATGGTGGACGTAGCGGTGGTAATGACAGTACTTTAGGCTCTCCATTTCTGTCGGCCGAGGTTCCCGTCTTGGTGGAGGGAGCTGAATTCTATCTCCTTGTATAAGCATTTCCAAGATGGGCTTGACATGGCCGTCTTCGAAGGAGTAGGTCATTTGCGGACATTGCTTGTCTGCCGGTTTTGACTCAGGTTTCTGGGCTGTGTCGGCCACCATAGCCTGCTTGCCCTTATTCTCCCGATTGTTGGAGGAGTTACCACCATTGTTGTTGTTGGTATTAGGGCGCTTTCCCTTGTCCTCTCCCTCCGAGATGTGCAATCCTAGTTGGCGAGCCTTCTTCAACCTGTCTTCGGTGCTAGTGGCACTGATGATGAACGTCTTCCAGTCCTTGAATTGACTTTCACCCATCGAGAGACTGATGGTTGGGAGCAGTCTCTTTTGGTAAATTTCAATCAAGGAGGAATCCGGATTACCCGACGGCAACTTCATTGCGGTTTGGCAAAATTGCTCAATATAGTTCCTTGTCAGCTCTTTCTCCCCTTGAACGACGTCCATGAGGGTGGATATTTTGACGTCCTGTCCTACTTCGTAGAATCTCTCCATGAACATACGCTTGAAGCTGGCGAAGGAGTGGATGCAGTTGTCTGGCAGGTTGCGGTACCAGTCGAAGGTGACCCCTTCAAATGCCCCGATGAATAATCGTATAAGGATGGCATCGTCATGGGGCAGATGGTCGGTTGTGACTTCGAAGTAGGTGATGTACCTGCTTGCTGATGTCTTTCCATCATATGGATTGATGTGGAATGGTTTATATTTTGGTGGGAAGGGAACATCTCTCCATGCAGCGGGATACGGCTGTCGTATCCTGAGGTCTTGGCAGTTTTCTCGGGCATAGAACATGGCCCGGAGCTCCTGGACCTCTCTTTTTGCCTTCCTGGCCTCTTCTGCAGCGGGAGGAGCCGATATTTCAGGAGGATTATTGCCCAGGTTTGGTGCCGCTGAGTTCGAGTCTGCATTGACCGCGGGACCAAAGTTTGTTTGGCCAAGCGTCCATCCTTGCAGAGTAGGAAGGGCTGCTTTGATCTCGTCCACCGATTTGACCAAAGTGCACAGTATGGCCTCCAGAGTGTCGACGCGTTGGTGATCACTGGGACCATCTTGTTCGTCGTTTGTCATGAATGTCGTCCTCATATGAGTAGAAGTGGAAGGGACGGTGGATGACGTGCCCTCCGAATCATACCCCTGTACCGAGAAGTCATCGGGGTATGTGAGAATATTCTCCTCTGGTTCGGATTCAGAAGGGATAGTACCCCCAGCTTCAGAGCTTGCTTCATCTTGAGAGTCATGGAAGTCCTCGGAGACGTCGGCACCTGCTGTATCTGATGGGAGAGTTATTTCCCCCGGCTTGTCTCCTTGGAACATCGGATTATCGTGGATGTTAGGAGGAGTGCTACCCCCAGTTCCAGCGACCCCTAGTGATGTGGATGATGAATCTCCCACTGTAGCAGATTTCGTCTTTGAATGGGTACCTTAGAAAACTCCGGTGGTGGACAACCGTTTAGACGACAGTTTCTTAGTCACAGTGGTTGAAATCTTCGGGTTGGAAACATTTATTTTCTTCCCTCTCCCATCGGCGGGAATTTTCTGAGTAGATTTGCAGGAGACGATGGGAGGCGCATCATCCTCTGAGCTTGGCTGTTGTAATCTTTGGAAGACGGACTGCCGGTCTTCTTGTACCGTCGCGTTGTTACAACAGCAGTTGACAATGACTTGGATGCAGTGATGTCCGTTGGAGGACTCTTTGCACACCGAGGCCTCTTCTCTTTCCTTGCGCTTGTGGAGGATAACCTCACGCAAGTCAGATAGGTCTGGAACGACCATGTTTGCTCCCTGGGTTTTGGGAGACTTTTGGGAAGCACTCTGTCCATTTGCCGCCGGGGGCTGGACTCGAGTGGTTCTGTACAACTTCCCATCAGAGGCCTGCATAACAGTATATGGAGCGCTCAGATGGTCAGAGGTCGGGACAGCGGACTGAGCTCGCCAAGCTCGCGCTGCCCTAGACTTCTTCACTCTAGTGCGTGAGGGCACATAGTAGGAAGAGTCTAAGTGGTGTTGCAGAGAGTCAGAAATATTTTCTCGGGAGCATGAGAGATGAGAACAATAGAAGAGGCGATCGAAGACTGAGCTTGAGCCGCGTGAAGCAGACAGCATGCGGCTGGAATCAACAGTCTTTATGCGGTTGGCAATCGTAGCCGCATGGGCTTTCTTCATACGGCTGGAACTCTCGGCCGCATAAGTTTTCTCCATGCGGCTGGAAATCATGGCCGCATGGGTATTCTGCATCCGGCTGGCAGTTTCGGCCACATGGACATCATGCATGCGGCTGGCAAGCTTGGCCGCATGAATGTTCAGCCTGCAGCTAGTGCCTTTGTTCGGCTTCTTCCTGGAGCACATAGAATCACAATTTGCCCCTGCAAGTCCAACATCGTAGTGCTTTCCTCTACCGGACTTGGGGACAGCAGGGTCCTCTATGGCCTGAAGTGGGGCCGCGTGAGAGTTGTCTTTGCCATTTTCGGTAGCAGAGAGTACTCCGTCCAGGGCTTGGGGAGGAGCAAATGATTTTGGCCTCCACTCCCTGCGAGATTTCTTTGTACGGGTTCGCTTCTGGACCGGGCCAGCGCTCCCGTCGGAGAGCATTTCTTCAAACACCTGTTGGTCGAAGCGGACGACCATCTTCTGTTGTTTGGAGCTAAGTTTGGCTGCATCCGATTGCGTTACCAACTTCTCAGCCGTGGAGAAGTTTGTCCCCAGCAGAGTCGCCATCGTGTTTGCCATTGATTATAAAAGAACCTAACAATTATAGCGGAGGACTGGACTTTTACTTCACAATACAAACTCGTTCGTACAAAGAAAGCCTAGGGACGAAAACCTAGGTACAGCAATCTAAGTACAATTGTTTATTTTTTATTCTGGGGGGTGACGATAGAGGCTCGGAAAAGCGATGGCAGCTCTGCCTTACTCCTTGGACGATCGGACGTAGCCTTGGCTCTGGTGAAGAAATGCTCTTGGACGTGTGGGGAGACTCCCTTGCGCCTTCGGTTGCTAGATCTCTGGATGTCTCTGTAGTGCTCTCTCTCTTTTTTCGCTCTTTTGCAAGGGAATGGCACCTTGCTATTTATAGGAGTGGGATACGATCATTACGGTTTGCAAATGATTGCCTCCTTGAGAAGTCGGCGGTTAAAGATCAATTAATCTGGGCCATTAATTCTGATTGTAGCAAATCTAGGTAATTAATGTGGATTGCATCAAATCTCTATGGGCAATAAATATTGATTGCCTTGAATATTTGTGATTTGTTATAGCCTGCCACGTGTCCAATTTGCTTGATTTGATTTGATCTGGGCAATTATGACGCTCGTAACAAATCTGCTTTTGTTAGGATTTGTTAGCACCCATAATTCCAGGAAAGATAAGACTGCCACGTGTCTCAATAATCGTGAAGAGCGCCACGTGTCTCAACTGGACCGTCCTGGCAGAGTCGCATATGGGTGGTCCTCTCAGCCGTATGAAGCATGCAGCCGCATGAGGATGGACAGCCGCATGGGGATGGGCAGCCGCATAGGGATAGGCAGCCGTATGGGGATATACAACTGCATGGGGATGGGCAGCCGCATGAGGATGGGCAACAGCATGGGGATAGGCAGCCGCATGAAGTGGGCGGCCGCATATATGCAGCAGCCGCATGGAGTGGCCTCGGGACTTGTTGGATTTTGTCAGCTGTAAGAAGATTTTCTCCTCTTTCCTGGGAACACGTCATCATGTCAGTCATTATTGCATCTTTATGGTAGAGCTGTCATAGCTGTCGTTTGTCAGAGCAGCCATCAGGGCATTAAATGCAGCTGAATGTCGAGAGAAGAACTGTTGAAGGCCACGTGGCTTCTTCCTGGGCCGCATGGAACTATCCGAGCCGCATGGACCCTTGAGCCGCATGGACTCCTGAGCCGCATGGATGTCTGAGCCGTATGGGGATCCTGAGCCGCATGGGGATCTTTCTGTCGGAGTCGCATAGGCCTTTCTTTATTCTTTTCCATACTTCTACCGGGTGTAGTCAAGCCTCTGACAACCCTCCCCTCGAAGACGAAGAAGCGCTTCGACAAACCGACCCTGTCGTTGCTAGGGGTAGCCAATACGAGGCCTCAGAAGAAGAAGCCCCTCTACAGGAAAGTGAGGTCGAAAGCGAAGCCTCGACCGATCCATCCACTTCCGCCCATGTCATGACTTCTTATATGGCATGGGTGGTGATTAAGGAGAATCAGACGCTCCAGTGCTGGACATCGTGCAACGCATAAATACCTTTGAGAGGAGTTTCAAAACTCTCTCTGCCTCCATACAGATCCTGACCCAGGCGGTGTTCGACATTCGAACCACTCTGGCAAAGGCACCTGTCTCAACCAGCCCCGATCCATGGGCCAACGGAGATTCAACTATACCCCCTCAATGGGTATCTTCATGGGCAGAGCACCACACTGCACCACAAGCGTCAGCTCCCTCCAATATCCAACTTCAGGTCGTACCGCCTTCACCTGCTCCCAGCTCGACAGAAGACTTGGCCGAGATGATCTGGGACCTGCGTGAACGCTTCGAGGCCCGAAACAGGCAAGAAGAACGTCAGAAGTTGGGGCTTCCTTTATCCTCCCAAGTATAAACCACATACACTGACGTCATACGATAGGAAGGAATCTCCACGTCGACACTTGACCTACTTTCGGTCTCAGACGGGGCACCTCCCAAAAGAAGACGCCTTGCTCATGAGCCTATTTGTCGGGGCTCTGAAGGGAGTCGCCTACGACTGGTACTGCAGTCTCCCTGACAACTCTATTCATCCTTCGACGACTTGACATGCCTCTTCCTCGATCGGTTCTACGACGGAGGGAGAGACATGACCATGTCGTCTCTAATAGAAGTACGACAGACTAAGAAGGAGACTGTTCGAGAATTCATCGAACGTTTTAGACAAGCATGCCTAAGGTTGCCTCCAGGCATGCTGGAACATGCACTCATCGACTCCTGCAGCATGAATATGATCCCCGCGATCAAGCTCTAGCTCAACTCCACTCCCCCGCCTGATTGGAGTTCGTTGATCATTAAAGCCAAAGCTTCTGAGAAGAAGGCGTGGAACGCTCGCCTTCTGGGGGTTAACTTCCCCACCTTCGATGACAAAGGAAAATGGCCTGCGACTAGCAGTAGCATCCGCAAAGCGAAAGGGAAGCATGCGTTGACTGTCAATGCGTCTAATAGCATACAAGGTCCTGCCCAGAGGCCTCGTCCTGCACCACGACCGAAGATGGTCTACTCCTTCCAAGATGAGGATACCTTACAGATCTTCGAGATGCAGAAGCAGGGAGAAAAAATTAAATTGCCTGATCCCAAGCGTCCTGACGAAGCAGGCAGAGTCGGCGACCCGAGGTATTGTCACTACCATCGGTTCATTGGACATCAAACTAATGACTGCTACATCCTCAAAGACTACATACAACGTATGATCAATGCGAACGTCATCTCAGTCGATTACGAGGAGAAGACTGTCTCAGCAAACATGGTATCGCTCCAGTTCGGCACCTTATCGCCTATTCCGGCTCAAGATGGCGTCGTCCCCATCCCAAAGGCGACAACGGAAGTAGTCAACCTTCCACCAACCCGTGACAATGTGGGTGGGCTCACACCACTCACAACATCCAAGGGAGAGATCATGTGGGTTCAACCGGATCTCGTTCCAGAGTTGACTCAACCGGGGGTACTCTCTACCTCCAAAAACAAAGACAAGAAGACCAAGTCTTGCCGAATCGTGACTTCCTCCCTTGAGGAAGCACTGCTCGTACAAACGCGTTCGAAGTAGAATGCCCAGCCAGAGGAGGCTCCGGCCGAAGTGACGCCTCCTATCATCACCATAGTTGTCCAAGGAGAAGGTTCATCCCAACCTCCTACAACTGATAAACAAAAGCAGAATGAGGCCCGCTTCGACAGCCCTCTCCGAAAAAATAATACTACGGGGTTAGCCAAGCCCCATAACTTCGACATACTGGCACAACTGGCCAGTACACCAGCACGGCTTTCCCTCTTCGAACTCCTCTGCCTATCTAAAGATACTCGAGAGGCTCTCTACGAAGCCCTGAAGGACGCCAAGTCTTTCATCAGTCAGGTCAAGCAGCCTGACAACGATCCTACAACATGTCCGCACTGCCATAATGTAGGGAAGATCATCCCCAACATCACATTCACTCAATAGGATATACTGCTTAAGAATAATAGGCACAACAGACCCCCGTATTATACACGGTATGTCGGTGCAATCAAGGTGGATCGAATGCAAATTGACCATGGGTCTTCTCTCAGCAACATCCCCCATACTCTACTTCAGACGTTGGGGATCCCGATGCATCGCCTGACAACGTCTTATACTACCATCAGTAGCTTCAAAGCCAGTAAGAGTGAGCCGCTGGGGAAGATCTATTTGAATTGTCACATCGGCGATCTCCAGACCGAGGTGACTTGCTATATTGTGGATGCAGACATCAACTACAACATCCTGTTGGGACGGCCGTAGATACATGAATACATGGTGGTGCCATCCACCCTCCATCAACGTATGAAATACGTATCCACCAGCGGCATCATCTGAACAAAGTTTGCTGATGTCGATCCCTACAGAGGGATTAAAGCCTTCTTTATCGATGCCGATCTGTACAAATTAATTCATCTCGAAGATAAAGCCAATGACGCTGATGACGAGACAGAAGCTAAGGTCGAAGCTAATGGTAGAACTGGGGATTCCCAGGACCCTTCCTTTGGTATGTGTATTGATCGATAGAAAGTTAAACAGATCTAATACGTGTTCTAACCCTTCATAGGCGGAAAATAGGGTTCAAGAATTATAGCTGCGGCGGAAAGGAGACAAGTAGTTCCTGGCAATCTCGAACGGACGACCCCAAGATCTTCTGCACGTATTCCTTCCTCGAATTGGACGTCGTATGGGCGACGATCTCCCAACCTTTTCTTCTCCTTGGCAGCCCTCTCTTTCTCTCCTTACGTGAATCACGAATTTAGAGAAAGTTTTAGATTTTTGATTGGTAATATGGCGGCCAGAGAATAGAGGATATATATAGGCTACGGCAGGGACCATGAGGAGAAATTAGGGTTAGGCCTCCTAACGGATCTGGATATCCTGTGTTCAGCCCGAACACACAATCCAGGCCCATTAACAATAGCTCGGTCCACTAATGAGCTATTATTGCACTACCTCCCTTATACCAAATTATGTTTGTGGGCTCCTTTTATTATATGCTCGTTTGGCTCCCCATGTTAAGATATCGTATGTCCGCCGATCAAATTAAGTTACTGACAACTATATTGATTCGACATATTTTATCCTTAAGTATTACCGCTCAACTTTATTCGTCATGTTGGATATAATCCACCTGCAGGGTTTATATGACAATCCTTATGAGCTCCTTAAGGGGACATTATCAACCCGATGTATCGGGACATGGATTCCATTTATAATCAACAGCCCATCATACATATAATGTTATTATCCAATTCATAGAGGTTGTTGATCCATAATGAATCTCACTCTTTTATGAGTCAAAATAATGCACACTGCATATATATGTCCGTTATTATATCCGGGTTAAGAGCACAAGCATCCATAATAACAGAGGTGTTTGTTCTCTTATGTAGTCAGTACAAAGAGAACAACCTAAAGTGGTCCTGTTCAATACACACAAAGTGTACTAGTGTAAACCTATAGTCAAGATAGACTAATACCAGATTATACTATAACCTTCCTAATAGATTATCCAAGTCCATCTAGGTTGTGAACTATTTATATACTCCACAGGAAACTGATAATATGATCTTTTGTGTGACACCACACACCATATTATCTACAATATAGAATATCAGACATTTGCATTAACACTTGCAACAAATACAATATGCAAACATTTGCCCATATGATTCTTGTTTGCCATAAAATATAAAAAGACAGAACAATTATCGAAGGACTGGACTTTTACTTCACAATACAAACTCGCTTGTACAAAGAAAGCCTAGGGACGAAAACCTAGGTACAGTAATCTAAATACAATTGTTTATTTTAGATTCTGGAGGGTGACGATAGAGGCTCGAGAAAGCGACGGCCGCTCTGACTTACTCCTTGGACCATCGGGTGCAGCTTTTGGACTCTGTAGAAGAACTGACGGGCATTGATGAAGAAATGCTCTCTCTTCAGGCTCTCTATGTCTCTCTCTATATATCTCCCTCTGTCTCTGTGTACGTCTTTTTCTTTCTCTCCATATATGTCTGTCTGTCCTTTTTGCAAGGGAATGGCACCCTTCTATTTATAAGAGTGGGGGGCCTCATTAGGATTTACAATGATAGCCCAGTCTTGAAAGTCGGTCGCCTCTTGATTAATCAATCTGGGCCATTAATCCTAAATGTGTTGAATCTGGATCATTAATGTAGATTGTGCCGAATCCAATGAGTAATTAATGCTGATTGTAACAAATCTGCATCATGATAATTTGTTGACGTTTGCAAATCTGAATGAATAAATCTGAATCATTCTCTGCCACGTGTCCCCACTGTTTGTTATAATTATTGGGATTCGACCCAATCTAAAGATTACTTTGATTGCAGTAGATCTGAATTATTGAGATATGATCGGCTTTTGACACGTGACCAGCCACGTGTCCCAACTGTTGTACTCATGAGCCGCATGAAGGTCATCACACTCAAACCGCATGAGAGTTGTCATGTCCGAACCACATGAGAGTCTCCATACCCGAACCGCATGAGAGTCATCATGACCGAGCCGCATGAGAGTCTTCATACTCGAGCCGCATGAGCGTCGTCATGACCGAGCCGCATGAAGAGTCGTCACGACCGAGCCGCATGAGCGTCTACATACTCGAGCTGCATGAGAGTCTTCATACTCGAGCAGCATGAAGAGTCGTCATGACCGGAGTCGTAACCGCATAGAGCTTATCCGAGCCGCATGAGGCTCCAGAAGACTTTCGTTCCGCATGAGTTTCTGAGCCGCGTGAGGCTCCTTCTGGCTGAGCCGCATGGGCTTCCATATTGATTTTGGGCCACCTAAGGCCCTCCTGCTGCTTTTGGGCCGCATGAAGCTTTCTGGATTTTGAGCCGCATGAAGCTCTATGTTGAATTCGAGTGGCATAGAGAATCTCCTTCTTTCCTTGCGCTTGTGAAGGATCCCATCTCGCAAGTCAAGGACATCTCGGTTAACCTTTGTACTTGTTGTGTGGGCCTGGGTATCCCGAACACACGAGTGCGTAGGTATCATGTTTACAACTTTCCATCAGAGGCCCGCTTTAACAGTTAACGGGGCGCTCTGATGGTCAGAGGTTGGGACAGCTGACTGAGCTCGACGAGCCTACGCTGCCCTAGACTTCTTCGACTTAGCACCCGAAGGGGCGTAGTAGGAAGAGTCCAAGTTGGAAGGAGTGAAGAGAAGTTGGTGCCCTTTTCAAAGGAGAAAATGGGGCTCTATTTATAGAATAGAGTGAGCCCTTTCTTCTTCTCCTTTCCGATATGGGGCTAAAAGCAATATTTTCCATGCTTCTACAGGACCCCCTTCAAAGTTTCCAAATTGCAAATTTAGAACACTTTGAATAAGAAGCATGGAAAGTAGAGTTGTTTGGGTATGGCAATCCAATCAGAGGTAACATAGACGTGATAGGTTTGGGTAGTTCCGCTGGAGATTTTATGTGGACTTATCATCCTTGGCGTACCTCGATTTTAGGTACGAATAATAAGTTGAGAGAGGGAACCATCATATTTACCCAGAGGGGATAAGGACGTGGTAAATATGGGTCTAAAGTAGAGCCTTCCTACTCAGAGGTAATAAGGACGTGGTAGGAGTGAACTCGAATGAGGATACATAGAACAACTCAGAGGTGCTATCAACGTGGATGTTCTATGCATTGGGTGAAAGAATGCTATTGAACAGCTGGGCTCCAAAAGCATGTGATGATGAGGAAAGATGTGGATGTACTAGGGGACCTAGTACGACATTTATGGTCAATAAAGGACATTTGTGGACCTATTATCCTTGGCATACCTTGGTTTTAGGTACGAATAATAAGTTTGATAGGGATACCTAGAACAACTCCGTGGTAAGGCGGATATGGAGGTTCTTGGTATCGGGCGAAAGAATGCCATGGAGCAGCTGGGCTCCCGGGGCATGATGAGAAATTTACGGTCAACAGAGGACATTTGTGGTCAACTGAGGACATTTATGGTCAGCAGAGGATATTTGTGGGTCTATTATCCTTGGCGTATCTTGGCTTAGGATACAGATAATAGGAAGAAAGGGAACCAACATACTTACTCATAGGTAATGAGGACATGGCAAGCATGGGGGTTTTTCACCGTAGAATCTTCCTACTCAGAGGTAATGAGGACATGGCAGGAGTGGACTCGACAGAGGATATTTGTTTACCTATTATCCTTGGCGTACTCCGGTTGTGGGTACAGACAATAAGTCGAAAGGGAATCAACATACTTACTCAGAGGTAATGAGGACATGGCAAGTATGAGGATTTCTTCGACGGAGCCTTCCCACTCAGAGGTAATGAGGATATGGCAGGAATGGGCTCAATGAAGAGGGGTATATAGGACGACTCAGAGGTAATGAGGACATAAAAGTTCTATGTAAAGGGATAATTTATTTTTGGCGGAAGTGAAATGACTCAGAGGTAATGAGGACATGGCCGTTTTGGAAATTTGTTGATCTGTTACCCTTTTTGTGCACTGGAAGTGCGGGTAGTGGATCATGAGGGAGGATCTCTTTCAGGAAGAAAGTTCAGAGGTATGGTCATACATGACTTACTATCTGAAAGTGTGACCGGAATGTGAGTTCAGAGGCACCTGTGGATACATGACTCGATAATCTGGGAGATTGTGAATGTAAGTTCAGCGGTACCAGCAGGTACATGACTCGATAATCTAGAATTTTGGGAATGTGAGTTCAGCGGTACCAGCGGGTACATGACTCGGTAATCTGGAATATTGTGGATGTGAGTTCAGCGGCACCCGCAGGTACATAACTCGATAATCTGGAGTGTTATAGATGTGAGTTCAGCGGTACCGGCGGGTACATAACTCGATAATCTGGAGTGTTGTAGATGTGAGTTCAGCAGCACCAGCGGGTACATAACTCAATGATCTAGAGTGTTGTGGATGTGAGTTCAGCGGCACCAGCGGGTACATGACTCGATAATCTGGAATATTATGAAAGTGAGTTCAGTGGCACCAGCGGGTACATGACTCAATGATCTGGAATGTATCGTTTAAACATAATATTTCTTCAGGAACTTGCCGTTGACGGGCAACATAAGCAAGTCTCCATTTTGTTTTACGAGGCGGTAAGCACCGTTGGAGAATACAGCCTCAATGATAAATGGACCTTCCCATTTTGGCTGGAACATGCCAGCGGTCTTGTGAGTCATGACCATCGGCCTTCGGACTGCCAGAACGAGACCGCCTACTTGGAATGTTCTGATTTTAACCTTCTTGTTGAAGGCTCCAGAGATGCGTGCTTGATAAAGCTCGATTCGTTGCTGAGCCAGGAGGCGCTTTTCATCTAAGGCCTCTAACTCTTGTAGTCGGCGACGGTAGTTATCATCCGTCGTCAATTGATAAGTGAGCGTGACACGGAGCGAGGGTATTTGAGTCTCTAATGGGAGGACCGCCTCACTCCCGTATACCAGAGAAAATGGCGTGTTCCTAGTGGCTGTTCGGACTGTGGTATGGTACGCCCATAGACATTCACCAAGCTTCTCGTTCCAGTCATGTTTATTGGACGACACGAACTTCTTGAGTAACTTGATGATGGTTTTGTTGAATGCTTCTGCCAACCCATTTGCTGCTGGATTGTATGGTGTCGAAGCAATATTCTGGATGCGGTGCTTGTCGCAGAACCGATAGAAGGCGTGGCTTGCAAACTGTGGACCATTATCGTGGATGATCCTTTGGGGCTGTCCAAAGCAATAAATGCCGTGATGTTTAAGGAAGCTGATCACATTTGAAGTCTTTACTTCTGCAAGCGGGACATCTTCCGTCCATTTGGAGAAGTAATCTGTCACTACGAGTATGAAGCGATGTCCTCGGGAGGAAGGTGGAGCAATCGGACCGATGATATCCATTCCCCATGCTTCGAACGGCCAGGACACCACTGTTGGATGTAGAAATTCGGATGGTTGGTGGATGAAGTCCGCGTGGACTTGGCAGGCTTTACATTTTTCGTATAGTCTGTCACATCTGCTACCATCATAGGCCAGTAGTAGCCCATTCGACGAAGACGGTATTGCAATTTAGGACCAGGCTGGTGGGCCCCGCAAACACCGTCATGAGCTTCTCGTACGTCTTTTTTGGCATCTGTGTTTGACAGACACCGAAGCAATAATCCATCATAGGATCGGCGATACAGTATTTTCGTCTCTATATCGTAGAAGAATCTGAGAGAACGCAGTCTGATGGAGGTGGCTTCCTTTGGGTTCTCGGGCAGGATGTCGTAGACGACGAAGTCAATGAATGGTTGTCTCTAATCTGGGACTTCGTCGATCGTCTGAGCGGAATAACTCGCCACGAATTGAACGTTGTTCTTGGGGCAGACCAGTTCGTGGCCTATCACATCTACCGATTGATGAGTATGATTTGGTACTGCTAGGGAACCGGCCAGGCCTGCTAAGACATCGGCTTCGATATTTCGGAGTCTGAGAACGTGCTCGATGAAGAACCCTTCGAACGACGAGATGATTTCGATCGCTATTTGGTGATAGGGGATCATGTCTTCGTGGTGGACTTCATATGAGCCCCGAATCTGATTGACGATTAACTGAGAATCGCCGTATGCTTCAAGATATTCTACCCCCAGCTCTCTTGCAAGTTGGAGGCCAATGACTAGAGCGTTGTACTCGGCTATATTGTTAGAGCAGGGTTCTGTGAGAGAATAAGCGCGGTTAATCACCAATCCGGAAGGGGAGACCAGCACCACCCCGACTCTGACGATGATGTTGCCCTTCGGTCCAGTTCTTGAAGCACCGTCGAAGAACATTCGCCATATATCATCGTGGGAAGTTGCATGCGAGTCGGCGACCTCATCTGGGATTTTTTCATATATTCTGGACGACTCCGAGCCCGGATGGGCTGCCAAAAAGTCTGCCAGGGCTTGACCTTTGACAGCCTTTTGTGGGACGAAGATCATGTGATAGGGGGACAGCAATATTGCCCAGGTAGCGAGGCGAGAGCTGAGTGCCCCTGGTTTAGTCATGAGGACCCTGAGAGGGTTGACTCGTGAGATCACATGTATTGTTTGTCCAGTGACATAGTGTCGCGTCTTCTGAATGGCAAACACCAGGGCAAGGCATTCCTTCTCCACAGCTGTGTATCGGTGCTCTGGCCCAATCATCATTCGACTGAGGTAATATATGGCTTGCTCATGGCCTGCATCGTTGTTTTGTGCCAGCAGAGCCTCGAGGGAATGTTCTATTGCTCGTACATAGAGCAGGAATGGTTTTCCAGCAACCGGGGCCACCAGGACTGGAGGGTTCGACAAATATTCTTTGATGCTCTCGAAGGCGCGCTGGCATTCTTCATCCCATACGAACGAGACGCCTTTCTTCATGAGGTGGGTAAATAGTCGACATCGCCCGGTGTAACAACCCGCACCCTGAAGAGGGGCACGAGCACGTGGTTACGTCCAGCCTACGCCGCAGTATCGACGGTAGAACGCTATATATAGGGTCTGTAAATACTACGACTAAACAGATTAATGTACCTGTACAGTATATACACTCCGAATGGAGGTGATATAGCAATACAGTCTCAATCACATATATCAAACTAAGGTAGATAGCATGGAAAAAAGATATGATAGATAAAACAGGAAAAAAGTCCAAAATCCACAAGTCAGAGCTAAACACAAAAATCTAGAGTCTCAGAAAATATAAGTATAAAGATACTACAAACTGAAATGTACTAGCTGGCTCGCAGGCCAGGCAAACCTAACTAAACTTTGCTACTCAGGGTGAGCAAAGTCTAGTGGCTCTACCAACAAGCCACGGTCTAAATCTAGTCCTTCAGACTCAACCCCATAGTAGGTCCGGCAATCAGTCTCAGAGTCATCTGTAAAATTTGTCAACGGTATCCTGTCAGGAAAATGAGCAAGTACAAAACACCAACAGCAGTTCCATATGAATTGAGAAATACTATAAGAGACAGCAATAATGAAATACAAGACAAAAGATATAGGCGACTTGGGAACCATTTGAAAGCCGAGTTACAACCCTTGAACCAAACAAGGACCGGAGTTGTAACCCTTCTTCCAAACAGAACTTGGTCTTAAATTATGGTACAGTATAAAAGACAGATAGAGCATGTGAGAAATGGAAATTATAGCATGGTGAGAAGTACAGAAAGTAAAGCTAAACTGGAATATAAGATACGCTAAATAAATGTAAAAGGTGATTTGAACTATTAGATCGATATGTGATCGGCTAGGGAAGCAAGAGATGGTTATCCACTTGGCCCGGCAATCCGTGATGTCCTCAACGGAGAGTCATACCGTCCAACCTGGATAACTGGCAATGGGGTATCTGCTACACACTACGTGATTTGAGGGTGGCGCTAGCAAAATGTAGTTACAGGGAGGCTTTGATCACATAACCCCTAAAATAATTCCCTCATCCCCGAATAGTACCACGGATCCGGATATGGCACGTCATGACACAGGGTTCAAAAGCAGGAGGCCAGCCCACTACCAAATCAATGTCTATATAAGTACAGAAACACAGAAATATCACATACTCATATACCAAGGGAGTCTAGGAATAACATCTCATGACAGGATCCGATGTATACTAGTCCGTGAACCGTCGTGTCAGGAATCATGTAAAATACTACAACTGAATCGGATATAGTAGATATCAAGTCAATAAAAACTATCAGTGAATGTACTCGCCTGTGGTCCTGAGCTGATAAGGTGAACAGACGCTCAGAGTGATCACAGACCTAAAATAAGATACTATGAGTCAAACAGGGCTTAATACTGAGAAAGGAAACTAATATAAGTCATGAATGCAAGTCTAATTCAAAACTAGGTCAATCTAGGTCAAACTGAGTCATACTAGGTCATACTGGTTCATACTAGGTCATACTAGGTCACTGGGAGTCAATCCAAGTCAAACTAGGTCAAACGGGGTCAAAGGTTGACTTACAGTTGACTTTCGGTCAAAAAGTTAACTCTGGTCAACTCTGGTCAACTCTAGGTCAACCCTAGGTCAAACTAGTCTAATGTTGACCAAATGTTGACTTTCAGTCAACTGGTCAACTCTGGTTTGGTTTCGGTCAAATCTGGTCGCTTAAAGGATACATTTGACTCTCGGTTGACTTCTGTTGACTTTTGGTCAAAAAGGTCAACCGACGTCAAAACTAGTCTATGAGCACCATATTTGGTCGTTACCAATCAAAGGAATCAAGTTCTAGTCCTATCTTAGACTTCTAATACAAATACACTATTCCTAGGCAAAACTAGCATTACCTTACCAAGGTAAATCCCGATACCATGCCCAATCCCAAGGAAACCCCGCTAATACCCAAGATACTAGCCTAGGCTCCTTAGGGTAGCTAGATATCAACCTATCTAAGGTTTATCTACCAAGGAAAATAGGTATCCTAGGTATCTAGGCTATGTTAGGATACGTGGGTATTGGTTTACCCTATTACCTATCATTACCCATATCATATACCCTCACAACACTCTCACACTCATCCACACACAACACTCACATAATACACTCACCTATATCACACTCACAAGGCTCTCCTATAGGTTTTCCTACTAGTTTAGATATAGGCTAACCTATGGGCCACTTAACTACACTCATAGATCCCACACCCACACACACAAGCTCACAAAACACACACACACATAGGTAATGCATGGACTGAAATAGTGGGACAAATGTGGACTGAAATTTAAGTGGTACTTGGACTGAAATGGAGTGGGTTTGGGACAACATTAAAGGACTGATTTGGAGTTCAAATGTGACAGCCACAAGGGCCAAAAACTGGACTGCCAAGGGGTATACAAGGGGCTGTTAGTTGGCTGTTCTTGACAGCAAGGTGAGGACTGTTTTGAAGGGGTAAAGGACAGCTATCCATGGGGGTATCCTGGATTGTTAGAGGGCTATCCTATAGGGGAATACATGGACTGTTTTGAGGCAATGTGGGGACTAAAATTTGGTCCAAAGCGGCAGCAAAATAGGGACTGTTTTATGGCAAAATGGGAGGACAACCATGGGGTTTAGGGGGACTGTTCTTGATAGCCAAGATGAGGGCTGTTGTTGGCTATTTTGATGGCAATGTAGGATAGTCCAAAGGGGACAAAATTTGGGGACTTACATGCTGTTTTGGGACAGCAGCAATAGGGGTTTAGGACAGTAGTAACATGGGTTTCCTCCTCCCTACTAACCCCACACAACACTCCTCTACATCCTCTATATACTCTCATCCATAACACTCAAACATATCATCAAACACCACTTCTACACTAATAATCACACACACTCAACTCCTCTTGGCCGAACTTGTAGCCTCTCCCAACACCAACACAATGCCACACACATCACACCATAGAATATATATCCCCATATATATAAACCACATTATATATAAATACATACATATATATATATATATATATATATATATATATATATATATATATATATATATATATATATATATATCATCACATATATATATATATATATATATATATATATATATATTAACAATATGATACATTATGATACATTGGCAAACTCATTCTAAACACATAGTAAAAATCTGGAATAATCTTAGAACACACCAAAATCAATGCACAAACAATTTACATGTGTCCAAATAGGAGGTTTTCCTATTAGGACACGATCCTACATATTGGACACCTTTACAAATGTCCCAATGGACATGAAATAGACACCAATGGGTACCAAACCAAGGGGGTCATTCCTATAGGTCAAAATGAATCTAATGTATGAGAGAAATGAGAGAGGGAAAGGATTTATACCTCCCGGTGATTCGATTCGATTCCGAAATGCCACCGACACGTAGGAATCCCAAACGGATACGAACAAGCTCCGAATCCTCTCAAACTTGAGGAGCTCCTTCCTTGGATAGAATGGAGAAGGAAGGATGAAGGTTTGGTGAAGAAATGGAAAGATTTGGTGTTGATTTGATTAGGGTTTGCTCTCAAATCAATTTGGGAAAGAACAAGAAAGAAAATGGAAGAATGGAATAGGAAATAAAATGAAGTGGCTAATCCCTATCCCAACTAAAGGTGGCCGGCCACTATATGGCTATTTTGTCCTATATAGGAAAAGTCAAAAAGGCCCCTCTCTAGTCTATTTGCTATTACATTGGTAAGGGGTTAAGTCGGGGGTAGTTTAGTTAATCCTAAACCACTAATCCAAATTACTCTTAGCCAAAAATAATTAGTCTAGTCACTAACTAAAATAACTAACATGTGGGCCATGGCTAACTAGTGTGTGGGCCCGCTAAGGTCAACACTACCCCGGGTCCCCGATACAAGTCGGAATGAGTTGAAATTCGAACCCACTCAAACAACCCCAAAATAATACAATAAATAAATAAATAATTCCCAAAAAAATTTAAAGTAGAAAATTACCAAAATACCCCTATTCATAAAACTGGAGGTGACAAATCTATCCACCTTAAAAAAAATTTTGTCCTCAAAATTAAAACAAATATACACTGAATCACATACAGAAACAAAATTATACCACAGGGCTCGAAGAGATAAGGGAAACGCTCCCGCATGTCGTCCTCTCTCTCCCAGGTAGACTCCTCTGGAGAGTGATGCCTCCATGCAACGCGAACCAAGTGTATAACCTGGTTCCGGAGCACCTTCTCCCTACGATCCAGAATCTCCACTGGCTGCTCTGGATAGTGAAGAGTAGGCCCCACCTCGATGGCTGAATGGTCCAATACATGGCTGGGGTCTGCCACGTACCGTCTCAGCTGCGACACGTGGAACATGTTGTGTACGCCCTCTAGCATAGGCGGCAAGTCTAGCCGGTAAGCCACTGCACCGACCCTCTCAAGGATGGTGAAAGGCCCGATGTAGCACGAACTAAGCTTCCCGCCCCCGCTAAAGCGAATCGTGCCCCGTGTCGAAGAAATCTTCAGGAACACCAAAGCACCAACCTAGACATAAAACAACTCAGAACATAGGACAGACAAATCACAAACAATCACAAACAGGAACTGAAACTAACCTCGAACTCTAACGGTCTCCGGTGGCTATCGGCCCAATGTCGCTGCCTATCCTGAGCCACCCGAAGTCTGTCTCTAATCAGCCTGACCTTCTCAGCTGCATCCACCACCATCTCTGGACCAAGCAGCACCCTCTCGCCAACATCGTCCCATGATAAGGGAGTACGGCATCTCCATCCGTATAGAGCCTCGAATGGCGACATCTCCATACTGGCCTGGTAGCTGTTGTTGTAAGCAAACTCTACCAGGTGAAGATGATCCTCCCAAGAACCCCCGAGATCTAGCACACACGTGCGAAGCATATCCTCCAAGGTCTGGATAGTCCTCTCCGACTGCCCGTCTGTCTGGGGGTGATAAGCGATACTAAACTTGAGCGAGGTGCCCAAGCTAGCCTGCAAACTCCTCCAGAAGTGGAAAGTGAAACGTCTATCTCGATCTGAAACTATGCTCACAGAAACCCCATGCAATCACACGATCTGACGAACATACAGCTCTGCCAACCTCTCCGTAGACAATCCCACCTTGAAAGGCAAAAAGTGGGCCGATTTGGTCAATCTATCAACTATGACCCAAATCGCATCTTTTCCTCCTGGAGATCGTAGAAGTCCGGACACAAAGTCCATGGTGATGTGCTCCCACTTCCACTCAGGAATGGGTAGTGGCTGTAGCAATCCACCAGGCCACTGTCTCTCGGCCTTTACCTGCTGACAAACCAAGCCGAGAGATACAAACTGAGCCACCTCGTGCTTCATGTCGTACCACCAAAGGTGCTCTCTCAGATCTCTGTACATCTTGTTGGCACCAGGATACATAGAGTACTGAGAGTGATGAGCCTCCTGAAGAACCTCCTCCCGAAGCTCTCCACTCGGAATGTACAGTCTAGCACCGTACCGCAGCGACCCATCTTCGGCAATAGAGAAATCATCAAGCAGTCCTGCCTGCACCTGCTCCCTGATGCACCTCAGGGCAACATCATCATACTGCGCTGATCTGACTCTGTCCATCAACCCAGACTGAATCTATAAACCCCACATCCGCACCTTCATGCCCGGAATAATCATCTCGATTTCCAAACTGTCCAGGTCAGCCAAAAGATGACGGTCTGATGTCAGATACATAGCCACTGGATACCTACTCAAGGCATCTGTAACTACGTTGGCCTTCCCTGGATGGTACTGTAAGGCGATATCAAAATCCTTCATCAGCTCTAGCCAACGTCTCTGCCTCATGTTCAGCTCCTTCTGAGTGAACACGTACTTCAAGCTCTTGTGGTCAGTAAAGATCTCAACCCACTCTCCGTACAGATAGTGTTTTCATAACTTCAGGGCAATGATGACAGCGGCTAACTCCAGATCGTGAGTCGGGTAGTTCTTCTCATGAGGACGTAACTGCCTAGATACATAGGCAATCACCTTCCTGTGCTGCTGAAGTACACAACCCAGACCCCAGCCAGAAGCGTCGCTGTAAATCGAGAAACCACCGGTCCCAGTTGGCAATGTCCAGATCGGAGCTGTTGTCAACCTCTTCTTCAGCTCATCGAAGGCGGCCTGACACTCCTCAGTCCAGACGAACTCCACGTCCTTCTTGGTGAGTCTAGTCATCGGCTCCGCGATCCGCGAGAAATCCTGGACAAACTTCCGATAGTAGCCGCCAATCCCAGAAAGCTCCGAATCTCGGCAACTGTACTGGGCGTAGACCAAGACTCTACCACAACAATCTTCCTCTGGTCTACTGTGATCCCGTGCTCGGTCACAACATGACCCAAGAACTCGACCTGGTCCAGGAAGAACTCACACTTCAACAACTTCCCATACAACTGCTCCTTTCTCAAAGTCTCGAGCACAATCCTCAGATGCTCCTTGTGCTCCTCCGGCGTCTTCGAGTAGACTAGGATGCTGTCTATAAAGACCACCACGAACTTGTCAAGGTACTGATGGAATACCTTGTTCATCAAGTTCATGAACACAGCTGGGGCATTGGTCAACCCAAATGGCATCATTGTGAACTCGTACTGGCCGTACCGAGTCCGAAAAGTTGTCTTCGGAATGTCTTCCTGTTTCACCTTCAGCTGATGATAGCCGGACCTCAGATCTATCTTCGAAAATACCTTGGCACGACTCAACTGATCGAACAAGTCGTCGATCCTCGGCAATGGGTACTTGTTCTTGATAGTGAGGTTGTTGAGTGCCCTATAGTCGATGCACATGCGCATCGTACCATCCTTCTTCGATACAAACAGGACTAGCGCTCCCCAAGGCGATAAACTGGATCTAATGAATCCCTTGTCCTGCAGCTCGTCGACCTGCTTCTTCAGCTCCGCCAACTTGCTGTTGTTGACCCTATAGACATGCTGCAAAATGGGCTCAGCACCTGGCACTAAGTCTATAGAGAACTCAACGTCTCTATCCGGCGGCATCCCAGGCAACTCCTCGAGAAAACATCCATGAAGTCAGCTATCAATGGATGCGGCAATGCCTGCCCCGCCAGTAAAGCTCCGCAGAACCCATCTACCGGCTCAGCTGCTCCTCTGGTAAACACAATCTCTGGCTCTCCCGGCGGCCTAAACAAAATTCTACCTCCTCTACAATCTATAGTAGCATGGTGCATGCTCAACCAATCCATTCCGAGTACCACATCGTACCTCGGAAGGGGCATTACGAGCAAGCATGCACCCAAAACTCCGCCTCCTACAGTAACTCTCTGCCCCTTGCAGATATTGTTCACCCGGATGATACCTCCCCCGGTTAATATCTTGCAAGTCCTACCCAAGGGTTCAGCAATAATGTGTCTCGGAGCAAAGGAGACAGACACAAAGCTATGAGAGGCACCGAAATCAAATAAGGTAAATGCAGGGAATGAATCGAGAAGAACCTGACCTGCCACTACATCGCCTAATGGCTCTACCTCCTCCTCTGCTGTCAGGGTAAACACTCTGCCCGCAGGGGTTCCCCTCTGGTGCTGCTGAAAATGCTGCTGCTGCGTCTGGAGTGGAGGACCTCTCTGCTGAACCGCTGGTCCTCTGGCCAGCTGTGCTCTGTCCTGGACTCCTCGGACTCCTCGAATACGGCAGTCCTTTAGCTGGTGATCGGGCTCCCCACAGTATAAGCAGATGCCCAACCTCTGCCTGCACACCTCTCTAGGGTACCCTGGCTTCCCGCAGAAGTTACACTGTGTAGCCGACCTCTAGTCCTGACCCTGACCCTGATGCTGTTGGGCACGCGCTGGTGCCTGCTGGAACTGCAACTGAGGCAGCTGCTGCTGGAACTGCCTCTGCTGGAAATGTAGGTGCTTCGCTGGCCATGAACTCGAACTAGCTCCAAGAGCGTCACTGCTCCTCTTCGGCTTGAGGCCGAAGTCCTCCTCTGCAATCTGAGCCTCCATCAAGATCTGCTCAAAGGTCGCGTCTCATTGCCCAGATGTGCGAGTGCGCACTGTATGAATGAGACCCCTCTTGAACTTCTGGGTCTTGTACCCCTCATCCTGAACCAAACTGGGTGCAAACCTGCTCAAGCGGAAGAACTCTGCTGCGTACTCTTCCACCGACGAGTTCCCCTGCACCAAACTAGCAAACTGCCCCTCCAAAGCTGTCAAGGCTACATCTGGGTAGAACTTCTCCTTGAAGTGTTTCCTGAAGTCCTTCCAAGATATACCTTTCACTGACGCATGCGGATCCGTGCGATACCAAGTCAGCGCTATGTCAAAGAACTGGCTCGCTGCAGAAGTCACCCACAGACCCCTCGGGACCTCTGCCAACTCCAGACTCTGCTGGACATCCTCTCGCCAGTCGTCCGCGTATAGGATACCCTCGGTACCCTTGAACTCCCGCGGGTTCATCTTCCTGAAGTCGAGGTGTGTACCGGGCCTCCCTTGACCCTGCTGCTGTGCTGGTGCTCCCTGAACTGTAGCCGGTGTACCTCTCTCCACTGCTGCCATAGCTAGCTGATGTGAGTTCTTCATGGTCTGTCGTAGCACCTCTGCCTGACGGTGCTGTGCCTCTGCCTATGCTCTCTGTGTCTGCAGCATCTGCTGCAGAAAGGCCATCATCCCCTGAGTGTCTGCCGGTAACTGAGGCGGCGGTGAAAGAATGTCAGGGATGACCATGGGCGGTCCCACTGCTGGAGGTAGAAGACCTCCTGGAACCGTCTCTACTGGTGCTCTCGCCGGAAGGACAGGAACTGAGGGGGCAGCTCCCACAAGTGCAGCTCCCATAGCCGGAGGTGGAAGACCAGCCGAATCGGGCCTCTCTGGAACAGCGCTAGAACCCGATGCCTGAGAGCGAGTGATCGTCATCCTGAGGATAGAGTAAAACAAGAAATCAATATGGCATATGATAGGAATATCAAAGAAGGACAATTAAATTCAATGCAAGAGAATTTGTCAAGGTAATCAAAAGATCAGAAATTTCCTAACATGTGATTGAGTAACTCCTATCATACCCTAGATCCTATGTCCTAATTACAGGCTCATAATTAGTACTCTAAGTCGAGCACCATTACGAGTTTGCACTAGTTGCGACACGGAACTGCATGGGCCACCACAAAAATGTGTCACGACCCGCACCCTAAAGAGGGACACGAGCACGTGGTTACGTCCAGCCTACGCCGCAGTATCGACGGTAGAACGCTGTATATAGGGTCTGTAAATACTACGACTAAAACAGATAAATGTACCTGTACAGTATATACACTCTGAATGAAGGTGACATAGCAATACAGTCTCAATCACATATATCAAACTAAGGTAGATAGCATGGAAAAGAGATATGATAGATAAAACAGGAAATAAGTCCAAAATCCACAAGTCAGAGCTAAACACAAATATCCAGAGTCTCAGAAAATATAAGTATAAAGATACTACAAACTGAAATGTACTAACTGGCTCGCAGGCCAGGCAAACCTAACTAAACTATGCTACTCAGGGTGACCAAAGTCTAGTGGCTCTACCAACAAGCCACGGTCTAAATCTAGTCCATCAGACTCAACCCCATAGTAGGTCGGGCAATCAGTCTCAGAGTCATCTATAAAATTTTTTAACGGTATCCTGTCAGGAAAATGAGCAAGTACAAAACACCAACAACAGTTCCATATAAATTGAGAAATACTATAAGAGACAGCAATAATGAAATACAAGACAAAAGATATAGGCAACTTGGGAACCATTTGAAAGCCGAGTTACAACCCTTGAACCAAACAAGGACCGGAGTTGTAACTCTTCTTCCAAACAGAACTTGGTCTCAAATCATGGTACAGTATAAAAGACAGATAGAGCATGTGAGAAATGGAAATCATAGCATGGTGAGAAGTACAGAAAGTAAAGCTGAACTGGAATATAAGATACGCTAAATAAATGTAAAAGTGATTTGAACTATTAGAGCGATATGTGATCGGCTAGGAAAGCAAGAGATGGTTATCTACTTGGCCCGGCAATCCACGATGTACTCAACGGAGAGTCATGTCGTCCAGCCTGGATAACTGGTAATGGGGTATCCAGCAAAATATAGTTACAGGAAGGCTTTGATCACATAACCCCTAATAATTCCCCTATCCCTGAATAGTATCACGGATCCGGACATGGCACGTCATGACACAGGGTTCGAAAGCAGGGGGCCAGCCCACTCCCAAATTAGTGTCTATACAAGTACAGGAATACAAAAATATCACATACTCATATACCAAGGGAGTCTAGGAATAACATCTCATGACAGGATCCGACGTATACTAGTCCGTGAACCGTCGTGTCAGGAATCAAGTAAAACACTACAACTGAATCGAATATAGTAGATATCAAGACAATGAAAACTATCAGTAAATGTACTCGTCTGTGGTCCTGAGCTGATAAGGTGAACAGACGCTCAGAGTGATCACAGACCTAAAATAAGATACTATAAGTCAAACAGGGCTTAATACTGAGAAAGGAAACTAATATAAGTCATGAATGCAAGTCTAAGTCAAAACTAGGTCAATCTAGGTCAAACTGAGTCATACTAGGTCATACTGGTTCATACTAGGTCATACTAGGTCACTGGGAGTCAATCCAAGTCAAACTAGGTCAAACGGGGTCAAAGGTTGACTTACAGTTGACTTTTGATCAAAAAGTCAACTCTGGTCAACTCTGGTCAACTCTAGGTCAAACTAGTCTAATGTTAACCAACTGTTGACTTTCAGTCAACTGGTCAACTCTGGTTTGGTTTCGGTCAAATCTGGTCGCTTAAAGGCTACGTTTGACTCTCGGTTGACTTTTGTTGACTTTTAGTCAAAAAGGTCAACCGACGTCAAAACTAGTCTATGAGCACCTTATTTGATCGTTACCAATCAAAGGAATCAAGTTCTAGTCCTATCTTAGACTTCTAACACAAATACCCTATTCCTAGGCAAAACTAGCATTATCTTACCAAGGTAAATCCCGATACCTTGCCCGATCCCAAGGAAACCCCACTAATACCCAAGATACTAGCCTAGGCTCCTTAGGGTAGCGAGATATCAACCTATCTAAGGTTTACCTACCAAGGAAAATAGGTATCCTAGGTATCTAGGCTATGTTAGGATATGTGGGCATTGGTTTACCCTATTACCTATCCTTACCCATATCATATACCCTCACAACACTCTTACACTCATCCACACACAACACTCACATAATACACTTACCTATATCACACTCACAAGGCTCTCCTATATGTTTTCCTACTAGTTTAGATATAGGCTAACCTATGGGCCACTTAACTACACTCATAGCTCTCACACCCACACACACAAGCTCACAAAACACACACACACATAGGTAATGCATGGACTGAAATAGTGGGACAAATGTGGACTGAAATTTAAGTGGTACTTGGACTGAAATAGAGTGGGTTTAGGACAGCATTAAAGGATTGATTTGGAGTTCAAATGTGACAGCCACAAGGGCCAAAAACTGGACTGCCAAGGGGTATACAAGGGGCTGTTAGTTGGCTGTTCTTGACAACAAGGTGAGGACTGTTTTGAAGGGGTAAAGGACAGCTATCCATGGAGGTATCCTGGACTGTTAGAGGACTGTCCTATAGGGGAATACATGGACTGTTTTGAGGCAATGAGGGGACTGAAATTTGGTCCAAAGGGGCAGCAAAATAGGGACTGTTTTGTGGCAAAATGGGAGGACAGCCATGGGGTTTAGGGGGACTGTTCTTGACAGCCAAGATGAGGGCTATTGTTGGTTGTTTTGATGGCAATGCAGGACAGTCCAAAGGGGACAGAATTTGGGGACTTATATGCTGTTTTGGAACAGCAGTAATAGGGGTTTAGGACAGTAGTAACATGGGTTTCCTCATCCCTACTAATCCCACACAACACTCCTCTACATCCTCTATATAACTGTCATCCATACCAATCAAACATATCATCAAACACCACTCCTACACTAACAAACACACACACTCAACTCCTCTTGGCCGAACCTGTAGCCTCTCCCAACACCAACACAATGCCACACACATCGCACCATAGAATATATATCCCCATATATATAAACCACATTATATATAAATACATATATATATATATATATATAGAGAGAGAGAGAGAGATATATATATATCATCACATATATATATATATATATATATATATATATATATATATATATATATATATATATATATATATATATATAGATATAAAAAAAAATATATATATATATATATAGATATATAGATATTAACAATATGATACATTATGATACATTGGCAAACTCATTCTAAACACATAGTAAAAATCTGGAATAATATTAGAACACACCAAAATCAATGCATAAACAATTTACATGTGTCCAAATAGGGGGTTTCCCTATTAGGACACGATCCTACATATTGGACACCTCTACAAATGTCCAAATGGACACGAAATGGATACCAATGGGCACCAAACCAAGGGGGTCATTCCTAAAGGTCAAAATGAATCTAATGCATGAGAGAAATGAGAGAGGGAAAGGATTTATACCTTCCGGTGATTCGATTCGATCCCGAAACGCCACCGACACGTAGGAATCCCAAACGGACATGAACAAGCTCCGAATCCTCTCAAACTTGAGGAGCTCCTTCCTTGGATAGAATGGAGAAGGAAGGATGAAGGTTTGGTGAAGAAATGGAAGGATTTGGTGTTAATTTGATTAGGGTTTGCTCTCAAATCAATGTGGGGAAGAACAAGAGAGAGAATGGAAGAATAGAATAGGAAATAAAGTGAAGTGGCTAATCCCTATCCCAACTAAAGGTGGCCGGCCACTATACGGCTGTTTTGTCCTATATAGGAAAGTCAAAAAGGCCCCTCTCTAGTCTATTTGCTATTACATTGGTAAGGGGTTAAGTCGGGGGTAGTTTAGTCAATCCTAAACCACTAATCCAAATTACTCTTAACCAAAAATAATTAGTCTAGTCACTAACTAAAATAACTAATATGTGGGCCATGACTAACTAGTGTGTGGGCCCGCTAAGGTCAACACTACCCCGGGTCCCCGATACAAGTCGGAATGAGTTGAAATTCGAACTCGACTCAAACAACCCCAAAATAATACAATAAATAAATAAATAATTCAAAAAAAATTAAAGTGGAAAATTACCAAAATACCCCTGTTCATGAAAACTGGGGGTGACACCTGGAGAGGTTAGAAATGAACCTCCTGATGTAAGCTAGCCTCCCTTGAAGGCCTCTGAGTTCGCGGAGATTTCTTGGGGGACCCATCTCCATAATTGCCTTTGTTTTCTCAGGGTCTACATGGATACCCTGGGCGGTGATGATGAAACCCAAGAACTTCCCACTGGATACACCCAGGAAGGACTTCGTAGGGTTCATTTTCAAATTGTGCGCTCGCATCAGATCGAATACCGTCCTCAGATCCTGCAGATGGTCTCCCTTACAGCGACTCTTGACGGCGATGTCATCGACATAGCACTCTACCGTCTTGCGTAAGTGGTCTCTGAAGATGATACTCATGGCTCTTTGATATGTGGTGCCGGCATTATTCAAACCGAAAGGCATGACTGTGTAACAGTATGTGCCAATCGGTGTTCGAAATGATGTATGCTTTTCGTCGTCAGGAAACATCTTGATTTGGTTGTACCCCGAGAAGCCATCCATGAATGACATACATTCGAAGCCGCATGTGTTGTCGATCATGATGTCTGTGATAGGGAGGGAGAATTCATCTTTGTGGCATGCCTCGTTCAGATTGCAAAAGTCGATACAGATTCGGATCTTTCCATTCTTCTTGAGGACAGGTACTATGTTGGCGACCCAGTCAGGATGTTGCTCTTCTCGTATGTAGCCGCTGGCTATCAGTTTGTTGACTTCGGCTTCGATCGCATCCATGATGCCCGGGCAGAAGCGTCGCTGTTGTTGCTTGACTGGCTTTGCATCTGGCCGAATGTTGAGTTTATGAAGAGCAATATCGGGATTTAACCCCGGCATGTCTTCATAGCTCTAGGCGAACACATCAATATATTCTTTGATAAGTTCCAGCAGCGATTCTCGCTCTTCGTCTGTTAAGCTTTTACTGACGAAGATCGATTTTGAAGAAGATTCGCTGCCGAGATCCACTTGTATGACCTCATCTTCAGTAGGAGGTTCTATCTGTTCGAATCGCTTTTCCCATTGTGCATCCAACTGTTGGGCCCACGGCTCTAACTCGAGGATTTCAGGGATGTCTTCGTCTTCTTCATAAGCGTCGACAAATGCCATGTTGACTGACAGGACTTGTCTGAATATGTCTCCGATGCTGGTATCCGAGTCAGAAGTTGGTGACCCAGTTGAATGTGACTGCCAGTCACATTCTTCATCTGAACTCTCAGGGGTCATCGTGGGTGTTACATACCCTAATCCACATCGAGTTTTGCTGTAGTAGTCCCGTGGTTTGCCAGCCGGAACCGGTGGCTTCAAAGGTAATCGTCGTCCAGTACCGTAGTTCAAGCCTGGCATCGTCTCCAGATCATACCCCTGTTTCTACATGAGATATTTGGATTGGGGGCTATAAAGATATAGAGGCAGTCTCCCGGCATCCGATCCAAGGTCGACTTCTTCTATAGTGAAGGGATGCGGGTCGTCCTTCCGGTCGAAGATGATTGGATGGTCCCCTCCCTCGATTATGCGGTAAGCGTCTTCTACCGGAGTAAGCTGGATTATGGTGTACACATTTGTCACCTGTGTGTGTAGGTGAGTGCCTATACCGTGTTCCATAGCATACATTGTACACAGCTTATTGAGCTCGAGGTAGTTCAAAGATAGCCCTTTATTGACGAAGTAAGGTATCTTTTCTAGGGGGATTACATCATCAGCGGAGAGAACATCAGTGTGGGCAGCCACATACTTGGCTAGCTCCGGTTCCTCTTCGGCTACCCCCTGTATGAACGAAGACTGAGAGGACGACCTGGGCAGCTTGATCGTCAGAGGTTCAGCTGGTGGAGCAGAGCGTGGAGTTGTTGGCAGACTAGCGACCCCCAGTCTGGTGCTCGATGCTGGACGGGGAGTGGTTAGTTCGCTAGAAGTTCCAGGCCTTACATCGGGGTGACGACCCTTCTTGGGAAGGCGTATCGTCATTGGCTTGTCGGAGGGATTGAGCTTCTCCGTTTACGGCTGGCCGACTCTCGGCAGCCTGATTGTCAGTGGCTCCGTTAAGGGTCTTAGCATTTGGCCAGACCTTGGCAGCCAGATTATTATCTGCTCTTCTTGTGCCGAGAGGCTGATTGCGTCCTTACGCAGAGTGGCGGTAAGGAGTGCAGACTTGCCAGGTTTACGAGCTTGGAGGTATATCGTCAGAGGTTCTTCTGATCCTATGGCTGTCTCGGTACGAACTTGCACATCTCCTTCACCAAGGTGCTTCTTCAACTTTTCGTACAGACAGGAGTCTGAGTAGTAGGATTCGACCCCTTTGAAGGGATCGATGTCGGCAAATTCTGTCCTCACAAAGCCGTATTTGTCGATATATTTGAAGCACTGGTGCAGCGTGGAAGGCACGATCATATAATCGTGAATCTAGGGACGCCCCAAAAGGATGTTGTAAGAAGTGTCTACATCTATGACGTAGCAGGTGACTTCTAATTGGAGATCACCAATCTGACACATCAGACGAATCTTCCCAATTGGGTAGCTCCTGCCCGAATTGAAATCGCTGATGGCGGTGCTTGTAGGAATTAGACGATGCATTGGGATACGGAGATGATGTAGCAGACCCTTCGGGATAATGCTTATGGAAGAGCCAGGATCAATGTGCATCCGATCCACCTTTACGTCGTCGATGTATCCAGTGTAGTATAATGGGCGATCGTGCAGGTTGGTTTTGATGAGCATGTACTGCGGAGTGAAGACAATGTCGGGCATCGCTCCCGTGCAGGCGCTGTCTTGGAGATCTGCAGGAGGGTTCTCTCCCGTGAGGTTGACCTGAGCCAGGTATACGTCGGCATTTTGGAGTACATCGCTCAAAGCCGTGCGAACATCCTTTGAGAGTCTCAGAAGCTCATATAATGACAACTTGGCCGGTGTGTTGGCCAATTGTGCCAAGATGTCGAAGTTGTAGGGCTTCTCCAGCCCTGCGGTGCCTCTTTTCGGAGGGATTTGTCAAAGCGAGTCTCCTTCGGCCTAGGCTTGTCGGTCGTCGGAGGCTGAGCCGGTCCCGGAGCGTCAGTTGTAGCGGGCTGATGATCTTCAGACGAGTTATCAGCCACAGGTTGGGATTGTGCCCCAGACCGCGTGACGACGGCTGTAGCTTCTTCGATATCTGCCGAGATTGTGCGGCAGGACCTGACTTTTCCACTCTTCTTCTTACAAATAGAAGATGGTGCGGGCTGGGTCACTTCTGATACCAAGTCTGGATGGACCCACATGACCTCTCCTCGTGACGTGGTGAGGGGCACTAGACCAGCAGCTTGATTTCGGGGAGGTAGAAGATTAGCAATCTCCACTGTCGCCAGAGGGATGGGGACCACACCGTCTTGAGTTTCCATCGGAGGAAAGCTGCCGAATTGTACTGACACCATATTGGCCGCCACTATTACCTCCTCGAAATCGATGGCCAGAGCGTTCGAATCGATAAGATTTTGGATGTACCGTTTTAGTTAGTAGCAGTCGTGTGTTGCAAGGTGGACGTAGCGGTGGTAATAGCAGTACTTTGGATTCTCCATGTCTGCCGGCCGAGGTTCCCGTCTTGGAGGAGGAAGCTGAATTCTGTTTCCTTGTATGAGCATGTCCAAGATGGGCTTGACGTGACCGTCTTCGAAGGAGTAAGTGATTTGCGGCCATTGTTTGTCTGCTGGCTTTGGCTCAGGTTTCTGTGCTGTGTCGGCCACCATAGCCTGCTTATCCCTGCTGTCCCGATTGTTGGAGGGGCTACCCCTATTGTCATTGTTGGTATTAGGACGCTTGCCCTTGTTCTCTCCGTCCGAGATGTGCAATCCCAATTGGCGAGCCTTCTTCAATCGTTCTTCGACGCTTGTGGCACTGGTGATGAACGTCTTCCAGTCCTCGAATTGACTTTCGCCCATCCAGAGACTGATTATTGGGAGCAATCTCTTTTGGCAAATTTTAATCAGGGAGGAATCTGGATTTCCAGACGGCAGCTTCATTGCGGTTTGGCGAAACCGCTGAATGTAGTTCTTTGTGAGCTCTTTCTCCCCTTGGATGACGTCCATGAGGGTGGACATTGTGATGTCCTGCCCTACTTCGTAGAATCTCTCCAAGAACATGCGCTTGAAGCCGGCGAAGGAGTGGATGCAGTTGTCTGGCAGGTTGCGATACCAGTCGAAGGCGACCCCTTCCAATGCCCCGATGAATAATCGCGTAAGAATGGCATCGTCATGGGGCAGATGATCGGTGGTGACCTCGAAGTAAGTGATGTACCGACTTGCTGAGGTCTTGCCATCATAGGGATTGATATTGAACGGCTTATATCTTGGTGGGAATGGAACATCCCTCCAGGTAGCAGGGTATGGTTGTCGTATTCTGAGGTCTTGGGAATTTTCTCGAGCGTGAAACATGGCTCGGAGCTCCTGGACCTCTCTTCTTGCTTCGTGAGCCACATCCACAGCTGTGGGGGCCGTTACTTCAGGAGGATTGTTGCCCGGGATCGGTGTCACTGAATTTGAGTCCGCATTGACCGCGAGACCCGCGCTTGTTTGGCCAGGCGTCCCTCCTTGCATGGTTGGAAGGGCTGTTTTGATCTCGTCTACAGACTTGACCAAGGCAAGCAGTATGGCTTCGAGAGTGTCGATGCGTTGGCGATCACTGGAACCACCTTGGCTGCTGTCTGTCATGAATACCGTCTTTTTATGAGGAGATATGGACGAAGCGATGGACGAAGTGCCCTCCGAATCATACCCCTGTAGTGAGAAGTCATTTGGGTATGTGGGAATGTTCTCTTCTGGTTCGGACTCGGAAGGAACAGTACCCCCAGCCTCTGAGTTTGCCTCATCTTGGGAGTTGTGGACGTCCTCAGGGACGTCGGGGTTTACTGTATCTGATGGGAGAGTTGTTTCCTCCGGCTCGTCTTCTTGGAACATCGGATTGTCATGGAGGCTCGGAGGAGTGCTACCCCCAGTCCAAGCAACCCCCAGTGTTGTGGACGACGAATCTCCCACTGTAGCAGATTTCGTCTTAGAACGAGTACCTTGGAAAACTTCGATGGTGGGCACCCGCTTAGATGACAGTCTTTTAGTGGTTGAAATCTTCGGGCTGGGAACATTTGTCTTCTTCCCTCTCCCATCGACGGGGACTTTCTGAACAGAGTTGCAAGAGACGACAGAAAGTGCCTCGTCTTCTGAAGACGGTGGTTGCAGTCTTTGAAAGACGGACTGCCGGTCTTCTCGTACTGTCGCGTTATTGCAGCAGCAGTTGACGATGACTTGGGTGCAGTGACGTCCATGGGAGAACTTTTTGCACCCCGATGCATTTTTTCTTTCTTTGCGTTTGTGGAGGATGGCCTCACGCAAGTCAGATGGATCTGGATCGACCATGTTTGCTCCCTGGATTTTGGGAGACTTTTGCGAACCTCTCTGTCCGTTTGTCGCTGGGGCTAGACTCGAGTGGTTCTGTACAACTTCCCATCTTAGGCCTGCATAACGGTATGCGAGACGCTCAGATGATCAGGGACCGGGTCAGTGAACCAAGCTTGCCAAGCTCGCGCTGCCCTAGACTTCTTCGCTCTAGTGCGTAAGGACACATAGTAGAAAGAGTCTAGGTGATGCTGGAGAGAGTCAGACATATCTTCTTGGGAGCACAAGAGATCAGGACCATATGAGAGGCGGTCGAAGACAGAGCCACGTGGAGTGGGCATCATGCTGCTGTCATCAACAATCTTCATACGGCTGGCAGACGAAGCCGCAAAGGCTTTCTTCATGCGGCTGGCAGTCTCAGCCGCATGAGTTTTCTTTATACGGCTGGATGGTCTGGCCGCATAGGCCTTCTTCATGCGGCTGGAAGATTCACCCGCATGAGCCTCCTGCATGTGGTTGACAGATTTGGCCCCATGAGTGTTCGGCTTCTTCTTGGGGCACATAGAACCAATTTTTGTCCCTGCAAGTCCAGCATCGTAGTGCTTTCCTCTGCCGGACTTGGGGACAGTAGAGTCCTCTACGGCTTGAAGTGGAGCCGTATAAGAATCTCCTTCGCCGTCTTGGGTAGCCGAGAGTATCCCGTCCAGAGCTTGTGGAGGAGCAAATAATTTTGGCCTCCACTCGCAGCGAGCTTTCTTTGTACGGGTTCGCTTCTGGATCGGGCCAGCACTTCCTTCAGAGAGCATTTCTTCAAACGCCTGTTGGTCGAAGCGGATGACCATCTTCTGTTGCGTGGAACCAAGTTTGGCTGCATCCGATTGCGTCACCAACTCCTCAGCCATGGAGAAGTTTATCCCAAGCAGAGTTGCCATCGTGTTTGCCATGAAATATAAAAGGACAGAACAATTATCGGAGGACTGGACTTTTACTTCACAATATAAACTCGCTTATACAAAGAAAGCCTAGGGATGAAAACCTAGGTACAGCAATCTAAGTCAATTGTTTATTTTAGATTCTGGGGGGTGACGATAGAGGCTCGGAAAAGCGACGGCCGCTCTGTCTTACTCCTTGGACGATCGGGTACAGCTTTTGGACTCTGTAGAAGAACTGATGGGCGTTGATGATGAAATGCTCTCTCTTCAGGCTCTCTGGCTCTCTATGTCTCTCTCTGTATATCTTCCTCTGTCTCTGTGTACATCTTTTTCTTTCTCTCCATATATGTCTGTCTGTCCTTTTTACAAGGGAATGGCACCATGCTATTTATAAGAGTGGGGGGGGCTCATTAGGGTTTACAATGATAGACCATTCTTGAAAGTCGGCCGCCTCTAGATTAATCAATCTGGGCTATTAATCCTGAATGTGTTGAATTTGGATCATTAATATAGATTGCGCCGAATCCAATGAGTAATTAATGCTGATTGCAACAAATCTGCATCATGATGATTTGTTGACATTTGCAAATCTGAATGAATAAATCTGAATCATTCTCTGCCACGTGTCCCCACTGTTTGTTATGATTATTGGGATTCGACCCAATCTAGAGATTACTTTGATTTCAGTAGATCTAAATTATTGAGATATGATCGGCTTTTGACACGTGTCCAGCCACGTGTCCCAACTGTTGTACTCATGAGCCGCATGAAGGTCATCACACTCAAACCGCATGAGAGTCGTCGTGCCCGAACCGCATGAGAGTCTCCATACCCGAACCGCATGAGAGTCGTCATGACCGAGCCGTATGAGAGTCTTCATACTCGAGCCGCATGAGCGTCGTCATGACCGAGCCGCATGAAGAGTCGTCACGACCGAGCCGCATGAGCATCTCCATACTCGAGCTGCATGAGAGTCTTCATACTCGAGCCGCATGAATAGTCGTCATGACCGGAGTCGTAACCGCATAGAGCTTATTCGAGCCGCATGAGGCTCCAGAAGACTTTCGGTCCGTATGAGTTTCTGAGCCGCATGAGGCTCCTTTTGGCTGAGCCGCATGGGCTTCCATGTTGATTTTGGGCCACCTGAGGCCCCCCTGCTGCTTTTGGGCCGCATGAAGTTTTCTGGATTTTGAGTCGCATGAAGCTCCATGTTGAATTCGAGTGGCATAGAGAATCTCCTTCTTTCCTTGCACTTGTAAAGGATCCCATCTTTCAAGTCAAGGACATCTCGGCCAAACTTTGTACTCGTTGTGTGGGCCTGGGTATCCCGAACACACGAGTGCGTAGGTATCATGTTTACAACTTTCCATCAGAGGCCCGCTTTAACAGTTAGCGGGGCGCTCTGATGGTTAGAGGTTGGGACAGCTGACTGAGCTCGACGAGCCCGCGCTGCCCTAGACTTCTTCGACTTAGCACCCGAAGGTGCGTAGTAGGAAGAGTCCAAGTTGGAAGGAGGGAAGAAAAGTTGGTGCCCTTTTCAAAGGAGAAAAGGGGGCTCTATTTATAGAATGGAGTGAGCCCTTTCTTCTTCTCCTTTCCGATGTGGGACTAAAAGCAATATTTTCCATGCTTCTACAATTCTCATTCAAAATTTAAGGAAATAAGGTTACTAAAAAAGTGATGCTTTTAGTATATAACCCTAACAATCTCCCATTTATACTCAAAGCATTGCTTTTCAGTATACTGTTACAAATCTCCCATTTATACTTAAAGCCATGCTGCTACACATCTGACTCCCATTCCCTCAATATGACTATCAAAAGCCTTAGCTGGTAAGCTCTTTGTAAAGGGATCAGCTAGGATGTCGGCTGATGCTATCTTGATCACAGCAATTTTTCCTTTCTTTACAAAATCTCGTATCGGGTGGTACTTGCGCTCAATGTGTTTGCCAGTCTTATGGGCTCGTGGTTCCTTCGAGTTTGCAACTGCACCACTATTATCACAATAAAGTGTAATAGACTTAGGCAAACTAGGTACCACATCCAAGTCCAACGGAAAGTTTCTGAGCCAAACCGCTTCTTTGGTTGCCTCAGAGGCTACCACATACTCGGCTTCCATGGTGGAATCAGCAATACATTTTTGCTTGATACTCCTCCACACAATGGCTCCACCTCACAAAGTAAACATATAACCTAAGGTAGATTTCCTGGAATCCCTATCTGACTTAAAATTTGAGTCTGTATACCCCAAGGAAACTAAACTATCTGCCTGGTAAACTAGCATATACTCTTTAGTCCTTTTCAGGTACTTCAAAATATGCTTTACGGCAGTCCAGTGCTCTTGTCCTGGGTTAGACTGATATCTGCTGACCATGCCTACGGCAAAGCAGATGTCTGGTCTCATACATAGCATTGCATACATTAAGCTTTCTACTGCTGAAGCATAAGGAACTGCCTTCATTTCTCTATCTCTTTAGGTGTCATCGGACACTGCTCCTTTGATAGAGCAATTCCATGTCTAAAAGGTAAGAAACCTTTCTTAGAATTTTGCATACTAAAACGAGTTATTACAGTATCGATATAGGAAGCTTGGGATAAGCCCAACATCCTTTTCTTGTGATCTCGTAGAACTTTGATCCTAAGGATGTGACCTACTTCTCCCAAGTCCTTAATATCAAACTGTTTGGATAACCATACCCTTACATCAGATAACACCTTCACATTGTTTCTAATGAGCAAGATGTCATCCACATAAAGTACTAGGAACACCACCATGTTTCCGTCACACTTTCTGTATACACATGATTCATCCTGACATTGATCAAATCCATAGGATTTCATCACCTGATCAAAACATATATTCCAAGATCTGGAAGCTTGCTTAAGTCCATAAATGGACTTCTTGAGCTTACAAACAAGATGCTCCTGGCCCTTCTCAATGAACCCGTCTGGTTGCTTCATATAGATGTCTTCCTCAAGACTTCCATTAAGGAAAGTTGTCTTAACATCCATTTGCCAAATCTCATAATCGAGATGAACTGCAATAGATAAAAGAATCCGGATAGACTTAAGCAAGGCTATAGGAGAAAAGGTTTCCTCATAATCGATACCCTCTCTTTGAGTAAAACCTTTTGCTACAAGCCGAGCTTTAAAGGTTTCAACCTTACCGTCTGATCCTCTTTTTCCTTATAGACCCACTTGCATCCAATGGCTTTTACACCAATGGGTGGTTCTACAAGCTCCCAGACCTGATTAGAATCCATAGATTATATTTCAAATATCATTACTTTTTGCCAAGACTCTGCATCTTTATCTTGGAGTACTTCATTGTAGGTACAGGGATCATAATCTTGTTCATCAGGGACGAAGTCTGACGACTCTCCCAAGAACATATATCTATCAGGTTGTATCACAACCCTCCCACTACGACGAGGCACTATCGGTTGTGGTGTAACATTTGTGATACGTTATGCAGTTATTTGTGGTTCATCCTCTTGTACTGTTGGTACTGAAGTACTTGGTGTCTCACGTCTCAGTTCTTCTAGAACAACTCTACTTGTGGGTTTATGGTTCATCACATAGTCTTCCTCTAAGAATCGGGCATTGGTGCTAACAATGACCTTCCGATCCTTAGGACTATGAAATAAACCTTCTTTCGTTCCTCTTGGATAGCCTACAAACAAGCGTACTTCTGTACGAGATTCTAACTTATCTGCTTTCCCATTCAGCACATGTGCTGGACTACCCCAAATGCGAACATGTTTCAGACTAGGCTTACGCCCAATCCACAGCTCTGTGGGAGTAAGAGGTACAGACTTAGAAGGAACCATGTTCAAAATATAAGCTGCAGTCTCTAAGGCATATCCCTAAAATGAATCTGGCAAATCCGAATAACTCATCATTGATCTAACCATCTCCATAAAAGTTCTATTCCTTCTTTCGGCTATACCATTCTGCTGGGGCGTTCCAGGTGCAGTCAATTGGGATGCAATCCCAGCCTCTGATAAATAATCCCAAAACTCTCCAAAGAGGTACTCGCCACCACGATTTGATCGTAATGACTTGATACATTTTCTATGACGTTTCTCCGTTTCAGCCTTGAACTCTTTGAATTTCTCAAAGCACTCAGACTTATAGCGCATCAAATAAATGTATCCATACCTTGAATAATCGTCAATAAATGTGACAAAATATTCAAAGCCACCTCTAGCTTGGATAGTCATGGGTCCACACAAATCAGAATGAACTAATTCCAACACATCTTTGGCCCTATACCCCTTTGCCATAAAAGGCCTTTTGGTCATTTTACCATCCAAGCAGGATACACAGACTGGTAGTCCTTCTACTTCCAATGAACTCAAAGGTCCATCTTCAACCAGTCTTTGAATCCTTCTTAGGTTAATATGCCCCAATCGCAAGTGCCAAAGATATGTTTGGTTCATACAAGAAGGTTCTTTTCTCTTATTTAAGTTAGATGACATATTATTCATTTCCATAAGTTGCATTGTGGGCGAAATAGGATTAATGACATACAAATTATCAACCAATGCACCAGAACAGATAAAATGTTTATTCTTTCTAATAACGATATTGTCATTAAAATAAACTGAATATTTATCCTTAACTAACATAGAAAAGAAACTAAATTCCTTCTAAGTAAAGGTGCATAAAGACAATCTCTCAATGTCAAAGACTTATTTCTACCAAAAGATAAAGTAACATCTCCTTATGCAACGACCGATACTTTTGTAGCATTACCCATGAACAAGCATATCTCTCCATCACTGAGCCGTCTGGTTTCCTGGAACTCCTATAATGTATTGCAGACATGATTAGTAGCTCCTGTATCTACACACCAAGTGCCGGTAAACACCGCTAAACATGTTTCAACTACTAGTAAATGAGATATACCTTCTTTGTTCCCTTGTTTGAGAAGTGGACAATCAGTCTTCTAATGTCCTGACCCTTTGCACTTGAAACATTTGCCTTTCGACTTTTTTACCGCGCCTTGAGGTCCCATGCCCTTCTTTGCTGAGTTTGCATGTTTCTGAATATTATTCTTCTTCTTACCGCCTTTTGGCTTAGAAGTAGAAGCATTTTCAGAAACAAAAACATGACCACTCTGCCTAAAGAGAGATTCAGCATCCTGTAGCTCTTTTGCAAGTTCTGCCAAACTATACAACCTTTTGTTCATGTTGTAATTAAGGCAAAAATTGTCAAAACTTTTAGGCAGAGTCCCGAGAAAGATATCGACCTGGGATTTCCTATCGATTTCAGCTCCAAGGATCTCCATCTCATTCATATAATCCATCATCTTGAGAATATGATCCCTTACTGGTGTACCCTCAGCCATTTTTGTATTCATCAAACATTTCATAGTAAACTGCCTAGCTGCTCTACTCTGATGTCCGAAGAGTTCCTTGAGGTTATACATCATGTCATAAACAGTGGCCATGGTCTGATGTTGATGTTGCAGTACATTTGACATAGATGCCAGAATATAACATCGTGCCATCTCATCTGCCTTTTTTCACTTCTTATAAGCCTCTTTGACCTCTTCATCAGAGTTAGCATCAGGCTTCGGTGGGCATTCCTCAATAAGTACATATTTGTACTCCTCAGCAGTCAGAACAATATCCAAATTACGTTTCCAGTCAATATAATTAGGTCCAGTAAGTTTATTTTCTTTATGAATCACCATAAGTGGACTGAAAGAACCCATTTTTGAAATCCTGAGAATCACATAAATAAAATTATGTAGGGAAAAAAAAACTTTTTGAATTAACTAAATATTGATTCCCTCAAAACAATAATAAGAAATTCACCAACACCTTGAACACCATGAATTTAGCATGCCACGATAGTATGGACGTATACAAATTCAACTTTGTTCAAGTAAGTTTTTCTTATTAATTTTACTATCATGTCAACATAACTTTATGACAAATAAAATTAATATGCTGGTCTTGCTCTGGTCATACAAATAATAGCAGTGACTCCGATGGGGAGGATACCATTATTTGCATCTAAGTGTATACTATTACTTAATACTAAGTCCATTACCTTGTAATGAGTTCCTTCAGATGGAGAAGTGAACACATACTAGATAACTTTCTACAATTATCCCTAAGAAAGTTTGTACTGGTGATCCATAATTATACTCATCCGATATAGAGGAAAGCACTATAGCCAACACGCAAGTATAATTACATCACCTACAAACCAGTAATGGAGACCATAGGATTTAGACTAAATAAATATCCTCTCCTACTTAGTTATTTAACAATGAGGGTTTTTCTACTAGTTGATATTATGTCCATGTTGTCCATTATTAATGTAGGCTTAGTTTTTCAAAAAAAACAACCACACAATAATAAACATGCATAATCAGAAAAAGCAAAATGACAAAAATAAGAGAAAATATCCAACTATTATAGTCATCTTTGCTGCTCCGTCCTCAACTATCCGAATCCAAAATCTGGCACTGCGCAGATCTATTCGGGGTTCGAAAATCATCTGTCTGCCTCTGGACTGCATAAAACCAGTATATGTCTGCCTCTGGACTGCTTAAAACCAGCATCTCGTCCGACGTCAGAAACAGCGACCACCGCCATCACGATTGATCAAAAAACATTAAAATTACATCAATCATATGCCTCCCGAAGGAGTTCACACATAATCTAGATTGCAAAATTAAAATAATAAGCACGATCAACCCTCATGATTTTAATTACATCCACAACAATAATAACATCCACGACATGTCCGTGGTTTAAACAACACAATCAAAAATATGCATTGGACCATAATAGTTGGATCTAAGATGCCTGCAAAATCGAGTTAGAACAGATCTACATCTACTGACTATTATACAGCACAGGTTTTATTAGACAACATGGACGTATCAATCAATACATAGATCCAAAGTGGCTCTGATACCAATTGATGGAACTGGGGATTCCCAGGACCCATCCTTTGGTGTGCGTATTGATCGATAGAAAGTTAAACAGATCTAATACGTGTTCTAACCCTTCATAGGCGAAAACTAGGATTCACGAATTATACCTACGGCGGAAAGGAGACAAGTAATTCCTGGCAATATCGAGCGGACGACCCCAAGATCTTCTACACGTATTCCTTCCTCGAGTTAGACGTCGTGTGGGCGACGATCTCCCAACCTTTTCTTCTCCTTGGCAGCCCTCTCTTTCTCCCCTTACGTGAATCACGAATTTAGAGAAAATTTCAGATTTCTGATCGGTAATATGACGGCCAGAGAATAGAGGATATATATAGGCTACGGCAGGGACCATGAGGAGAAATTAGGGTTAGGCCTCCTAACGGATCTGGATATCCCGTGTTCAGCCCGAACACACAATCCAGGCCTATTAACAATAGCTCGGTCCACTAATGAGCTATTGTTGCACTACCTTCCTAATCCCAAATTATGTTTGTGGGCTCCTTTTATTATATGCTCATTTGGCTCCCCATGTTAAGATATCGTATATCCGCCGATCAAATTAAGTTACTGACAACTATATTGATTCGACATCTTTTATCCTTAAGTAGTACCGCTCAACTTTATTTGTCATGTCGGATATAATCCACCTGCAGGGTTTACATGACAATCCTTATGAGCTCCTTAAGGGGACATCATCAACCCGATGTATCGGGACATGGATTCCATTTATAATAAACAGCCTATCATACATACAATGTTATTACCCAATTCATAGAGGTTGTTGATCCATAATGAATCTCACTCTTTTATGAGTCAAAATAATGCACACTGCATATACATGTCCGTTATTATATCAGGGTTAAGAGCACAAGCATCCATAGTAACAGAGGTGTTTGTTTACTTATGTAGTCAGTACAAAGAGAACAACCTCAAGTGGTCCTGTTCAATACACACAAAGTGTACTAGTATAAACCTATAGTCAAGATAGACTAATACCAGATTACACTATAACCTTTCCAATAGATTGTCCAAGTCTATCTAGGTTGTGAACTATTTATATACTCCACAGGAAACTGATAATATGATCTTCTGTGTGACACCACATACCATATTATCTACAATATAGAATATCAGACATTTGCATTAACACTTGCAACAAATACAAAATGCAAACATTTGCCCATATGATTTTCATTCAAAATTTAAGGAAATAAGGTAACTAAAAAAGTGATGCTTTTAGTATATAACCCTAACAGCTAATCAGAGGCGGACATGATAATCAATGCTCCCTTAAAAGTGTGACTCAAAGGGAGACCGCCTCAAACACCGGCTCCTATGGTAGTTAAACTCTGCGGGAAGGCGCCAGCTTCTCCGGGCACTATACCCAATGAATCTCCATTAAGATACGCCTCAAAGGCAAGGCCCCTCAAGTGGTGGCTCCTCTCATAGCCAAGCTACGGAGAAAGGCTCCAGCTCCCGGCACACCAACCGAGGCTCCCCTCTAGGTGCGGCTCAAAAGCAAGCCACCTCAGTTATCAGCACCCGTCAGGCCACAAGAGAAGACCTCGGCATCCTTCTCAGCACAGTCCCTGGAGCCAACACGGGCCAAGATCCCGAGGAACTCTCCTCAACCACCCAAGGCTGCTCCAGTTCTCACTGATGAAGAGCTTTGAGTGTACATATCGGCTAATATCGATGCCCCATCCCTCGATAATGTAATCCCTCGGGACAAGATCCCATATTTTATCAATAATAGAGTGTCTTTCAATTATTCTTTTTTTCCATATTGGAATACCATGTACATTCTAGATAATGCTCTACAGTCGTTGCAAACACAAATAACGACTGTGAGTCATACAAATCGAGTCGTCATGTACCAAGGAGTCTGTTACATAGTCCCACCTTAGAATAAGGACGAGAAGCCCATTATTTTTGGCAAAGTCGAGCATCACCAAGACCTCCCACCTACAGAGCCAGAACCCGACATCGGCAGAATACAAATCTATTGGTACAACGATCGAGCCATGTATATCATCCAAAAGATGGGTTACAACTTGAAGAGCGGCCAAGGTCTGAACCACGGCAAAGGTCGACGCCTTCCCCTACAACTTTCGGTGCCAAAAGGGAAGCCGTAAGACTACTATCACCGTACCCGACGGGGGGGTAGGCAACCTCATGCCTCCAACAACTCTAGAAGAATTAGAAGCAGAGGATGTCATACATTCTCACTCATCTGAAACTTTAACTTGGGACTCCGACACTAGCATCAGCTCAGTCTTCAGAAAGGTACTGTCAGCCAACATGACATCCGTACATCCTTCAGAAGATATAGATGATGATCAAACAGGAGAGTTATTCGAAGAAGAACCCTGGGCTCAACGCCTAGGCGCACAATGGGAGTCTCGCTTTGAATTGCGAAAACCCACTACCGAAGATGAAGTCGAGCAGATCGACCTTGGGGATGGATCTTCATCCAAACCGATCTTCATCAGCAAGAGTTTGGTGGGGGAGGACCAAGAATCCTTGATCCACCTGATCAAAGAATATATCGACGTCTTTGCCTGGAGCTACGAAGACATGTCGGGACTCGACCCACAAGTCGTAATACACAAGCTTAACATCTTGCCTGACACTAAGCCCGTTAAGCAGTAATAACAACGCTTCCGTCCTAACATCATGGACGACACTGACAAAGAGATCGACAAGCTCTTAGACAGCGGGTTCATTCGTGAAGAGCAACACCCCGACTGGGTAGCCAACATCGTCCCTGTCATCTAGAAGGACGGAAAGATCCGAGTCTACATCGATTTCCGGGATCTCAACTCTTCATGCCCAAAGGATGAGTTCCTACTCCCAATCACTAACATAATAATCGACAACATATGTGGCTTCGAACATATGTCCTTCATGGATGGCTACTCAGGCTACAATCAGATCAAGATGTTCCCAGACGACGAGAAACATACGTCGTTCAGAACTCCAAAAGGAGTTTTACTGCTACACAGTAATGGCCTTTGGCTTGAAGAATGATGGTGCTACATGCCAACGAGCTATGAGCACCATCTTTCATCAACACCTTCGCAAGACAGTCGAGTGCTATGTTGACGATATCACCGTCAAGAGCCGTCTTAAGGGTGATCACCTACGAGACCTGAAGATAGTCTTCGACCTTATGCAGGTGCATCAACTTAAAATAAACCCCGCTAAATCCTTCCTTGGGGTCTCTAGTGGAATGTTCTTGGACTTCATCATCACTGCAAAAGGCATTCATGTTGACCCCGAGAAGACTAAAGCCATCCTTGACATAGAACCTCCGAAGAACCACAGAGAACTTCGAGACCTACAAGGGCGACTCACCTACATCCGGAGGTTTATCGCGAACCTTTCCAAAAAATGTCAACCCTTCACCAAGCTTATGAAGAAGGGAGTTTCTTACGTCTGGACGGAAGAATGTGAGAAAGCTTTCGACGACATCAAAGCTTATCTGACAAGTCCCCCAGTCCTAGTGGCACCCGTCGCAAGCAAACCATTCTTGCTTTATGTCCGAGCAATGGACCATTCCCTTGGTGCTTTGTTAGCCCAGAACAACGAAGCAGGCCATTTACTACCTCAGCATGACAACGGTTGGGGCCAAACACCGGTACAACCCTGTAAAAAAGAGTGTCTAGCCTTGGTGTTCGCCATCCAGAAGACTCGCCACTATGTCTCAAGATAAACGATCCATGTCATCTCCTGAGTCAATCTACTCATAATTCTCATGACAAAACCAGGAGTGCAAAACTCTCGATTGGCTACGTGGGCGATATTATTGATACCATATGACATGTTATTCGTACCACAAAAGGCTGTCAAGGGCCAAGTAGTGGCTGACTTCCTAGTCGCGCACCCAATCCCGGAATCATCCAGACACTACGAAGGTATCCCCGATGAGGTGTGAGAAGCAAATATTACCGAAGAAAGCCAAATCTGGTGGATGTTCTTCGACGGTGCTTCCAAAACAGGCCCTAAAGGCTAAATTATCGTAGGAGTAGCGGTGGTCTTAATCTCTCCCGATAAACTGGTCATCCAGCGCGCTTATTCTCTTTCAGAGCCACGCTCCAACAATGTTGCGGAGTACAACGCTCTCATCATAGGGCTTCAGTTAGCAAAACAGCTGGGGGTGGACTACCTCGAATCTTACGGCGACTCAAAGCTCGTCATCAATCAAATCCGAGGACAGTATAAGGTTCGCCATGAAGACCTCATCCCCTATCACAAAGCAGCATTGGACCTCATCTCAACCTTCACAGAATTCTTCATAGAGCATGTGCCTCGGCTGCAAAACTTGGAAGCTGATAATCTGGCCGGCCTCTTAGCCTCATTGGCTGTACCCGTCGGGACTCAACACTTCGTTATGATGACGGGCCGGGACTTGGCTTGCCCCAGAAATAATTTGTGCATACGGACAACTTATGCCATGGTCGCGAACCCTGGCATCAATGTCAAAGACTAGAGATGCCCATTCATCGACTTTGTCGTCTACAAAATCCTCCTGAAAGACCCAAGGCAGTCTCAGTCAGAAGGTGCTCCCTCCGTTTCTATTACGATACAGCGTCCAAAATGCTGTACCGGCGCTCCTACGATGGACTTCTCCTCCGATGTCTATCTAACAAAGAAGTCATCGAAGCTCTTCGAGAAGCTCATGACGGAACGTAAGGAGCTCATTAACCAGGTCCCAAGCTACAGGATCGACTTCGACACATGGGCTATTACTAGCCCACCATGATGGCCGACGTTGTCGAGTATGCAAAGAAGTGTCGTGCCTGTCAGCTGTATGCCGACTTCATCCATAGACCGCCAGAGCCTCTACACCCGACGGTTGTCTCTTGGACATTTGTAGCCTAGGATATGGATATAGTGGGGCCTATTACCCCTCCTTCATCAAGGGGACATCGCTTTATCGTAGCAATCATCGACTATTTCACTAAATGGGCGAAAGCAATACCTCTCATAGAGGTAAAAAGCTCAAGAGTGATTAGCTTTATCAAGCATCACGTCATCTACCATTTTGGGTTACCCCAAAGGATTATCCACGATAATGGCCCGCAATTCATCAGCCATGCGTTCAGTAGATTCTGCGACAAGAACCGTATTCAGAACGTGGCATCAACCACTTACAATCCGACAGCAGACGGGTTGGTTGAAGCTTTTAATAAGGCCATCGTTAAGCTACTCAAAAAGGTCATGTCATCCAATAAGCATGACTGGGATGAGAAGCTCGACAAATGCCTTTGTGCCTATCGTATAACGATACGGACCCCAACGGGCAACATACCATCCTCTATGGTTTACGGGAGCGAAGCAGTACTATCGTAGGAGATCCAAATCCCCTCACTCTGAGTGGCGACCACAAATCAGTTGACGGATGAGGACAATCAACATCACCGTCTGCAAGAGTTGGAAGCGCTAGATGAAAAATGCCTCTTGGCTCAAAAGCACATTGAACTTTATCAAGCCCGCATATCATAGACTTTCAATAAAAGATTCCGACAGAGGACTTTCCAAGTGGGCGACCTGGTTCTGGCAGTCAGGAGACCGATGGTGATGACTCACAAAACACTAAGAAAGTTCGAACCCAAATGGGAAGGACCCTTCATCATAGAGACGGTATACTCAAACGGTGCTTATCGTCTCGCTCAAGATAATGGGGACTTGTTCATGATGCCCATCAACGGCAAGTTCCTGAAAAAGTACTATTCTTGACATATGTCAAAAGCATACTGCCTCTTCCTAGAGAGAGGACTGGTGAACTTGACCAAGCCAAGTTCACACCCCTTCTCTTGACAAATCATATGCTTCTGGAACCCAGTTGTTTCAATGCATTATATCCCCAGTAGAAGAACAACTATGTCCACATCACCTCTGAGTTGCCTCTCTACACCTCATCAAGCAGGATCCTGCAGCGTGTAAGATCATGCTTAAGGAAATATTTACCACGTCATCATTACCTCTGAGTAAACATTCCACATAACAATCCCTGTATTGTTGCACTATAGAACATCCACGTCCATATTACCTCTGAGTTGTTCTATAAACCCCCACAGAGTTTACTCCTACCATGTCCATAATACCTCTGAGTAGAAAAACTTTACCATTTTTAGCCCATATTTACCATGTTCACATTACCTCTGAGTAAATATGTTAGCTCTCTCTCTCTCTCACTCTCATCTTATCATCCGTACCTAAAACCAAGGTATGCCAAGGGTGATAAGTCCACAAAATTTTAGTTCGTCATAAAAAATGAATAAAGCAAAAGTTTCTTTATTCCTCATCCAATAAAGATTACATCAACATTAGAGTGGAACAAAAGCAAAAGTTACATCTCAGAAAGGGAACAAAGATCAGAGACACTAAAAAGGAAAAACGACTTCGGCCTCAGCAAATACCATAAGTCAGATGATGAATCCTCACAACTAGGGATCATAGTTGCGTTGAGGCACGTACCATTCCCTCAGCCACTTTGCATACGAAGGCTCAATCTGGTTGAGGTCTTCTGCAGGGACAGGAGGGTCAGTCCCGATGCTGCTACTCTTTGACGGTGGCTCCTCCTTAACTTCAACCTTGGGAGCAATCTCTTCCTTGATGGTCATCGGTTCTTCCTTGACCTCGACCTTTGGTGACGCCTCCTCCTTAATGGTCATCGCCACTTATTTGATGAGAAGAGACAGTATATTTTCCTTCACGAAAGCTTCTGCCTTCGGTATGGATACTACAACAGAGTCAAAGAGAAGTTAGCAAAAAGACTTAGAAGCTCAAAACAAGTAAAATGAAGCCATCAGGCACTCTGGCGCATCAACTGGGCTGACACTGTCACTACCACATTTCTAGTTTGAGGGTATTTTTGTCATTTTTGGGTTTATTTGAATTTATTATAATTTATTTGAATTTATGGAAATTTTTAGAATTTATTTTGGAATTGTTTGGATAAGGATTGACTAGGTTGACTTTGACTAGCAATGACCATGGTAGACAAACCTAGGAGCTAACCCTAGTTGAGTTTGGACTTGGATAGGTTATACAACCCTAGTTAGACTAGAGTTGACCCATGGTATGGTTATTTGACTTGAGTTAGACTTTTAAGTCATAAGCCATGACTTGTGATTAATCATTAAATCAATAACTAGCCAAATAGGCCCAAAGCCATTAACTAGTGCCTAACCCTAACCCTAACACTATTTGTCCAGCCACTATACTCATTGGGAAACCCACCTATAAATATTCTCCTCCATTTAGGGCTAGCCTCTTTAGGAAGGAGCAAGTTTAGAAAGAGGTATTTTCCCTATTTCAAAAATCCCTAGAAAATCCATTTTAACTCCTTTTTAATCCAAAAAAACTGCAATAGGTTCTAATTATTGTTTTCTTGCTGTTAGAATTGGTTATTCTCAGTTTTCTATCAATTTGAAGGAGTTTGGTGGCTTTTGGGAATCCTCATTCAAAGGGGTTTTTGTGTTGGAGAACACCATAGGTAAAATCCTAATCCACCTATTAAATTTTGGTTTTAATTGCATAAATGCCTAGCCCTAAGTACCCTGACCTTGTAGGAATAGGATTTGTAGGAATTCGTGTCCTGTACGTGTCCGTATCGGACACGTATCAGTGACAGCCATAGGTGTTTGACGAAATGTCTTAATGGACATTTTGTTCTAATTTTGTAAAACTTTTTGAATAGGAAAATGTGTTTTTGTGTCGCTTATCCATTTCTTTAGCTCTGAGCTTGAATCGTGCTTGTGTCGTGTCGTTTGGTCACTTGTGCACACACACTCGGACACGCGCGCGCGCAGCTACAGTTCTCCCCTGCTGTTCGGGCTTCCTACAGGACACGACATGAATTTGTTTGACACAAAAATTGGTGGACACTAGGGGGCATGAATTGTCATCATGCCCCCAAAATTTCACTAGGTTTTGTGGTCGGGTTGGGAAGAAATCAGTCGTGCACTGATTTTTCCCTGTTCTGCGCATAGTACAAATTGGCCACTGATACGGCCTTGTATCTTTGGACACGACACGCACTGACACGAATCAGGGTGACACACACCTAGGTCTACCCTAGGCGCACCTACTGACACGAGCACATGATCTAGTTTGGGCTGTATCGGGTGCACGACACGCGTGCACCTGTGCACGACGCAGTGCCTAACTGCTGTGTCTCAGTGCACTGTTTTCGTGTTTTAATCAATTTGACACGTTTGTGTCCTCTTGCTGGGACACAAACACTTCATAGGACACGTGCACATGCTATTAGTACTGTACCAACCATTAGTTTGGTATTTTAGTTGAATTTGTTGATTAATTTCCTCTTTCCCTATTATTCTGATATGGGTATTACTGTTTTCTTCCCAGTTTACAAATTTGAGTTTTAGCATCCCTTTTTGATTAATTCAAATGCTATTATGTACTTGTTTGAATCCCTGACATGTTCTCCTATTAATTATCTACTGGTGTATCAATTTTAGGTTGGAATAGGTATGTTTTGATTTTGAAATGGGGGGTGATATGAATATTGAACTGTTATGAGAAACTGGAATAGGATTTCTGAATTTTCAGGGTATTTAGAACCCAAACCTAAGTTCTAGTAGAACCTGTGATTAGTGTAGGTTTACATGAATTGTTTTCCCCTTCTTTTTTACTGATTTCCTGAACTTCATGTTGTTTAAGAACAAACCTGAGATTATGATGTGTGGTTGGACTGTTTTATTAAATCTGAGAAAGGTTAATCTGTTTTTATGCTATGTGGACTGTCACCTAGTTTGGACTGAAACCTAAGGTTGACACAAATGGTTACACAAACACACACACACTTTTCTCTTTCTCACTTCACTGTTCTGAATTCCTGCACACCATCATTCACACACTGTCATCTCTCTCACTCACTTTTTCCTCTCACACAACACCCACACACACACCCTATCCTATTAAACCCCTATCACATGCATCATGTTAACACACACATATCAACACATTGACACCATTTTCACACACACTCTCTATATTTTCTACCCTCTCTATATATATATCCTATTCTCCTATGTAAATACTTGTTAATAGGTAATGAATGTAAATATATAATGTTATATATAATGTAATGTGTGTATGTACTATATATATAATATACATAAATACATGTGTTATGTATTAGGTTATGTAAACATATCAATAGTGTATTGTTTAGATATAGATTTGGCATGGTGTATGTGTTTGGTTTGGCCTAGGTAGAATAGCCTATGGCCTGTGTATGCATGTTTGACTAATAGGCCTAGATTGGGCTGGTATAGCTTTATTAGACCTAGAATAGACTTGCTAGACTAGTGTAGACTAGTTTGACCATAGTTGACCTAGTTTGACCATAGTTGACCTAGTTTGACTTCTAGGGTTGACCAGAGTTGACCAAGAGTTGACTTTGGCCTAGATTGACCTAGTTTCATGTAGAATGTATTGTAGTGTTTCATTTTACCATTCTGGGCTTGTTGTGACTTGTGCTGTTCTAAATAGGAGCCAGACACCACTCCTCGGACAGTACTTTTTAGTTGGACACTCAGATACCAGGCGAGTACATTCTCTGATCATTTCATATCCTGCTTAGAATTATTTTCCTGCTTTAGATTACCTTACTTGATGCTGTCATGTTGGTAACACGGATTAGTACTATATGGATCCATTCTTGAGATGTTATCTCCTCAGGGAGCATCGTATACTACATGTTCTGTACGTTTCACTTACATGGTGTATCACTATGCTTCACGATTCTTCGATCACTTGTGACATGTACTCTCATGATCACAGAGTCTTCACAGAATCACCCTATTGTGGGCATTCCCAGAATTACCCATTTATGGGCTATCCATGTATCACCCCTTCTGGGCCTTTGCATGGAATCATAACATAACCTGGCTGGATCCTTGTGTATTGATTAGGGGTACGGGGGAGTAGAAGTAAACATGTGAATAATATCCAAGTATTGTAGTTCCCAGAATCACTCCATAGTATAGTTCCCAGAATCTCCTATGCCATTCACATGTTTATATTGTACTCTGACTCACTAGCCACATTTAACTCTTTATTTACAGTATATATATTTCCATTACAGCTTCCTCTGTTTACATTCCATGCTTCTTTCAGTTTCCTGTATCTTACTCTACTGTATGTCTATATTTTCTAACCTGCTATGAACTGTTGAGATGTATTGTGCTCGCTCCTGTCCTGACTGGACCTGTTCAAAATATTACAGAGGACGAGGAGGAGGCTGGTGTGGATACCTATTACGGTGCTACCTTAGATGAGTGCCTGGACCTGGACCAGTAGCAAGTCCCACTAGCTGTGGATGACACACCCTTAGACTAGGATGTTTTCATTTACAGTATTCTATGGATGATTGTACTTACTGATACTTGGGATCGGGGATTATGTATTATCTTAAACACTTAGACCCTCTGATGTACTTGGGATTTCCTTTCATTTCAGTAGTTTCTTTTATCTATCTATCTGCTATTTTATTATCGGTGTTCCCTTGAGTTTATATCATATCGTGCTTCTTCTTCCTTAGTTGTGATTGAGTTTACTTTTATCATGTCACCCTCATTCGGGGAGTATAAACTATTTAAGCTTTATATTGTTAGATGTTGTGACCTATGACAGCGTTCTACCATCGACACTGCAGCGTAGGCTGGACGTACCCATGTCTTGTGCCCTAACTCTAGGGTGCGGGTCGTGACAGACACTAATGCGCATAGAGGGAATCCCAACAAAGACACAAAGGATCAAAAGTTCGGGTGCAATTGAAGATAAGCTTCGGTGCATCATCAGGACCTAAGTCCATGCGCGTCAGCAAGTGAAGCTTCGGCGCATCATCAGAATCTAAGTCCATGCGCGTCAGCAAGGGAAGCTTTGGAGCATCATCAGGACTTAAGTCCATGTGCATCAGCTGAAAGGGCTTCGGTGCATCATCAGAACAAAAGTCCATGCGCGTCAGCCTAAGCACATCCACATAAGGTGGGTCATCTACAGTTGGGACACCCCAACATCACTGCAACAAAGACCAACGCAAGAGAATACCCATCGAGCACTTCCGGGCAAACGTCGGTGTGGGTCGTCCTGACGACGGGGACATCCTCCTTGTCGACCTCCAAGGGTTCCTTTCCTCGGCCTCTTCCTCGGCTAGCAGCACCGCCTCGGGGAGTCTGTAGGGTATGAAAATTATGACACGCTGACATAAGACTCAGTCCAAGTCATACGCTCAAAGTCATACGCTCAAAGCCATACGCTCAGTTCAAGCCATACGCTCAAAGTCATACGCTCAGTCAAGGCCATACGCTCATCTAAAGGCCGTACGCTCAGTGAATATTTTATTATTTTCTGAGATGACAGCACAGCATGTATTTAATAAAGGATGAATCTGACACTTCGTCTTTCGTGCAAAGACAGCTGTCCAATGAAGATTAGCCGTCGTATAGGTTTTTGAAGAGTCGGTTTTGTCTTTTACGAGGACAGCTCAGCATCTCTCATAAATGTAAAAGCTATCATTACTGTCAGTTTTGACAGTCTGTCAGCCATCATATCCGCAGTCACGACGCTCGAGAAGATTTTGTCAGTTATTGGAAGATATGGCGTATCAAAGAAGATTGATAATGGCCACGTGTCTACTTATTCAAACATGCCACGTGTTTACTTATTCAAACATACGACTCTTTGCCAATTAAGTGAGCGTATGGATTCCATACGACTCCTTGCCAACCAAGTGAGCGTATGGATTCCATACGACTCCTTACCAACCAAGTGAGCGTATGGATTCCATACGACTCCTTGCCAACCAAATGAGCGTATGGATTCCATACGACTCCTTGTCAAGTGAGCGTATAGTTTCCATACGACTCCATGTCAATAATGTGAGCGTATCAGCTTTATATGGTTCTACGCTATCCAAGTCAGCGTATGCAAGACATGTGCCTTCAAAAGCTAGCGTATGACTCTTCTTCTAAGGCAGCGTATCACAGCAGTTGTGTCCAGAATGATTTTCAACGTGCAGTTAACACACGTTCTCACGTGTCCTGCACTCAGTTATCCATTTCTTCAGAAGTTATGCAACGTGGCATTCATGCCATCAATCTCTCCTGAATATGCTCTACTACTTTCAACCGCACGCTAATGTGTCTCCATCAGAATTTGCCACGCGTCCCTGCAGTTATGCACACGTCAAGTAACTACCTGAGCGTATGCTTAAGGACAGTTATCCTGAACTCTATAAAAGAGAGTTTCTTCATCTTCATCAGGGACTACAGTCAATTTCAGAGAGAACAGAGAGATTGCCCAGTTGCTGTCCAAGTTCTTCAAAGTTCGAGTTTTCTTCATCGCATCGTCCAAGGGATAAAGTAATCGTCTTCTAGATTAGATTCCTACAGTTGTAATTTTCTCAGATACAAAATAAATAAAGTGAATTTATTTATGGAAAACAAATTGGCGACTCTGCTGGGGAAAGCTGTCTCCTCCAACGAGATAGCAATAACTCAATGCGATACTTCGTCGATCGGCTTGACGAAGAAGACGATGGTTGTATAATTCGACCAATCTGCTTATGAAGAAATGCTCAAGGCGAAGGAGGGCCGCACTGCTTCCTCCGCTCTTCCTGCTACCAAGAAGAAGGGACGCTCTGTCTATGTCCCTAAGTCTTCTTCAACAGCCCGAGATGTTTCTGTCACTTCTCACGCTGACAAGAACACGTCTTCAACTTCAACTAAGAACACTTCGGCTTCTCTGAACACGGCAACAGTGGCTTCTCCTAGTCACGCTGACAAAGTTGGTTCTTTAACCAAGTCAGCGTGTACAAGGAAAACCATCTCTGGACATGTCAAAATCCCTTCTCCCTCTACTCTTACGACAGCAGTCGGCTCTTTAGCCATTGATGACTCTGTGCGTATGGCATTCAAAGGGTAGCATACGGCAAAGGCAGCGTACAAAAGCCAACATCAGGCAGCGTACGCTAAGCCAAAGCCAGCGTATGCTAATAAAAAGGTAGCGTATGACCAGAAGTCCATACTGAAGTCAGCGTATGCTAACAGATACAGTCCTTTGACTGTTTCTCAAAATCAAGCTGGGGGTTCTCTTCCACAGAACATACAAATGATTCCCCCTCAACTTGCATATCTTGTGGCAACCAAGGAGAAAGACTCTTTAGTCAACTCCTCTACTCCTAAGGTCTTTACCTCTGGAGTTAATTTGACTAGTACTCTTACTAGATCAAACAAAGGAAAACGCCTTTTGGCTAATTCCTCCAAAGATGGATTATTACCGACTCCCAGTCGAAATAATACCCATCTTCCTTCTCTCCAAATTTCTCGAGCTGAGAAAGGCAAATTACAAGTATCCAAGACTGATATCAAAGTCAGATCTCCTACGGATCTTCGTAACAAGCTTAATCAGAATCGTCTCGGTTCTACTGAGACAAGTATATTAGTCCCTGATGCAGAATATGCCAAAAATTATGTGGCTCAAATTAATCAGTCTTTATACACTCAAGAACCGAGAAGACAGAAGAACAAAAGACAAGTTTCTACACAGAAACTATCTTCAAGTACTTCCCAATCTGTTCCTACAGATCTCCGGGAGTATTTACAAAATAAACGGAGAATTGACACTCCATCAGGCTATGATATTGCTCATATTTGCCATGAAAAGCATGGTTGCAACTTCCAACCTCGAGTTGTAATTCAATGTTGTTGTTCACCAAAAAGACAATCTGTTTTCGAACGGATTCAGTATGAACCAATGTTGGATGAAGATGAACCTCTTTATGCTTCTGTCAACATGACCTCCAGAAATATTGGGGGTAGCATACGGTCTGATGCTATATCAGACTCTGAAGATGGTGTTTATCTCGGCACCCGATCCAGGACCGGAGCCTTGGCCAGGGTCTCTTCTTCTTCTCATCCAAGTGGTAATCTGGAGATCACAGAGGACTTCCTTGGAGAATCCAACTTTCCAGTATTGACTCCCGTAAGTAGCCCCAAAAAAGATACTGATTCCCACAGTGATGATTCAGAACAGACTGTTTCATCATCTATTCCTCGAATGATTACCACTTACATGGCAGAGGGCAATCATGAACCTTCAACTAGCACCGAAGCTCATAAACAAAGGATTTCTTCCTTAGAACAACAGTTGCGAGCTATGGCAGATACATTGAATGCTATGCACACTCTTATGTAAGCTCAGCATCAAACTCAGCAAGTCCAACAGACAGCTCCTCCAGTTATATTAAATACTCCTGTTGTTCCAAACCCGGAACCCTCTACTATTCCGGGGGTACAATCTAATATTCCTGTACAACCCACTCCAAGTCAGTCTGGAGCTGGGGGTGGTACATATGCTGCAGTCCCTCCTCCCAATTACACTCAACAAGTTACAACTCCCCAATCTTCTGGAATTATTACTGAAGAGTTAAGGAATCTCCAAACTCAATTCGAGGCATTCAAACAGAAGGATGGCTTACAAAGGTTAGGTATCAAGCAACCTTACCCGATAGAATGGAAGCAGGTATCGTATCCACCAAAATACAAACCTCCGACCATCTCTTTCTTTGATGGGACAACCTCCCCAAGTCAGTTAATTAATCACTTTGAAGTAATGACTGATCAACTGCAACCAAGTGACGCCCTCCTTACTCGGGTGTTTGTTGGGTGTCTCAAAGGAACGGCTTATGAATGGTATAGAAGTCTCCCTGATGGGTGCATTACTTCATTTGTCGATTTCAAGCAAATATTTCTTGAACGGTTCTATGAAGGGCTCAATGACATGACCATGTCAGCCCTCATAAGAATTAAACAGAAAAATAACGAAACCATCGAGGACTTCATTGAAAGATTCAGAAGAGAAGCCCTCAAAATGCCTCTCGGAACTCCCGATGCTGTTACTATCGACACTTGTAATGCGAATCTCTTACCAATTATCAGCATGTAGACAGGGTCCACTCAGTTCCAAGATTGGCCTTCTTTCATTGTCAGTGCCAAGGCTGCTGAAGTCAGTGCTGAGACCTTCAAAGGTCTGGGGGTACAAATGGCTCCCAAGGAATCAAATCAGAGTGCTAGCAATAGTACTCGACCCAACAATCGCAAAGGGAAAGAAGCTCTTGAAGTCAATCTCCAAAGCAGTAGTCAAGAGGTAAAAACTACCCAAGCTACTCCAGCTCCAACAAATCAAAAACAGAGACTTCCTCGACCGAAGGAAGAATATTCTTTCGACGATGACGATGTTCAGGGTATCTTTGAATGCTTGCTCAAAGGTAATAAGATTCAATTGCCAGAAATTAAAAAGCCTGATGAAGCCAATAAGACAGATCATCCAAAATATTGTCCATATCATAGAATGCTGGGTCATACAATCCGGTCTTGCTATGTATTAAAAGGGAAGATTCAAGAGATGATTAAATCAGGAGCTGTGACACTAACACCCAAAGACAAAACAGTCACAGCAAATGTAATTTCAATGTAGTTCGGTGACTTCCCTCCTTTAATGGTGGAAAGTGGGATTGTTCCTATCCCTAAAGCGACTCTCGAAGTTGTGAACATCCCACCAGCACAGAATGACGGACTTGTTCCTGTCACAACTAAGAAGGGAGAGATCATGTGGATTCACCCGGATTTAATTACGGAGTTTGAAACGTCTTCCTCTTCTCCTCGGAAGATTCTCTCATCTAAAAAGAAGCTCGGGAAGACTAAGTCATGCAATGTGACTTCTAGTTTCACACTCGATTTTTACCTAACCTCTACTTTCATCTTGGCAGGAAATTCACTTCCTACAGAGATAAAATCTGTACCTCAATCTGAAGATAGGTACAAGCCTGCTTTTCATCTATACAGTTCACAATCTCGTAAATTGATGGCAAAGATGGGTTATGATCTAGCCACTGCTCCTGGTTTGAACTCAGGCAAAGGACTCCGAGTACCTTTAGCCATCACTATGAGGCATAATCAATCTCGTGTTGGCCTTGGTTTCTGGAATGAAGCTCTCATCAAACATAAAAGAACAAAGAGCAAGATAAAGAATTGTAACATGGTTTCCATAGACCCTGAACCAGAATCTGAAGTTGAAGTTCATGCTGGAACTCGGTCAGGAAAAATATATCTGAAAGATTATGCTGAAATTCCTGAAGAAACTTCTAATGTCCCTCCGGTTATAGCTCCAACACCAGTCTCTACTGAAGAGCCTTTAAATGTTCCTGTTGAGACAGTTCCTTCTAAACCAACAGCAACTGACAAAGGCAAACAACAAGTCCGCTTCGACAAACCATTGAAGAAGTCATCTCCTACAGGACTTGAAAAGCCTTATAATTTTGATATATTGGCTCAACTAGCCAATACTCCAGCTAAATTATCAATCTTCGAGCTCTTACGCCTCTCTAAAGAGACTCGAGAAACTCTAAGTGAAGCACTGCTGCAAGCAGAAACCTGCCTAACTCTCCTTAAGAAGTTGGAAACAGAATCTGTTTCTCATTGCTATAATGTATTGGAATTTATTCCAAACATTAACTTTACGCAGGATGATATGCTGCTAGAGGATAATCGACATGACCGTCCTTTATATCATACAGGATATATTGATTCTATGAAGGTTGATCGTCTCCTGATTGATCCAGGATCCGCTCTCAGTATTATGCCAAAAGCAATGCTAGATGTACTGAAGATACCTGTGCATAGTCTTTCCAGCACTATCACTACCATCTTGGGATTCAATCAAGGAAAAAGTGAGCCTTTGGGCAAGATTCGCCTCAAATTTCAAATAGGCGATCTTCGTACTAAAGTTACTTTTTACATCATCGACAATCATGGTTGCTCATACAATGCTCTATTGGGGAGACCATTCTTGCATGAACATAATGTCGTTCCTTCGACTCTTCATCAGTGCTTCAAATACGTTGATGATAATAGAGAAGTTCAGAAGGAGGTTGCAGATCTCTATCCATTCAAAGGAGTTGAAGCTTACTTCAATGACGCTCGCATGTACAAAGATGAATACTCAAAAGTCTTGCAAGCTATGGATAATGATGATGAGATAGCAAAAGTTGGCACTTTTGTTATTCCTGTAAAAGGGCGTATCACTCCTCCGCAGTCTGTTAAATCATCTGAAGAAGGCTCACTGATAATTCCTGTCAGTGGACGTACTACTTCATCACCTGCCCAGGCTCCACAAGGCTCAATAATAATTCCTGTCAGTAGACGTATTACTGTGTCGTCTTCCCAAGCTCCACAAAGTTCACTGATAATTCCTGTCAGTGGACGTACCACTCCCCCTCCACCTTCTCAGGCTAGACCAGATACTCTAGTCATTCCAGTCAGTGGACGTACTACTTATCCACGATCTTCTTCAAGGGAGCTCACCTCTTCTGAGCCTTTTGTTATCGATCTTAATCGAAACAAAACTTCTGATTGCTCTTCCTCTTCCCCTTTTGTCATTAATTTGACTAAGTCTGATAAGGCTCAGCCTTCTGTTGTAAATACAGTATCTAATATTAATGAAGCATCTCCTTTGCAGTATATTGATGTCTGTAATCATGTACAAAGTTATTTATAATTGCTAGATAGCTTAGAGTCACTAACTATAGGGGTTGTTCAAACTCTTCATACAGACGTATCATTGGAATCCATACAAAAATCATATTTCGTGGTCCCTGCTAGAAAGAAGGGAGAAAATCCAATCTTCTTTTATAAAGGACCCCAGAATCCTCCTAACTTGGAAGAAGATGACACAAACGACGATACTGGAAGGTTACAACTGCGTCGCTACAGTCAGCAATCTAAAAATATTATTAAGAATATGGGTTATGACTTTAGAACCAGTCTCAATAATGGAAAAGGAAGAAGAATGCCTGTTCGAATTCCTCCATTAAAATACGGAAGGATAAAATGTGGTTTAGGTTACATTGCTCCTACTTCTTTTATCAACATCGTCTATGAAGATTCAAAATCCGATGAAGACGAACGATCTGAGTCTTCTGATTCCCTTTCTTGGGATTCTGACACGAGTATTGGCGATCTCTATCGCTCTATTTTATCCATCAATGTGGTCTCCGTTGGTGGCCCGCAAGAAAATGATGAAGATGAGGATGATTTTGAAATATCACCCGAATCGGAACAATGGGCTCAAAGATTAGATAATCAATGGGAATTCAGGTTCGAGCAGAGGGAACCTCCTACTGAAGATAAACTGATCCAAATTGATGTTGGTGAAGAAGGGTCTCCTAAACCAATATTCATCAGTGAAAATCTTTCAGAAACAGATAAGCAAGACATGATCAAGCTTATTCATGATTATATCGATGTCTTTGCCTGGAGTTACGAAGATATGCCAGGATTAGATCCAAAGATTGCAATGCACAAACTCAATATCATGCCAAATGCTAAACCAGTCAAACAACAATAGCGACGATTTCGTCCAGACATCATGGATGCAATCGAAGCTGAACTCAACAAGCTTATGGCTTCTGGGTTTATTCGAGAGGAACAACATCCTGAATGGGTGGCTAACATCGTTCATGTCCTTAAAAAGACTGGCAAGATCCGAGTATGTATAGACTTTCGCGATCTCAATGCAGCTTATCCTAAAGACGAGTTTCCTCTTCCAATTACAGATGTCATGATCAATAACACATGTGGTTTCGAACGAATGTCATTCATGGATGGGTATTCGGGATACAACCAGATCAAAATGTTTCCAGATGATGAAAAACACACTTCCTTCAGAACGCTGATCGGTACATACTGTTTTACAGTGATGCCGTTTGGTCTCAAGAATACAGGGGCAACATATCAGCGAGCAATGAGCACTATATTCCGCGAAAATCTTCGGAAAATAGTCGAATGCTATGTTGATGATATTGCAGTCAAAAGTCGACGAAAGGAGGATCATATCCAAGATTTGAAGACTATCTTTGATTTAATGCGTCAGCATCAACTTAAAATGAACCCTACTAAGTCCTTCCTGGGCGTCTCTAGTGGTAAATTTCTTGGCTTCGTCATTACCGCTAAAGGTATACACGTGGATCCCGAGAAGATCAAAGCCATTCAAGAGATGCGTCCTCCACGCACCTTAAAAGAGCTACGAGGATTTCAAGAAAGAATTGCTTATATCAGGAGATTCATTTCCAACTTATCAGGACGCTGCAGACCATTCAACAAACTTCTGAAAAAAGGTATATCTTTCGTCTGGAACGAAGAATGTCAAAAAGCATTTGACAATATTAAACAGTATCTCATGAACCCTCCAGTTTTGGTACCTTCCGTCTCGGGAATACCATTCCTTCTATATGTTCGAGCCATGGATCATTCTCTTGGTGTATTACTCGCCCAGAAAAATAAAGATGGCCATGAACAGGCTATTTATTATCTCAGTCGCACAATGACAGGTGCTGAACCGCGTTATTCTCCAATCGAAAAAGAATGCCTAGCATTAATGTTTGCTGTTCAGAAAATGTGACATTATATTATCGGTCAAACGATTCACGTCATTTCTAGAGTGAATCCCATCAGAATTATGATGAAGAAACCCGGTATTCTCAATTCCAGACTAGCTAATTGGGGAATCTTGTTAGCTCAATACGATATGCATTATATTCCTCAGAAGTCAGTTAAAGGACAGGCTCTTGCTGATTTTCTGGCAGCTCATGCAGTTCCAGAAGATTCTAAATTATATGATGAGATCCCAGATGAAGTCTTGGATTCAAATCTGATTTCTGAAGAAATTCCTACCTGGCGTCTATTCTTTGATGGAGCATCTAGAATAGGTCCTAACGGCGATATTGTCGCTGGAGTTGGGATTGTTCTTGTATCCCCAGAAGGATTAACTGTTCAGAGGGCTTATTCTCTAGATCAATCATGTTCAAACAATGTTGCCGAATACAATGCATTACTCATCTTCCTTCAACTTGCTAAACATCTAGATATTCAATATTTGGAAGTTTATGGAGACTCCAAGCTTATCATCAATCAGATCAGAGGAACGTATGAAGTTCGTCATCAGGATTTGATACCCTATCATCGAGCAGCACACTCTATAGCCTCATCTTTTGAAGGTTTCTTTATTGAACATGTTCGACGAGCCTATAATGCAGAAGCTGATGCTTTAGCTAATCTTGCTGCTGTATTAGCTATACCAATCAGACGTCAGCAAGTGATAGTGATTTATAACCGAGAATTATTCTGTGTTGAGAATAATCTGGCTTTGGCATTTTCTCATAAATCAGACAGAGATTCTCTCAACCTTGATGCTGAATTAAAGTTTGATAAAATGTCCTCGTCTTCTTCTGATTCTACTATGGAATATGTCTTTTCTAATGAAACAGAAGCCATAACTGAAGACTGGAGACGCCCATTTCTAGACTTTGTTTTGTATGATATAATTCCCGATAATCCGAGTGAAGCAGCGTCTATTCGGCGTCGATCTCTCAGATTCTATTATAATCATACGACGAAGACATTATATCGTCGGTCTTACGACGGTCTTCTCCTCCGATGCATTGCTGGTGAAGAAGCACAACAGATAATCCGTGAAGCACATGATGGTGTTTGCGGAGCTCATCAACCAGGTCCTAAACTTCAAGATCGTATCCGACGTATGGGTTATTATTGGCCCACGATGGTGGCTGACGCTATTCAATATGCTCAGAAATGTAAAGCCTGTCAAATTCATGCAGACTTTATCCATCAACCGTCAGAGTTCTTACACCCAACAGCGGCATCATGGCCCTTTGAAGCTTGGGGCATGGACGTCATTGGTCCCATCAACCTACCATCATCAAGAGGACATCGGTTTATTCTAGCAATAACTGGTTACTTTTCCAAATGGGCTGAAGCAATCCCGTTATCTGAAGTTAAAACTTCTAGTGTTATCAACTTTGTCAAACATCATGTTATCTATCGATTTGGTGTTCCTCAGCGTATTATCCATGATAACGGACCGCAGTTCGTCAGTCAGAAATTTACTCGATTCTACGATGATCATCGGATTAATAATTTAGCTTCTACAGCATATAATCCAGCAGCTAATGGATTGGCAGAAGCTTTCAATAAAACAATCATCAAACTCTTGAAAAAGTTCGTTTCTTCCAACAAACGCAACTGGAGCAAGAAGCTTGGTGAATGTTTATGGGCCTACCGCACCACAGTTCGCAATGCGACCGGATGTACGCCTTTCTCTTTAGTATATGGGTGTGAAGCTGTTCTTCCCCTCGAGATCCAGATTCCTTCTCTGAGAATTACAATCTCCAATGAACTTACAACAGAAAATAATGATCGTCTTCGACTTCAAGAATTGGAAGCTCTAGATGAAAAATGATTGTATGCTCAATAAAATATCGAGCTTTATCAAGCCCGAATCTCAAAAGCTTTTAACCGAAAAGTCAAAGTCAGAGCATATCAGAAGGGAGAACTGGTCCTTACTGTTAGACGTCCTATGACCATGACACATATGAGCAAAGGCAAATTTGACGCGAAATGGGAAGGCCCATTCGTAGTAAACAAAGTCTTCTCTAACGGAGCATACCAGCTTGCCTCTATGGATGGGAAAGTCATGATGATGCCTATCAATGGCAAATTCTTAAAGAAATATTATGTATAATATTTTCATCATTCCCCAGCAAATATGAAATCAAAGTTAATTCTTCTTTACAAAAGTTATCTCGATATCGTTATCCCCAGAGGAAACTGATATTCCACCATGTATCATCTTCCCAGAGAATTTGATATTTTGTTTTATTAGATCCCCAGTGGTTTTAATAAAGATCTTGAATAGAAAATCATGTCCATATTACCTCTGAATTTTCTATCTCAGTATGTATCATATTTTCTATTCTATGAAAATGATATCTCGTCTTTTGATTTCCGAATCCAAAGATCATGGAAAATAGAATCTAAAGATATCTTTATATCTGAATTCTGTTTTCTCTAATCAGTATTAAACTAAAAGTCTTTGGTTTAGTATCATGATAGAGTTACAAAGTTTATTTGTATATTCTATTCTATTGAAATATGTCATGTATTATTTACCTCTGAACATGTTTTCTACAAAAATATTATCCACAGAATTGAAATCAAGCCAAGATATTCATTTCAATACAATGATTACAAATGGGTATCAAAACTTCAATACATGATAAATGTAAAAGAACTATTTAGGAGGAGTAATGATCTCCTGAATACGAACGATTACATTATTTATCTTTTCTTCATGAGCTTTCTTGATTCGCTCTGCTGTTTCAACTCCAATCATCCGTTGGTCATATTCCACAATAATAGAGCTACGGCGATTGGTCTCTTCAATCTGATTGGTTTGCATCAATTCTCGCTCCTGCTGTAAAACTTGACAGCGTTCAGCTGCAGATTTATGATTAGTAGCAATCTCTGATTGTTCTGTTTCCACAGAGGCAATTTGCTCCTGAATACGAGCTAGCTCTTCCCTCAGCTTTCTAAGCTCTTCAGCTTTTGACGCTCCATCTTTCTCTAGGCGTTCCATATTCTGACGAGTACTTATTATTTCTTCGTCTTTCGCCATTAGCTCTTTGGAAGATTGAGCGAGGAATTCTGTCAGAGCAATGTGCTGAGCTTGAGCTTCATTCTCCAATTGAGCAATCTCAGCTGCAGTCAGGGAATTAATATCCTCCTTTTTTATCTCCCAATATTTATGGATATTTGCTTCTAAATCATTCAGGAGATGTTCAAAAAGACACACTGGGTCCCATAACCAGCCTGTCTCAAAGCTGAAAGTGAAAAACTAGTCGCTTCTCGAAGACTCGAAAAGGGCATAGTCTCATCCTTCATAAGTCGTCTTGAGAATGTATCCAGATACGAATAAATAATATCTGAATACATCCCCATGATCTTTGCTATCCCTGTATCAAAATCGGGAGTCACTGCAATAGTAGGGGAAGGAGCAGGAGGAGCCTCTATTCTTGGAGCTGAAGTTAGTGCTTTTGGAGAACTCGGCAAATGTGAACTCCCCTCACCCACATCAGTTTGAACAAGTGGGGCTTGAGTAGAACTCATAGCCGGTACAGTTCCTACAGCTGTTGGAATAAAAGAAGCATAATCAAAATCAAAAGACAATAAAGCAGAGACAAGACAAAACTTTGATGAATAAAATATTACCTGGAGCTGGTTCATATTCAGTTTCCTTCGGATCATTCAGCCCGGCTCTTAGTCTGTTCAAGGTACTTTCTGACACGGGATTTATTTCACTGCTTCCCGCCCCAGAAGTACTCGGAACTTGAACTTCTATATGCCTCTCCGGCTCTGGTGTCAACCCTGAGTGTTGACCAATGGTCTTCAGTGCATCAATTGGTGTTTTAGACGGTGATTCATCGTCTATCTCCATGTCTTCTTCTCCAGAAGAATGAGACGACGGTTCATAGTCAACTTGTTCGCTCTCTGAAGCTTCAGCAATTGGATTGAGAGAAGTGGCTTCCTTCACTGATTCTCCCAAAATCAGTAAGTCATTAGCCGTTTCAGTCTGATGCTCGGCCTCTACCGCAGGCTGACTAATTTCCTGCGCATCATCGGCCATTTATGGAACTGAGCCTATATCAGAAGGCATGGAAGACCCAGCAGGTTCAGGAATCTCTTCTTCAACAGGTTCTGTCTTTACAGAAAAATCAAATGCAGCTTGTTTTTTTGAAGCCAATCGTATAGCACGATCGGTAGGACTCTCTGCATCCAGACAAATCACGGATTTAGTTTTTGAAACTATCACTTTCCTTCCTATTCTTTTAGTTAATGGAACAGTAGGATAATTGTCTATTGGATCACTACCTGCTTCATCAATATCTCTGACTTGATTAGACACAGGAGAATTCCCTGGAATAGTAATTCCTCCGCGACTTCGAGTCTTTGCTCGAGTAGCTCTTTTTGCAGCAGGACCAGCAGCACTTTTACCTCGCTTCCTCTTCGGGGTATTATCAGCAGATATACTTTCTTCAGCACTCCCAATGGGTACATGCAATGGTTGATGAAGGTCATCAGAGAAGAAAGTCTCCAAAACATCATCATCAACTTCATCAGTGGCCAGAGGATCTTCTTTGTCATGACAATCTCTAGGCAAGGCTGATTTGGTTGATTTCTTTTCAACATGAATAAAGCTTCTGCCTAAGATGCTAAATTTTTCATCAAAAGTATTAACTGATACATAGAATCTGGCATAGGACGCCAATATTCTAGCTCCTCTCCGATAGCTGACCGGATCTGGCATGGAAAAGGTAGCCCCTGTACCTTTGGCAATGTAATATAGCCAAGCTCTGGCACCATCAATCAACCCTCCTTGATAACCAAAACACGTCGTTGCATTGCCTACATGCAACTGATCGTAACCAAATTGCCGAGCAAATCTGCTCGGGAGATATGGCTCTAGATAAGTGATGTTGTCACGACGGCAGATTAAATGAGATGGCCTGATTCTCTTTAGCCATTCATGTTGGATATCATCCAACTCATTAGCACCAACGCCGTCAATCAATCTTCCAGGCATGCTCTCATAACCAACAGGTGGAGGAACACAAGTGAAGCTCCATAGTTCTCCCCTGTTTAATATAGTTCTGCAATCGGTCAAAGTGTCATATCTCTACTTCGGTATGTGCTTGTACCTTTCTAGAAAGGTATCATCTGGTCTAGCCATCCCAGCACTCATAAGAGATTCGAAATGCAGAAGCAGCCATCCAAATAAATAGGTAAAGGGCATTTCTACCCGAGGAAAGGATGTAAGGCTCTTCCTTGCCAATTCGAACATTCTGTCTGTGTATGCCCTTAATCCAGCATTCAGACGACAGGTCATTGCTGTCAGTAAATCCATCTTATACCCAAAAACCAGACGGACTGCTGCGAAGACAACTCCTCTGTGCATCATGTCTGCTGAACAGGTGCCAGGTACTACAAACTTTCTTAGCCAGAGAGATAAAACCGGCCAGATGACCTTCAGCAGATAATTCTCGGCCACCCTGCTTAATATAGGTCTCTAACCTATCACCGGCTTTGTAGGTGTCTATATCTTCTTCGACGATAATATCGTCATGATTTGTCTCCCGGATTAATCTGTTAATCTCGGCTTGACTCAAAGGTTTAAATTCACCGACATACTGCTTAGATTTCTTCTTCTTTTGAACTTCATCAGTACGGCCTTGAAATAAATAGGCCATCCACTTCGAAGAATAGTAGTTGGAGTCCCCCTCTCCACCTTGTCCCTTATAAAAAGCCTTACATATGCTGTAATGGCACATTAATTCTTCAAATACATAAAGAATCAGTGGGTTGGCTTCAGAAATCTTATTTATTTCATCAACAAAAGGGATATATTCTTCATATGGTAAATTTGCTATTGGTAGCTGAGAAATATATGCCATTTCATGAAGGACAAATCCCATCTCGCCCCTTGGGGTCATGAAGGTGCCGGTACGATAGTTATATCTCTCCGCTAACGCCAAGAACAGATCCGAGTTTGGCTTAAAACCATAAGCAGTACACTTAATGGCATCATATAGGCCTATCGCCTTTAACTGTGTACCAAAGTTCTGCAGAATCCATCTCACTAGAGCAGTCCATCTAGTATTTTTCGGGTTCACCAGGCCGGTAAGTCTCATAGACTGTTTTGGGTATATGGCATTTTTCAGTTGAGCAAATTCGTTTGCAAAAATTGGGACTCTGACTGGCTTCAGCAGTGCCGAGTCCTCAGGAGGGATGGTGGCAGATAGCAGTCCTCGCAGAGATGTGACATGTGGTTCAGTACCACTGCAGAATCTTCCTTGACGATATCCGATCCACCCAGCCTTTGCTTGTCGGGATGGAGTGATATCCCACTTCATCTGTCTTTGTTGACCCGAGTGGAATAAATGAGCTATATTGATGCTTTTTGTTAAACCAGTCAAATACATTGGCTGACTTACATCACCATCCCTATAGTAACAGTATGATACTTTGTCCAGAGCAGGCTGGGAGTTCATGTCAATAGCATCTCCAAAAAGGAATGCTGGCTTCAAGTGGGTAACACCATCCACACTCTGTAACGGCAGTCCACTCATCAAGTTCAGCAAAGTATCATCTTCCTGATTTGTCAAAAGAGCTATTCTTGTAGAAGGTCTATCGAATTGGGGAAAACGAACATGTGATAGGTCACTTCTATAGTTATTTCCTATACTTCCTTCAAATTCTGCCTCCTGAGCTAGAATATCCACTGCAAATGAAGAATAAAGTATTAGAAGTCTTCAACATCAAGAGAGGATAAAGTTTAACATACGCTCAGTTTTTACTAAGCGTACAGCTCAACATACGCTCAGTTTTTACTAAGCGTATGGCAGACTCAAGGTTCAGCATACGCTCAGTTTTCCTTAAGCGTATGACAGACTCAAGGTTCAGCATACGCTCAGTTTTTCTTAAGCGTATGGCAGACTCAAGGTTCAGCATACGCTCAGTTTTCCTTAAGCGTATGGCAGACTCAAGGTTCAGCATACGCTCAGTTTTCCTTAAGTGTATGACAGATTCAAGGTTCAACATACGCTCAGTTTTCCTTAAGCGTATGACAGACTCAAGGTTCAGTATATGCTCAGTTTATCTTAAGTGAATGATTTTAAAAGTTCAGTTTATGATTGGTTTGAGCGTATCAGCGTATAGTTGACAAGATGATCATCAAAAATTACGCTAACACAGGAGTTAGCGTATCTCAATAAGACAAATTGCCATAGCATATTCTTTTAAGATAGCGTATTTTGATATCTCTATCAAAAATACGCATATCTTACAGATGTACGCTCCAAACATATTTTTCGTAAAAACGAAAAAATATGGAATACGGCTAAACCCTAAAGAGGGAAGCGTATTTGCTGACGTATTGACCCTAAAGAGGGATACGTTTTCTGAGTTTTGTTCTAACCAGAGCCCTAAAAAGGGAATAGTTATTTGTTCATCATCTTCGTCCTCACCATAGAGAGGTTTCAATGGCCGTTCACTGCGTGAAATACGCTGACTGGCCGTCTTCTTGGTGGTGGCAGTATCGATGGCAGGATGAGACGACTCCTCAGGGGCTTTCCCCTTTCCTTTCGCAGAAGCATCAGCTTTGGGCGCCATTAATGGAGGTTGAGTCGAAGACGAAGAAAGGGAAGAAGGATTTTGAGTTTCTGAAAGCACTTTTCTCTCTCGAAAGCAAAAGCTGTGGTAAAGAAATAAAATAGGTTTTGGAAGACCTATTTATAGAAGAAAGGAAGAAGTTCAAACGGCAGATATTCTTTAAACAAAATCCCTAAAGATTTGCACTGATATTGAGGAAGATAACAAACTCATGCCAGCGTGTCAGGACTTATTCTCACTTTAAAGTTCAAAGTAATTTTGAACTTTTGAAATTCATAAAGTTCAAAAACTTTGAAGGGGGTCTTGTAGGGTGTGAAAATTATGACACGCTGACATAAGACTCAGTCCAAGTCATACGCTCAACGTCATACGCTCAAAGCCATACGCTCAGTTCAAGCCATACGCTCAAAGTCATACGCTCAGTCAAGGCCATACGCTCATCTAAAGGCCGTACGCTCAGTGAATATTTTATTATTTTCTGAGATGACAGCACAGCATGTATTTAATAAAGGATGAATCTGATACTTCGTCTTTCGTGCAAAGACAGCTGTCCAATAAAGATTAGCCGTCATATAGGTTTTTGAAGAGTCGGTTTTGTCTTTTACGAGGACAGCTCAGCATCTCTCATAAATGTAAAAGCCATCATTACTGTCAGTTTTGACAGTCTGTCAGCCATCATATCCGCAGTCACGACGCTCGAGAAGATTTTGTCAGTTATTGGAAGATATGGTGTATCAAAGAAGATTGATGATGGCCACGTGTCTACTTATTCAAACATGCCACGTGTTTACTTATTCAAACATACGACTCCTTGCCAATCAAGTGAGCGTATGGATTCCATACGACTCCTTGCCAACCAAGTGAGCGTCTGGATTCCATACGACTCCTTGCCAACCAAGTGAGCGTATGGATTCCATACGACTCCTTGCCAACCAAATGAGCGTATGGATTCCATACGACTCCTTGTCAAGTGAGCGTATAGTTTCCATACGACTCCCTGTCAATAATGTGAGCGTATCAGCTTTATATGGTTCTACGCTGTCCAAGTCAGCGTATGCAAGACATGTGCCTTCAAAAGCTAGCGTATGACTCTTCTTCTAAGGCAGCGTATCACAGCAGTTGTGTCCAGAATGATTTTCAACGTGCAGTTAACACACGTTCTCACGTGTCCTGCACTCAGTTATCCATTTCTTCAGAAGTTATGCAACGTGGCATTCATGCCATCAATCTCTCCTGAATATGCTCCACTACTTTCAACCGCACGCTAATGTGTCTCCATCAGAATTTGCCATGCGTCCTTGCAGTTATGCACACGTCAAGTAACTACCTGAGCGTATGCTTAAGGACAGTTATCCTGAACTCTATAAAAGAGAGTTTCTTCATCTTCATCAGGGACTACAGTCAATTTCAGAGAGAACAGAGAGATTGCCCAATTGCTGTCAAAGTTCTTCAAAGTTCGAGTTTTCTTCATCGCATCGTCCAAGGGATAAAGTAATCGTCTTCTAGATTAGATTCCTACAGTTGTAATTTTCTCAGATACAAAATAAATAAAGTGAATTTATTTATGGAAAACAGAGTCTTGGTAGCCATCTCTCTAACAAAGAAAAGAAGAGAGAAAAGAGTTCTGATGAAGAAGAAAACTTTTGCAGAAAAGTAGAAGACTCTCTCTCCTCACAAGCTGCATATTTATAGGCTTGGCCTCACACGTAAACCGATGAGGCATGACATCAGCAATCAGTCGCTTCGGGTCTCGAGAAATCAACGGCTACTTATCTTCAAAAGATCATCATTAATCTTTCCTAAGATCGAGACATTATCTCTTCAAAAGAAGCATGCGCCCTAGTAATATGCGCCTAAACAACAAATGTTCCCCACAGCGATGCGCAGAATGACTATACGCCAAAAAGAGCCATGCGCCTAGGCTAAGGGCATGCGCCCAGAGTCATTACTCTCATGCTTCTTATTCAAAGTATTCCAAAACTTGGCAAGAAAGTTTTGAAAACTTTGAAGGGGGTCTTGTAGAAGCATGGAATTTTAGGCGCATCTATAGGCTAGAATTTCTATGCACTCAACCCAACCATACGACCAACTCAAATGTGCCAGAAAGCTCAAACAGATACTTAGCACAGCAAAAAAAAGTACAAATTTAAAGACATTCAAAAGAAGACTTTTATTTTATGTGAAAGTTTATTACATGTCTAACGAAAGGCTTTATAAAGGATAACTTCTACAAAAAGGAAGATCCTAAAGCTACAGCTAGGCGCAGCAACTGCCATGCACCCCTTGCCAGGCACATCATCTGTCTGGCACATCACTCTGATGTCTCATCCAGGCGCATCACTCCAGCCTCTCAACGTATACGTATCTTCGTGCATAGTTAGAGTGAATCACTCTCATCAGCACCAATCAGCCCTTGTGTAATAGGAGGAGCAGCTCTCCTAGCTCACAAAGGTCGCGGCATGATGCCCCGATATTCGGAAGCAACAGGCATACTCGACAACCTGTGGCTCTGCTAGCATAACAAAAGACGGAGCACGGCAGCCCCGATCTTTGGATGCAACAGGCACCATCGGCCTGTGTCGGGACTCGATGATCCAGATGTTTGGTTGTAGCTGACACTATTATGGAAGCTCAGAGCAACGGGAAGGCTGGGGCAACGCATATTTACCCTCGGGAAGATCTCGAGTTCGACAGTTCTCCAAGGCGAAGCTTCGGCCAAGTTCATCTAAATAATGAAAGCAAAACTTTCCCTCATATAGCTGTTTATAACCACGGGCAGCCTACACCCGAGTGCCAAATGGCCAATGTTCTAAATTCCATACAATAAATTTATATTAAATAACAAATGCATCCATCGCCTCATATTCGGCTAAGTCAAGGCAACCATTAACGCCTCGAAGAACCCAACAGGTGGGCCAAAGAGGATGCGACACATTGGCAGATGTGCCGTCGATATCATGTGTTTCCTATGGATGCGCCCAATGGGCCATAGCTATACACCCAGATTGACACTAACCAATACAACCCTCTCCAAACATTTAATGCTGAATGACAAAGACGGTAACGGATTCCAAGAGCCTTCCAATCAGTTGTGCATAAAATGAAGTGTCGCTGATGTCAGCACCATCACTACACCTAGGGTCGACAACGTGGCAGACCGATCATTCGTATGCGCCTCGTAGCCATGCGCCCAAAAGGCGACATACGCCCCAGTGGTCATACGCCATCGGCTTACTTCTGATCCCAAGCAACAGAAGACTAGGCTATGCATGCGCCTCGAAAGCCATGCGCCTGGACTTGTACATGGCTCCTAAAGGTCATGAGACCAAGTCGCCTCCTCTGCGCCTGATCCTAGGCGTACCCTGATGCGAAGATCTATATGGGCCTCAAAATCCATGTGCCCAGACTTGTCTATGATGCCTAAAACTCATAGACTAAGTCGCTTCCATGGGCCCGATCCTAGGCGCACCCCGACAGATCACTCTCCTCCAAAACCGAGATCTCTAAACCATAGGCATACGCAATGTGTCCCTTGACTCAGTTCTACTCAAAGAATGGGTGCTAACCATCCAAGATCTCAGCAACAACTAAATCTTCGTAACTGCTACATGTCAGCTCCATTGCAGCCCAGCACCGTAGTCCAGCAGATTCAGCTTCAATCCAGGGCTCATCAATCATGCGTCCCCGCCAACATCAGCCACGTGGTGTTCCCACGACCAGGCGCATCCAACATATGCACGCATGAGCAGCCCGCCTGCTATCTATATATAAGGATCACTCTTTCACCCAATACACACAGACAATGACGGACACACACTCCTCCATAGACAGAGGACAGAAGAGACACTTAACGTCCGCTTCTCCTCGTAACGCTCCGGCATCTAGAGCAACCCAGACCTTTGTAGAGTTCAAGATCGTCGTTAGATCATCAACGGAGTCAATGTATTATCACTCACTCCATCTACACAGTTCCCAGATAAAAATAAAAGTGTACTCCTAGGACTATGTCTAAGTCCTATATTGTATACTGCTCTGTTTGTAATTGAAATACCAAAGTTTTAATCAACAAAATCTTGTTGCATTTTTGATGGCAAACAGTAAATAGTCATCAACTATCACGTAAGCATATAGCTTACCGCCAAGATTGGTGACTCTACTTGGTCCAAATCAGTCCGTATGAAATAATTACAAGTGTCTAGAGGTACTTACAGCGTTTATTGATTGAAAAGATGATCTATATGCCTTATTCTTTTTATATTCGACACAGACCATATCTTTTTTGAAAGTTATTTCAGGAAAGCCTCTTACAAGTTTCTTGGTGGACAATCTTGCAATAGTGTCCATGTTTGTATGTCCGAGACACATATGCCATATCCAGCTTTCGTCTTGAGTTGTGAACAAACACTTTCCTGTACTATTAGTCTTTTCTAACAAATATAGTACATATATGTTGTCCTTTCTTATCCCCTCAAAAGATATTATTCCAGAAGATTAAAAACATATATTTTCTGACAATGATTAGAAACATGTCCATTCATACCATAATAATGACAGAAAGAATTAACATTAGTACTATGTGCAGCAGTATGAGAACGTACAGTAGTGTGATATGAGGTGCGTGGATACTTGTAATAGAAAGCATGGTTGTGTGAAGCTTTAGCTTTGCTTGCTTTCTTTGTAAAAGATCTGACGTGTGTGACTTTGTGATATGCTACGTGTCTTGTGTTAGACTGAGTCGTAGGTTATCTACCTGCTTTCCCAGTCTAATCTCTAACTTTTTAGAATTAGCACAGAACTCATCATATTTAGCAGAAAGAGCATCAATTCTACATGAAGCAATAGAATACTTCTTCTTTTTTTATTCTAATTCCTCCTTAAGTTTAGCATTTTTTTGAGTGCTTTTCTCAATACAATCAAGTGCCTCATGCAATCTAAACTTTAGTGTGGAAATCTCAGTAGAATTATCAGAAGGAGAACTATTTCTAGCATCATTCAATAAGCAAGTAAGCTTTTCATTCTCCCGTTTATAGGATAGAATATCCTTTCTAGCTTGCTTATACTTATCTAATACTTTTTTGTGTTCTTCTAACAGATCACTGAAAGCATCAGATAACTCATCATGAGAAAATTTACTCTCTTCATAAAAAGAATTATTTTGTACCTCGTTAGATAATACCGTTGAGCATAAATTTGCAGCTTGATGAGGTCTCTCTTCTTTTTCAGAATCTATTGCTTCGCTTTCACACCATATGCTCGTGCTAGTGTACTTGTGAGACGATGATCAACCTTCATTTGATTGCTTATAGTGACTCTCCTTTCTAGCAGTAGTACAATCTTCTTGGATGTGGCCTATCTTCTTGCAATTGTCACATACAAGCTCTTCTTCGTATAAGGGATTGTGTTGTACCTTAAATCCCAATTCTATCATGTATATATTTGCATCATTATGAAGACTATCCTTCTCTCTGGGGTTGCTAGCTTTGCTTTCATACCTGCACTCATAAGTAACTTCAAGAACTTTCCAAATTTTATGAGATGTTGTGCAAGTAGTAATAAGATTAAATACATTTATGTCTACAGCACAATGAAAGATATGCATAGCTTTTGCATCAAGGCTAGCTAACTTCTTCTCTTCCTCCGTATAACTATAATAAGGCTTTTTTATTATAGAGGACGATAGAATAGAAGTGATAGTAGGCTTTTTGTAGCCATTAACAACAATTGACCATAAGTCAAAATCTAGAGACTTCAGGTAGAAGCTCATTCGTGTCTTCCAATAACTATAGTTTGTTCCATCAAATAGTGGGAGTCTATTTGAGGATTGTTCTTTAGTTGTGAAGTACATACATGCCATATGTGATACTGTGATCTATGTAACAGCTATAATAAATAAGAATATAATAACAGTGTTACCTCGCTTTACCTGTATAACCCGCTCTGATACCAATTGTAGGAGCAATTGGTATGAGTAGCAATATCTATATAAGAAGCACCCGCTCTGATACCAATTGTAGGATCGATTGTAGGAACGAGTTATAAAGTACAATACTCTAGAGGGGGGTGAATAGAGTAGGCAGCAGAATTTAGCTAAATAAAAATGTTAGCAACCAGATCACAGATAATATATCACAAGTAAGTAAATAAAAAATAGAGAGCACGGAGCAAACACAAACATGGCAATGTATACTGGTTTTTCTCTTGTGAGGATGAGTCCAGTCGAAAGAACTCTAGCTTCCAGTTGAATCCACTATTAGAAAATACCACAAATTTTCATCCAAAGTTCTTGCAACTTCTACAACGCGAGGTTTGATCCGAAGTACTCGACTAACTTTATTTGTGATGTGTCTTTCTTTAATCAAGTCTCTGATTACAATCACTCTGAAACTTCTAGACAATACCGTACTAGAAAATTGACTAGAGGATTGTAACTAGCATGGGATTTGAAAATGAATAGCTCAGAATACTTTGGAAGAAGTGGTAGGCTTATAGAGAATAGATATAAAAGTGAATTGGTGTGTTGAAATGATCGAAATCCTTCTCTATTTATAGTTTTTCCAAAGGCAGAATTCTGGCAGAATTCGGACAAAACTCTGTGAGAAAATCTCGGCAAGATCCGTAACTGCGGGAAGACCAAGTACAAAATCCAACGTCCACTAACCGAACTCTGGCCGAACTCTGGCCGAACTCTGGCCGAGTTCTGTTGGAGTTCTGTCAGGATTTTTGCAAATTGGTTTTGGGCTTTTTGAAAAGATCAAGCAATTAGAAAGTAGTTTGGGCTTTTGTAAGTGGGCTTGTTTTCAAAATGAAAGGGTATTTTGAAAACATTTCTTGGATAGCCTATTTGCCAATACGATGCAGTTTACATCGTATTCCTAGACTCAATAAATATGGAAATACATTGATAAAATAGGAAAACCAAGAGCCCTTTGATGACGCCTGTCTTCAACTATTTGAGCAAACATGAAGATGCCTTTTTCTTTGACGGCGATCGTCCAAAGATATACAGATCTGGAAATATGAATAACGCCTGCTATTGATATAAAAGAAACCCCCGATGCGAGGCCTCGGATAGGTTGTTAGGCGGTTAAGAGAAATCTTCTTATATAACGCCGACTTTGGCCCATCAATAATTTTCTATTGCATATGTCCTGGTTTGACAAAAACTTGATCATGCTTATTGCATGTCTATAAGTACATGTTAGACAAACAAACCAATATGATACAAGCATAGTAATATTGATATAGAGAACATTTAGGATAATGCTAAGTATAAGTAGCAACAAGATTTAGTACAATGATAGTGATTACATGAATCTTAGTGTTGTCATTATGGTAAACTTAATTGATTAGCCATATTCAATAACATGATATAATCATTGGGCTAACAATCTCTCCCTTTTTTATTATGGTAAATCCTTTAAGTTTAATATTTATACAATAGATACATGTATCACTAATAAACACATAATACTAGAATATTGTGTGCTAACTTAAACTTATTTCTCCCCCTTTGACATGATCAAAAATAAGCTCCCCCGTAATTAGAGCTGAAATGAACTCAAGCATAAGTAAAGGAGGAAGGCAAAAACAATCATGATCAAGGATTAGGTGAACAATGTAATGACAAGTTTAGAAAATTGCACAACTAAAGTATAAAAAACTTATCAAAACACAGTATAGTTGGTCAATCAATAAATAGTTTACCAACTAGAAATACAAAAATGATTTTAAAACACATTTTGTTCATCATATTGTGTTTTGAAATAGACCAAAAATATATATCAATATAGTAGGAATCAATCATTGGTCATAAATAAATCATGAGGAATAGAAATTCGTAGATCTAGTATATATAAAAAAAATTAAAAATATAATGAGACTTTTAACAATGATAAAAAAATATGATTCATAATTTGCCCATACAAATTAGTGAATCACATCAATAAATAGTATAATTATCAAAAAGAAATCAAATACGTATAGTAGAATCTATGCAAAATCTATACCAAAGTTCATGCATTTGAATTCAATTACCTTAGCATGATATATATCAATCAGATAAACTTGAAGGTAATGAAGACAAAATACTTGAGAAGGAGAAATTCAGTCGACTTGAATGCTCCCCCGTAAAGTATGATTAGTCTAAATAAGATAATCATAAACTTTGAGATAAAATCTCAATAAGAAATATCGAAAGTAATTTTAAACTCAATCAAATAAGGATAATTAAATATATATTTGGCAAGATAACTTTTAGAAACTAGAATGAGAGAATTAAAAATAAATAATAATAATCATATATTCTCTCATAAACATACTAAAATCAAAAAAAAATATCATGATCAAATCAATGAGATATTTTAAGTAAAAGAATATATGTCCATGATGAATTAGGTATACCACATATTAAGGACATATAAAAAATTGAAACAATTAATTTTGCTCCCCCTTAAAATATGAATATCTAGTTCCGAAGTAATTTATATGCAAATATAGATAAATTAAATATTAACAAAATCTAAGGAATATCCAAGTTGGATCTTTCTTTCATTTGATCAAATGTATATAAAGTTTCAAAAACAAATATCATTTTTGGGCAAATAAGAGAAATATCCAATGAATAAATGCTTAAAAATGAACAAACAAAATATATCTTCAATATATATATATATATATATATATATAAGTAATATTTCAAGATATTAAAAGATTTTAAAAATTGTCTTTAATAATAACGTTTGAGTACGAGACAAATTCAATAAATCAAAAAAAAAATCAAAAAGATTTTTCAAAAATGTGGAATTTATTATAAAAAATTGTCTTAGTAAATGTTCGAATGCGTCCATTTAGTCCTTAGACTGAAAGCTGGCGATTCAAATCACGGAAACAATTTCAATAAAAGAATTCATAAATCATAAATAAATCCATTTGAACAAATAAACATAACTAGATAAATGACCAAAGAAATGTGTATTCTAGATATATGGCTTGTCAAGGGGATAATTGACTTGAAATAATTAACTGCTCCACCTTTACATGGCTATATCCAAAAATAATAATATTGACAAAATTTTAAAATAAAATTTAGAGAAATATTTTCGGAAGTAGGAAACTAATTCAAAAATATTAGGTCTTTTTATCAAAGTTCATTTCTTCCCTTTCAAAGCCTTAGCACGGTGTCCATCTGACAACCGAGAGGTTAAAGAAAAGAAACGCTTTGAGAGAGAGATTCAATTTGCCTGCCTTCTCTCCCGTAAAGAATTACTGTTGTAGATAGTAAGTAACTTGAATAAGAAGATAATAACATAAAGCTCAAAATCATTGAATATTACACAAGTTAAAGACGAAATCACAAGACCATAATATTCAATGAGTAGTCACAATATCAAATCAAGTTTAAATATAGAATAGAGTAACAGAAAAATAAATATATCAAAAGATGACAAACATTAACCTATGAAGATCAATATATGTTACCTTTTGTAAAATTAAATCATTAAATAATATTATCCATCAAATCTAAAATCTAAAGTCCATTAGATAACAATTGTAACTAGATCTCAATAAATATTTAGTTTATAAAGCGTTGATCAATCTTGTGCTAGCTGTAGGGGTACTGTCCCAGCTAACGGGAGTTCACCGAGGAACAATTAAGTACCGCTTCGCTTTAGCCGTATCCATGGTGACAGACAGATCCTTTGTAGGCTTGTACCCAAAACAAATCTCTTCTTTGATAACCGAGGATTTAAGAAGAATTAGTGCAATATGAAATAAATTATATTCTATGGATTTAAAAAAAAAATTTAGAACAATGTAGCATTCGATATAAGATATATCAATTACATTTATTCACATGTGCTACAAAATTATTAGATAACAATAAAATATAAAATATTTGTAAATCAAAATGTAGGACCTAGATATGTTGATGTATTCTGGAACCTAGGGGACTGGATTCAATACCTTGGATCCAGAACTAGATGATAGTTGCAAGTCGACCTTAATAAATCTTAAGTCTATAAAGTATTGATCACTTCGGGTTAGCTGTAGGGGCCGGTTTCCAGCTAGTGGTCGTCTGAAGACTAGTACACCATGTCGCTCCAGGCTATTTACACCTGTATTACAGAAGGACCCTTTCGGCTTGTTCTCAAAATAATTTCTACTCTTAAGAACTTAGATTCAAAGGAATATATGCAGTATCATCGAACATCGTCGAAATCCAGAATCCCTAAAAGTAAATACCCAAGGAATGGTTTTACAAAATTACGATAACTAAAAAAATATTTCGATAAAAGTCACGTATCTAAAATGTCAACCAAAAAGTCAAAAAAAACATCATTAAAAGAGGCTTTGTGGAAGAAGCTAATAAAGAGAAGAACATAAATTTGTTCAAAGTAATCAATAGCTAAAGTATGAGATAAGTACAAGTTTAAAAAAATAATTTAGAACTTGAACTTAACTCATATATCCCCATAAAGATATTTATACAAAAATATAAGAAATATACGAGCAATATACAAATGAAAATGAATTATGTATCATTAATAAGCATAAGAAAATATCACAAGATCAAAAACATGCATAAATATGCTTTGTCAGACAAAGATGTAATTGATTCATAAGAAGTTAATCACAATAAAATTTGAGAATCAATAGTGAGTATATTATGCAAGCACAAGGTTAACATAAAAGTATATGTATATACTTTTCAAGTAAATAGAAGACTTGTGCTAAACATACATACTTACAAAATACTGATCAAAGTATATATGACATGTTAAAGTCAAATCGGTAAGAAGTGGCCACTAAAAAATATTAAGGACGAAGAGTCAAAACATATTCACCAAAACAAAATTAAGCTCCTATGCATGCTTCAAGAATAAAGATTAAGAGTAAATAGCATACATAGACAAATGTGTCATACTAATAGAAAATAAAATACTATATAGTGTGAACTAATCATTTTAAGCTAAACAACTAGTCAAGCTAGGATTATGTCTCACATTGTTTCAAACAATAAATAATTTAAAAGATAACAATGAAAGCTAATAGCAAGACATCTGTAAGAACATGCTAGATATTAAAAACTATTTAGGAAGCATGTGACCGATGTGGTTCTAGTGACCACACTTCTGTTGGTGTAATTGCATGGAAGATGACCTTTGTAGCTTTGCAATCACCAACATGTTCCATGGTTCTATTTGATATGAGAAGCTTCACCTGCAATATTAGGTGAAGACTTTGTTATCCAATACTTGGATCCACATTTGTTAGCTTTGGGAACCAATTTCACAAGTTCATATCAATATGTTTTCTAATCTGACAATGATTAGAAACATGTCCATTCATACCACAATAATGACAGAAAGAATTAACATTAGTACTATGTGCAGCAGTATGAGAACGTGCAGTAGTGTGATATTGTGTGCGTGGATACTTGTAATAGAAAGCATGGTTGTGTGAAGCTTTAGCTTTGCTTGCTTTCTTTATAAAATATCTGACGTGTGTGACTTTGTGATATGCTACGTGTCTTGTGTTAGACTGAGTCGTAGGTTGTACTACCTGCTTTCCCAGTCTAATCTCTAACTTTTTAGAGTTAGCACAGATCTCATCATATTTAGCAGAAAGAGCATCAATTCTACATGAAGCAATAGAATACTTTTATTTTCTGATTCTAATTCCTCCTTAAGTTTAGCATTTTCTTGAGTGCTTTTCTCAATGGAATCAAGTGCCTCATGCAATCTAAACTTCAGTGTGAAAATATTAGTAGAATTATCAGAAGGAGAACTATTTCTAGCATCATTCAATAAGCTAGTAAGCTTTCTATTCTCCCGCTTATAGGATAAAATATCCTTTCTAGCTTGCTTATACTTATCTAATACTTTTTTGTGTTCTTCTAACAGATCACTGAAAGCATCTGATAACTCATCATGAGAAAATTTACTCTCTTCATAAAAAAATTATTTTGTACCTCGTTAGATAATGACATTGAGCATAAATTTACAGCTTGATGAGGTCTCTCTTCTTTTTCAGAATCTATTGCTTCGCTTTCACACCATATGCTCGTGCTAGTGTACTTGTGAGACAATGATCAACCTTCATTTGATTGCTTATAGTGACTCTCCTTTCTAGCAGTAGTACAATCTTCTTGGATGTGGCCTACCTTTTTGCAATTGTCACATACAAGCTCTTCTTCGTATAAGGGATTGTGTTGTACCTTAAATCCTAATTCCATCATGTATATATTTGCATCATTATGAAGACTATCCTTCTCTTTGGGGTTGCTAGCTTTTCTTTCATACCTGTACTCATAAGTAGATTCAAGAACTTTCCAAATTTTATGAGATGTTGTGCAAGTAGTAATAAGATTAAATACATTTATGTCTACAGCACAATAAAAGATATGCATAGCTTTTGCATCAAGGCTAGCTAACTTCTTCTCTTCCTCCGTGTAACTATAATAAGACTTGTTAATTATAGAGGACATTAGAATATAAGTCATAGTAGGCTTTTTGTAGCCATTGACAACAATTGACCATAAGTCAAAATCTAGAGACTTTAGGTAGAAGCTCATTCGTGTCTTCCAATAACTATAGTTTGTTCCATCAAATAGTGGGAGTCTATTTGAGGATTGTTCTTCAGTTGTGAAGAACATACATGCCATATGTGATACTTTAATCTATGTAACAGCTATAATAAATAAGAATATAATAACAGTATTACCTCGTTTTACCTATATAACCTGCTCTGATACTAATTGTAGGAGCAATTGGTATGAGCGGCAATATCTATATAACAAGCACCCGCTCTGAAACCAATTGTAGGATCGATTGTAGGAACGAGTTGTAAAGTACAATACTCTAGAGGGGGGTGAAGAGAGTAGGCAGCAGAATTTAGCTAATTAAAAATGTTAGCAACCAAATCACAGATAATATATCACAAGTAAGTAAATAAAAAATAGAGAGCAGAGAGCAAACGCAAACACGGCGATGTATACTGGTTTTCCTGTTGTGAGGACTACTCCAGTCAAAAGAACTCTATCTTCCAGTTGAATCCACTATTGGTAAATACCACAAGTTTTTATCCAAAGTTCTTGCAACTTCTACAACGTGAGCTTTGTTCCGAAGTACTCGACCAACTTCAATTGTGAAGTATCTTTCTTCAATGAAGCCTCTAAGTACAATCACTCTGAAACTTCTAGACCATACCACACTGGCAAATCGACTAGAGAATTGTAACTGGCTTGGGATTTGAAAATGAATAGCTCAGAATACTTTGGAAGAAGTAGTAGGCTTATTGAGAAGATATATGAAAGTGAAGTGGTGTGTTGAAATGATCGAAATCCTTCTCTATTTATAGTTTTTCCAAAGGCAGAATTCTGGCAGAATTCAGACAGAACTCTATGAGAAAATCTCGACAAGATCTGTAACTGCGGGAAGACTAAGTTCAAAATCCAACGTCCACTAACTTAACTCTGGCCAAATTCTGGCCGAACTATGGTCGAGTTCTGTTGGAGTTCTGTCAGGGTTTTTGCAAATTAGTTTTGGGCTTTTTGAAAAGATCAAGCAATTAGAAAGTAGTTTGGGCTTTTGTAAGTGGGCTTGTTTTCAAAATGAAAGGGTATTTTAAAAATGTTTTTTGGATAGCCTATTTGACAGTAAAATACAGATTACATCGTATTCCTAGACTCAATAAATATAGAAAATATATTAATAAAATATAAAAACTAAGAGCCCTTTTATGACGCCTTTCTTCAAATATTTGAGCAAACATGAAGACGCCTTCTTCCTTGACAGCGATCGCCCAAAGATAAATATATCTGAAAATCTGAATAACGCCGGCTATTGATATAAACGGAACCCCCGATGTGAGGCTCCAGATAGGTCGTTTGGCGGTTAAGAGAAATCTTCTTGTATAACGCCGTATTTGCCTTATTAATAATTCTCCATTGCATATGTCCTGTTTTGACAAAAACTTGATCATGCTTATTGCATGTCTACAAGTACATGTTAGACAAATAAACTAATATGATACATGCAGAACAATATTGATATAGAGAACATTTAGGGCAATGCTAAGTATAAGTAGCAACATGATTTAGGACAATGATAGTGATTACATGAATATTAGTGATATCATTATGGTAAACTTAATTGATTAGCCATATTCAAAAACATGATATAATCATTGGGCTAACATGCTTTACGCCGAAGAACACGCCATCTTCAACACCATCGTGTTTTTATCCAAAGCCCACAATCAAACTTAAACAACACCTTTCTGAGAAAAGCTTTTATACGCCAAGCTTTGTATAACTCGAACACTCCTAATTAAAAACCACCAGCACTAGAAGGATCGGGTTGACTTGGAGAATTGAAGATTAAAGCTTTAAAACTTCAATAGAAAGCTTAGGATATATAGAGAAGATGAAGAATCAATGAGTGAATAGAAAGGGGATTTTATTCTCTTTTTATAGGAATTTTTGAGACAGAGTTCGGGCAAAACTCGGTAGTCTAACGTTTCATAAATTTGAACATTGATGATCCAAAAGAATAGGTAAAGCTGTTGACCAGGAGTAATCTATGGTGACCGAGTTCGGTTCGAGTTCGGTTAGAACTCTGGCCGAGTTTGGTTACCAGGGATCCTGGTTAACCTGATTGGGGTGAAGCTTTTGGATATGGATTTAGTTTGGGTCAGGAAAGAATTTTGGTTTAGGTCTGGATGAAAGATAGGTTTTAGGATTGAAATTTCTAAATGCCAGTGATCCCGACTCACAATATAATCTAGACTCAATAAAAGAAAATTATAGAATAAATATGAAAAATTCAGTGGAGATGAGAACTGCAATCTTCGGTTTCTTTTAATATTAAGTTAGGAGTTTAGGACAATTATCGAAATCGGTTTGACTATGGCTTAATGGGCCAGCAAACCTGTAGAAAATCATAAAAGCACACAACTGGAGAAATCACCAGATCCTCAGAGAGATATAACAAGATACAGGAAGAAAATGTCATATAAACTGAATATAAAATATGTCACAAGTCATAAGTAAATAGTCCAAATCATAGCACAACCTAATAACCCATTGTAAACCCCCTATATTTTATGTTTATTTTTCATATTTTATAAATTTTTAATTGCATTTTTATCATTAAATAATTAATGAATTATTAATATTTACTAGTTTTGAGTTTGAAAATATGTAATTTCTTGATTTCAGTTAGAATTAACATAGTATTATGTACTAATGTATAATGCATGCTTATATATATATATATATATATATATATATATATATATATATATATATATATATAAAAAAATATATATATATATATATATATATATATATTTTATATATATATATTTATATATATATATATATATATATATATATAAAAATATATATATATATATATATATATATATAAAATATATATATATATAAAAAAAAAATATATATATATATATATATAAAATATATATATATATATATATATATATATTTTATATGTGTATATATGTAAGGAATTACATATACAAGCATATATATCTAAAGATATACACCCCTGTTTGAGTAAAAAAAGAAAAAAAAAAAAAAAAGGAAAAGACTACTGTTCATGTGAACAATAGTCTGAAGTAGCCCGACCCCCTTTAGTTTCGTTCAGCAAACAAAACGATAAGCCTATATTTCCATCTGATTTTCGCAAATTCTAAACCAAATCCTTCCTATATTCTAAAACCGAACACACCCCTAGAGATTGGACTAAATTCTAGTTCAAATTTAGATAAATCCATCACAAGCCTACTCGAACTCAAAAATTTGAAACCCGTAGTATACATCAGAATGGAAATACGGTTCCACAAATCCTCCATCGAAACCTCTCCAAAACCCCAATCCACCTTCACCAGAGCCTCCCCGACATCAGTGCGTGCACACCTAGCAGCCTGCACGTCTGCGCCGACCATCGCACCGCTGTGAAGCCCCAACCCCACCGCCATGACAGAGCCAACTCTGTTTCACACAGCCGCGAGGTACCCTCCTTGTCCTTCTCGTTTCTTCATGCATAGTTATTACTTTTAGAAACTGTAAGTTCCTGTGTATGGAAGATATATCCCTCTGGGACCCCTATCAATTGGAATCGTATAGATACCAAGTGTATCGCTCGAAAATTTGAGACGAAGTTGGAGAAAAACTGTTCTCTGAAACAGTTAAAAATTGCCCCAAACCCCCAACTTGGAAGATTGTTTATGTACCACACTTGTCAAATTTCTATAAACTAGTTTGTCACAGTTGTAGATAACCTATAGGAGAGTAAAAACCTTCTCGTAGAATTAATTTTTCATCAGTATAAATAAAGTTTATTGCCATTGAAAATCCAGAAAAATCTGTTTCAAAAACTCTAAATTCAGAAAACTTTTCCCGATACGGCGTGTTTTCTGACAAACCGGGCGACGTAGTCGCAACCCATAAGCATTGAAAGGCTAGTATGGATGTTGTCAATGTGTGGGAACTGACGAAACTTGATTTTGTTTTGCATGCGCGACGAAATCAGTATGTATAAGTCAAGATACCCCGTATCGGCTCTTTTGTAAACTAGCCCATAACTTTGTGCATGTTCGTCGTATCAAGATGAAACTTGCGCCAACAGGACCGTATCATTTTTTGGTCCTGTTTGTCAAGTTTGCTCCAATTCTGAGAAGGTCGACCGGAACACCTATTGGTGGGCCCGCGACCCAATCCAATGGGCAAATTTGTGCATGGCCCACCGGAATCCAACTTTGGACATACGGTTGGGTTCATCTTATCAAATCGGACCCATAGACAAGTATTTTGATGACTATAGAGCCCATAGATATTGGCACACATTTCGATGCTGACATGCATTTTGATGCAAAATGGGTCCAACGACGGACATCGTTTTGACCCGAAATTATGATTTTTGCCCCTGTTCCAGAATTAGACTTTTAAACAGGTGTTTCCTGGATATATCTTTTACACCGAAAATGTTTTTGATGTTTGTTTCAGCATCCAGAGTCGTTCGTATATATTAAGATTTATTGCTGACGTGATTGATTGCTTGGAGTTGATATTCCCGTACTGTCAGACAAGATACCTTGCCACCTTGCTCTATGATTTACTTATTCTTATTTTCAGTTATTTATATTCAGCATTACTTATCTATTGTTAGTATTATATCAATATGCGTCCAAGTCACACTTGGGTGGAAGCGACTCCATCGGTCGTTTTACTACTTTTGGTTTTATTCTCTTGCATTGACTTAGCCTAGTAACCACCCAGTTATGATGAGGTATTGGTATACCTCATACGGCCTTGACACATGATCATCATGAGTTGTGAGTCACATGTAGAATACATACTCGCGTAGTCGGCTAGCCACCGATACGTATGAGGTGTACGATGGTTAGGAGTAACTGCCAATAGAATTGCATGCTAGTAGACTTGGCAGTTACTAGAGGTTCTTATGAGTCATGGATGTGACCCTACTAGGCATTGGGTAGGGAGAACAGTTCATTAATGTATGGGCCACGTATGCACTTTTCTATTCCTGATCATGCTGGCTTCTGACATTCGATGAATGTTATGCTTTGAGGTCCCTGGTATCCTGGTGGGAACATACCTGAGTTTTCTGCAGCCAAAGTGCCCATGCATTGAAGGTTTGTCTATTATATATCATAGTTTATATTGCATGGTGTTTTCTTGTATCTTGTTACGTCCCTCTGAGGACCTGGTTATCTCTCCAGGGTTAGAAGATTTCTCGCAGGAGTACGGTACGGCACTGGATCCTTTATGCATTGATGATGAGGCATTTCCTGCTGATTTCTAGTTTATTTATTCATTGAGACATTTAGTGGACATTTTTATATCTCTTTTCTTTCTATTTTGCGGAGGTTGGACTCTGATCATTTGAGACTATTTTTTATAGTTGTTTGGAGTGGGTATGTCCACCCGTCTATCTCTAAATACACTTATTTATTTTGGACTCTTATATCTTTTGTATTGAGCTGTGATGAGATTAGATTATTATATTCTGGCCTGTGATTATTTTTTATATATACAGCTTATGCATGTATATGAGAATTCCATATATTGGAGTATTCTTCGTATATGTGCAGCTGGCATGCCTACGTACTTGGTCCTAAGTATTTTGGGACTAGGGCGTTACACCCATCATCGAAAACAGTGGAGTATCCCTACAAGTAAACAAGGACAAGGGGTAGCACACTATTCCGTGATGCAATATTGTCCCATGCCACTATTGGAATAGGGGTGACAAGACATCAACTAAGGTTACCTAACAATTCTACTGTGTACATGCAGTTAAGAACAAATCTTCAATCGCATGTGCACTTCTGGCTATAAATAGGATCTGGTATAGTCCCCACTTGGGCAACAGTGACCAAGCGCATAACGTTCCAATAACGTCAGTGGCCAACCTGAGAGGGTAATCTTACCCGTATCTCCAGCGCAGCTTCCGGGTTACAAAAGAAAAGTGTAATAGTGGCCCATACGATAAGGAAATATTCTTCCCACCCGATGTATCTATCTAAGTCGCATCCACAACCGTGTACCTCTACTAACTGCCAAGTCTCCTAGCATGCCTCTATTAGCAGTTAGACCTAACGCATGTGTACGGGTGATCAGCCAACGCGTAAGTACCTATATATGATGCTCATATATAATTCATATATCGTGGCACGGTCGTGACAAAGTTTATGACAATAAACTAAGAAACGGTAGTATCTTAACTCTAGGTCCATACGCAATTTAAAGGACAAGAAGAAAATAAGACTAGCACCATGTATATTGAAAGCAAGTAAGTAAATCATGAACTGTAAAAAGGATACCACTAGAAGAACTAGAAATAAATAGGCAGTGATATGCAATAAAAAAAATGGAGTAAATACAAGCGGTAAATATCGCATGGTATCTTGCCTGAGGTAGTGTGCAGAAATGGCGACGTCCAATAGCTCGAATCGTCAGAATAGTGAAGCGATGAAAGTCAAATCCTACAAACGTCCTCGGATGCTGAAATAAACAACATGAACATTTTCTGTATAAAAGAAATGTCTATAAATGCTTGTCCAAAAGTCCAATTCTGGACACAGGGGCAAAATCACAATTTCGGATCAAAAAGATGTCCGCCATTGTACCCACTTTGTATCGAAAAGCGTACCAGTACCTACTGTCCCTAAAGTTGTCAAAATATATGTCTACGGGTCCAGTTTGATGATACGAACCTAACTATATGTCTAATATTGGATTTCGATTGGCCGTGCACAAATTCGCCCATTGGATAGGGTCGCAGGCCTGCAAAAATGGCGTTCCCATTGACCTTCTCATAATTGGACCAAACTTGACATACAGTTCTAGAAAAAAAAATGGTCCTGATGGCACACATTTCGCCTCGAGATGACGAACGTGCACGAAGTATTAATTGACCAATTTAGAAAATCATTGATACGGAGAAATCCAGCGGATACGCCTCGAATTCGTCGTGCACATGCAACCAATTCGAGTTCCGTCAAATCCCATACATCTGCGAAATCGATACGCAGTTTTTGATGCTTTTGGTTCGTGAACACGCCGTCCGATTTGTCGGGGTGTACGCCGTATCGAGGTTTTTCAATGTTTTAAAAACTGATTTTTCTCTAATTTAGAATTAATTTCAAACAGAATATAGTTATCTAAAAATAAAACTAAAAGTATGGTTCTAATCTATGTTAGGTTCCATAAAACTTTGTTCAAACTATTTTCTAAATTTTGCGATAACTTGGCCGCAATTCGACCGCAAACATGGGTGGTTGGGACAGTTTCGAACGTTCATAAATCGAGTTTTTTTCTCGATTTTGGAACTCATTTTTTGTCATACACAAAGTGAAGTAAAAAAATCTAATCGAAGGGGGTTAGACTTGGTTGGGTTGGTGACGTACCAGTGAAGACGGTTCGAAAAACGAGCGAGCATGGAGATCGCAGTTGCACAAGAAGTTGCTTCGCTGCTGCTGTTATTACTGTTGTTGATGTTGCCGTGTTATTGCCGCTACTGCGGCTGCGCTACACTGCACCGCCCGCCAGCAGCTTTTGCGGTGGCGTGCACGTGGCATGGCAGTCGTCTAGGGTCAAGGGCAACGTCAGGGAAGACGTGGGTCGGGTAGTTCCTGATTCATGAGGGGTTTTCCAAGAAAATTGAAAGGAAAATTTTGATATATTTATATATATATTTATATATATATATATATATATATATATATATATATTAAAGAAGGTAATTATGGCGGAACGCTCCCACCGGGAATCGATCTTCTGACCACTCGGGCCACATGCATCTCCCTTAACCACTAGGCTAGAGGTTGCTTTGATATATATATATATATATATATATATATATATATATATATATATATATATATATATAATCTAATTCTTGATCGGTTTTAAATTGATCAAATTTTAGGTTTATCCGGTGGAGAACATGATAAGGATCATGTAGTGTTTGGTTTCATCCAATTTGGATTAGAACTGAATTTATTCCAAATTTTTGAAGATTTTTTCTTTCTTTCTTTCCTTCTTTCTTTTCAACAGAACTTTTGTTCTGTTTCATGCTAGTGGGGAGACGAGCACTGTTCATACTTCAAAAGTTTCTTTTTATTTTTTTTTTGTTTTCTCCACACACACACACATATATATATATATATATATATATATATATATATATATATATATATATATATATATATATATATATTATGAATATATAAAAAAATAAAAATATATATATATATTTTATGAATATATATATATATATATATATATATATATATATACATATATATATATATATATATATATATATATATATATATATATTCATAAAATATATATATATATTTTTTATTTTTTTATATATTCATAATATATATATATATATATATATGTATATATATATATATATATATATATATATATATATATATATATATATATATATATATATTTCTAAAATTTTCTAAAATTCATAAAATTATTTCTAAAATATATTAATAACAATTTGAACAATAGAACCTACTAACTACTTATAATGTAGCAGTTACCTGCTACTATTAATATTAGAAAAAATCATTTATTAAATATAAAACACTTTAGTAATCAATAAAATCAAGTAAAATTAGTAATAAATATAGTAAAAATTTCCTAAATTTTTTTGAAATAACATAAAAAAAATTCTGAACTATTTAGAACATAAGCTTGTAAAGTTTATCTATGTATGTACGTAAGGTAGCATTTAACTTGCTACCAAAACATTAACAAAATCAAAAAATATAAAAATCCAATAATTTAAAAATACTGTAAAATATACTAAGTAAGAACTTTATAACCAAAAATATATAAAAAATTTAGGGGGTTTACACCTCAGCACAGTCTCCTCGTCACCCAAAAGTATAGTAACTTCGTTGCCTCAGCAGAGCCTCCTCGTCGCCCTAAAACACAATGACTTCGTTGCCTCAGCAGTCTCCTCGTCGCCTAAAAGTGCAGTGACTTCGTTGCCTCAACACAGTATCCTCGTCGCCCAAAAGCGCAGCGACTTCGTTGCCTTAGCACAGTCTCCTCGTTGCCCTAAAGCACAGTTACTTCGTTGCCTCAACACAGTCTCGTCGTCGCCCAAAAGCGTAGTGACTTCATTGCCTCAGCATATTCTCCTCGTCCCCCTAAAATGCAGTGACTTTGTTACCTCGGCACAGTCTTCTCATCTCCCTAAAGTACAGTGACATTAAAACCTTATCAGAAGTGCATCTCGTATAGACGCATAGTTCTATGAGGTGGCATTGCTCCATGTGGCTACTCTGGCATCTATATCTTTTCTGATATGATCCAATCGGTTTGTTTAAACCACCGCTCCTAAGAACGGAGTTTGGTTCTGTTGATAGGAGCAATATCAAATTGGTTTCTTTAAACCATCGCTCCTAAGATAGGAACGGAGTTTGGTTCTGTTGACAAGGGCAATATCCAATCAGTTTGTTTAAACCGCTGCCCCTAAGATAGGGACAAAATCCGACTCTATGGATAGGAGAAAAACCTACTAGGCTTCATCCGATCAAGATTATCGAGCCATAAGCACACGCCATGTGTCATTTATTCGGTTATGTTGATAACCATACGAGATCTTGATAGAAAGGAATCTCAGCATCCGCCTTGTGTCAGCTCAGCAGCAACCCTCACCGTGAAGTTACAAAAGATTCTTTCATATCTCCACGCACAGCGCTCCTGTGCGCCTAGAAAAACCCTATGCATATCGCATATGTGCTGACCTATAAATAGAAGGAGTTGGCTTTCATTAGAAAGGTTGGGATCTTCCTGATTAGCAACCCCGAGTACCACTTTTGAACATCAGAAAGTCAAAGCAAGTTCAAGCCGTCGTCAGATCGTCAGCGGAGTAAAGGAGCCGATGTAATGCTCGATCTCCACCGTCACACTTTCCTATAAATTTTTGTACTTAATCCTCCTATTTATAAGGCTTTTTTTACTTTTTAAACGTTTGAATATAAAAAGTTTGTTCAATTTTTGTCATGGCAAACAATTATACGAAGTACTCGTTACATCCTGGGAGCATCAAGATGTACAAGGACTTGCATACAAATTTTTGGTGGCATGGCGTAAAGAAAGACGTGGCTACTTTCGTATCACAGTGCATGTGTGTCAGTAAGTGAAGGCGGACCACCAAAGACCAGGCGGAGAGCTGTAGAATCTCGCCATTTCGGAGTGGAAGTGGGACAATATCTCGATGTTTTTCATTGTGGGACTTCTGTCACGACCCGCACCCACCGTGAGGGTACGAGTACGTAACAGCGCCAAGCCTACGCCGCAGTGTCGGCAGTAGAACGCTGTTCTAGGTCATGAACTATAACTAACTAACATGAAAATACTCTCCAAAAGGAGGCCAATACAGAGGTACAAATCAATCACAATCTAGAGATAGAATATGGCACGATAGATAGATAAGAAAATCCTCAACTGAGGTACAACAGAAATGAAATAACAAGTCTCAACATCTCTAAAATATATACAAACTCTGAATCAAGAACAACAACTAAACATAAAAAGGAAAATAGTCTAAGCTATCTATACTAAGCAAGGTATCGTCCTCAGCAACTGCCTGAACCTCCCCAGGGGTCCAGGTCGCGAGTGTCATCTAGGCAAGCTCCAAGTAAGGGGTACAGGGTTCCTCATCATCCTTTATAAAATTTTCAACAGGTCCAGTCAGGACGGGAGCGAGCATAATACATCTCAACTATTCACAGCAGGTTAGAAAATATAATCATGCAGCAAAGTAAGATATAGATATTGAAGGAAATGCAGTATATAAACAGAGAGAGAACTGTAATATAAATATCTACTATAAGTAGAGAGCTACCAGTGAGTAGTGATTTAGAGTACAAAGTCGATATGTAAACGGCTGGATTTGTACATGGCTATACTAAAGAGGCGTACATGGCTATTCTACTTTGGAGATTGTTCACATGGCTATTTATACTCCCCCGTACCCCCAACTAATACACAAGGATCCAACCAGGTTATGTTATGATTCTATGTAACAGCCCCCGAAGGATGGTAAGCCTCCGAAAGGTGATAAGCCCCCAAAGGGTGATATGCCCCCAAAGGGTGATAAGCCTCTGAAAGGTGATAAGCCTCCGAAAGGTGATAAGCCTCCGAAAGGTGATAAGCCCCCGAAGGGTGATACATAGTAGTCCCATAGATGGGGATTCTGATAGACCCAATAAATAGGATAAGGATTCAGAGAAAACTCTGTGATCATATGGGTATATGTCACAAGTGATCAAAGAACCAAAGAAGCATATGATACGCCAAGTAAGTAAAACGCACAGAACATAGAGTACCCGATGCTCCCTGAAGGGATAACATCTCAAGAAGGGATCCTTATAGTACTAATCCGTGTGACCAACATGACAGTATCAAGTAAAGTAATTTAATGCAGGAAATAATTCTAAGCAGGATATGAAATGATCAGAGAATGTACTCGTCCCGTATCTGAATATCTGAAGTAAATATACTGTTCGAGATGAGATACCTGACTCCTAGTTAGAGAAGCACAAGTCAAGATGTATACAGGGGATGATAATAGTAATCTACAATGCATCTGCATGCTGTCTAGGTCGAACTAGGCCCAAGTCAACTCTTGGTCAACTTTGGTCAACTACACTAGTCAAACTAGGTCAACTAGGTCAAGACTGACCCAAACAAGTCTAATAAGTCTCACTAGGCCTAACCAAGCCTAGGCTAGCAATCACACATTAATCACAAGTCATACTAGACTACCATCACAGAATCATTGGTGTATTCATAACATACATATAGGCCTTATGCCCTATAGTCCACATCACATATATTTCATATAATATATATCTATCTATATACACACACATGTATATATAACTATAGAAAAATCTCTATTTACCACATTAACAAGTTTAGCCATGTATAGTATATATTATGTAGAGAGAGAGAGCAAGGCAAGCAATGTGAACCACACCAAGGCATATATATTCATACCATATTGTATTGCCTACAATCATGCATCCATACTATACATCTATACATTCATTCATACATGCCTACATTGCCTATATACCAATACATTAGATCATGACTATGCATACATTGGTTACATGATCACATTACCCATTATACACATTACCTATGTATATTACATTAACATATATGCATTCAATTATTTGTATTACATATCATACATGCTTACTTGCATACATTTACACCCAAAACCAAATCCTAATTAAGCTAACTCATGAATCCTAATCCAAAACTAATATCAATGCCAAGTAGATTTCCTATATGAAAATCAATACATAATATATTGCCTCCACACACATGTATATACATAAAGTTATATAAAGGTTACATATACATTCATAGATTAGAGAGGGGAAGGGAAAGAAGGGCAATGAGGGTAACAGTTTACATATATGTGTGTGGGTACATGTATGAAATTTATATGTGTGTGTGTGTGGTTGCAATGTGAGTGAGTGTGAGGGAAATTGACAGGTGTGTGATTGTGTGTATATAGGAATCAAATGTGGGTGACAGTGAGCTAGAGGAAGGGAAAAACCTGTGTGTTCTCAGGTTTTACAAACACTTGACAGTTCAAATTAATGCAAATCCAATCATTCGACAGTTCAGTTAAGAGGGAAAGAGCTAGCTACCCAATGTAAGGCATAGAGGATTAACAATCAATCTGTTGCAGTTAAAGGAATCATTTAGTTCAGATAGTAGGGTAAATCAATTCTCAGATTTAGTTTACACATGTGTTTATATGTGTGCATCAGTAAAACAGTTTAAAAGAAATGACAGGAACCCAATTCAGTGCATAAATAGGAATGAGAAATCTCATATTTGATATTAAACTCAGTCTTGAACAACATTCTCAGTTCAAATGAAATCACATCAAACAACATAATCATTCAATACAATTCAAGGGAATAAATCTCAGGTTTTGGGTTCATGGAAAATCAGTGACTAGTATGAAAACTCAGTTAAAGAGTGAGCTATCCCCTTCAAATCAGTTCAGTATATTAGCCTAAAATCAGAATTCAGAATACCAAAATAGGATGTAGAGTGTGTGTATGATCATTCAATGTGTGTGGATACAATCAAAAATCAGTGCATTGACAGTTCAATGAAGAATCAAACATTGTTCTCAGGTTTTGAAAATTATGGAAACAAACTTAGTTTAGCTAGAAGACAATCTCAGTTAAAAGAATGAGGAAACTCTTACATCTATCAGTTGACAAAACATTGAATCAAACAACTGTCAACTTCCCATACCCTCAACGAAAATCAATTTCGAATGGAAGGGAAAAATAGCTCAATTTAACTAGGAAAATCTCAGGTTTTTATAGCCAATTCAAAAAGAAAGGAGATCAATTAACAGTAACCCACACATACCTAGGAATTTTGACAGGCAATGAATCGAGGACAGTTAACTAATTTGACAGTACAATCAATATAACAACAGTGAATGATTTCGAATTCAGTTGAAGAAAGAAAAAGGAAATCAATTCTCAACTGAAGGTATCAGTCACATGTAGTCCAACTCAATGCTCGAATTCAACACAAATCAAAGAATCAAACCCTAGACTACATCTAGCATGCAACCAACAACTAACTAACATGTTAGCATCTAATTTAGCTCAACAAAAAGAATTTAAACATGGGTTGCACAGAGTAGCCTCTGATACAACTTCCTGTATCAGAAATTTGGAAAACTTGAAATTAAAGAATCAAAACATGTAATTATTGTAAGAAATTGGTTGGTAATTACTGATACATGTGAGAGAGTATTGGGAGTATGTCCCAGTGTCCACAAACTGGACACAACGTGTCCAACCCGAGCAAAACACAAACTGAAACAAAACACACATAGGCGTCGTGCACGTGTTCACTGAGGTCGTGGACACGACAGACGAATCCTCATGACACGTGGTTTTGCACACGTGTAGCCCACGTATAGGGCTACACAGTGGACCCACCATGATGTGTCCACGACGTGTCCAGAGTGGACACGAACACGTGTTTGTGCGCGTGTCTGTACGTGTATACAGCTGCCTGTGCGCGACAAGGCGTGTCAGTGTGGGCTCGATTGCTCTCTGGACACTCGACCAGATATCCCCAAACTTTGGGGACATGCTGTCAGTGGTAGCCCCCAGCTTCGTGTCAAATTTTAGGTGTCCAAGTGTCCTACAAGTGGAGAACTAAGGGTCGAGTAGCAGGGCACTGCCCTAAGGCTGCTACGGACGTGTTCGTGTCCTTTTTGGACACGGACACGACTCAAAAACCAACTCAGTCCTGGGGGAAATTAGTAAACACGTCAAAACCAACAATCTCAATCAGAAAGATTTTGAAAATAACATAAAATCATTCATTGTGGCATTTCAACAAACACATGCACGTATATATTGACACGTGTCCGATACGGACACAAAATGGATACTACTCGACACCAAACTAATACCTACTGCTAGGGGACCCTTAGGGCTTCCTATTTATGCAAAGAAATCGAAAATCTATGGAAGGAATAGGAAGTTACCTATATGTTCAATTTCCAATGAAAAGCTCCAAAAGGAGGGTTTTTCCTTGTTAGCCAAACTCTCCAAATTGCCCCAAGCCTGAGAATACTCTCCATGAACAGCAAGAGGAAGATAATTAGAATCTAATGCAAGTGGTTTGAGCCAAAAAGGAGTTAAAATAGGAAAGTTATGGATTGGGGAAGATGGCTATACCTCTTTCTTCAAAGCTTGAGAGAAAAATAATTAAAAGAGGCAAGAACAATTGGAAGAGCCATTAAATAGGGTGGGAAACCCTAGGTTGGCTGCCATGGGCTGATTAGGGTGAGGTTTGGGTACATGGTGTGGGCCTATGGGCCTTAAGGCTAGTTATTGATTTAAGGTTTAATCACAAGTCATGGCTTATGACTTAAATCTAACTTAAGTCAAATAACCATACCATGGGTCAACTCTAGTCTAACTAGGGTTACATGACCTAACCAAGTCCAAACACAACTAGGGTTAGCTTCTAGGTTAGCCTACCAAGGTCATTGCTAGTCAAAGTCAACCTAGTCAACCCTCAATCAAACAATTCCAAAATAATTTCTAAAAATTCCCATAAATTCAAATAAATTATAATAAATCCAAATAACCCTAAAAATGTCAAAAATACCCTAATCACATGGCTAGGCTCTAGGGTAGGCAGTCTCTACTGTTCACTAGCAAAACGCCAAAAATCACAAGTCATGAATTTAAATAGTTTTAAAAATAATTAAAAATCACTAAAATCATAATATAAATAAATATCATTAAATAATAATTATAATTACAAAATTTCAAAATTATCCTCTTCTGGAAAACTGGGTGTTACAATCCTACCCACCTTATAAAAATTTTGTCCTCGAAATTAAGATGGTAGCAGGCCTTCTAGGTCAAACACCCCACAAACAAGTCTCGAACATACTGTCAGATAATCATATGCGTCTGTCCAAAATTATGATACTCAGAATCTTCGTCGTGCTAGTGAGCAAGGCTACGATAATCACAGAGTCCTCGACTACGGTACATACCTCTAGAATCATGGTATTTAAAATTTTCGCATTGCCGCATGCTTGGCAGCGAAAACCTTAAATTCCCACACCCGAGAAATACGTCCTAAATCTGACTATATGTCCTCACTATGCCAGCTAAACACGACTATCGAAGATTCTAGATTCCATAACTGGGTGACCTAGCCCATATGATTTATCTCAGAAGAAAATCAACATCACACAAGAACAACAGGACAAAATTGATAGATCATCAAGGAACAGAGGGAATCAAAATTTCAAGGCAGTTATAAGAGGCAATTGCAAAATTTGAGTCAAAAGAATGGAACCTGTTACTAGATCTCCAACGGCCTGAGCGTCCTCGACTGCCCTGGCGAAAGCTCGCCCTTGCTGGCCTCCCCTGGCCTGCTGCTGATGCTGCATGTACCTCTGCTGCTGAGTCTGTCACGACCCACACCCGCTTTCCGGATACGAGACGTGTCCAAGCAGCCTACACCGCAGAGTCGGCGGTAGAACGCTGTCAAGCCCGCAAAAAAATAAATGCTCAAAAATAAACATTTGCTGCTCATTCACATTTCTAATTTATTACAACATTTACAACATTTATATTTAAAGGAAAAATAAAGTTTTACAATTAAAGAAATTGATACAAATGCTTTCTATTTTAGGTTGTCCTCAGCATACCCAAGTCTTTCCAATGCTAACAGTGATCGCGACTAAACCTGAAAAATGTTGGTTTCCAGTCAGGAATGGAACAAGTACACAAACCGACGACAAAACGAAAACATAATAGAATTAACAAGACATGAAAATAGCATATGGAATATGAAAGCTAGTAAGAAAACTGATGACATAGCACGATAGAGAAGTAAACAAGGAAAAACTAATAAAAGACATCTATCGAGGTGGTGTGAAATATCCTTTTCGACATGTGAACGGCTAGGGGGTAAATCCGGCTCACTGCACGTGTCGTGTGCAGCTGCTATCATGCAATAATAAACATTTTGGGGATATTTCTGGGTAGTTCACATGTGTACTAAGATATTTTTCCTCCCGACTACTCCGTGTGACGAGCGTGTCAACAAGCAGCAAGATATATATATAGACATGAAATGAAAAGACTACTATGAATCAGAAAGCAATCAGAAAGTGCACTTGCCTGAGGTCCTTAGCTGGAGAAACCAACAATCCCGTTGCTTTTGGAATAGTCCACTTAGCCTAGGGTAATGTTCAGGTTGCAAGAAAATAGGAAATGATCGATTAGCTAGGATTAAGGATGATCTAATGATCTAAGAAAGATTTCTAACTTAGTAAAAAGGTAATTATCTAATTTAGAAAAACATGTACATATTTATAGAATATTTATACATAATATGTATTGACCCCTTTTAAGGAAATATTTATTTTATAAAGTTAATGATTATAAATCCTAGTTAGTAATTTAGAAATCAAATAAAAGCCCAACCAATAAAGGCAATTTTAAAATTAATAACCCATAGAAATTATACAAGCCAAATAATATGTATATTTAGAAAATATTTATAAACTATTTAAAATTATCATTCTTTCAGAAACTTACTAAAAATATTTTGTCAAGATATTATAAGGATAAAATATAGAAATCATAAATTCGCCAAGCCTTAGTTTTAATTCAAAAACTGTATAACAATATATTAGAAATATTCTAACCATATTGGTATCATTGAAACCAATGGAATAATAATAATCAAACATTATTTATAATAAATAATATTAATAATGGTAATAGGACCGTAGTATTTTATTATGTGCCTACATGAAAGTCCCAAAACAATTACATGAATCTTTATCTAATCTAACAGTGATATAAAGATACTCCTATCAATAACTTACAATATTAATACCATTCATATTGTATTTAAAATTACTATATGTCTGTTATAAAAAAGTAATAATATTAATAATATAGTAATATAACTCAACTCTGTCCATCAATTATTAATGCCATCACGTCAGGGATGAAAGAGACTTAACATTTTCATTGATTAAGGAGAGAAGAGGAAGGAAAGACGGAAAGAGGGAGTGCTCACCGAGAGGATGGTCGGGCCTCGCCGGAGGCTTCCGCGCCGGCGGCTCTCGCGAGGGTCGGAGGAAGAGGGCTCCGCTCTCGACGGTTGGCTGGTGGCGCAGTTAGGCGCCGACTGCTCGGCGGGCGGTCACCGGTGGAATCGGGCTCGAGATGGCTTCGTCTGTGGTGCTCTATGTACGGGATGTCCGGGGACGTCGGGCCGGTCAGGGCCTACTTTGCAGTAGCACAGCAAGACGGGGTGAGCCATCGATGGATCCGGCCACGACAGGCCTTAGCGCGGCGGCTCCTGGTTGGTTTGACAGCGACGGGCCATGGCAGCCAAGAGACGGCCAGATCTGGGTGAGGATGTCGGCGCACGAGCTCCGCGGGGAGAGTCGTGCCCGTGGCGGCGAGGGTACTGTTCGTGGGGGTCTCGGCGCTCGAGTCGGTCGTAGCGGCCAGCAGGGCGGCCGTCAGATCCTGCGAGGACGGCGTTTTAGGGATGTGGCTGCCGGGTTCGAGCACGGGATGGTTAAGCCGATGGCGAGGTATGGTTTTCTCTCCGATTTTGGGTGGTGGTGGCGGTGATGATTTGATGGCGGTGATTGGATGTGGCGGGTCTGGTGATTTTTGGGACGTCCGTGTCGGCATGTGGACACGGACACGATAATAGGATTGTAATGGTGGAATAAGATGAAATGGACACAGACACACGGGTCCGGACACGGTATTGATTGATGGTGGCTGTGTTTGGTTGCTCGATGAGTGGCCGGGATGGCGTGGTTGTGATTGCTATGTTGGTGAGGATTAGGTGTCGGTGATGGAAGGAGTTGCGGGGACGTTGGCGGATGAAGATGATGAGGGTGGTAGCAATGGCAGGTTAATGGGGGTGGTGGTTCTGTGGAGAAAATATGAGGATGATAGGGGAGACTCGTATATATATGATATGTAGAGATAAGGATCAACTATGAGGGATCCTATCAGTATTAGGATTTGAAGGTAAAATATGATAAGTTCAAATAATGATATTTAAGTCAAATTATGATCTTGTCCTATAATTGATTAATATAATAATTTAAATATAGTATTCAATCAGATAATTATAACACATAAACTCAAATCAATATTAATAATAATAATAATAATAATAATAACAATACTACTAATAGAACAACTATTAAATTTTCACACAAATATTTCAAACTAATATTAATATTCAAATTAATTTAATAAACTTCCAATATAGGACTTAAATTCTAATGAAAATTAAATCCAAACTTAAAAATAACGATGGCCAACCCTTTTTATCATTAAAACTGCTAATGATTTTCAACAAGTATTTTTGAAGCCAATTCTTAATAAGATATAAAATAATGACCAAAATTGCCTCTCATAATTTGAGTCATATAATTCAAATCAAATTAAATAATTGATTACTATAAATAATATTTGCAAACATATTTTTATTAGTCAAAATCATATATGAAATGTTTTAATAAACCTTTCTATTGAATAAATTATTTATGATATCCAAAACCACTTCAAAATATTTTGAGGCCCAATAATTATTAACCAAATATTTTTATGATAGTAATAAGATTTCAAGGATAAATATTTTCACGAAATAAATGGTAATCATAAATTTTATAAGTAGTTTGAAGCACAAAATTAATCAAAAATATCTTATACTAAATTTTTAAGGAAATATTCACTTTAAATTACGCAAAGTAAAATAGACCAGATTTTAGAAAATTACTTTCAACGTAATATTGAACATAATTTGGCAAATCATTTGAAAGTCCAAAATAATAATCTAGGAATAAAATAACTAAGATAAATAAGTACTTTAAATTTAAACTAGTTTTTCATAAAAGTGTAAATCAAAACAAATCATTCACACCGTCTCGACGACATTATCTTTAAGCACAATAATTAAAATAAAAATTTCGAAAAAAATTTGGGAAGAGGAGTTACAAATCTACCTACCTTAGAAATAAATTTGTCCTCGAATTTAAAATAATTAGGATAACATGAAAAATAATATATTATAATGGAAAGCATTTCTCAGTAAAGGAAAAACAAGGGTGTATAATGACACATGGTCGATAAGATAGATGGGTATACACGTCCATAGTGTACAAGAGTTATCGACCGGGTAACCAACTCTAAGGCACATCATATAAAGAGATTTCTAACAACTTAGTCATGCATTTCTAATTGTGTCAAACCTGCCAGACTATTGTCATCAGGGTTCTAGTTAAACCAAGCTTCAAACAATGATTAGAGGCTCACAACATTTGGTCTCTTGAGAATAGGTAGTCTCCTAGGTTGGCATTTGATCAAGGGAAAGATCTTACTCATTTTCGGACTCCAATGGCTAGAAGGTTAGGATAGTAGGTTTAGGGTCGCAGAGTGGACGAGTAACTTAAGGCAAGGTTCTAGTCACCTGGCTGACTGATGGTAGTTACACTTGCATATACAACTATCATAGCCATGGGGAATACTCTGTTTCTACCTATCAATTACGAGCTTTCGTCTTTCCAACCAGTGAAAGACAAAAACAATGAAGAGTTCAAGAGAGATGTCACTGAATATAATTACGTGATTCAAGGGCGATTGTATAATTCAAGAGGGATTATCAAAGCAGTCGTGGATGAGATCCTAGAGACATCTATATCTCAATCCACGTAGGGTAATTAGATAAAGAGCGAACCAAATGCATCATGGTTGATCAGACCATAATACAATGATTCTGATTAGACAATATGTTAACGGGCGTCCCCAATAAACATATGTCTTTAATCAAGCTCGATAAAAGAGTAAGCTTGCAAAACTAGGCTGTAATAGCAGCGTTGGTCAAGATAGTCAAAATATAGGTAGGAGAGATTTTGGACATGAGGCACAAGTAGTTCGAGTTTTGTGGGAATCAAAATCTAACTCGAGATTCGTACACGAAAATCAGGATCAGAAATTATAAACTAACTCCTTACAACGAAAGAGAATTTAAAATAGACAATTCTAAATTATGATATAAGGTTTACGTTTAATAAAACAAAAGAAATTAAACAGTTCATTAAGATCAAGCCTTAATTCTAGGCAAGTCTAACATACCGAGCGAATAGTATATCTACATTGGATCGCATTGTCATATCAAAAGTAATAGTGTACCTATAGGGATCTAGCAAGCTATCTAAATTGCATGGCCTATCTAATAACCTTAACTACCCAACGGTCAATTTGAACAAGGGACTCCTAGTCCTAGTTATTCTTCTAAATCATTTTAATCCTAATTGTGAATGAGCATTTCATGGGCGCAGGCTCGCAATAGTACGAATAACGTACCATCACGAGTTCATATGATTTGCAAAAACTGACCTGCATGGGCCACCACAAAAACTTGTCACGACCCGCACCCGCTTTTCGGATACGAGACGTGTCCAAGCCAGCCTACACCGCAGAGTCGGCGATAGAACGCTATCAAGCCCGCAAGAAAATAAATGCTCAAAAATAAACATTTTCTGCTCATTCACATTTCTAATTTATTACAATATTTACAACATTTATATTTAAAGGAAAAATAAAGTTTTACAATTAAAAAAATTGATACAAATGCTTTCTATTCTAGGTTGTCCTCAGCATACCCAAGTCTTTCCAATGCTAACAGTGATCGCGGCTAAACCTGAAAAATGTTGGTTTCCAGTCAGGAATGGAACAAGTACACAAACCGACGACAAAACGAAAACATAATAGAATTAACAAGACATGAAAATAGCATATGGAATATGAAAGCTAGTAAGAAAACTGATGACATAGCACGATAGAGAAGTAAACAAGGAAAAACTAATAAAAGACATCTATCGAGGTGGTGTGAAATATCCTTTTCGACATGTGAACGGCTAGGGGGTAAATCCGGCTCACTGCACGTGTCGTGTACAGCTGCTATCATACAATAATAGACATTTTGGGGATATTTCTGGGTAGTTCACATGTGTACTAAGATATTTTTCCTCCCGACTACTCCGTGTGACGAGCGTGTCAACAAGCAGCAAGATATATGTATAGACATGAAAAGAAAAGACTACTATGAATCGGAAAGCAATCAGAAAGTGCACTTGCCTGAGGTCCTTTGCTGGAGAAACCAACAATCCTGTTGCTTTTGGAATAGTCCACTTAGCCTAGGGTAATGTTCGGGTTGCAAGAAAATAGGAAATGATCGATTAGCTAGGATCAAGGATGATCTAATGATCTAAGAGAGATTTCTAACTTAGTAAAAAGGTAATTATCTAATTTAGAAAAACATGTACATATTTATAGAATATTTATACATAATATGTATTGACCCCTTTTAAGGAAATATTTATTTTATAAAGTTAATGATTATAAATACTCGTTAGTAATTTAGAAATCAAATAAAAGCCCAACCAATAAAGGCAATTTTAAAATTAATAACCCATATAAATTATACAAGCCAAATAATATGTATATTTAGAAAATATTTATAAACTATTTATAAATTATCATTCTTTCAGAAACTTACTAAAAATATTTTGTCAAGATATTATAAGGATAAAATATAGAAATCATAAATTCGCCAAGCCTTAGTTTTAATTCAAAAACTGCATAACAATATATTAGAAATATTCTAACCATATTGGTATCATTGAAACCAATGGAATAATAATAATCAAACATTATTTATAATAAATAATATTAATAATGGTAATAGGACCGTAGTATTTTACTATGTGCCTACATGAAAGTCCCAAAACAATTACATGAATCTTTATCTAATCTAACAGTGATATAAAGATACTCCTATCAATAACTTACAATATTAATACCATTCATATTGTATTTAAAATTACTATATGTCTGTTATAAAAAAGTAATAATATTAATAATATAGTAATATAACTCAACTCTGTCCATCAATTATTAATGCCATCACGTCAGGGATGAAAGAGACTTAACATTTTCATTGATTAAGGAGAGAAGAGGGAGGAAAGAGGGAAAGAGGGAGTGCTCACCGAGAGGATGGTCGGGCCTCGTCGGAGGCTTCCGCGCCGGCGGCTCTCGCGAGGGTCGGAGGAAGAGGGCTCCGCTCTCGATGGTTGGCTGGTGGCGCAGTTAGGCGCCGACTGCTCGGCGGGCGGTCACCGGTGGAATCGGGCTCGAGATGGCTTCGTCCGTGGTGCTCTACACGCGGGATGTCCGGGGACGTCGGGCCGGTCAGGGCGTACTGTGCAGTGGCACAGCAAGACGGGGTGAGCCATCGGTGGATCCGGCCACGACAGGCCTTGGCGCGGTGGCTCCTGGTTGGTTTGACAGCGGCGGGCCATGGCAGCCAAGAGGCGGCCAGATCTGGGTGAGGATGTCGGCGCACGAGCTCCGCGGGGAGAGTCGCGCCCGTGGCGGCGAGGGTACTGTTCGTGGGGGTTGTCGGTGCTCGAGTCGATCGTAGCGGCCAGCAGGACGGCCGTCAGATCCTGCGAGGACGGCGTTTTAGGGATGTGGCTGCCGGGTTCGAGCACGGGATGGTTAAGCCGATGGCGAGGTATGGTTTTCTCTCCGATTTTGGGTGGTGGTTGCGGTGATGATTTGATGGCGGTGATTGGATGTGGCGGGTCTGGTGATTTTTGGGACGTCCGTGTCGGCATGTCGACATGGACACGATAATGGGATTGTAATGGTAGAATAAGATAAATTGGACACGGACACGCGGGTCCGGACACGGTATTGATTGATGGTGGCTGTGTTTGGTTGCTCGATGAGTGGCCGGGATGGCGTAGTTGTGATTGCTCTGTTGGTGAGGATTAGGTGTCGGTGATGGGAGGAGTTGCGGGGACGTTGGCGGATGAAGATGATGAGGGTGGTAGCAATGGCAGGTTAATGGGGGTGGTGGTTTTGTGGAGAAAATATGAGGATGATAGGGGAGACTCGTATATATATGATATGTAGAGATAAGGATCAACTATGAGGGATCCTATCAGTATTAGGATTTGAAGGTAAAATATGATAAGTTCAAATAATAATATTTAAGTCAAATTATGATCTTGTCCTATAATTGATTAATATAATAATTTAAATATAGTATTCAATCAGATAATTATAACACATAAACTCAAATCAATATTAATAATAATAATAATAATAATAACAATACTACTAATAGAACAACTATTAAATTTTCACACAAATATTTCAAACTAATATTAATATTCAAATTAATTTAATAAACTTCTAATATAGGACTTAAATTCTAATGAAAATTAAATCCAAACTTAAAAATAACGATGGCCAACGCTTTTTATCATTAAAACTGCTAATAATTTTCAACAAGTATTTTTGAAGCCAATTCTTAATAAGATATAAAATAATGACCAAAATTGCCTCTCATAATTTGAGTCATATAATTCAAATCAAATTAAATAATTGATTACTATAAATAATATTTGCAAACATATTTTTATTAGTCAAAATCATATATGAAATGTTTTAATAAACCTTTCTATTGAATAAATTATTTATGATATCCAAAACCACTTCAAAATATTTTGAAGGCCCAATAATTATTAACCAAATATTTTTATGATAGTAATAAGATTTCAAGGATAAATATTTTCACGAAATAAATGGTAATCATAAATTTTATAAGTAGTTTGAAGCACAAAATTAATCAAAAATATCTTATACTAAATTTTTAAGGAAATATTCACTTTAAATTACGCAAAGTAAAATAGACCAGATTTTAGAAAATTACTTTCAACGTAATATTGAACATAATTTGGCAAATCATTTGAAAGTCCAAAATAATAATCTAGGCATAAAATAACTAAGATAAATAAGTACTTTAAATTTAAACTAGTTTTTCATAAAAGTGTAAATCAAAATAAATCATTCACACCGTCTCGACGACATTATCTTTAAGCACATTAATTAAAATAAAAATTTCGAAAAAAATTTGGGAAGAGGAGTTACAGAGTCGATAAAGGCAATCCCTTCTGCTGGCCTACCGGGGCCCTAGCTCCTGCTCCCTGAACTGACTGTCCCGATGACTCGGGACACTCTCTCAGACGATGATCGAATCCTCCGCAAAGTAAACATCTGCCCAGCCTCTTCCGGCATTCGCTCCAATCGTGCCCTGGTCTCTTGCAAAAAGGGCAAATGATAACAAGCTGCTATCCCAGGGTCTGCTGTTGCCTCTGCGGCTACTGCGTCTGCTGAAAGGGTACGCGGTCCTGAAACTGCCGCTGCTGAAGGTAGACCCTCGGCTGCTGGTACTGCTGCTGAAACTGTAAAAGTAGCATCTGCTGCTGAAACTTTAGGGGTAGCATCTGCTGTGGATACTGCGGCTGAAACTGTAGGGGTAGCATCTGCTGTGGATACTGCGGCTGAATCTGCAAGTGGGACATCTGATGCGGATACTGCTGCTGAATCTGCAGGTGGGGCCTCTTGGCCGGACCCGTACTGCCACTAGCTCCCTGAGTGTCTCGCATCCTCTTCTCCTTCAGCCCAAGATCGTCCTCCGCTGTCATGGCTCCTACCAGAATCTGCTCGAAAGTGGCGTCGCGGTCGCTCTTGGTATATGACTTGATCTCTCCGATCAAACCCCTGCGGAACCTCCTCGCCTTCCTGACCTCGGTAAGATCCTCGATGAATCTGCTCAAACGGCTGAACTCTCCAGCGTACTCCTCAACGGTCTGGTTCCCCTGAACCAAACTCTCGAACTGCGCCTCCAAAGCTCGGAATGCGGTATCGGGAAAGAATTTCTCCTTGAACAGTTTCTTGAACGCTGCCCAAGTCTGACCGACTGTACCAACCCTCGGGTCCGTCTGGTACCAGGTACGGGCTAAGTCCTGCATCTGACTGGCGGCTGCCTCGATCTGTAATCCTGCTGGTATCTGTGCCAATCGGAATATCTCCTCAATGTGCTCTATCGAATCGTCAGCGTGTATGATGCCCTCTGTACCCTTGAAGTCTCGGGGTCCCATCTTCTTGAAGGAATGGATGTCTGGAGTCCTCGGCTGGTACGGCTGTATCTTGCCTCTCTGTGGCTGAGCAGCCATCAGCTCCACTGTCGTCCTGACCAACTGGTGAGTATCTTGTATGCTCTGTCGGATATCAGCAGACTGGCTCTGCTGTATCTGCTGCTGAAACTCCAAGAATCGCTGGAAGAGGGTAAACATCTGAGTCGCATTTACTGTCCCTGAAGGTAACTGCTGCTGGTACATATCTGGAATGACGGGGGAAGACCTCCGGACAGGTGGAGGTGCAATCTCAAAAGCTGCAGAAGCTCCTATATGAGCAGAAATAGGGGGTGTTGTGGTCCCAGCATCCACGATCAGACGAGGGGTGGTAGGCCTCTCACCAGCGTCTGCTGAGCCAGAGCGATGCGATCGTGTCTCGATCACCATCCTGGAGACAGATCAAACAAGGAATCAATACTGAGATAGAAACGGTAATTCAAGGGAGGACAGTTATTCAAGGAAGTATCAGGAATTTAGATGGCAGGAATCCAGTTAAGAGTTTTTCCTAATGTGATTGAGTACCTCAAAATAATCCTAATCCTACTGCAGGCTGTAGTGATACTCTAGTTCGAATACCACTACAAAAACTCGACCTGCATGGGCCACCACTAAAAATGTGTCACGACCCGCACCCACCGTGAGGGTACGAGTACGTAAGAGCGCCCAGCCTACGCCACAGTGTTGGCGGTAGAACGCTGTTCTAGGTCATGAACTATAACTAACTAACATGAAAATACTCTCCAAAAGGAGGCCAACACAGAGGTACAACTCATTCACAATCTAAAGATAGAATATGGCACGATAGATAGATAAGAAAATTCTCAACTGAGGTACAACAGAAATGAAATAACAAGTCTCAATATCTCTAAAAATACATACAAACTCTGAATCAAGAACAACAACTAAACATAAAAAGGAAAACAGTCTAAGCTATCTATACTAAGCAAGGTATCGTCCTCAGCAGCTGCCTGAACCTCCCCAGGGGTCCAGGTCGCGAGTGTCATCTAGGCAAGCTCCAAGTAAGGGGTACAGGGTTCCTCATCATCCTCTGTAAAATTTTCAACAGGTCCAGTCAGGACGGGAGCGAGCACAATACATCTCAACAGTTCATAGCAGGTTAGAAAATATAATCATGCAGTAAAGTAAGATATAGATACTGAAGGAAATACAGTATGTAAACAGAGAGAGAACTGTAATATAAATATCTACTATAAGTAGAGAGCTACCAGTGACTAGTGATTTAGAGTACAAAGTCGACATGTGAACGGCTGAATTTGTACATGGCTATACTAAAGAGACGTACATGGCTATTCTACTTTGGAGATTGTTCACATGGCTATTTATACTCCCCCGTACCCCCAACTAATACACAAGGATCCAACCAGGTTATGTTATGATTCTATGTAACAGCCCCCGAAGGGTGGTAAGCCTCCGAAAGGTGATAAGCCCCCAAAGGGTGATATGCCTCCAAAGGGTGATAAGCCTCCGAAAGGTGATAAGCCTCCGAAAGGTGATAAGCCCTCGAAGGGTGATACATAGTAGTCCCATAGATGGGGATTCTTATAGACCCAATAAATGGGATAAGGATTCAGAGAAGACTCTGTGATCATATGGGTATATGTCACAAGAGATCAAAGAACCAAAGAAGCATATGATACGCCATGTAAGTGAAATGCACAGAACATAGAGTACCCGATGCTCCCTGAAGGGATAACATCTCAAGAAGGGATTCTTATAGTACTAATCCGTGTGACCAACGTGATAGTATCAAGTAAAGTAATTTAATACAGGAAATAATTCTAAGCAGGATATGAAATGATCAGAGAATGTACTCGCCTCGTATCTGAATATCTGAAGTAAATATACTGTCCGAGATGAGATACCTGACTCCTAGTTAGAGCAACACAAGTCAAGATGTATACAGGGGATGATAATAGTAATCTATAATGCATCTGCATGCTGTCTAGGTCGAACTAGGCCCAAGTCAAGTCTTGGTCAACTCTGGTCAACTACACTAGTCAAACTAGGTCAACTAGGTCAAGACTGACCCAAACAAGTCTAATAAGTCTCACTAGGCCTAACCAAGCCTAGGCTAGCAATCACACATTAATCACAAGTCATACTAGACTACCATCACACAATCATTGGTGTATTCATAACATACATATAGGCCTTATGCCCTATAGTCCACATCACATATATTTCATATAATATATATCTATCTATATACACACACATGTATATATAACTATAGGAAAATCTCTATTTACCACATTAACACGTTTAGCCATGTATAGTATATATTATGTAGAGAGAGAGAGAGCAAGGCAAGCAATGTGAACCACACCAAGGCATATATATTCATACCATATTGTATTGCCTACATTCATGCATCCATACTATACATCTATACATTCATTCATACATGCCTACATTGCCTATATACCAATACATTAGATCATGACTATGCATACATTGGTTACATGATCACATTACCCATTATACACATTACCTATGTATATTACATGAACATATATGCATTCAATTATTTGTATTACATATCATACATGCTTACTTGCATACATTTACACCCAAAACCAAATCCTAATTAAGCTAACTCATGAATCCTAATCCAAAACTAATATCAATGCCAAGTAGATTTCCTATATGAAAATCAATACATAATATATTGCCTCCACACACATGTATATACATAAAGTTATATAAAGGTTACATATACATTCATAGATTAGAGAGGGGAAGGGAAAGAAGGGCAATAAGGGTGACAGTTTACATATATGTGTGTGGGTACATGTATGAAATTCATATGTGTGTGTGTGGTTGCAATGTGAGTGAGTGTGAGAAAAATTGACAGGTGTGTGCTTGTGTGTATATAGGAATCAAATGTGGGTGACAGTGAGCTAGAGGAAGGGAAAAACCTGTGTGTTCTCAGTTTTACAAACACTTGACAGTTCAAATTAATGCAAATCCAATCATTCGACAGTTCAGTTAAGAGGGAAAGAGCTAGCTACCCAATGCAAGGCATAGAGGATTAACAATCAATCTGTTGTAGTTAAAGGAATCATTTAGTTCAGATAGTAAGGGAAATCAATTCTCAGATTTAGTTTACACATGTGTTTATATGTGTGCATCAGTAAAACAGTTCAAAAGAAATGGCAGGAAGCCAATTCAGTGCATAAATAGGAATGAGAAATCTCAGGTTTGATATTAAAGTAAAACTCAGTCTTGAACAACATTCTCGGTTCAAATGAAATCACATAAAATAACATAATCATTCAATACAATTCAAGGAAATAAATCTCAGGTTTTGGGTTCAGGGAAAATCAGTGAGTAGTATGAAAACTCAGTTAAAGAGTGAGCTATCCCCTTCAAATCAGTTCAGTATATTAGCCTAAAATCAGAATTCAGAATACCAAAATAGGATATAGAGTGTGTGTATGATCATTCAATGTGTGTGGATACAATCAAAAATCAGTGCATTGACTGTTCAATGAAGAATCAAACATTGTTCTTAGGTTTTGAAAAATCTGGAAACAAACTTAGTTTAGCTAGAAGGCAATCTCAGTTAAAAGAATGAGGAAACTCTTACATCTATCAGTTGACAAAACATTGAATCAAACAACTGTCAACTTCCCATACCCTCAACGAAAATCAATTTCGAATGGAAGGGAAAAATATCTCAATTTAACTAGGAAAATCTCATGTTTTTATAGCCAATTCAAAAAAGGAAGGAGATCAATTAACAGTAACCCACACATACCTAGGAATTTTGACAGGCAATGAATCGAGGACAGTTAACTAATTTGACAGTACAATCAATATAACAACAGTGAATGATTTCGAATTCAGTTGAATAAAGGGAAAGGAAATTAATTCTCAACTGAAGGTATCAGTCACATGTAGTCCAACTCAATGCTCGAATTCAACACAAATCAAAGAATCAAACCCTAGACTACATCTAGCATACAACCAACAACTAACTAACATGTTAGCATCTAATTTAGCTCAGCAAAAAGAATTTAAACATGGGTTGCACAGAGTAGCCTCTGATACAACTCCCTGTATCAGAAATTTGGAAAACTTGAAATTAAAGAATCAAAACATGTAATTATTGCAAGAAATTGGTTGGTAATTACTGATACATATGAGAGAGTGTTGGGAGTGTGTCCCAGTGTCCACGAACTGGACACAACGTGTCCAACCCGAGCAAAACACAAACTGAAACAGAACACACATAGGCATCGTGCACGTGTTCACTGAGGTCGTGGACACGACACACGAATCCTCATGACACGTGGTTTTGCACACGTGTAGCCCACGTGTAGGGCTACACAGTGGACCCACCACGATGTGTCTACGATGTGTCCAGAGTGGACACGAATACGTGTTTGTGCGCGTGTCTGTGCGTGTATACAGCTGCCTGCGTACGACAGGGCGTGTCAGTGTGGGCTCGATTGCTCTCTGGACACTCGACCAGATGTCCCCAAACTTTGGGGACATGCTGTCAGTGGCAGCCCCCAGCTTCGTGTCAAATTTCAGGTGTCCAAGTGTTCTACAAGTGGAGAACTAAGGGTCGAGTAGCAGGGCACTGCCCTAAGGCTGCTGCGGGCATGTTCGTGTCCGTTTTGGACAAGGACACGACTCGAAAACCAACTCAATCCTTGGGGAAATTAGTAAACACGTCAAAACCAACAATCTCAATCAGAAAGATTTCGAAAATAACATAAAATCATTCATTGTGGCATTTCAACAAACACATGCACGTATACATTGACACGTGTCCGATACGGACACGAAATGGATACTACTCGACACCAAACCAATACCTACGGCTAGGGGACCCTTAGGGCTTCCTATTTATGCAAAGAAATCAAAAATCTATGAAAGGAATAGGAAGTTACCTATATGTTCAATTTCTAATAAAAAGCTCCAAAAGGGGGGTTTTTCCTTGTTAGCCAAACTCTCCAAATTGCCCCAAGCCTGAGAATACTCTCCATAAACAGCAAGAGGAAGATAATTAGAATCTAATGCAAGTGGTTTGAGACAAAAAGGAGTTAAAATGGAAAAGTTATGGATTGGGGAAGATGGCTATACCTCTTTCTTCAAAGCTTGAGAGAAAAATAATTAAAAGAGGCAAGAACAAATGGAAGAGCCATTAAATAGGGTGGGAAACCCTAGGTTGGCTGCCATGGGCTGATTAGGGTGAGGTTTGGGTACATGGTGTGGGCCTATGGGCCTTAAGGCTAGTTATTGATTTAAGGTTTAATCACAAGTCATGGCTTATGACTTAAATCTAACTTAAGTCAAATAACCATACCATGGGTCAACTCTAGTCTTACTAGGGTTACATGACCTAACCAAGTCCAAACACAACTAGGGTTAGCTTCTAGGTTAGCCTACCAAGGTCATTGCTAGTCAAAGTCAACCTAGTCAACCCTCAATCAAACAATTCCAAAATAATTTCTAAAAATTCCCATAAATTCAAATAAATTATAATAAATCCAAATAACCTTAAAAATGTCAAAAATACCCTAATCACATGGCTAGGCTCTAGGGTAGGCAAGTCTCTACTGTTCACTAGCAAAACACCATAAATCACAAGTCATGAATTTAAATAGTTTTAAAAATAATGAAAAATCACTAAAAATCATAATATGAATAAATATCATTAAATAATAATTATAATTACAAAATTTCAAAATTACCCTCTTCTGGAAAACTGGGTATTACAACTTCCGAAGACGTTGTAGGATATGTTGAGGAATAAGAAAGCACGATTCGCATGTGGTATTATAGTGGCTGTTGGAGTCCAATCTGGCTTTGTTAACATCATATTTGGGGAGTTCAAATCTAATTAAATATTTAATTCGATTAGATTTGGACGTCCATAATTGGTACTAGGCTATTTAAGATATAATATATTTTTACTTTATGGTATATATATATATATATATATATATATATATATATATATATATATATATATATATATATATAAAATATATATATATATATATATAAGATATATGGTAAGAATAGAGGCACAAAGTAGAACATAAAGTTAAGAGGAGAGGGTGAATCAAATCTTAGAGGATATGTTGCGTCGATGTGCGATCGATCTAAAGACTAGTTGGGATACGCATTTGCTGCTTGCAGAGTTTGCGTATAATAACAGTTATCATTCGAGCATTCAGATGGCTCCATAAGAAATACTCTATGGGAGGAAGTGTCGGTCTCTGATATGCTGGAATGAAGTCGGAGAGCGGCAAGTGCTCGGACCGAAAATGGTGGAGCCGGCCGTCGAAAAGGTCCGTCTGATTCGCAACGGACTTCACATGACACAAAGTCGACAAATGAGCTACGCAGATCTTCGTCGGCGATCGCTTTTCTGGTCGGGGACCATTATTTTTGAAAGTAATGCCCATGCGTGCCGTAAAGCAGTTCGGTCTTAAAGGCAAATTGAGACAGAGATTTGTAAGCCCTTTCGAGATCCTCGATCGAGTTACAGCTGTTGCTTCTCGGATCGCACTACCTCCTGCCTTGGCTGAAGTGCACGATGTTTTTCATATTTCACAACTTCGAAAATACGTGCACGTTCCAAGTTACGTGGTTAGCTTCGATCAATTAGAGCTACGTGCAGACTTGTCTTAGTCGGAGGAGCTTATTCAAATTTTGGACCGAAAGAAAAAGACCCTACAAAATCGGTCGATGTCTTTGGTTCGCATGCTTTGGTGGAACCATTTAGTTGAAGAATCAATATGGGAGATGGAGGCAGAGATGAAGGAGAACTACCCTTCGTTGTTTGGCTAACTTAAGGTCAGATCCTTTTTCTTAAGTTTCGGGACAAAACATTTTTCCAGTGGTATATTATGTAGTGCCCCATTTCCGATTGGCAGCGGACTATATAGTATGTTGCGATGAGTCAGATCGGTCGAAAACCTAGATGGCTATCTGACTCGATCACTAAGCTTGGCTTACGATAATACTTTGTGGCATCAAATAAATTGATTTGGACGAATGTTACAAGAATCGATCCAACTAATTGAACGGCTTCTATTGGAATAAGTCCTAGATACAGTAGGCTGTGTCTCGGCGAGTGAGCTTTATATGAGAGTCCCTTCGACGGAAACGGACTGCTGTATGGTTTTCTTGAGTTTTTATTGCTTGGTTTTGATGAATGTGTTTTCGCATCAATTTTTGCATTCATTCTACGTATTTCGAAACGAAGGATTAAAGAAGGGATTCTGATAAAATATTAGTGCCATTGCAGGAGCTCGCATAACTGAATCTTGAACAATGCGAAGCGCTTCGACTCTTGGCACGATCAAATACTTTATGGGTGGTTCGCCCCTTCTTTTCTACTCTTTCTCGCAAATGAAATTTAGTTTGCCTCGAATATATTCAAATCGACGATGCCAAGTTAAATGCATGCCAAATCACTAAGATCAAGAACTCAGGATAATTGTATCAATTTAGAGTAAACTACTCTAAAAATATAAGTTTCACATCAAAAAGCGAAAAGATAAGGTTCTAGAAAAGAGATAGACTATTTCATAATCTACAAAATAAAATGAAACGTTGGTTGCGGCATATGGTGCCACGGGAAATTGGTGCCTACGGGATGCCAAATCAGAAGTAAGACTTTGGAGAAAATAATTCATTGCATGAGTTGAGAAAAATGATAATGCTGCTCAATACTGTCCATGCTATGCAATATGTTTCATATATTAAACTGTTCACGCATTGGCATGGTCATGGACAACTTGTGCACAAGTTTAACTTTCTTCGAAACGGTATCCGGTGCATCGAAACCGAATCAATTTAGGGGAAATATATAAATTCGTGTTACCGCACCAGGCATTATGGGACCTCCAGTAGGGCTTGCAACCCAGGCTGACAGGACGCGTCACAATGCCATATAAAAGTCCCTCATGGTGCATAGCACCAATGACCACACATGTAAGATAGTACCATGCTCATCTATTGTCTTGTGTAGGTGGTAAGTATTATATCTGTTTCACATAGGGATATGCATGGCTATGGTAAGAAATGGCGATAAAATACTATATTTTGTTGTATGTTTTTACTGTTTCAAGGAAGGCTATCAATAAGAACTGAATTCATTTAGTTCAAAATAGAAAGAAAACTCCAATGCATGCCTACCTTAACAATCAGAGTCTATTTAGACGAGTGGGTTCGTCCAACTCACTAGTGCATTCCCAAGTGTACTAATCCCCCAACCCCGCAGGTGACGAGGACTCTGTGGTGCACGTCGCTAAATTAAAGCTGAAGTTCGGAGAGGCATTTTGAAGCTCTTCCTATTCTAAAGTATTTTGAAGCCAATTCATCGAAGGCTTTCAATGTATGAAAGGGTGAATGTATGGAACGATAAGTATTAGTTTAGGCAGCTTGTCGAGTATATTTCTCTTGTTTCAATCAATGTAGCTGCAACGGCATATCCAATGTAATATAACTTGCACTTCGTTGTAAGCTATCAATGAAAAGCATATTTCTATCTTCCTATACCTTGTGTTCAATTACTCTACGATTTGTGAAATTTCAACTTGATGTTTCAAATAAATGATCAAATGTAATATTCTTGCCTTGTATGTGTGCAACTCCAGACTCGTACTCTAAGCACGATAAGATAACACAGGAGTCTAACAACTATATATAAAACTCAAAACAACAACTTAAATAAACTCCCAAAATCTCAACAATCTCAAAACACCACTTATTACAAAACAAGTTCTAAAAGAGTACTAAACCATAAACTAGTAATCTACTCCAAGCTCAAGTGGTCATCTAGGCTAGCTGTGAATCTCCAGGTTACCTGTAATATTTTCAACAGGTTCAGTCAGGACAAGAACGAGCATAATACATCTCACGCAGTTCATAATATGACAGGATATGTAAATATGCTATAGAGTAAGATAAATAAAACGCTGGAGATTATATGAAGTAAAAGAGATGACTGTAAAGAAATATCTACTATAAGTAAAGAGCTAACAGTGGCTAGTGATGTAGAGTACAAGATAGACATGTGAATGGCTTGAATTTGCACATGAGTAATCGAAGAGTTTGCATATGAGTATACTACTTTGGAATTGTTCACATGACCATTTATACTCCCCCGTACCCCAATCAATACACAAGGATTCAGACAGGTTATGTTATTGTACATGATATCACATGAAAGCCCATAAATGGGTGCACATGAATGTATACACGGGGGTTCTGTAAACATGAGCGTACATGAATCACAAAAGTGCACATGAATGATGAAAGCACCGGAGTACATGATGACAGTGAAACGCACATGACATACTGTAACCCGATGCTCCCGAGGGGGATAACATCTCATGAAGGGATCCATATAGTACCAATCTGTGTTAACAACGTGACAGCATCAAGTAAAGTAATCTAGAGCATAAATGTAAATCTTATCAAGTATGAAACGGTCAGAGAATGTACTCGCCCGATATCCTGAATAGCTGATATGAAAAAATGGACAACTGGAGTCACAGAGTCCTAGTTAGAGCAACACAGGTCATAAAGAGTTCAATTTATATGGTAATTAAAATTATAATGCAATCTATATGAGTCTAAGTCAATCTAGGTCAAAGTTAACTCTTGGTCAACTCTGGTCAACTATAAAGTTAAACTAGGTCAACTCTAGTCAACTGTTGTCAAACTAGCTAGGGTTGGGTCAACAATGGTCAACTAGTCTAGGTTAGTCAATTCTAGGTCTAAATAAACTAAGTCTATGCAAATCAAGTATCCAAGATAGCTACTAACTCATTGCCTAAGTCACTTGCTAAAAAAAGGATTCGACAGAAACTAGCCCCTTCGACTCAGAAGTGCAGCTAAGTACCTGATCCCCCTCTTCAACTCAGAAGCGCAGATAGCCAATTTCTCCACACGATGCCCTCGTCTCAAAAGCGCAGAGCCTTTATTTCAACTCAGAAGCCCGGTCCATTCAACGGCCCCCTTCATCTGATACGTTGGTGACACCCTTGCCTGAGGCAAAGCCTACTCGTCGCCCCAAAAGCGCAGAGGCTACAAAACATAACCTACTTGTCGTTCAAAAGCACAGAGGCTCCGTTGTCATCGAAACACAAGTCTACTCGTCACCCAAAAGCACAGAGGCTCCGTCGTCTTCGAAACACAAGTCTACTCGTCTTCCAGAAGCACAAGAGGCTCCGTCGTCTTCGAAATACAGCTTACTCATTGATCAAAAGCACAGAGGCTCCGTCTTCTTCAGAAGAACGGTCTACTCGTCACCTAGAAGTGCAGCAGCATTAAAGCTTTGCCAAAAGCACAGACAGCACGATCCCACCCAATCAGTTTATTTAAACCACCGCTCTTACAGATAAGACAGAGGTTGATTCTGTTGATAAGAGCAGTATCTTATCAGTTGGTTTAAAATCACGAATAAAGGACAAAGTTTGTTCTTATGGATAAAGGCCATATCCAATCGGTTTGCTTAAACCAATGTCCTCCTAAGATAAGATAAATCCAACTTCATGATGGAATCCAAGATCTACTCGACTTTATCTGAATAGAAGACTTTGAGAAATAGACACGCGACACGTACCTTTTTCGGTTATGTTGATAACCACCCGAGATCTCGATAGAGGGGAATCTCAACGTCCACCACGTGTTAGCTCAGCAGTAGTCCTTATCGTGCAATGATAGCAGATTCTTTCATATCTCAAATCCTAAAGCACATCGCATATGTGCCCCCTCCTCTATAAATAGAAGGAATTTTCCTTCGATAAAGAGGCTTTGAAATCTTCAACTTCGGCATCCTCTTGATTGGTAACCCTAGTGTTTTAATCACCAGTACTAGAAAGCCAAAGCAAGTTCAACTCGTCGTCAGATCGTCAACGGAGTAAAGAAGCCGCTGTAGTGCTCGATCTCTACCTTCACACTTTCCCAGAAATTTTGTACTTAGATCTCCTATTTAGAAATCGATTATACTCTTTTTACGTTTAAAATACAAAAAATTTATATAACCTTTTGTAATGGCAAACAAGGACCACCTTTACCTAGTAGAGTTCACATACAACAACAGCTACCAGGCCAGCATAGAGATGTCTCAATTTGAGGCTCTATACAGACGAAGATGTCGAACTCCCTTATCTTAGGATGACATAGGCGAGAGAGCACTTTGGGGACCAGAAATGGTAATAGATGCTGCGAAGAAAGTGAAACAGATTAGAGAGCGACTTCGCGTGGCTGAGGACTAACAAAAGTACTGGGCCGACAATCACCGGAGACCATTAGAGTTTGAGGTATAGATTTTTCTCTTATTTAGATATGTGTATACCTATAGGTTATGTGATAATATCCTACATGGTTTTAGGTTGGTGATTTGGTGTTCTTGTAGATATCTCCAATACGTGGTACGATTTATTTCGAAGGAGGCCTTAAACTCAGCCTAAGGTTCATCGAGCCGTTCTATATCCTTGAAAGGATCGATGCAGTGGAGTACCAATTGGCCTTGTCTCCTGCATTGGAAGAAGTACACAACATGTTCCACGTGTTCCAGCTACGACGATACGTGGCAGACCCCAACCGAGTGTTAGATCACTCGGAGATCGAGGTGGGACCAAGCATTAGCTATCAGAAGCAGCCTGTGGAAATCTTGGATCGCAAAGAGAAGGTGTTGCATAACCAAACAATTTTATTGGTTCGTGTCGCATGAAGACATCACTCTCCGGGCGAATCTATTTGGGATAGAGAGGATGAGATGCGCGAGCGTTATCCCTATCTTTTCGAGTCATGAGGTATATTTCTATCTTGTGTCCATTATTAAATTCTGAGGATAAAATTTTCTAAGGATGGTAGATTTGTAACTCCTTGAACCCTACTAATATTTTTTTATAAATCAAAATTTTCTCAGTAGACCAACATCAAATTAATTATTAGTAGGTAAGGGTTTTTGTAAATTCCTTAGAAAGAGGGGGGTGTTTGCAAATAACTATATTCAAATACCTTAGATCGATTTGAATTAGATTTCCTACATCACTATAGAAAACTCGATTGAAATTAGAATTTCTTGTACCCCTATGGCAAATTGTAATCATTGGATCAAATTCAAAACACTAGGTAAATCGAACTTGAGAAGAATTCATGCGTTAAACTCCATCTAAATCTTTGGATAAAAAGAACACCGTATTTAAATCACTTCTATCGGTTTAGAATCAACGGATCCAAATCCTTTTCAAATTCAAATACACCTGACATCAAAATCTATATAAGAAAGAAATGTATTAGCCGATCCTTCCTATCTAATCTTTCTTCTACTCTCATATAACAAAGCAGGCAAATTCGACAGATTGCCCTTTTCTCTTGTGTCATCTGCGAGTCCAGGTATCACCATTAGGAACTTCCAACAGGTAAGCACCTAACTTTGCTAATTTCTTAAGTTATTAAGGGGGTAGGTATCTAAACCACTAGATGGTCAATGGATTGCCTAGAAGGAGGGTAGGATAGATTAGAGGAATTAAATTCTATTTTAAAGATTCATATCAAGGGATTTGCAAGGAAAAAGTTCTGGATGGCTTACGCGAGGGTTGTCTTTCTGTGTAGGCATCTGTACAGACATACCTTCATATAGGTATTATAAGGATTAAACTATAGTTGTATAGTTGGTGTGTATAGATTGAAGTATCGAATTGTGGGTTTTGGGGATTAAATTTACATAAGTGTTTAACTATGGATTTGGGAAAGAAATAGAGGTTGTGGGCATTTCTTTCTCTGTGCAGGAACCATATACCCGCGTGCATATGTGTTCTTGCATATGCATATAGGTACTTTGCATCATACATGAGTGTGCCATGAGTATTTATCTGTGTATGCTAGGCAGTTCGGGTGTATAGGTGCAAAGGCAGCAGTAGGTATCTACATAGGTATAGGTAAACATGCTTGTACAAAGGGAGTTCCCTGTTTGTAGTATCTCGGTGGACAAAATCTGTTTGTATACATGATAGACTAAAGAACATGTACAGTAGTGTAGGTATACTAGGACATACCAGATGTAGTGCCCCGCTCCGCGAAGGCACTAGATAGACAGAAAGATCGAATTGCTGGCTCTACAATAGAAGACGTTTGATCTGGGTGAGTGGACGAAGTCTCATTTGCTGATTCGCTTGCGCCTTAAGAATCTGAGTTTTTGATTGAATGCTTTTGTTAATAACAAGATGGTAAATCATTGAGTATGCTTTAAGAGAATTCACATGTTGCCTTGCCAAGAAATAAATGTTGCCTTGATAAACAGAACCTTGTCATGCTAATAAAAGACTCGTTGCCTGCTAATAAGAACTGAAATGATGCTTGTCATGCTTGATAGATAAGAGAAAACAAATGAATCGAATTGAATGCTTGATAATTGCTTGCTGCTAAGTATACTTGAGAATTATATACATGTACAGACGGACTTGTACATGTTGACCTGAATAAAAGAAAGGCACGAATTGAACGTGTCGTATATCTGCAAAGGCATGAAAATAACATGTCTTACATCTGATCATAATCTGTCTCATCTGATAGAATCCTGCTAGAGCATGCATATGGTCTCGGACAACTCGTGTACGAGTTAAATTTGTCTCTCGGGTGGTATCTGGGGGCGCCTGGAACCGCTCGGCCTAGGAGAGATTATGAGCACACTGGCTGCAAGGACCCATGTTAAAAGTGTAGCCGATATCTGAGTCCTTAGCGACGAGCTGAACCCAAGAGAGTCACAACAGCTAATCATGGGTTTCCCATGGACCATCATATAGATAGGTGTGGATTGGTGCAGAGCTGAACCGGAGAGTCACAGCTGCCAATCGGTCTGCATGTGTCTATCATATATTTTGCTAAGAGCTAACGATGCAGAGATGAACAGGAATAACAATATTGGTTTTATAATGTTTATGCTAATCCTTGTCTTGTGCAGGGATGGACGGTCGGCTATGGTAAGAATCACTGAAAAGTGATACACATGTATTGCTTGAGTTTGCTATATGAATTGCTTGAAAAGATAAATCTGTTACCAAGAAGTGCCATGTTCTGCTAAAGAAAAGATGTGATATCATGCTTGTAATCTGACCCTTAGAATATCTTGAATCAAAGAAAAGATATGATATCGTGCTTATAATTGTCCGTAAGAATTGCTTGATCAAAGAAATGAATATGCTCATGAAACACGCTGCGTACTGCACATGAAATGATTTGTCATCGTGCTAGAATTGATTAGTCCCCTGTATGTTCGAAATAAAATGAAACAAATGTTGACTTTTCAAAGATATGTTTTCAAAAATAATGTAAACTGTCTCTGTATGCATGAAATGAACATAGGTAAAGAGTAGCAAGATCACATCACAAGAAACGTTTTCTCACTAATTGAACAGTGATCGTTTCAGACAAATGTAGCTCTTTGTTCACACATTCACCAGTATGCTGATATACTGACCCACCATCAGTCTGCATGCAGGTGCACTATGCATCGAGAAGGATAGTCCGAAGCGATAGCCCGAGCCTCATCCTCAGGAGCCAGAAATCAGAAGAGATGCCAAGAGATGATATCTGTTATAAGAGTTTGGTTTTGTATATAAAAGGATGTAATGTATGGGAACGGGATCATTATAATCTGTAAAGTTCTGAGAGAATATGATATTGTATCAGAGAGAAATGAGAGCTTGTAATCTGTTCAAATGAAATCAATAAAGAGAATTGTTTCTTGTTACCATTGTGTTCAAAGCATGTATTCTAAAATATGTTCGCTGCTGCTTCAATCATCTGCGATATGTTCCGCTGCGTATTGTCAACCTTGTCTATCTTGTCTTGCTTCAGGTCTCGGCCTTGTATAAGCGCAACTTAGGCTTGCACGGCATCACGCCTTAGCGAGGACGAACGGTCCTAAAGAGCCCGAAGCGAGGACGAAAAGGACTCTGCGGGATCGGGGCGTGACAAAGTGGTATCAGAGCAACACGATCCTCTGGCCAATTTTGATTCAATTGAATTTGTACATGTCTTCTGATCGAAATTTCGTTGCCTACTCGATATCAATAATGAGATGAACATTCCATACAATAAGTCCGTAAATATTTTTATGAAGCCGGCATATGTTTTATCGATTTGATTGATTGAGATTGAAATGCTTAAGTGAACAAGAGTTTTGATATGATCTTAATTGTGATTTCATGGATTGATGATGGCGTAGGATGAGGACTATCGCTGCTAAGGATATCGTGAGTTTCTCCTTAAGTTTCAAGGACGAAACTTCTTTTCGGTGGGTAATTATGTAGTGCCCCGCTCCGCGAAGGCACTAGATAGACAGAAAGATCGGATTGCTGGCTCTGCAACAGAAGATGATTAATCTGGATGAGTGGACGGAGTCTTATTTGCTGATTCGCTTGCGCCTTAAGAATCTGAGTTTTTGATTGAATGCTTTTGTTAATAACAAGATGATAAATCATTGAGTACGCTTTAAGAGAATTTACATGTTGCCTCGCCAAGAAATAAATGTTGCCTTGATAAACAGAACCTTGTCATGCTAATAAAAAGACTCGTTGCCTGCTAATAAGAACTGAAATAATGCTTGTCATGCTTGATAGGATAAGAGAAAACAAATGAATCGAATTGAATGCTTGATCATTACTTGCTGCTAAGTATACTTGAGAATTATAGACATGTACAGACGGACTTGTACATGTTGACCTGAATAAAAGAAAGGCACGAATTGAACGTGTCGTATATCTGTAAAGGCATAAAAGAACATATCGTACATCTGATCACAATCTGTCTCATCTGATAGAATCCTGCTAGAGCATGCATATGGTCTCGGACAACTCGTGTAAGAGTAAAATTTGTCTCTCGGGTGGTATCTGGGGGCGCCTGGAACCACTCGGCCTAGGAGAGATTATGAGCACACTGGGTGCAAGGACCCATGTTAAAAGTGTAGCCGATATCTGAGTCCTTAGCGACGAGCTGAACCCAAGAGAGTCACAGCGGCTAATCATGGGTTTTCCATGGAGCATCATATAGATAGGTGTGGATTGGTGCAGAGTTGAACCGGAGAGTCACAGCTGCCAATCGGTCTGCATCTGTCTATCATATGTTTTGCTAAGAGCTAACGATGCAGAGACGAACAGGGAATGACAATGTTGGTTTTATAATATTTATGCTAATCCTTGTCTTGTGCAGGGTTGGACGGTCGGCTATGGTAAGAATCACTGAAAAGTGATACACATGTATTGCTTGAGTTTGCTATATGAATTGCTTGAAAAGATAAATCTGTTACCAAGAAGTGCCATGTTCCGCTAAAAAATAGATGTGATATCATGCTTGTAATCTGACCCTTAGAATGTCTTGAATCAAAGAAAAGATATGATATCGTGCTTATAATTGTCCGTAAGAATTGCTTGATCAAAGAAATGAATATGCTCATGAAACACGCTGCGCACTGCACATGAAATGATTTGTCATCGTGCTAGAATTAATTAGTCCCCTATATGCTCGAAATGAAATGAAACAAATGTTGACTTTTCAAAGATGTGTTTTCAAAAAGAATGTAAACTGTCTCTGTATGCATGAAATGAACATAGGTAAAGAGTAGCAAGATCACATCACAAGAAATATTTTCTCACTAATTGAACAGTGATCGTTTCAGATAAATGTAGCTCTTTGTTCACACATTCACCAGTATGATGATATACTGACCCACCATCAGTCTGTATGCAGGTGCACTATGCATCGAGAAGGATAGTCCAAAGCGATAGCCCGAGCCTCATCCTCAGGAGCCAGAAATCAGAAGAGATGTCAAGAGATGACATCTGTTGTAAGAGTTTGTTTTTGTATATAAAAGGATGTAATGTATGGGAACGGGATCATTATAATCTGTAAAGTTATGAGAGAATGTGATATTGTATCAAAGAGAAATGAGAGCTTGTAATCTGTTCAAATGAAATCAATAAAGAGAATTGTTTCTTGTTACCATTATGTTCAAAGCATGTATTCTGAAATATGTCCGCTGCTGCTTCAATTATCTGCGATACGTTCCGCTGCGTATTGTCAACCTTGTCTATCTTGTCTTGCTTCAGGTCTCGGCCTTGTGCAAGCGCAACTTAGGCTTGCACGGCATCACGCCTTAGCGAGGATGAACGGTCCGAAAGAGCCCGAAGCGAGGACGAAAAGGACTCTGCGGGATCGGGGCGTGACACCAGAGCACACAAGTACAAATCTGTAACATCAAGATGATGCAGCAGCAACAAGAAGATACCTTGGTATTAGGTAATAGCAGGCCCCGTTTATAGTTATGCAGTAGAGCCTATAGGGTGATGTATCCAACCTTATGAAGATAGGCAAATCTGTGCATATTCTTGTAACAATAAGTGCATGTGTGCATCTGGGTAGGTAATTATTTGAGTATGCAACAGTACATATAAAGGGATAATTGGATATGTAGGTTGATAGTGGCAATATGTATACATGAGAAAGATATCTCAGATAGGGATATAGGATGCAGTATTCAGTTAATTGAAGAGGGTGTCAAGAGTAGGCAATATGATCAACTGCAGACAACAGCAGTTATAGAAGTTATAGGTAGAATATGGTAATATCCTAGTATATTCAATGGTATCAAATTGGTAGGGATGTCCAAGTATAAGGTAATAGGGGAAAGGAATATACTGTTATGGGTATAGGTGTTTGTAGGAGAGGACTGTGCTCCTATATGTACACAGTTTTGGGCAAGGAAGTGTTCCAGTTTGGTGGTAGGGTATATCTAGGAGGCAGCATTGAGGCTATGTGACAGGGTAACACATGTGTGCAGTAAGGGACCCAGTACAGTACCAAATAGATGGGTCCTTAAAGAGGTAGTTGTATATAGATATAACAGAGTTAAGATAACTAAGCATTAGTGTGTGCAAGATACTAACATATGGCAGTAGTCGTAGGTAAGAAGGGTGTAGAATTTCAAACCCCAAACTAGACTGTAGTGCCAGTTTACAAACTCAAACCTATGAGCAGTGAACATTGATATGTAATGGAGATGAATAAAGTAGAGCAAACTAAAATAGACAGTTTAGGTGTAAATATACATCAGTTTATGCCAAACTAGGTATGCAGGGAAGTAGCTGCAGTATTAGTAGGTAATTACAGCATTTCCATTAGATGGGAGCAACAAGCAATTGTTGCAGCTGTATGCAAGCAGCATTAGAAATAGGGGTGTCCTAGTTTCTTGTAGGTTGTGTATCAGGAGAGGAAGGCAATACCTGTGTGTGAGTGTCATGTTTGCAGGTATAGGTAACCCTTGGTTGTGTGTGGTAGGTAGAGTTTGGGTTAGGATATTGTTGTCAAGGTTTTGATACTAATAGTTATATGTAATACGAGTGGACAATATGGAAACTTAGCATAACCATCTAGTATAAAACCAAATTGGCTAGGATTTGACCTAGAGACTTAAAGACCAACTAGATAGGTTATTCTTGATTTCAAATGATTTATTGACATTGAAATTGTATAAATATGTTACTTCGACCTCGATACAGATTTTGACCCATACCAGCGGCTTATGACCCCGGGTGAGTACATTTATTATTTGTTTCCAATATTGTTAATTACTATATTGTATTGTTAGTTGTATGATATCCAATTCTCGACACACTCATTATACGGATAGTACATCTTGAATTTTGTTCAAATTATGCCATTTCTTGTTTGTCGTATCGGGACAGGAAAGTACCAAGTAAAGTGTGATCAGACCCGTAGACAATGCTTTACTTTATTTTTATGTTAGTTAGACAGTGAGGATGCAAATTCTATGTAGACTGTGCGATGTAGTGTCCCAGCCGATCATATATCGAAAGGAGTACTTCAATACACTTAGATAGCTATGGTTCTTTTTTCACTCTTTACATATTCTCACATATTTCATGTTTCATATATTACCATGTTATAGTTGATTCTATCATCATGTATGTTATGACTAACCTCTATTTATAGTCGTTATCATATACTTGGAAATGCACTCAATGAATTGTACTCGTTCCATCGTGACTCGGTAAACATTTTAGGTGACTACGATGAGGGCGGATGCCCTACTCATTACGGTCCATATGGAGGAAATATAGCCGAGCCTGACCTTACATTACAGGAGAAATTTGCAGCACCTGACCCAGTTGCCAATGCTTAGTTAGATTTAATTTGTTTAGAGGTCGGATTTGTCTCCAGATTTAGTGACTATTGCTATTTGACTTGACTGGACATATAGTTTTGGAGTTTATCTAATTATGGATTTATTACTTTATATTTCTTTTTTTACTCCATCTATTTAGAGCTGTGATTGAGTATTGGTTTGGTTATATGTTATTGTCCTCCCAAGTGGAGTGTATATATATATATATATATATATATATATATATATATATATATATATATATATATATATATATATCTTGCGTGGGTTGCTCATCATATTGTGATTATACAGCATTTTACCATCGACACGGCGTAGTAGGGCGTGCCCACGATTCATGTTCAAATTTGGATGTGGGTTATGACAGTCTTCTATATGGGTGATCACACTCTAACGAGGGAACCATATCTAATTCTAAAATTTTCGATATTCTTCCAAGTTACTCCATTCATTTTGATTGAGAACCCTTATCTTCCTCAATAAACCAATTTAAACTATGCTATACTTCTACCCCATCTCTATCTAATTATAGATAAAATTGTAGAATTGTTGCAGTCCATTGCTCCTAAAGTCTCTCATTGAATTAAGTTGCATATATGAATTCTATACTACCAGTCTAATCTACTCGGCCAATCTAATAGAGCCGTCTATCCTACCTCTATTACCTTAAACAATCAATCATGCTAAGATGTTCAAATAACTACCTTCTATTTTATGATAAAATACAACCCAAAGGAGTGTCATGCACGAGTATTCGTCCTTCCGAAATAGGAAAATGAGAGAATTCATAGTAAGGAGTTCAAGAAAATGATCGAATGCAATTTTCAATTTCCAAGGACGATAGAGGAAATTAAAAGAATTTTCAAAGCAATTGTAGATTGAGATCCTAATTACTATCCCATCGCAGGCCCGTTCGGTACAGTAACGTAACAAAAATGGCTAACTCAACCTACATGGGCCACCAAAATATATGTAATGCCCTAGTCGCAAAATACATAGGACTAGGAATGCGTACACATGCCAGCTACGTATCAAGTGGACTTCAGTCCATCTCGAAAATGTATAAGTTGTACAGTAACGGCCAGCTATCTATCACTAATCAATACTATCACTAAGTCTCAATCATGGTAATATAGAACACAAGAATGGACAATGTATATCATGGTGTGCACCCATGCTACACTTCCAAATAGACTCAAAAGAAATATTATGAGTCTACAAATACTAGGCTAACAAGCAGAATGCAAGTAAAAGAAGAACATATAAACGCAAAAGATACGAAAAAAATAGCAATACCATCATGATCTGTAATCTAACTCCGCTTAGTCAACTACCTGGAGAGATCAGCATGTCCTTATGGGACATAGCAAGATACATAATAACATGTCGAATATAATAGCATAAAACATAAAACATGCATGGAAGACAGAAAATAGTACAAAAGGACATCTAAGAAGTGATGTCATAGAGAAGCATAATACTGTACATGGCTAAAAAGTAAATCAAGTCACTTCTATAGACTGTTGTCAAGGCAAGCACTTCCAATCTATAGTCTCAAGTGTAGTCTAAAGCAAACGACTCTCAAGAATAGTCAAGGTAGCTAATCCTAGTGTAAATCTCCTCGCTAAGAGAAATACAAGGGTCAAGTCAATCCTATAGACTGTAGCCAAGGCAAATGCTCCCACTCTATAAAATATCTCAAGTCAAGTCATGTTATGTCAAGTCAAGAGAATAATGGCGTAGGACTAGGAAACTCTATCTCAAGACACATTAACACGAAGACCAATATAACACGTAATTAAAAATATAATAGAAATTATATACGTGCTGGTAATAAAAGAAAGGATGTAAGAAACATGAACCTGACTAATATCATGAAAAGAATAACAGAAAAATAAAGGGCATGCATATAAAACATAATATACAAGTTTACAAGGTATACTTGCTTGTCTTCTATAACTATGCGTACTGCAGTCCAACTCTAATATCCCTGTCACTCCGTCACATTCTCCTAGAATATTCATTCATCAATCGATGACACATCTATGGCATACCATATATGGACTAACCATATATAGACCAATAATATTTATATACCAAACTAGTCACGATAACTACCCGACTTAATCTAACATATATCTTTAAATCTACCCAATAAGTAGTACTTTAATAACATAAAATATCATATTTAATTCTAAAAATAGTTAGAAATATTTTATTATAATATTTAGTGTATTATATTCACAAAAATGGCTACCAATATCTCATATTGATTTTACATCATAGTCATTGACTTGGTTCCTAATTTTTGTCTTAAAACCATAAATTTTAACAAACTTTAATCCTAGAAAAATTACTATTAATATTTAAAAATATGTTATTCATACCAAATTATGCACAACAATTAATTAAGATAAGTCTCATGAAGTTCCCAGTCGATTAGACACATAGATCATATGCTTTTCAGTAATCCGACAATAATACGATAAACTCGAATTTTATTAAAATATAAAGTCTCATTTAATGCTACAAACATATATTCAATGGAAAGCTTAGGATTTAGAGTCTTACCAAAAATACGAGAGAATTGCTCCGTAAGTTGTCAAAAGCTCGCCTACGAAAGAATTGGTTCTGTCTGGACATATTTTTGAAAAACAGATGTCCCGGACAAACCGTGAAGACCACATGGATGGCCAATTGGAAATTAAAGTAGACACACATGTCTTTCAATTAGTTTTGGTTTCGTGAGAAACGGACGTCGAAAAGAGGATCAAACCTCGTGTACAAGTCAGCATACCTGCTGTGACGAATTCAGCACAAGTTCTATCGACTATGGGTGCCTTTTGTACGTTGTGCCGACCAAAATTAGGGCTGAGGCTCCTCAGAAAGGTTCTAGGGTGTTAGGGAGTGTCCTAGGATCTAAATGAAGGTGGTAGAAGGGTCTGAGGTGGTCGAGAAGATGGATTTCTTATGGTTAGAATAAAAAGTAAAATAAGAAAGAGGGAGATGTACGCTTGGTATAGAGATTCTAAGGAGATATGGGGCCGCCAATGATGGTTTAAATATAAATATTTAATGTATTGAGGGTTGGGATTCATTAGGAATTGGATTGGTAAGAGTTGTGGAGATTTGATTGACCAATCAAAGATTCACCAAGATATATCTCAATGAATCTAAATAGTTCCCTAATTTGCAAAATCAATCTTGGGTTGTAAAATCTTCTAAAAACTATCTAAATTCATCCTAATATGTTTTGGTAACCTATCATAGGCTCAGCCATGGCTAGTTGGACTAGTTCTAGGCCGGTAGGATTTATTGAACTGAAATAGGCTCCGAAAGTCTAATTAATGGGTCGTGTGTGCCATTTGAAAAAAAATAGCACATGGAAACTTGATTGAGTGAGACACCATTGGCATGTGTGTCATAGGCTCAAAATAGGTCAAAACCATATATCGGGTCAAAATATTTGGATCGAATTTGTGCCTCAAATCAAAATTGAAAAATACATTGTATTTATGCGAAAGCAAAAATGACCATTTTGACCCTAAAGTTGTTTAAGAAAAACATAATACAAGGGAACACATTTGAGTGGGACATGATATGCCAAAATGAAGGGGCTCGTCTAGAACACGAATAGAAACTTGTTTCGAGTAATTGGCTAATGCTATGCTTCAAAAATTAAAGCTACAAGAAAGTATATTTATAATCAAAATTTAAATATAAAATATATTTTAATAAAAAAAATTATATTAAATAAAAAATAATCCAAAAATTAGGGTGCTTACACAAGCATTCAGATGGCACCATACGAGGCGCTCTACGAAAGGAAGTATTGATCTTCGATATGTTAGGATGAAATCGGAGAGCGACAAGTGCTCGGACCGGAACTGATAGAACAGCCGTCGACAAGGTCTGCATGATTCGAGATAGACTTCGCATTTTGCAAAGTCGATAAAAGAGTTACGCGGATCTCCATCGTCGATCGCTAGAATTTTTTGTAGAAGACCACGTGTTTTTGAAAGTATCCCCGATGCGGGGGTAATGCATTCGGAATTAAGGGCAAGTTAAGTCCAAGAATTGTAGGCCCTTTGAGATCCTCAAGCGAGGAAGTTGTTGCTTATCGGATTGCACTACTTCTGCCTTGGCTGAAGCATGACGTCTTCTATGTTTCATAACTTCAGTAGTACGTGCATAATCCAAGGCACGTAGTTAGTTTCAATCATTGGAGCTGCGTGTAGACTTCTACTCCAATGAGCCTATTCAAATTCTGGATCGTAAGGAAAAAGTTTACGAAATAGGTCATATCCTTGGTTCGTGATGGCGTAACCATTCAGTTGAAATGACATATGAGATGGAGGTAGAGATGAAGGAGAAGTACCCTTCGTTGTTTGTCTAATTCGCGGTAAGACACTTGTTCTTATGTTTCGGGACGAAACTTTTTCTTAGTAGTATATATGTAGTGCCCCATTTTCTTTGGGCAGCACACTATGTAATGGTCAAAGGTGAGTCAGACTCGGTCAAAATTTAGATGGCTAGTCTGACTTAGTCAGGAGCTTGGTATACGAAAACCCTTTGTGGCATCAAACAAATTGATTTACACAAATGCCATAAGAACCATTCCAACAAATAGATCGACTTTTGTAGGAATAAGTCCTAGATGGAGCAGACTGCATCTCGGTAAGTGAGTTCTATATAAGAGTCCCTATAGACCGGACTGCTATTAGTTTTCAAAGTTTTTGCTGATTGGTTTTGATGAATGTGTTTTCGTATCGATTTCTGCATTCATTCTAAGAATTTTGAAATGGAGGATTGAAGAATGGATTCTAATAAAATTTTGATGCCATTGTCGAGCTCGCGTAACTGAAGTTTGATTTGTTGCAAAGCGATCTTCGACTCTAAGCACATTCAAATAATTGGTGGGTGGTTCGGCCCCTTCTTTTCTACTCATGTCGCAAATGAAATTCTTGTTGCCTTGAATATGATCAAATTGAAGATGCCAAGTTAAATACATGTACTTGAGATAACTAGCAATTTAGAATAGTTTTACTCTGAACTCAAAATGATAAGCATCGCTCTCGAAGCAAGTAGTTCAGGTTCAGAAACCATGAAATTGCTTAAGAACCTAGAGTTATAAGCTTTGCACTCTTGAGCCAAAAGTTAAGGTTCTAGAAAAGAGAGAAACTATTTCACGTGATCGAATTAATAAAACATCGGTTGGGGCATGGTGCTTCGAGATAATTGGTGCCTACAGAACGTCAAATCAGAAGTATGACTTTGAGAAAAAAGAATTGTTGCATGAGTAAAATAATAATACTGCTTAATTTGGTTTCGTGGCATGTATCAGTTTCATATTAACTGTTTGCACACTTACATGGTATGGACAACTTATGCACAAGGTATGGCTTTCCTTAAAATGGTATCTGAGGCACAAGACCAAATCGACGTTGGAGGAAAGTAAGATTCATGCATCGACACGAGACATTATGGGACCTCTAGCTGGGCTTGCAATCTAAGCTGATAGGGCACATCAAAATGCCATATGTTAGTCCATCATAGTGTCGTAACACCAATGATCACATATAAGATAGTAGCATGCACATATATTGCCTTATACAAGTGTTAAGTATTATTTTTATTTCATGCAGGGACGAGCATGACAGGTAAGAAATGATATGAAATGTTACGCTTTACTATTTTGATTATGCCATTGATATGAACTAAAATTCATCTAGTTTTAAATAGCAAGATAACTTTGAATGCATGCCTACCTTAACAAGTAGTATCAGTTTTGACGAGTGCGTTCGTCCCGCTCGCTAGTGCATTCCCAAGTCTACTAATACTCCAACCCCACTGGTGACGAGAGCGTTGAGGGCGCACGGTGCTAGACTCCGGCTGAAGTTCGGGGAGACGTTTTGAACTCTTTATATTTTGAAGTATTTTAAAGCCAATTTATCTCAAGCCTGCAAAGTATAAAAGGGTGTAAATGTATGGAACTTGTCGAGTGTTTTTTTATTTTTTTCAATCAATTGTAGCCGCAATGGCATATCCAATATAATTATGACTTGCACTTCATTGCAAGCTATTAATGAAAAGTATATTTCCTTCTTCCTATACAACGCGTTCAATTCTCTACAATTTGTGAAGTTTCAACTTGATGTTTCAAAAGAATTATCAAATGCAATGTTCTTCCTTGTACAAGTGCAATCTAGACTTATACGGCATCACGCCCAACAAGAACGATCGATTCGACAGAAATCGATGTGAGAACGAATGGTTTGTCGAATCAGGGCGTGACACATATCTCCTACGAAATGCTCTACATCTTCAAATAGAAATAAATACGTAAGTGCAAAAGAGTTCAAAACAAAACCTAATGCTAACTTAAACAGCTGTCAAAATTTTGGCAGTCCTTATAATAGTCAGAACTGCCAAAACTTTGTCATAGGACTGCCATCATAGTCCTTATACAAAAAAAAACTTTATATATTTGAATTGCCAAAATTTTGATAGTAATGACTATTGCAAAATGTCGCATTTTGGCAATTATAAGACTACTAGTTGAAATTTTTGCTAAATTTCAACGATTGAAAGGAGAAAAGTCTACATTATGTTATTTGGGAGTTTCACAAATACGATGTAATATATTCAACGAATCGATACTTTATTGAATTTGTTCTTTATTTTCACTTATAACATTGCGAGCCATTTTCATTGGAGAAAAACCAAAAGCTTGAGAAGCTTGATCATATAATTTGTGAGAATGCACGACCGAAGATTTATCGAAGATTCACCACGTGTGATCGAATAATATAGATTTGTTAGGATTTAGAATTTTAGACCATAAATATTAATTATTTTTAGGTTTAGGAATTTGGAAAGAAAAAAGAAGACAAGTGAAAGAAGTCAAAAAATACTATAGTTGGTATTGTCCCATGACCATTTTTAATAGCATTTTGGGTATTAAAATATGACCATCATTTGGAAAATTTGGGATGCCCCCTAACGAATTTTGCAGTGCCTCAATGATCTTGTTTTGTTGGTACTAGAAATACATTAATAGTACATATTAAATGTTAGAATCATTGAATCAATGATCTACTAGACACAATAATCATATGTCTGGTGTGTGTGTAAGCCCCTGATTTTCAAAAAAATTTTAAACTAGTGTTAATTAATTATTAAATGTCATTATTGGTTTTAAAATAATTTAATATGATTTTAGGAATTTTCTAGAATTTTTAAATGAATTTTTAATGAGTTTTAAATACAAAAAATATCATTTTACAAATATTAGAATTGTTTTAATATGGTTTTGCAATTATTAGAATTGTTTTAATACTGTTTTGTAATAAGTAGAATTGTTTTTATATCAATTTGCAATTTTTAAAATTGTTTTAATGTGGTTTTGTAATTTTTACAATTGTTTTCATAGCAGTTTGCAAATTATGAATTGTTTATGCAAATTATAATTTGCATTCAGTTAGGGTTGGGACCTAAATGCAATTATCTAAAACCTAGGGACTCTAGTGCAAAAACCCTAACCTACCTCCGACGACCGGACAGCTGCCGACGACCGGCCAGCTGCTCCCCCCCCCACGTCCCGACCGACTTCGACCGACCTAAAACCCTATAAAAAAGACCCCCTCTCTTCCCCCAACCCAAACCACGACCAGCCCCGACCCGTCTCCGCCCAGCTCCGCCCGTCTTCCCCAATTAAACTCGCCTAAACCCTAACTCCGACGATCCCCTACGCCACCTCTACAGCCGTCGTCGTCGACAACCACCACCACCCCAGCTTCGCCACAGCACGGCGAGTCGATCGCCACCGCTGCGCCACGACGCCGACGCCCCCAGCGCGATCGCCCACTCTTCCACGCTCGAGTTCGTCGGACACGTACGTAGCAGTCTCCATTTCGTATCGTACGTGTCTTGTTTTCGAGTATGTTGTTCGCCAGGACACGACGACCCCAGCCCCGTACTCGGACACGAATAGATCGTGTCGTGCGTGTCGTGCAGTGCATGGACACGCCGACACGTGTCAGATTTCATATTCTCGTGTCCTGGACTGTATGGACACGAGACGAACTGAATAATTAGCTATCGGGTTTAAAACGTGTTATCGGGTTTTAAAACCCATTAAACCACTTAGTTATCGGGTCTGGGCTCTTCCCAACCCGATATTTCTGTTTAGGTTTAAAATAATCTCAACCCCCGTTTTAACAGCCACCCGAACCCGACCCACTGGCCAGCCCGAGCTCATTAAGCTCACCCCTGGCTTATCCAGGAGGCCGAGTTCGAGCCCCCCCCCTGCTGTTTATTTCTTTTCCTTTTCCTTTTTTTTTCTTTTTCTTTTTCTTTTCTTTTTTCTGTTTATATATGTATATATGTATATGTATATATGTATGTATATATTATATATATATTTACTGTTATATATTGTATATATACAAATTATTTATGAATATTATATATAAATATACTTAGGTACATCTATGTATATATATACGTTATTTCTTTTATAAATGTATATATATATATTTTTCTATATATATATATCTTTGCTAGTTAGCATTGTATTATATATAGTGTATATATATCCCTATATATATACTTTTCCTATATATTGTATATATATATATATATATATTATTCCTTTAAATATATGTATTTCCTTATGATATTATATATATATATTGTATAAGTACATATAATTGTACATAACTAGCCTCCATAAAATTTTGTAAAATTACCTACTTACTAATTTTCATGTTTGCATCTTCTATGTGTATTTTCCTGAATAAAATAGTATTATATTCCCTGCTCTTTTTATACTTTGTATTTTTGTACATTTAATTAACTGCAACCATTTGGTGTCCAAACCTAGCATGGGTTTTTTGGGCCCAAATGTGTTTTCACACATTTTAGACTTGTACAAGTCATATTGGACTTGATACATGGTCTTGAGTCATGTATTTGGACTATGGTTCTATATGTACATTGACAAAATTAAGTAAAGTATTAATTATTTAATTTCAGAATTGTACACTTATTGATTTTGAATTTCTAAAAATACTTATCTTGCTATAAAATTCTGGAAAAATACTATTAAGATTCTCTGTTAATTTAGACAATTTAATATAATTTTTATAACATTTTATCAACAGTTTTAACACTGTTTTGGCATATCAAACCAGAACTCATTTTCTATATATTTATGAAAACTGATTTTTATAAAATACTTCTGTTGGGTAATAAATCCCAGAAAAATATAATAAATTTCTATAATTAACAAGGTTTCTGTCAGTATATTTTGCATTTATTGGAGATTTCTAGTATTTTCTAAAATTGTTAGAACACAGTGCACAGAAGTTTATTTTACCAATAATTATGACTAAGTCATGACTTGTGATTTTTGTATTTCTAGTATTTGGATTGCTAACCAGCCTTAATAGGGGGACCCATGTGTTAGTTTAGATGCCAAATCACTTCACTTTGAACCCCTAGGCTAAGTTCACCTAGCCAATGTCCAATTTGGCCTTCTCACATCACTAGTGTATTTATATTGTCTTGTAACTTAGAGTCTGAGTATATATATGTTTTCAGTGCCAGGACACTCTACATCTTAGCTTTATTGTCATTGCATTGCTTTGCTCCAGGCAAGTACATCTACATACTCATTTACTGTCTTTTAATGCTAGAACATGTATTAACCCTGTTAAAAGACTGATCCTTGAGGTAGCAAGTTATGTCTTCACATGTTGTATCACTTTCAGTACCGGCCATGTTTAGTACAGCTCTTATATCTTCACATGCTTCTTACGGGTTCTCAGTACAAGTTTCACTATGCTTTAGACTGCTCTGAGTATTCACATGTTTTATACTGCTCCCAGTATCTCTCACATGTTTTTACTGCTCTCGTATCTCCCACATGTTAAATAACGGGTTAAGGGAAAACTGCTAGTAGTGTACGTGAACATGACCCCCTTCTCCGTATGTACTTACCGCGCTCGGGGACATTCTATATGCGACCTTGCCGTATGTTTCTGAATCTCGCGTTTGTGTATGGATATACACCGATGCCGTTCGTGCACGTGTGGGCACACCAGAAAACTTGACATGTACCACAGTACATCCTATTACCTATTGACCGATTCACGTACATGCTACGGTTTTAAACTTTTAAACTATATGTGGTCATTTGTAGAAATGACCAATTAAACCATGATATGCCATGTTCCCTATGTTACTATGATACTATGATCCCAGTTGTACCATGAGGCCATGTTTCCAGTATTTTCTGTTTATAGACTTATCACACCATGTTTCTTGTTGTACATCTCTTTCATGATATGTTCAGTACTTTAGTTGTAGAGGTTTGCTCCCGTCCTGACAGGATAACGTTGTAGGTATACTTACTGAGGAGGAGTTGCTCTGTGATTCGTATTATGGAGTTACTGCCGAGGACCCGGTTTTGCCATACGAGGATGTTCCTGCGGGGAGACTCGTCTAGTTTGCTTAGCTGCTTGGGATACTTAGTGTAGTCATGTATTAGACTATACCATTTTGTAACTGGACATGTATCCAGTTTTACATTTCAGTTTACTTGTACTTGGATATTTTACTATATACGATGATTTTGTGTTTGGAGCATTTATGATTCTTCTTCACTTGTAGAACTGTTAGCACATTTAGTCTTATCTTGTTATTTCTAGAACAGCTTACTGCACTTTATTAAGCGTAGGCTGGACATGGCTCGGCCCGGCCCAACAATTTGGGTAACGGGTCGTGACATGTTTTTTTGGCGGCCCATGCAAGGTCCTGACTAAACTGTTTGGTTACGTTATTGTACCAAGCATGCCTGCAACTAGGAACTTAAGGTAATTAGACAACATTAGGAAAGACGCTTAGAACACTTAGAGGAATGCTAGGATTGCAACATAGGAAATACATCACATGTTTGCTATTATAATTAGATTTTCTTGCATATGATCACTTGCTTTAAATAAGTCCTTATAAGTCTTTTATGTGTAATTTAGATGGTGCTTACTCGCTCGTCCCAGTATATCACCCCCGAGAATGGGGCCCCCCATATCCAGTCAGCTGACCAGTTGACTGATACACCTCCACCTACCACATTCCCCACTCCACAGATCCACAGACCCAGATACCACCTTCCACATCCCAGTCCCAGCAGGCCCCGATACTTCCACCACCCCCTATCACTATACCCACCAGGCTTCCGTCACACTCGACGGGACCCAGCTGCTCACATGATCCAGGGGTTCCTAACAACCCATCAGGAGCAGACTACCCTACTCCGCCAGAGCATGGAGCGTTCTGAGGGACGTCCGTGGTCCCACCACATGTAGAGCCACGGCAGAAAGCGGGGACGGTCAAGGACTTCATGGGTCTGAATCCCAAGGAGTTCTCAGGGACTGAGGGCATAGTAGTAGCTGATGACTGGCTAGATTCTGTAGAGAGGAAGCTTCTGGGAGTTAGGATGCCGGATGATCTTCAGGTCGAGGCAGCAGGATTTCTGCTGATAGACTTAGCCGGAGTCTGGTTCAGAAATGAGCCGTTGTTCGCGAGAGGTAGAGCCACCTGGGACCAGTTCAAGACCCAGTTCAAGAAGAAATTCTTCTCGACCACTGCTAGAGTAGCCATGGGGCTACGATTCCAGAACATCCAGCAGGGGAACCGTTCTGTTGACGACTATGCGGGAGAGTTTAGTCGCCTGAGCCGTTTTGCTCCTAGTCTGGTTGCTGATCCAGAGGAGATGACCCGTAGATTTTGCCATGGTCTAGTTCCAGACATTGGCATTCTTATAGTGGCGAACGGTACGACTGACTATTACCAGAGCCTGGAGTTAGCCCGGAGCATTGAGGAGCGTTCTGTCTAGCAAGAGGCCGGCTTCTGTACACCATGAGGGACCGTCCAAGCGTCAGGCTTTCCAGCAGAGAGCGCCGACGCCACCCCAGCAGACTTACCATCCCCCTACACCACATCATCAGACCCGCCAGTTAGAGCCCCGGGACCCCGACAGCAGCAGCAGAAGGGAGCTTTTTGTGTATACTGCAAGAGGCAAGGCCATGACTCTCTCTGCAGGAAGAGGTTAGGGCAGTGTTTAGCTTGTGGGTCTGCCATCCATCAGATTCGGGACTGCCCAGTAGCCAAGGGACCCCAGGGGAAGACTTATAGCCTAGTCCTTGAGCCGGAGCCGGAACAGGTTTCGGGAGGTTAGTTTTGATCGTAGCCTTAGTCATTTGTTGCATTGCTATGTTAGAATATTGTCGGGTCTTCAATCCTTGTGAATTTCGAGGACGAAATTTTTCAAGGAGGGAAGACTTGTAAGCCCCTGATTTTCAAAATTTTTTTAAACTAGTGTTAATTAATTATTAAATGTCATTATTGGTTTTAAATAATTTAATATGATTTAGGAATTTTCTAGAATTTTTAAATGAATTTTTAATGAGTTTTAAATACAAAAAATATATTTTGCAAATATTAGAATTGTTTTAATATGGTTTTGCAATTATTAGAATTGTTTTAATACTGTTTTGTAATAAGTAGAATTGTTTTTATATCAATTTGCAATTTTTAAAATTGTTTTAATGTGGTTTTGTAATTTTTACAATTGTTTTCATAGCAGTTTGCAAATTATGAATTGTTTATGCAAATTATAATTTGCATTCAGTTAGGGTTGGGACCTAAATGCAATTACCTAAAACCTAGGGACTCTAGTGCAAAAACCCTAACCTACCCCCGACGACCGGACAGCTGCCGACGACCGGCCAGCTGCTCCCCCCCACGTCCCGACCGACTTCGACCGACCTAAAACCCTATAAAAAGACCCCCTCTCTTCCCCCAACCCAACCACGACCAGCCCCGACCCGTCTCCGCCCAGCTCGCCCGTCTTCCCCAATTAAACCCTCGCCTAAACCCTAACTCCGACGATCCCCTACGCCACCTCTACAGCCGTCGTCGTCGACAACCACCACCACCCCCAGCTTCGCCACAGCACGGCGAGTCGATCGCCACCGCTGCGCCACGACGCCGACGCCCCCAGCCGCCGATCGCCCACTCTTCCACGCTCGAGTTCGCCGGACACGTACGTAGCAGTCTCCATTTCGTATCGTACGTGTCTCGTTTTCGAGTATGTTGTTCGCCAGGACACGACGACCCCAGCCCCGTACTCGGACACGCGTAGATCGTGTCGTGCGTGTCGTGCAGTGCATGGACACGCCGACACGGTGTCAGATTTCATATTCTCGTGTCCTGGACTGTATGGACACGAGACGAACTGAATAATTAGCTATCGGGTTTAAAACGTGTTATCGGGTTTTAAAACCCATTAAACCACTTAGTTATCGGGTCTGGGCTCTTCCCAACCCGATTTTTGTTTAGGTTTAAAATAATCTCAACCCCCGTTCTAACAGCCACCGAACCCGACCCACTGGCCAGCCCGAGCTCATTAAGCTCACCCCTGGCTTAGCCAGGAGGCCGAGTTCGAGCCCCCCCCTGCTGTTTATTTTTTCCTTTTCCTTTTTCTTTTCTTTTTCTTTTTCTTTTCTTTTTCTGTTTATATATGTATATATGTATATGTATATATGTATTACTGTATATATATATATATTTACTGTTATATATTGTTATATACAAATTTTTATGAATATTATTAATATATATATTATATATATATCTAATATATAATATTATATATATACTTAGGTACATAGTATATATATATACGTTATTTTATATAAATGTATATATATATATTTTTTTTATATATATATTTTTCTATATATATTATATATATCTTTGCTAGTTAGCATTATATATATATAGTGTATATATCCCTATATATATACTTTTCCTATAATTGTATAATATATATATATTCCTTTAAATATATGTATTTCCTTATGATTATATATATATATTGTATAAGTACATATAATTGTACATAACTAGCCTCCATAAAATTATGTAAAATTACCTACTACTATATTTTCATGTTTGCATCTTCTATGTGTATTTTCTGAATAAAATAGTATTATATTCCCTGCTCTTTTTATACTTTGTATTTTTGTACATTTAATTAACTGCAACCATTTGGTGTCCAAACCTAGCATGGGTTTTTTGGGCCCAAATGTGTTTTCACACATTTTAGACTTGTACAAGTCATATTGGACTTGATACATGGTCTTGAGTCATGTATTTGGACTATGGTTCATATATGTACATTGACAAAATTAAGTAAAGTATTAATTATTTAATTTCAGAATTGTACACTTATTGATTTTGAATTTCTAAAAATACTTATCTTGCTATAAAAATTCTGGAAAAAATACTATTAAGATTCTCTGTTAATTTAGACAATTTAATATAATTTTATAACATTTTATCAACAGTTTTAACACTGTTTTGGCATATCATACCAGAACTCATTTTCTATATATTTATGAAAACTGATTTTTTATAAAATACTTCTGTTGGGTAATAAATCCCAGAAAAATTATAATAAATTTCTATAATTAACAAGGTTTCTGTCAGTATATTATTTTGCATTTATTGGAGATTTCTAGTATTTTCTAAAATTGTTAGAATACAGTGCACAGAATGTTTATTTTACCAATAATTATGACTAAGTCATGACTTGTGATTTTTGTATTTCTAGTATTTGGATTGCTAACCAGCCTTAATATGGGGGACCCATGTGTTAGTTTAGATGCCAAATCACTTCACTTTGAACCCCTAGGCTAAGTTCACCTAGCCAATGTCCAATTTGGCCTTCTCACATCACTAGTGTATTTATATTGTCTTGTAACTTAGAGTCTGAGTATATATGTTTTCAGTGCCAGGACACTCTACATCTTAGCTTTATTGTCATTGCATTGCTTTGCTTCAGGCAAGTACATCTACATACATTTACTGTCTTTTAATGCTAGAACATGTATTAACCCTGTTAAAAGACTGATCCTTGAGGTAGCAAGTTATGTTCACATGTTGTATCACTTTCAGTACCGGCCATGTTTAGTACAGCTCTTATATCTTCACATGCTTCTTACGGGTTCTCAGTACAAGTTTTACTATGCTTTAGACTGCTCTGAGTATTCACATGTTTTATACTGCTCCCAGTATCTCTCACATGTTTTTACTGCTCTCGTATCTCCCATATGTTAAATAACGGGTTAAGGGGAAACTGCTAGTAGTGTACGTGAACATGACCCCCTTCTCCGTATGTACTTACCGCGCTCGGGGACATTCTATATGCGACCTTGCCGTATGTTTCTGAATCTCGCGTTTGTGTATGGATATACACCGATGCCGTTCGTGCACGTGTGGGCACACCAAAAAACTTGACATGTACCACAGTACATCCTATACCTATGACCGATTCACGTACATGCTACGGTTTTAAACTTTTAAACTATATGTGGTCATTTGTAGAAATGACCAATTAAACCATGATATGCCATGTTCCCTATGTTACTATGATACTATGATCCCAGTTGTACCATGAGGCCATGTTTCCAGTATTTCCTGTTATAGACTTATCACACCATATTTCTTGTTGTACATCTCTTTCATGATATGTTCAGTACTTTAGTTGTAGAGGTTGTACTTGCTCCCGTCCTGACAGGATAACGTTGTAGGTATACTTACTAAGGAGGAGTTGCTCTGTGATTCGTATTATGGAGTCACTGCCGAGGACCGGTTTTGCCATACGAGGATGTTCCTGGGGGAGACTCGTCTAGTTGTTGCTGCTTGGGATACTTAGTGTAGTCATGTATTAGACTATACCATTTTGTAACTGGACATGTATCCAGTTTTACATTTCAGTTTACTTGTACTTGGATATTTTACTATATACGATGATTTGTGTTTGGAGCATTTATGATTCTTCTTCACTGTAGAACTGTTAGCACATTTAGTCTTATCTTGTATTTCTAGAACAGCTTACTGCGCTTTATCTTAAGCGTAGGCTGGACATGGCTCGGCCCGGCCCAACAATTTGGGTAACGGGTCGTGACAGGTCAAAGTATTATGATATGCTCCCACTTCTACTCCGGAATAGGAAGCGGTTGTTACAATCCTGCTGGTCTTTGCTGCTCTGTTCACTTGCTGACATACCAAACATCTGGATACATACCTAGCTATTTTCCTTTTCATGCCATTCCACCAAAAGTGCTTATATCCTGGTACATCTTCGTGCCTCCGGGATGAATGGAATAAGGAGAACTATGAGCCTCTGACATAACTTCATGTCGGAGGTCTCCACTTGGTACATAAAGACGGGTTCCGAACCTAAGTGTACCATCCTCGTGTATTACTAACTCCTTCCTGAGGCCTGACTCACACTCTGATCGAAGTTTCTGGATTCGCGGATCCTCTGCCTGGGCTGCTCTGATCCTCTCTACTAAAGTAGACTGAATCTGCAAACTGGCCAAATCCTGTATCTTGCGGGAATATCACCTTAATTCCCATCTCCTGAAGGTCTTCCAAAATATGCCTCTGCGAGGTTAAATAAATGCACCACCTATTCCTCAAAGCATCAGCTACTACATTCGCCTTGCCTGGGTGATACTGAAGATCCACATCAAAGTCCTCAGCAATTCCAACCATCTCCTTTGCCTCATGTTCAGGTCCCTCTGGGTGAATACATACTTTAAGCTCTTATGATCGGTGTAAATCTCCACTCGATCCCCATATAAATAGTGCCTCCATAACTTAAGCGAAAACACTACTGCGGCTAATTCCAGGTCGTGAGTCGGATAGTTCTTCTCATGGTCCCGAAGCTGTCGAGATGCATATGCTATCACCTTACCATGCTGTATTAATACACACCCAAGTCCTTTCTCGGATGCGTCACAATACACTGTAAACCCTCCCGATCCTACTGGAAGGGTCAAGATCGGGGCTGAGATTAATCTCTTCTTCAACTCTTCAAATGATGTCTGACACCCTGCTGACCAAACAAACTCTACGTCCTTAGCGTCAAACGTGTCAAGTGTCACGCCCCAGAACCAGAATACTGGAGAGCGGGGGCAGACATAGCCAACTACGTAATCCCAAAGTACGTTAATACTCTGAAATCACGTATAAGCTGTCAAGACATGGGGGTTACTCTACAAGCCACCAGTCAATCCTACGGTTTAACAATCCTAGGTATCTCAATCACAGGCAATTATACAAGAGCAAAGAGTACGATCATCATACATACAATAGTAAGGCGTCCCAAACCATATATACATGAATGATCACAAAGCCAATACCACAGAACTGAGGACTAGCTAGAGTATTAGTCGTACATGATAAGGACTAGCTATAGTCTAGAATACACATATCATGTTTATGTCCGTATGCTACAATATTAAGGAAAATACCAAAACAAGCTAAACACGTGCTCGGGGCTAAACGTTACAAGAAGAGAATTTACATATCAGTGGAAGAATGAAGAAGAAACCCACTGAGGCACTCTGGTGCTCCGGCTGGTCACGTCGAGTAGATGGTGCGGTAGATCCTTCGGGCTCTTCTATCAGAACCTGGCCATGCAAAACCAGTGGGGTCAGACCCCAAATAGCAAGTACCACAAAGGAGGCCGAACTATGAACTTAAAACCAGCAATCATAGGCAATCAATTAGGGAGAGAAAGCAATAAGTAAAGGAGGATCGAGATTCGTGCAGTACCAATGCACTTATCCCTAACATAGAAAGACAGTAAGTAAATCATCATTTGACATAAAGTAAACTGGAGAACATGCTAAATAAATAGAACTGGGACGGTGATATACGATGGGATGACCATGAGACTATTCAGATAACCAGGTTATAATCCGTAAAAAACAAGGACCGGGGTTGTAACCCTTCGTCTGAATGGAACTTGGTTTCTCCCACCAATTATCGGCAAGATAAAATAAGAAACCAAGACATGTAACAATCATGAACAAGGATCAAGACAAGACTAGACAGATTAAACTTCATCCAACATTCACGGCCAAGCAATAAGTACGGCTTCATACTTTAACTAACTAGGGTTATCACGGCCTAGTTACTAGCAAAATGCAATGAGAATTCCAAGTCCGGTTACCTGTTTGTTACTACCTGAGTGATCCCAGCAAGAAAAGAAAAAAGATAGCAGGATATAGCAGACACACTGTAGTAAGATACATGTGTCCTAAGGTACCACACTCGACGGCGGGCTGGAGTGCGCTCATTTCGACGGATAGCAACAAATCCCATGTATATATATAAGGCCGGGACCAAAGGGGCAACAGGTAACTGGGAAATTTTCCATGAACTACTTGATCAATCTAGTCATTAACCTAGCCAGATTCAGTATGAATCCCTGACCGTGGTACTCAGGGATCATGCCCTAGACATGATGCAAGACATAACAGGACTCGTAGTTTATACAAGCACAATCAATGCAACAACCACGGTGTCCAGGCCAATGAATTAATTTGTCAAGAGTGCGCCACGACGGGCCACTATCAAGCATTGTCAGGGTACTTGTCAAGAGTGCACCACTACGGGTCACTATCGTGTCAAGCATAGCAGTTCAAGTTATCAGGCCAAGTATCAAGTCAGGAGTGCACCACGGCGGGCCACTATCATTATCATGTTCAATTATCATTCCAACATAATAAATAAATTCGGGATTATCAAGTTCGGGACAAAAGGCGTAAGGATATAAAATAGGCGTAAAAATACACAATAGGGGAGGTTACAAGTCACAAGTTAACAGTAAAGATCAAATATAAAGAGAGATAAGAATAATAATAACAATAATAAAATAGCAGGACAAGGCACAGGAAGTAGCCCTGCGGCCCAGGGGTCACTAGAACTCATGCGGCCAATAAGGAGAGCGCATACAGCTTGGTAAGGACAGGGGCATGCGGCTAGGAGGGCAAGGGCGCATGCGGCTAGGGAGTTGGGTCTCATGCGGCCAGCGGAAGAGTGGGCTTCATGCGGCTGGCAGGGAAGGGGTTCTTATGCGGCTGATGGGGGTCCGGGTTCATGCGGCTCGCAGAGCAAAGGTCCATGCTGCTCGATATGGTGGGCGCACATGCGGCTGCCTAAGCAAGAGTGGCGTATGCGGCTAGGTGGTTCAGGATCTCATGCGGCTGGGATGAGACTCAGTTATGCGGCCAACAAAATGAAAGTGGCTCGAGAAATTCAGGCACATGCGCTCGACTCAAATCCATGCGGCCAGAAGTGAAGAGTCTCATGCGGCTCAACGATCACGGCATATACGGCTGCGCCATGCCTAAGTCTTATGCGGCTGGAAGGCTCGTCGCATGAAGGTTCATGCGGTCAAGTGCTACCATGCGGTTAAGGGGTTCCTGCGGTCAGCATAATTCATGCGGCTAAGGGAATCAGAAACTCATGCGGCTAAGCGGGTTCAAAAGTCCATGCGGGTGGATGGATCAAATCTTCATGCGGCTGGGAGTAAGTTCCTGCAGCATAGGCCATGCGGCCAAGTCATGCAGCAAGCTTATGCGGCTAGGAAGGATAACTGGCCGCATAAGAGCTATGTGTCTCAGTTCATGCGGCTGTGAACTGTTTTTTCTCCATCCTTCCGAGAAGAAGAACCACTCAAGCCATGGCTCCCAAGCTCTATGAATCTTTTATCCAGAGTCTAAATCCGAACTTCCATAGGTCAAAATGGGGTAGAACGAAATTCTCTACAACATGGAACCATCAAACAACAAGAATATGTAAGTTTAACAGATCAAAACCCATGAAAACCGAATAGCTCCAAGGTTAGATCTACAACAATCTCGCCATCAAAATAGAAAACTCCAAGTTCTAAACATGCTTAGAATGTAACAAGGAAGAGAATGGAACAAACGAAATAGAAATCGTCCAACATTCGACAAGGTGTACTTGCCTCCCTCCAATGGCTAGGGTTTGGTGGAAAGAAACGAATGAGGGTGAATGAGGAGGAAGAGAGAAAAAGTGGCTTATATAACAAGCACAAGCAATCTCCACCATTCATTCCTCTCCACTAAATCTAAGCCATACACCTCATCTCATGAGAAACCAAACTAAACCAAACCAAACCAAGTCAAAGTGGAACCGAACCAAATAAAACCAAATCCAAGTTTAAACCAAGTCATGAAATCCTACACTTAGGAAATTTTAAAATATCACGCAAATCGATAAATACGAAATACGGCTCAATAAACACGTATTCGTATAAAATATCGATACAGTGAGATGGGTCTCACATCAAGGGCCAAAATCCTGGCAAAGTCTGCCACGAACCTTCTATAGTAACCTGCCAATCCCAAAAAACTACGCACTTCTGCTTCCGTCTTCGAAACTGGCCAATTCTCCACTGCCTCAACCTTCTTCGTGTCTACTGATACTCCTGCTCCAGAAATAATGTGTCCCAGGAACGATATGTGATCTAACCAAAACTCACATTTACTAAGCTTCGCATAAAGTCGATGCTCCCTCAAGGTCTGCAAACGGTCCGGAGATGTTTCTCATGCTCTTCTTCACTGCTGGAATAGACGAGGATGTCATATATAAATACTACAACAAACTTATCCAAATAGGGTAAAAAGATGTGGTTTATCAAATCCATGAATACTGCTGGGGCATTGGTCAGTCCAAATGGCATTACCAGACACTCATAATGCCCATACCTAGATCTGAATGTTGTCTTGGGTATATCCTGCTCCCGGACCCTTACTCGGTAATATCCCTGTAGAAGCATGGAATTTCACAACCAGAAAGCCCATGCGCCAGACACTACATGCGCCAGAGCTCAGACAAATACTTCACAGCAAAGTCGATGAACATGGACATTTGAAAGAGGACTTTTTATTCATATACAAAAGTCTATTACATGTCTAGAAAAGGTTGTACAAAGGAGAATTTCTAAAGGAAAGATCCTAAGTCTACAGCCAGCGGCCACCATGCGCCTCCAGATAGGCGCAGCAGTCACCATGCGCCTAGATAGGCGCAACAGTCACCATGCGCCGCCAGTTAGGCGCAGCAGATACCATGCGCCTCCAACCAGGCGCATCCCACAATCTCTTCAGCAGCTCAGTTATGTGCATCCAGCTCAGTTATGTGCATCCCTTCAGCAGCCCAGTTATGTGCCGCTCTTCCAGCCAGGCTCACCTGATAAGTGCTTCGCCAAGCAAAGCATTTAACCCTCTGGCTGGAACCAAGGAAGAGAAGAGCACCGCAAAGTCTGTGGCCAGGGGAGGCTTCGAAAGAGCCTCCAAAGCCAAAGGAAGACCGTGATCGAAACCGCAGCTAAAGGAGCAGCTTTCAATACAACCAAAGTGGGTAACCCCCACTTTGAAGGAAGAAAGAGCCTAGCACCGCAATTCCGATCTGCGGCTCCTCCGGAATAACGGAGACGAGGCCCGAGCATCCCTATCTTTAGATGCAACAGGCACCTTCCGCCTGCCTCAGAAGCCCTCGACTCCGTCTTTTGGATGTAACAGTCACCTTCAAGTGCATCGAAGACAACACGACGTCTCATCTTCACCTCGGGAGCACTTCGTCGACAGAATGTACCCGCATATCTAAGTTCATATTGGAAGTACGTGAGGGAATGAGAAGCAAACCTCTCTCCATGCCACTATTTATAGGCCGGGCAGATCAAACCCACGTGCCAAGTGGATGGCTCTCCGAATTCCGTGCAATGAATTTGCATTAAATGGATGAACCGGACGCCTCGAATTCAGCCAAACTATTTATAGCACTCGAGAAGCGAGACAGCCGCATCATTAAAGAACATGTCGGATGCGCCAGCCAGACAGTGCATCATACGGACGCGCCCTCCAGCATCAGGCGTATCACACAGACGCGCCCTACAGTACCCGGCGCATCACGGAGGATGCGTCCCCACACATCCCCATACCGAGTGGGACGCCAACTAACGCGCCCACTCAGCTGTCCATCGAACGTCACAAACATTAAATGCTGAACTGACAGAGTTAGCAGCACGCTTCCCAAAGTCTGAACAGTTGACTACTTTTTCAGAAAATGAAGCGTCGGCAACGTCAGCATCATCATGACTTTATTCCGACGGCTACTGCCACGTGGTCACTCAACCGTCCGCATGCGCCTCTACGGCCATGCGTCCAAATCAGCATGCGCCTCAAAAGCCATGCGCCCCAGCTCTCTGATCCCAAAAGACAGAAGGAAAGTCGCCTGCATGCGCCTCAAAAGCCATGCGCCCAAATGGTTTGTAACTCCTAAAGGTTACGAGCCGCAGCCTCCTCCTGCGTCCAATCCAAGGCGCAGCTCACCAGATCACTCCTCTCTACCAAATCCGAGATCTTCGAGCCATGAGTCGACGACACGTGTCCTTTGACTCAACTCGTCCAAGATTTCAGCAACAGAAAGATCTTCTCCTCTGCTACGTGCCGGCTCACAACAGCAGTATGAAGAATTCAACCCCTCGATCAGGACGCATCATCCATGCGCCTCCATCAGCAATCTCCACGTGGCATCCCCACACACCGGCGCATCCTACTATGCGCGCATGAGCAGCCAACCTGCCCAGCTATAAATAGAGGGATCATTTCCTTCTCACCTACGGACAACACACAGAATCCAGAACGAACATACGAAGAATCACCAGAGAGGCAGATACAGACACTCAACGTTTTCCTCCTCTCAGCAAGCTCCAGCACCCAGAGCAATCTACACCTTCAGAGAACCGATAACCGTCGTCAGCCGGTCAACGGAGTCAACGCATTACCACTCGCCATTGGCACTAAGGACCCAGCTTAAACAAAAGTGTACTCCTAGGACTACATCTAAGTATATGTAACACTGTTCTGTTTGTATTAAAATTTTCAATCAAACAATTTTAATGGCAAACAATCCCGATCGAAGATCAATCTTCGAGAAGACACAGGCCTTATTCAGTTGATCAAACAAGTCATCATCCTTGGTAATGGATACTTGTTTTCACTGTCACTACATTCAACTACCGGTAATCAATGCACATTCGCGTCGATCCGTCCTTCTTGGGTACTAAAATTACCGGTACTGCCCCGGGCGATTCACTATCTCGGATAAACTGCTTCGCCTTCAGTTCTTCTTCATGCTGGTACACTTGTCCAACTTTGACTGCGACATTCTATAAACTCTGCCAACCTTAGGCTCCATTCCAGGATTCAACTCTATACAAAACTCCACACTTCTCACTGGTGGTAATCCTGGAAGCTCATCTGGAAAGATATCAAGGAACTCTCTGACTACTACTTGGAATCTGCTCCTGCTCTGCCATTACTTCTGCGACAATGCCCTTGGGTTGATCCTCCAATGTTTGAACAAAGACGAACTTCTCAATGCCAGGTATATTAAATACTACCCTACCTCCTCGACAATCTATCGTCGCGTAACTGCCTCTCAACCAGTCCATGCCTAGGACAACGTCAAAGTTGCCCATAGGGAACTCAATCAAAGATGCGGGCAATAATAGCCCGCTCACTATTACTGGACACGCTAAGCATACTTTGCTAACTCATACGAGCCCATTACCAGTGAGTATATTCATCCTCTCTGGCAATGTCTCGAATTTCAATCCAATACGTGTCGTAAATCGTGCAGATATAAAAGAGTGGGTAGCCCCCGAATCAAACAATGCTATGGCAGGAAAAGAGGTGATAGAAATATTACCTGCAACCACGTCGCCCGAAACTAGTGCATCCTCCAGTAATAAGGTGAAGGCCTGGCCCTGACCTTGCGGAGCTCCCTGCTGCTGCATTCCTCGACCATACTGTTGTTGCGGCCTCTGTGGGCCTTCCTGGTTCTGTGCCTGGCGATACATCTGAGCCTGCATCGGCAGACGCTGGGCTAGTGGCCGTACGGCCACTGTGGGTCCTCTGTTCTGCGCTGCCCCCGGGGCTGGCAATGCTGGAAACTGCTGGACTGGCCCTCCCGGCCTCTGCATCATAGGACAATTGGCAATCCTGTGATCTGGACTGCCACACCTCATACACAATCCGTTAGCTGAACGACACACATCCCTAGTGTTAGGGGTGTCAACGGATGCTTATCGGTACGGACAGGACAATATCCGTATCCGTATCCGAATTTTTTTTGTAATATTCGAATCCGATCCGATATCCGAACGGATATCTCTTTTGACACTCCGAATTCGTATCCGTCTAGTTTAACGGATATCGGATAATATCCGATCCGATTAGCTAAAAAATTCGAATGCTAGTATTCGAATATCCGAAATCCGAAATATTAAAAATTTAGTTATTATCCGAATATCCGAAAACCAAATTCAATTTCTCTACATATTTGAATCCTTTTTTCTGTTGTAAATTGTAATTAATATATATTACTATTATATATAAATTATATTGTAATTAATTTATGTAAAAGTCAATTGAGAATAAAATACTTTAATCTTCTCTATTAATTAATATATTACATATACATTATACTATAATATATATAAAATTTTGGATATCCGAATCCGATATCCGAATTCGATATCCGAAATTTGCAATTTAAAGTCGGATCGGATATTAACGGTTTCGAATACCTTAATATCCGAATTCGTATCCGAAAATGGATAATATCCGAAAAATATTCGGATATCCGAATCCGATATCCGAAATTTCGAAAATATCCGAAAGTTCGAATACGGAATCGGATCGGATTCGAATTTTCGACTATCCATTGACAGGTCTACCTAGTGTGCCCACCCTTACCACAGTAATTACAACTATTAGGTGCCCCTGGCGCTGCTGCTGGTTCCTCGGTTGTTGAGGCCGAACTGGTGCTGTTATCTCTGATACTGCCGTCCTCCGCGGCGCTCCTGACTCATGGATACGGATGCCGAGTGCTGGCGCCGATGTTCGCTGTACTGCTCCTCCGCTCCTACTATGGGGATGAGACCTCTTCTGGCCCCCATGTCTTGTTGCCAACCTCTGTTGGGTGAGTTCATGCCTCCGAGCTGCCGTTAAAATGGTGTCAAAGGTCTGATAGTTGTGCCCTTCTACTAGCTGTAGAACCTCCAAATGAAGTCCTTGCTGAAATCTCATTGCCTTCTCCGGCTCCGTAGCCACCATCGTCGGCGCAAATCGGCTTAGTCTGCAGAACTCCGCTGTATATCCATCCACTGTCTTACCAGCATGTTTAAGACTGATAAACCTCTGTTTTAGCTCATACCGTGCCACCACACCAAAGTACTTGGCCTTGAATCTGGTACTGAAGCTATCCCAAGAAACAGGACGCCCCATGCCAACCTCCTCCGATGCCCACCAGTCGCGGGCGAGATCCTGAAGTAACAACTTGACTTGGTCAACTTTCTCTTCTGCCGGAACCTTAGCTGCAGCCAATATGGCCTCAGTATCCTGAAGCCAAGCATCCGCCGTGATGGCATCCTCCGTGCCATCAAAATATCTCGGGTTAAGTCGGCAAAACCTCCCCGAAGCTCCTGAATCATTCCTGACACTTCTCTCAAGGGCTACTTGCAACCCCTGATTCAATAGCACATTCTGCTCTTGCTGCCGAGTCTGCTGTTGCTGTTGGGCTGCCCACTGACGCTGCTGAGTGGTCAGAAACCCCCGAATGTCCTCCAGAAGTGCTGCGGCATCAGGTACTGCCGTGGCTGTCGGCACCGCTGGGGGTGCAGGAGTTTCTAGAACCTGCGGTTCCACTGGCTCTGATATCTCCTCCACTCGAATCTGATCAGGAGAAGGTATCCTCTCCGACTGTTGCCCCGTCGAGCCATGCTCTACTGGACGCTCCTCCACGTGGGCCTCACTAGCTACTGAGAAGGAAGCACCCCTATAGGGAAAGATACATGATATCAAACGACAGGACGAGGACGATTCGAGGATACAATTCAGGTTATCAATCAAGACGAGAAAAGAGAAATTGAGGCAAGAGGTTCAAAGGGAACAAGTTTGATTGAGACTCCTATAATAGTAACACCCCTCAAGTCTGAAAAAAACAGACCTACATGGGCCACCAATAAAACCTTGTCACGCCCCAGTACCGGAATACGAGGACGGACTAGGCCAGCTACTCCATATGAGGTATATGAACGTCATACGGCGATCGTGGCTGTCGAGAGACAAGGGGGTGTATGCTACATTCAAGTCTCCTATGGTCTTACGGAGCTGCTATGTCTCAATCTTTCAAGCAAGGAAATCATCAAGTAATGAACACATAAGATAAAGCAGTAAGGCGTCCCCGACGCTTCATCAAAATGATCATGGGGATCTAGCTTTATAAGTTAGCTAGTCCAGAGAGTCATAGGTACATAATTGTATTCAGCTGCAGTCTGATTTAAATATAAATTATGCAAAGACAAAATGTCCAGAATAGCCGGCTAAACAAGTGCCGGTGGCGAAATGTCAGTACAGAAGTAAAGATACTAGAGTGGTGGAGAAGAAACCCACTCGAGTCCCCCGCCAGCCATGCTCCTAGTATGCACCATTGACGTCAGGGAGGAAGGTCGGATCCTCAGGCTCTGCTACGAGATCTGGCCAAACAAAACCAGCGGGGTCAGCCCCGAATAGCAAGTACCACAAGGGAGCACAAAAAGTGAGATAAAATCCAAATCAGAAAATAATAAGAATAATAACGGCTTCCGGTCGTAACCTTGGTCCATAGCCTGTCCTAGCACGAAAGCCCAACCCAACAACCAACAAGGACATGGGTTGGACCACGCACCATGACAGTCCATGTCCCTTGGCTACTAATCGGAAGTTACAAGGCACAAACAAGTCGTTTTCAATCGGCCAATCATTCCTTCGGCTTTCTACATTTGGCAGAGTTATCCCCGCGGTTCTAGTAAAAGAAATCCTCAGATCGTGTCAACCCAGCAGGGCTAGCCAAACCAATATATATAAATATATGCGTAGCTCTTAGTTTATGCACCGGTCCCTCGTGAGGCCACCGTGCTAAAATATAAACACATAGCACATCGGAGTCGGATATAGCCATTTGCTATAGGCGAATGAAACCATATCCGTGGATGCCAACCCGACACGTCAGGACTGGGCCTGGGTGGCTAGTATGGCATGATCTCGGGATTCTTCCCTCCCAATGCATCTACCAAGTTAGTTGCCTAGTTAATCCCTAGGTTATCCTTGGAGTTCACATGTTGGTCACAAGCTTACTCCCTAGATGTCGTACATTGTACGAGTACCCCAAGGAGGGTTCCATACGGGCTCAGGGAGTCATACGTATGTGCCCCCTTCTTGGTGTAATGCAACACTCAACAAGTACCACATCATTGATACCTGACAATTCATTATGTAAACACTGGACTCTTGGTTGTACTGGCGGGTATCACGTAGGAACACTTAGCACATAGGATAGCACTTCAGTGCTCACATAGGTTGTACCATAGTACACACATAGGTTATCCAGCACTTGTATAGGAATTCAGATAGAATGAGGACCATACACATCATGTGGCCAAGGGTCATGTGACAAAACATGCAGCTCTCGAGACTGCATGCGGCCAGGGAAGTTCAAGTGACTAGATGCACTCCACCAAGGCTCATGCGGCCAGACTGCTTGAGACAGACCGCATGCAGCCAGGGCGAAGAGGAGCGCATGCGGCTCGCGGTAGCAAAGGCGTATGCGGCCAGGGGCTCAAAGGCGCATGCGGCCAGGCGGGCGAGCTTATGCGGCTCGCGGAAGCGGGCTTATGCGGTCGGATTGTGAAGTAGCCTATGCGACTGAGAATAGGAGCGGCTCATGCAGCAGTGAGGGAAAAGTCCATGCGGTTCGGACTAAACAGGGGGCATGCGGCTCGAATGGGCAGGGCGCATGCGGCCAGAGAATGAGACTAGCTTATGCGGCTGAAAATCAATTCTTCATGCGGCTGGGAGTCATATCCCTGCAGCATAGGCCAGGCGGCCAAGTAATGCCGCAAGCTTATGCGCCCAGAAAGGGAACTTGTCGCATGCAAGCTATGCGGCTAAGTTCCTGCGGCTGTGAACTGTTATTCTTCTCCATCTTTCCGGGAAGAAGAACCCTTCAAGCCATGGCTCCCAAGCTGCATGAATCTTTCATCCAGAGTCCAAATCCGAACTTCTATAGGTCAAAATGGGGTAGAACGAAATTCTCTACAACATAGAACATCAAAACTCGAAAATAACCAGATTTAATAGATCAAAACCCATAAAATCCGAAACTACTTCAAGCTTAGATCTACTCAAATCCGTCCATCAAAATCGAAAATGCTAAGTACTAAACTTGATGAGGATGTTAAGAAGAACAAAATGGAACAATAAAATCAAAGAAATATCAAAGATCACAAATCTCCTCTTTGAGCAAGTTGTACTTGCCTAAGTGGGTTGGTGGTTGAGGAATTGAATGAAGGAGTGAATGAGGAGAGAGAGTGAGGAAGAGATTATAAATAGGGGTTGGGGTTTGCTTAAGGAAACCCTAATCTCTAATGACATGCTTCAAGCTACATGCAACAATTAATCGAAAATTAAATATAGATTGGGCACATGCTAAATACAGGATAATTATGTAAAATATATATATCGGGATTGGGGAGTGACATGCTAGTTGCAATTTCTAGAAACAGACCCTAGTCAGGTTTTAAGTTATTTAATTAATCTAACGAAATCCGTCTAACGTCGTAAACTATATTGGTTATCAATTTACGGAATAACCAATTATTGATTTATTGGGAAAAATAGCAATTACACTTTAGTTGGCAAGACTTTGTATTTTTAATAATATATATATAAACTAAGTGGTCTTTTAAGTGAGAAAACATGTAGTTGTTTAAATTATTAGGAATCTTTATTCATTAACTTAATATGAGAAATCTTATTAATTTGTACAAATAATTAATACCCAATTATAATTTATACGTCTAGCTACGTAAATAACCAAACCAGAAAAGAAATAGAAAATCTAAGGTACACAATACAGGGTCACAGAAAAATAAGAAAAACTGGACTTATGCCCTTACAACAAATTAATTAATTGGAAAAATACTTTAAAATAAATTTCTCAAAATTAGTAATTTTCGTAAGAAAATAGTTTTTATTGAAATAACATTTTAAAATAAAATTTATTTAATAATGATTTTCATAAAATATGTCCTTTAGACATTTCATAAATTATGTAGAAAATCACCTTTAAACATAAATAATAATAAATGCACAAAAATATATTTTCTTACCAAAATATTGGTTTAAAGTTAATATAAAAGGTTTTTGGGTTTTAATATTAAATACCATTACCAAAATAACATTTTTAAATAAATATTAGTTTATTATAATAATTCTCTTTATAAAACCTTCTTGATCAGAAATCATCTTTAAAAGGAAAAATATATATATATATATATATATATATATATATATATATATATATAGATATATTATATATATAATATATATATAATATATATATGGGAAAACGGGATATGAGCCATAGGCTCATATTCTTATATGAGCCATTCCATGTGGCTTCCATGTGGACCAAAAAATTAATTACATAGATAGAAATAAAAGATCCCATAAAGATTTGATAAAATAACTTATCATATCTTTACCTAGGAACTTACCAAATATGTTCACCTAGAAATTTAAATCGAAAGAAATAAAAATTCCATAATGTTAATGTTAAGATTAATGTTAATTAATATTAATATTAATATTAAATTTAATGTTAATATAATGTTAATATTATTGTTAATATTAATATTAATTTTAATTTTATGTTAATGTTAATGTTAATGTTAATGTTAATGTTAATATTAATGTTAATATTAATATTAATTTTAATTTTAATTTTAATTTTAATATTAATGTTAATATTAATGTTAATATTAATTTTATTGTTAATATTAAAGTTAATATTAATATTAATTTTAATTTTAATTTTAATTTCAATGTTATATTATTAATATTAATTTTAATGTTAATTTAATTTGGAGGGACAAATAGTATTATTCCTATTTAAATTCCTAAGCAAACTTTTTTGGTAAGTTTCTAAGCAAAAATATAGTAAGTTATTATTTATCAAATATTTTATGAGATCTTTTATTTTCACCTATTTAAATTTTATGTTGCAAGTCACTATATTTTTATTGGTCCACATGGAAGCCACGTGGGATGGCTCGTTTAAGAGCATGAGCGTATGGCTCATATCTCATTTTCCCTATATATATAATATTATATATATATATATATATATATATATATATATATATATATATAAAACGAAATCTATTTTTTATACCATTTACTTAACCAAACTTTATTTTAAAGATAAAACTTTTAAACGAATATTTATTTAATTAATTTTGTAAACAAAATATTAAATCATTATTTGGTTTAAAAATTTCTACAACTTAACATTAAATTAAAAGATAATCCTAACTTTAATTTAAACCAATTAAATCATTTAAACCATATTTTAAATTTATAAGATTAATCCATAAATCAATTAATACCAAAATAAACGTGTATAAAGTTTCCTAATATGTATTATTATCACATTGTTAATTACAACACGAAAAGCTAAAATTAAATCACATAACCTAATAAAACAATTCTACAGAACCAAAATAATTCTACAGAACCAAAATAAAATCTACATGATAGACTCTACGGCCAGAATGACAAATGAATTTCTGTGAAGAAAATGACAGAGAGAAATGGAAGAGTATACCCAAACGTGCACGAAGGAGTACCGAGGGGAGGCCTTGGACTCGAAATGACGCCGGGATGACGAGCACGACACGTGCGCACACGGGCGGACAAGTGGGGAAGACACGCGGCGACGGAGCACGCGCGGGAGACGACGACGCCGGGGAGAGCGCGCGGGAGGCGTCGGGGACAGGCTCGGAAGGTGGGGGAGTGGGGTCTGGAATCAGAGAGGGCGGCAAGGGGAGCACGGTGGTGGTCTCGGATTTGGATTTGGTGGAGGGAAGAGGAAGTTATGGATTTTTTTTGTGGAAAATGGATTGTGAACGTTGATCTTCTGAAGAAATGACATGGGCATGGAGAGCGGATCTGAGAGAGAACCGGGGAGTGGGATAATGGGTAAGTCTAATGGGTTTTGGGCTTCAGGTTTTGGGTACCAAGGCTTAAGTTATGGGCTAAAAATAAAAGGCTCAAAACAATATAAAACATGGACATTAAAAATAAAATAAAAGTCACGGACTTCACTTGTTTGTTACAAAATGAATCGTTTAGGCATATTACAATTTTGGATAGAATTGTAATATGATATAATTTTGATAGTATGACAAATTCTCTTGATTTGCAATTATTTAGAACCAAGCCTTAATTAGTACACATACATTTCTATAATCCATAGAACCTCCAATGTATAAATTTTCATGGATTTGATTAATGTATAAATATTTTATATAGAGACAATTATGTTGAGAGTGTGTGTGTGTGTATATATATATATATATATATATATATCTAATATAATATATATATATAGAGGTAGTATCCTTACCATTTGAGAACACACATTTGCAAATTAGTATTCATAGGAGTAGGTTATGCCAATATATTCATGCTTGTCCTTTTCCAATAATCATGTATAGGTGTGTCCATTCCGTGTCCCATGTGTCATGTCTATAATTGTTCGGAAGGTTGGATTGTCCTAGTCGAAGTTAATTTTATTTGTCCTTTGACCTGGCGTCTTGTGAGATGCTTTTTAATGTCCTGGAAGGTCACCTGTGACCCTGACCTCTTGTAGCTTACTTCGGACTTGGAGAATTTTTCAAGTCCGAAGTCTTGCTAGATTTATCCCTGGACCTTGGGCTGGCCCTTTTTTTTTTTTTTTTTGGGCTGGCCCTTGAAAGCAGTAGGAGGTGGATTCCTATAAATATAAACCTTAATTTGTTCATATAGAGTCAGTTTAGAAGAGCCAGGAGTTGATATCAAAATCCGTTGTAGTCTAGTTGGTTAGGATACTCGGCTCTCACCCGAGAGACCCGGGTTCAAGTCCCGGCAACGGAAAATTTTGGTTTTCGGAGTTTTTATTTTTGTTGGCTGCATTTTTAAAAAAAAAGTTAAACTTGCCGTAAAATACCTTCACTTTCACCCACTTGCAAGTCACTACTACATTGTACATCCAATGGTTTATATAATTTTTCAAAATTACAATTGCAAACATTTGGACCAAAACCTTAATTTGGTAGTGTTGGCGAATTTTCTCTCTCTTCTCTCTCTCTCTCTAAATTTTTGCCAAAAAATCTCTCCCCCTTTCCAATTCTCTCAAAGTTTCTCTCCCTATGATTTTCGTTTGTAAGTATATATAAGACTAAATTGCCATGATGAAAACTTTTAAATTGTTTACAAATATGTATTGGCACTAGAAAATACATGTGAAACAAATTTTTTTAAAGTAGATGTAGAACAAATTAATAACCTCAGCTAATCAATAAATTATGGTACAATAGATGATATTATTTTATAAATGCTAGACTGTTCCTAACAGACTCCTGAGCCAAGAAAATGTACTAGAGCAAGAAAAATAAAATATTTACAACTTTATTTTGTTTCATCTAAATCGATTATTTTGCTAGTAAAATGAGAAAGAAATAATAATGCCGTAATAAATCAATTTCTTTTTATTGTGGAAGATGATCATAAGAATTTCCAAGAGACCGTTTTCGTGATAACTTACATTTTGGAATGATGCCATAAGTGATAAAATGGATTCATTATTGTGTAACAAGACTTGGGAATTAGTTGATTTAACCCAAGGTCCAAAACAAATAGGATGTAAGGTATTTAGATTAGAACTACAATATTGATGATAGTATACAAAATTCTAAGATCTGAGCATTCAGTTTGAGCTATTTTCACTGTTTAATGGACATGATCAATATACAATTATTATGTTCAAAGTTGGGCACAAAGTCGGACTTGTTAAATTATTAAAGTTAGACTTCAACATATATATATATATATATATATATATATATATATATATATATATATATATAATATATTCTTTTGTTTTCATAAATATTTTTAATCATGAAATATACATAGAATTGATGGCTTTCATATAATTATTATGTTTTGAGACAAAACTGAAACCCAAAATTGAATAATTTATTTTAGTATTTTCAAAATCAAACTAGAACTATATATATATTTTTCAAACCGAACTGAATCTCTCTCGGTTATAGTTTAAAAAAATGCTCACCCCCTAATATTAGTAGCAAAAATGATGAAAAAACATTGTCAATATAGGTGAAAAAAAACCAATATTGACCATGTAAAAGGAGTGGCTGAAATTGCAAAACTATTTATAGCTGTCCTAAAACTATAAATACAAACCACGCAACATATTTTCTTAGAGCCCCTCCATTATTCCCCCGCTCTATAAGACCCCCATCCCTTTGAATAAAAGGCGGAAATCCAAATTTTTTCTTCTCCCTCAAAAAGAAGAGATTTTTTTTTTTTCCTTCTCTCTCTAGCAATGGCGATCGCTCCTTCCAAATGCTTCCTCTCCCCCCAATCCTAACCAACCGCCCCTCCCTCTATATTTTCCCGCCAAATCCCCCTCCTACGTCTCCTTCAGCACCCCCAAATCCTCAACCCTAACACTGAGGAAGTCCGCCGGTCCGGCCAGGATCTCCGCCGCCTCCACCGTACCGGCCGAGACCCACGCCGGCGCCTCGTCGGAGTCGAAGCCCACCGTCCTGGTCTCCGAGAAGCTCGGCGAGGCCGGGCTCGAGGTGCTGCGCTCCTTCGCCGAGTCGACTGCGCCTACGGCCTGTCGCCGGAGGAGCTCCTCGCGAGGATCTCGAGGTGCGACGCGCTGATCGTGAGGAGCGGGACGAAGGTGACGAGGGCGGTGTTCGAGGCGGCGAAGGGGAGGCTGAGGGTGGTCGGGAGGGCCGGGGGTCGGGATCGACAACGTCGACCTGCAGGCCGCGACGGAGCACGGGTGCCTGGTGGTCAACGCGCCGACGGCGAACACGGTGGCGGCGGCGGAGCACGGGATAGCGCTCCTGGCGGCCATGGCCAGGAACGTCTCCATGGCCGACGCTTCCATGAAGGCCGGTGAGAAATTTAAAAAAACTAACTCTAATTTTTGTTGCTATTTTTGGAAGGTTTAGTTGGATCTGTAATTTGTTCGAGGAAGTGCGTAGGTGGGCGTGGATCCGGGTCGGACTTGACGATCCACTTGCTAATTTATTATTATTATTGTTGGATCGTCAGAGAGTCCAAGATCCAAGAATCCGGTTCGGAATCTTATTGGGTCCTTATTTCGGTGGTCCCCATTAGTGTGGTCTTATTGGGTCCTTATTGGTGGTCCCCATTAGTGTAGTGAAGGAGAAATTTTCTATGTGATGCGCTCGCGGTGCACCCTTCCATGTCAACCGTTGGATTGCATGGGGATGTGTGCATGCACACATCTATGCAATCAAACGGTTGAGGAGGAAGGGTGCACGATGACCACGACACAGAGGATAATTTCTCGTGGTGAAGGGGACTGTCGTGTGGTGAAGAGGGCTGTTTTAATGTGAATAATTACTGGAATTTTGTCACATTATGGATGGTTAGGTAGCTGTTTGAACCTTAATATGAATGTGACCTCCACCTACCTTTTAAAACCTTGTTTACAACAACAACAACAACATAAGACACTCCAAAGATCGGTGCAGTGTCTGTGTCGCATCGTGTCATGTCAGACACAACATAAACACTCTAAATGCACTATGAGTGTCATGTCCTCCAACATAGCTGATATCCTATTACTCCTTACCAGTACATTTATTGGTTTTTGTTGCACATGTGCCGTGGCGACGAAGAGTATGCTTGGGTTAGGTCTACCACTTTAACCTGTTTGTCGCTGTAAGTTTGAGATACATTTGTTGGGGAACTTCTCAGTAGGAGGTTTGGTATTTTTCGTGGTTAAATTGGAGTTGCTTTCATGGATTAAAAAAATTAATTTACCCAGCTTTTGATATATATTATTTATGTGACGAGGGGACAGTACAAGACAATATAAATTGAGGAGGGTCTGAACTGTAAATTAGTATGATAAGTATTTAGGGGTTAAACTGTAAATTATTAGAAAATTTTAATAGAAAAAAGTCCGAGGGATCAGCTGACCCCCTTCATCTCCATGAGGCTTTGCAACTGTTATCAAGCTTGACAATCACAAGAAGAGGAATGTAAAAGAACAAAGAAAACCCAATTGCCTTCTTGGCTCTTTCCAGTTAGTCAAGGGCCACCATACAAATGTTTCCTTCACTAATGGCTCCTTATCGAAGGGTCACAATAATAGTTGTTTTCACCACCGATGAACAATTACTCCAGGGGGCGCCACTAAGTTTCAAAAATGAAAGTTAGATTCTGTGACCATTTTATGGAAGTTATAAAGTTTTCTGAGAGGAATAAAATATGTAACTCATGTAGTTATAAGGGTGAAGGAACACCTGAAGTAGTGATGCTTTATGTTCGTCAGGATTTAAGTATAGAGCTTCAAAATAAAAATACGCAAGCACTTTATATGATACCTCAATGTTTTTTTTTTTTTTTTGACAAGATACCTCAACAATTTGTCATGTAGATGCAACGATAGCTATATTTTTAGCAGGAGAATATTGGCAATCGTCGTGTTTTGAGCATTTACATGCACCTTTTTCTTTGTGTACTATTACATTGATTTAACCACTATTTTTGTTGCCTTGCAATAGTTGTTATGAAGTCCAATTTTAGAAACAAACTAGCAAGATACCCTTGTATAATGTGGGAGTCAGTCTTGACACTTCACTTACACGCTACACCCTGCATGTCAGTTGGGTGTGAATGCAGTTTCAATATTTTCCAATGTAACAATAGTTTCGGTGTGAAGAAAACCCAAGCTTGCTCCAGAATATTCCAAGGAATATTGGGGTAAGCTAACTTTTACAGATAATATAAGATTGGACATCAGAAAAGTGCTGACATTTTGTACTAGTCTAATGTCAAAGTTTACAGTTATGCACTTAGATTGGCATTGTAATCACATGAGATTTTGTTGATCTAATTTTTTTTTGTTTTGGTACATAAACTGTTAGTGCCCCTATGGTTATTGCTTGTATTATCTTATTGTACACGAACTAAACCA
>JANAVB010032219.1:18509775-18994772 GCA_029216955.1 Iris pallida | reverse complement strand
GGAATATCCTCAATGTGCTCTATCGAATCGTCAGCGGTATGATGCCTATGTACCCTGAAGTCTCGGGGTCCCATCTTCTTGAAGGAATGGATGTCTGGAGTCCTCGGCTGGTACGGCTGTATTGCCTCTCTGTGGCTGAGCAGCCATCAGCTCCACTGTCGTCCTGACCAACTGGTGAGTATCTTGTATGCTCTGTCGGATATCAGCAGACTGGCTCTGCTGTATCTGCTGCTGAAACTCAAGAATCGCTGGGAAGAGGGTAAAACATCTGAGTCGCATTTACTGTCCCTGAAGGTAACTGCTGCTGGTACATATCTGGAATGACGGGGGAAGACCTCCGGACAGGTGGAGGTGCAATCTCAAAAGCTGCAGAAGCTCCTATATGAAGAAATAGGGGGTGTTGTGGTCCCAGCATCCACGATCAGACGAGGGGTGGTAGGCCTCTCACCAGCGTCTGCTGAGCCAGAGCGATGCGATCGTGTCTCGATCACCATCCTGGAGACAGATCAAACAAGGAATCAATACTGAGATAGAAACGGTAATTCAAGGGAGGACAGTTATTCAAGGAAGTATCAGGAATTTAGATGGCAGGAATCCAGTTAAGAGTTTTTCCTAATGTGATTGAGTACCTCAAAATAATCCTAATCCTACTGCAGGCTGTAGTGATACTCTAGTTCGAATACCACTACAAAAACTCGACCTGCATGGGCCACCACTAAAAATGTGTCACGACCCGCACCCACCGTGAGGGTACGAGTACGTAAGAGCGCCCAGCCTACGCCACAGTGTTGGCGGTAGAACGCTGTTCTAGGTCATGAACTATAACTAACTAACATGAAAATACTCTCCAAAAGGAGGCCAACACAGAGGTACAACTCATTCACAATCTAAAGATAGAATATGGCACGATAGATAGATAAGAAAATTCTCAACTGAGGTACAACAGAAATGAAATAACAAGTCTCAATATCTCTAAAAATACATACAAACTCTGAATCAAGAACAACAACTAAACATAAAAAGGAAAACAGTCTAAGCTATCTATACTAAGCAAGGTATCGTCTCAGCAGCTGCCTGAACCTCCCCAGGGGTCCAGGTCGCGAGTGTCATCTAGGCAAGCTCCAAGTAAGGGGTACAGGGTTCCTCATCATCCTCTGTAAAATTTTCAACAGGTCCAGTCAGGACGGGAGCGAGCACAATACATCTCAACAGTTCATAGCAGGTTAGAAAATTAATCATGCAGTAAAGTAAGATATAGATACTGAAGGAAATACAGTATGTAAACAGAGAGAGAACTGTAATATAAATATCTACTATAAGTAGAGAGCTACCAGTGACTAGTGATTTAGAGTACAAAGTCGACATGTGAACGGCTGAATTTGTACATGGCTATACTAAAGAGACGTACATGGCTATTCTACTTTGGAGATTGTTCACATGGCTATTTATACTCCCCCGTACCCCCAACTAATACACAAGGATCCAACCAGGTTATGTTATGATTCTATGTAACAGCCCCCGAAGGGTGGTAAGCCTCCGAAAGGTGATAAGCCCCCAAAGGGTGATATGCCTCCAAAGGGTGATAAGCCTCCGAAAGGTGATAAGCCTCCGAAAGGTGATAAGCCCTCGAAGGGTGATACATAGTAGTCCCATAGATGGGGATTCTTATAGACCCAATAAATGGGATAAGGATTCAGAGAAGACTCTGTATATGGGTATATGTCACAAGAGATCAAAGAACCAAAGAAGCATATGATACGCCATGTAAGTGAAATGCACAGAACATAGAGTACCGATGCTCCCTGAAGGGATAACATCTCAAGAAGGGATTCTTATAGTACTAATCCGTGTGACCAACGTGATAGTATCAAGTAAAGTAATTTAATACAGGAAATAATTCTAAGCAGGATATGAAATGATCAGAGAATGTACTCGCCTCGTATCTGAATATCTGAAGTAAATATACTGTCCGAGATGAGATACCTGACTCCTAGTTAGAGCAACACAAGTCAAGATGTATACAGGGGATGATAATAGTAATCTATAATGCATCTGCATGCTGTCTAGGTCGAACTAGGCCCAAGTCAAGTCTTGGTCAACTTGGTCAACTACACTAGTCAAACTAGGTCAACTAGGTCAAGACTGACCCAAACAAGTCTAATAAGTCTCACTAGGCCTAACCAAGCCTAGGCTAGCAATCACCATTAATCACAAGTCATACTAGACTACCATCACACAATCATTGGTGTATTCATAACATACATATAGGCCTTATGCCCTATAGTCCATCACTATATTTCATATAATATATCTCTATCTATATACACACACAGTATATATAACTATAGGAAAATCTCTATTTACCACATTAACACGTTTAGCCATGTATAGTATATATTATGTAGAGAGAGAGAGAGCAAGGCAAGCAATGTGAACCACACCAAGGCATATATATTCATACCATATTGTATTGCCTACATTCATGCATCCATACTATACATCTATACATTCATTCATACATGCCTACATTGCCTATATACCAATACATTAGATCATGACTATGCATACATTGGTTACATGATCACATTACCCATTATACACATTACCTATGTATATTACATGAACATATATGCATTCAATTATTTGTATTACATATCATACATGCTTACTTGCATACATTTACACCCAAAACCAAATCCTAATTAAGCTAACTCATGAATCCTAATCCAAAACTAATATCAATGCCAAGTAGATTTCCTATATGAAAATCAATACATAATATATTGCCTCCACACACATGTATATACATAAAGTTATATAAAGGTTACATATACATTCATAGATTAGAGAGGGGAAGGGAAAGAAGGGCAATAAGGGTGACAGTTTACATATATGTGTGTGGGTACATGTATGAAATTCATATGTGTGTGTGGTTGCAATGTGAGTGAGTGTGAGAAAAATTGACAGGTGTGTGCTTGTGTGTATATAGGAATCAAATGTGGGTGACAGTGAGCTAGAGGAAGGGAAAAACCTGTGTGTTCTCAGTTTTACAAACACTTGACAGTTCAAATTAATGCAAATCCAATCATTCGACAGTTCAGTTAAGAGGGAAAGAGCTAGCTACCCAATGCAAGGCATAGAGGATTAACAATCAATCTGTTGTAGTTAAAGGAATCATTTAGTTCAGATAGTAAGGGAAATCAATTCTCAGATTTAGTTTACACATGTGTTATATGTGTGCATCAGTAAAACAGTTCAAAAGAAATGGCAGGAAGCCAATTCAGTGCATAAATAGGAATGAGAAATCTCAGGTTTGATATTAAAGTAAAACTCAGTCTTGAACAACATTCTCGGTTCAAATGAAATCACATAAAATAACATAATCATTCAATACAATTCAAGGAAATAAATCTCAGGTTTTGGGTTCAGGGAAAATCAGTGAGTAGTATGAAAACTCAGTTAAAGGTGAGCTATCCCCTTCAAATCAGTTCAGTATATTAGCCTAAAATCAGAATTCAGAATACCAAAATAGGATATAGAGTGTGTGTATGATCATTCAATGTGTGTGGATACAATCAAAAATCAGTGCATTGACTGTTCAATGAAGAATCAAACATTGTTCTTAGGTTTTGAAAAATCTGGAAACAAACTTAGTTTAGCTAGAAGGCAATCTCAGTTAAAAGAATGAGGAAACTCTTACATCTATCAGTTGACAAAACATTGAATCAAACAACTGTCAACTTCCCATACCCTCAACGAAAATCAATTTCGAATGGAAGGGAAAAATATCTCAATTTAACTAGGAAAATCTCATGTTTTTATAGCCAATTCAAAAAAGGAAGGAGATCAATTAACAGTAACCCACACATACCTAGGAATTTTGACAGGCAATGAATCGAGGACAGTTAACTAATTTGACAGTACAATCAATATAACAACAGTGAATGATTTCGAATTCAGTTGAATAAAGGGAAAGGAAATTAATTCTCAACTGAAGGTATCAGTCACATGTAGTCCAACTCAATGCTCGAATTCAACACAAATCAAAGAATCAAACCCTAGACTACATCTAGCATACAACCAACAACTAACTAACATGTTAGCATCTAATTTAGCTCAGCAAAAAGAATTTAAACATGGGTTGCACAGAGTAGCCTCTGATACAACTCCCTGTATCAGAAATTTGGAAAACTTGAAATTAAAGAATCAAAACATGTAATTATTGCAAGAAATTGGTTGGTAATTACTGATACATATGAGAGAGTGTTGGGAGTGTGTCCCAGTGTCCACGAACTGGACACAACGTGTCCAACCCGAGCAAAACACAAACTGAAACAGAACACACATAGGCATCGTGCACGTGTTCACTGAGGTCGTGGACACGACACACGAATCCTCATGACACGTGGTTTTGCACACGTGTAGCCCACGTGTAGGGCTACACAGTGGACCCACCACGATGTGTCTACGATGTGTCCAGAGTGGACACGAATACGTGTTTGTGCGCGTGTCTGTGCGTGTATACAGCTGCCTGCGTACGACAGGGCGTGTCAGTGTGGGCTCGATTGCTCTCTGGACACTCGACCAGATGTCCCCAAACTTTGGGGACATGCTGTCAGTGGCAGCCCCCAGCTTCGTGTCAAATTTCAGGTGTCCAAGTGTTCTACAAGTGGAGAACTAAGGGTCGAGTAGCAGGGCACTGCCCTAAGGCTGCTGCGGGCATGTTCGTGTCCGTTTTGGACAAGGACACGACTCGAAAACCAACTCAATCCTTGGGGAAATTAGTAAACACGTCAAAACCAACAATCTCAATCAGAAAGATTTCGAAAATAACATAAAATCATTCATTGTGGCATTTCAACAAACACATGCACGTATACATTGACACGTGTCCGATACGGACACGAAATGGATACTACTCGACACCAAACCAATACCTACGGCTAGGGGACCCTTAGGGCTTCCTATTTATGCAAAGAAATCAAAAATCTATGAAAGGAATAGGAAGTTACCTATATGTTCAATTTCTAATAAAAAGCTCCAAAAGGGGGGTTTTTCCTTGTTAGCCAAACTCTCCAAATTGCCCCAAGCCTGAGAATACTCTCCATAAACAGCAAGAGGAAGATAATTAGAATCTAATGCAAGTGGTTTGAGACAAAAAGGAGTTAAAATGGAAAAGTTATGGATTGGGGAAGATGGCTATACCTCTTTCTTCAAAGCTTGAGAGAAAAATAATTAAAAGAGGCAAGAACAAATGGAAGAGCCATTAAATAGGGTGGGAAACCCTAGGTTGGCTGCCATGGGCTGATTAGGGTGAGGTTTGGGTACATGGTGTGGGCCTATGGGCCTTAAGGCTAGTTATTGATTTAAGGTTTAATCACAAGTCATGGCTTATGACTTAAATCTAACTTAAGTCAAATAACCATACCATGGGTCAACTCTAGTCTTACTAGGGTTACATGACCTAACCAAGTCCAAACACAACTAGGGTTAGCTTCTAGGTTAGCCTACCAAGGTCATTGCTAGTCAAAGTCAACCTAGTCAACCCTCAATCAAACAATTCCAAAATAATTTCTAAAAATTCCCATAAATTCAAATAAATTATAATAATCCAAATAACCTTAAAAATGTCAAAAATACCCTAATCACATGGCTAGGCTCTAGGGTAGGCAGTCTCTACTGTTCACTAGCAAAACACCATAAATCACAAGTCATGAATTTAAATAGTTTTAAAAATAATGAAAAATCACTAAAAATCATAATATGAATAAATATCATTAAATAATAATTATAATTACAAAATTTCAAAATTACCCTCTTCTGGAAAACTGGGTATTACAACTTCCGAAGACGTTGTAGGATATGTTGAGGAATAAGAAAGCACGATTCGCATGTGGTATTATAGTGGCTGTTGGAGTCCAATCTGGCTTTGTTAACATCATATTTGGGGAGTTCAAATCTAATTAAATATTTAATTCGATTAGATTTGGACGTCCATAATTGGTACTAGGCTATTTAAGATATAATATATTTTACTTTATGGTATATATATATATATTATATATATATATATAATATATATATATATATATATATATATAAAATATATATATATATAGATATATGGTAAGAATAGAGGCACAAAGTAGAACATAAAGTTAAGAGGAGAGGGTGAATCAAATCTTAGAGGATATGTTGCGTCGATGTGCGATCGATCTAAAGACTAGTTGGGATACGCATTTGCTGCTTGCAGAGTTTGCGTATAATAACAGTTATCATTCGAGCATTCAGATGGCTCCATAAGAAATACTCTATGGGAGGAAGTGTCGGTCTCTGATATGCTGGAATGAAGTCGGAGAGCGGCAAGTGCTCGGACCGAAAATGGTGGAGCCGGCCGTCGAAAAGGTCCGTCTGATTCGCAACGGACTTCACATGACACAAAGTCGACAAATGAGCTACGCAGATCTTCGTCGGCGATCGCTTTTCTGGTCGGGGACCATTATTTTTGAAAGTAATGCCCATGCGTGCCGTAAAGCAGTTCGGTCTTAAAGGCAAATTGAGACAGAGATTTGTAAGCCCTTTCGAGATCCTCGATCGAGTTACAGCTTTGCTTCTCGGATCGCACTACCTCCTGCCTTGGCTGAAGTGCACGATGTTTTTCATATTTCACAACTTCGAAAATACGTGCACGTTCCAAGTTACGTGGTTAGCTTCGATCAATTAGAGCTACGTGCAGACTTGTCTTAGTCGGAGGAGCTTATTCAAATTTTGGACCGAAAGAAAAAGACCCTACAAAATCGGTCGATGTCTTTGGTTCGCATGCTTTGGTGGAACCATTTAGTTGAAGAATCAATATGGGAGATGGAGGCAGAGATGAAGGAGAACTACCCTTCGTTGTTTGGCTAACTTAAGGTCAGATCCTTTTTCTTAAGTTTCGGGACAAAACATTTTTCCAGTGGTAATATTAGTGCCCCATTTCCGATTGGCAGCGGACTATATAGTATGTTGCGATGAGTCAGATCGGTCGAAAACCTAGATGGCTATCTGACTCGATCACTAAGCTTGGCTTACGATAATACTTTGTGGCATCAAAAAATTGATTTGGACGAATGTTACAAGAATCGATCCAACTAATTGAACGGCTTCTATTGGAATAAGTCCTAGATACAGTAGGCTGTGTCTCGGCGAGTGAGCTTTATATGAGAGTCCCTTCGACGGAAACGGACTGCTGTATGGTTTTCTTGAGTTTTTATGCTTGGTTTTGATGAATGTGTTTTCGCATCAATTTTTGCATTCATTCTACGTATTTCGAAACGAAGGATTAAAGAAGGGATTCTGATAAAATATTAGTGCCATTGCAGGAGCTCGCATAACTGAATCTTGAACAATGCGAAGCGCTTCGACTCTTGGCACGATCAAATACTTTATGGGTGGTTCGCCCCTTCTTTTCTACTCTTTCTCGCAAATGAAATTTAGTTTGCCTCGAATATATTCAAATCGACGATGCCAAGTTAAATGCATGCCAAATCACTAAGATCAAGAACTCAGGATAATTGTATCAATTTAGAGTAAACTACTCTAAAAATATAAGTTTCACATCAAAAAGCGAAAGATAAGGTTCTAGAAAAGAGATAGACTATTTCATAATCTACAAAATAAAATGAAACGTTGGTTGCGGCATATGGTGCCACGGGAAATTGGTGCCTACGGGATGCCAAATCAGAAGTAAGACTTTGGAGAAAATAATTCATTGCATGAGTTGAGAAAAATGATAATGCTGCTCAATACTGTCCATGCTATGCAATATGTTTCATATATTAAACTGTTCACGCATTGGCATGGTCATGGACAACTTGTGCACAAGTTTAACTTTCTTCGAAACGGTATCCGGTGCATCGAAACCGAATCAATTTAGGGGAAATATATAATTCGTGTTACCGCACCAGGCATTATGGGACCTCCAGTAGGGCTTGCAACCCAGGCTGACAGGACGCGTCACAATGCCATATAAAAGTCCCTCATGGTGCATAGCACCAATGACCACACATGTAAGATAGTACCATGCTCATCTATTGTCTTGTGTAGGTGGTAAGTATTATATCTGTTTCACATAGGGATATGCATGGCTATGGTAAGAAATGGCGATAAAATACTATATTTTGTTGTATGTTTTTACTGTTTCAAGGAAGGCTATCAATAAGAACTGAATTCATTTAGTTCAAAATAGAAAGAAAACTCCAATGCATGCCTACCTTAACAATCAGAGTCTATTTAGACGAGTGGGTTCGTCCAACTCACTAGTGCATTCCCAAGTGTACTAATCCCCCAACCCCGCAGGTGACGAGGACTCTGTGGTGCACGTCGCTAAATTAAAGCTGAAGTTCGGAGAGGCATTTTGAAGCTCTTCCTATTCTAAAGTATTTTGAAGCCAATTCATCGAAGGCTTTCAATGTATGAAAGGGTGAATGTATGGAACGATAAGTATTAGTTTAGGCAGCTTGTCGAGTATATTTCTCTTGTTTCAATCAATGTAGCTGCAACGGCATATCCAATGTAATATAACTTGCACTTCGTTGTAAGCTATCAATGAAAAGCATATTTCTATCTTCCTATACCTTGTGTTCAATTACTCTACGATTTGTGAAATTTCAACTTGATGTTTCAAATAAATGATCAAATGTAATATTCTTGCCTTGTATGTGTGCAACTCCAGACTCGTACTCTAAGCACGATAAGATAACACAGGAGTCTAACAACTATATATAAAACTCAAACAACAACTTAAATAAACTCCCAAAATCTCAACAATCTCAAAACACCACTTATTACAAAACAAGTTCTAAAAGAGTACTAAACCATAAACTAGTAATCTACTCCAAGCTCAAGTGGTCATCTAGGCTAGCTGTGAATCTCCAGGTTACCTGTAATATTTCAACAGGTTCAGTCAGGACAAGAACGAGCATAATACATCTCACGCAGTTCATAATATGACAGGATATGTAAATATGCTATAGAGTAAGATAAATAAAACGCTGGAGATTATATGAAGTAAAAGAGATGACTGTAAAGAAATATCTACTATAAGTAAAGAGCTAACAGTGGCTAGTGATGTAGAGTACAAGATAGACATGTGAATGGCTTGAATTTGCACATGAGTAATCGAAGAGTTTGCATATGAGTATACTACTTTGGAATTGTTCACATGACCATTTATACTCCCCCGTACCCCAATCAATACACAAGGATTCAGACAGGTTATGTTATTGTACATGATATCACATGAAAGCCCATAAATGGGTGCACATGAATGTATACACGGGGGTTCTGTAAACATGAGCGTACATGAATCACAAAAGTGCACATGAATGATGAAAGCACCGGAGTACATGATGACAGTGAAACGCACATGACATACTGTAACCCGATGCTCCCGAGGGGGATAACATCTCATGAAGGGATCCATATAGTACCAATCTGTGTTAACAACGTGACAGCATCAAGTAAAGTAATCTAGAGCATAAATGTAAATCTTATCAAGTATGAAACGGTCAGAGAATGTACTCGCCCGATATCCTGAATAGCTGATATGAAAAAATGGACAACTGGAGTCACAGAGTCCTAGTTAGAGCAACACAGGTCATAAAGAGTTCAATTTATATGGTAATTAAAATTATAATGCAATCTATATGAGTCTAAGTCAATCTAGGTCAAAGTTAACTCTTGGTCAACTCTGGTCAACTATAAAGTTAAACTAGGTCAACTCTAGTCAACTGTTGTCAAACTAGCTAGGGTTGGGTCAACAATGGTCAACTAGTCTAGGTTAGTCAATTCTAGGTCTAAATAAACTAAGTCTATGCAAATCAAGTATCCAAGATAGCTACTAACTCATTGCCTAAGTCACTTGCTAAAAAAAGGATTCGACAGAAACTAGCCCCTTCGACTCAGAAGTGCAGCTAAGTACCTGATCCCCCTCTTCAACTCAGAAGCGCAGATAGCCAATTTCTCCACACGATGCCCTCGTCTCAAAAGCGCAGAGCCTTTATTTCAACTCAGAAGCCCGGTCCATTCAACGGCCCCCTTCATCTGATACGTTGGTGACACCCTTGCCTGAGGCAAAGCCTACTCGTCGCCCCAAAAGCGCAGAGGCTACAAAACATAACCTACTTGTCGTTCAAAAGCACAGAGGCTCCGTTGTCATCGAAACACAAGTCTACTCGTCACCCAAAAGCACAGAGGCTCCGTCGTCTTCGAAACACAAGTCTACTCGTCTTCCAGAAGCACAAGAGGCTCCGTCGTCTTCGAAATACAGCTTACTCATTGATCAAAAGCACAGAGGCTCCGTCTTCTTCAGAAGAACGGTCTACTCGTCACCTAGAAGTGCAGCAGCATTAAAGCTTTGCCAAAAGCACAGACAGCACGATCCCACCCAATCAGTTTATTTAAACCACCGCTCTTACAGATAAGACAGAGGTTGATTCTGTTGATAAGAGCAGTATCTTATCAGTTGGTTTAAAATCACGAATAAAGGACAAAGTTTGTTCTTATGGATAAAGGCCATATCCAATCGGTTTGCTTAAACCAATGTCCTCCTAAGATAAGATAAATCCAACTTCATGATGGAATCCAAGATCTACTCGACTTTATCTGAATAGAAGACTTTGAGAAATAGACACGCGACACGTACCTTTTTCGGTTATGTTGATAACCACCCGAGATCTCGATAGAGGGGAATCTCAACGTCCACCACGTGTTAGCTCAGCAGTAGTCCTTATCGTGCAATGATAGCAGATTCTTTCATATCTCAAATCCTAAAGCACATCGCATATGTGCCCCCTCCTCTATAAATAGAAGGAATTTTCCTTCGATAAAGAGGCTTTGAAATCTTCAACTTCGGCATCCTCTTGATTGGTAACCCTAGTGTTTTAATCACCAGTACTAGAAAGCCAAAGCAAGTTCAACTCGTCGTCAGATCGTCAACGGAGTAAAGAAGCCGCTGTAGTGCTCGATCTCTACCTTCACACTTTCCCAGAAATTTTGTACTTAGATCTCCTATTTAGAAATCGATTATACTCTTTTTACGTTTAAAATACAAAAATTTATATAACCTTTTGTAATGGCAAACAAGGACCACCTTTACCTAGTAGAGTTCACATACAACAACAGCTACCAGGCCAGCATAGAGATGTCTCAATTTGAGGCTCTATACAGACGAAGATGTCGAACTCCCTTATCTTAGGATGACATAGGCGAGAGAGCACTTTGGGGACCAGAAATGGTAATAGATGCTGCGAAGAAAGTGAAACAGATTAGAGAGCGACTTCGCGTGGCTGAGGACTAACAAAAGTACTGGGCCGACAATCACCGGAGACCATTAGAGTTTGAGGTATAGATTTTTCTCTTATTTAGATATGTGTATACCTATAGGTTATGTGATAATATCCTACATGGTTTTAGGTTGGTGATTTGGTGTTCTTGTAGATATCTCCAATACGTGGTACGATTTATTTCGAAGGAGGCCTTAAACTCAGCCTAAGGTTCATCGAGCCGTTCTATATCCTTGAAAGGATCGATGCAGTGGAGTACCAATTGGCCTTGTCTCCTGCATTGGAAGAAGTACACAACATGTTCCACGTGTTCCAGCTACGACGATACGTGGCAGACCCCAACCGAGTGTTAGATCACTCGGAGATCGAGGTGGGACCAAGCATTAGCTATCAGAAGCAGCCTGTGGAAATCTTGGATCGCAAAGAGAAGGTGTTGCATAACCAAACAATTTTATTGGTTCGTGTCGCATGAAGACATCACTCTCCGGGCGAATCTATTTGGGATAGAGAGGATGAGATGCGCGAGCGTTATCCCTATCTTTTCGAGTCATGAGGTATATTTCTATCTTGTGTCCATTATTAAATTCTGAGGATAAAATTTTCTAAGGATGGTAGATTTGTAACTCCTTGAACCCTACTAATATTTTTTATAAATCAAAATTTTCTCAGTAGACCAACATCAAATTAATTATTAGTAGGTAAGGGTTTTTGTAAATTCCTTAGAAAGAGGGGGGTGTTTGCAAATAACTATATTCAAATACCTTAGATCGATTTGAATTAGATTTCCTACATCACTATAGAAAACTCGATTGAAATTAGAATTTCTTGTACCCCTATGGCAAATTGTAATCATTGGATCAAATTCAAACACTAGGTAAATCGAACTTGAGAAGAATTCATGCGTTAAACTCCATCTAAATCTTTGGATAAAAAGAACACCGTATTTAAATCACTTCTATCGGTTTAGAATCAACGGATCCAAATCCTTTTCAAATTCAAATACACCTGACATCAAAATCTATATAAGAAAGAAATGTATTAGCCGATCCTTCCTATCTAATCTTTCTTCTACTCTCATATAACAAAGCAGGCAAATTCGACAGATTGCCCTTTTCTCTTGTGTCATCTGCGAGTCCAGGTATCACCATTAGGAACTTCCAACAGGTAAGCACCTAACTTTGCTAATTTCTTAAGTTATTAAGGGGGTAGGTATCTAAACCACTAGATGGTCAATGGATTGCCTAGAAGGAGGGTAGGATAGATTAGAGGAATTAAATTCTATTTTAAAGATTCATATCAAGGGATTTGCAAGGAAAAAGTTCTGGATGGCTTACGCGAGGGTTGTCTTTCTGTGTAGGCATCTGTACAGACATACCTTCATATAGGTATTATAAGGATTAAACTATAGTTGTATAGTTGGTGTGTATAGATTGAAGTATCGAATTGTGGGTTTTGGGGATTAAATTTACATAAGTGTTTAACTATGGATTTGGGAAAGAAATAGAGGTTGTGGGCATTTCTTTCTCTGTGCAGGAACCATATACCCGCGTGCATATGTGTTCTTGCATATGCATATAGGTACTTTGCATCATACATGAGTGTGCCATGAGTATTTATCTGTGTATGCTAGGCAGTTCGGGTGTATAGGTGCAAAGGCAGCAGTAGGTATCTACATAGGTATAGGTAAACATGCTTGTACAAAGGGAGTTCCCTGTTTGTAGTATCTCGGTGGACAAAATCTGTTTGTATACATGATAGACTAAAGAACATGTACAGTAGTGTAGGTATACTAGGACATACCAGATGTAGTGCCCCGCTCCGCGAAGGCACTAGATAGACAGAAAGATCGAATTGCTGGCTCTACAATAGAAGACGTTTGATCTGGGTGAGTGGACGAAGTCTCATTTGCTGATTCGCTTGCGCCTTAAGAATCTGAGTTTTTGATTGAATGCTTTTGTTAATAACAAGATGGTAAATCATTGAGTATGCTTTAAGAGAATTCACATGTTGCCTTGCCAAGAAATAAATGTTGCCTTGATAAACAGAACCTTGTCATGCTAATAAAAAGACTCGTTGCCTGCTAATAAGAACTGAAATGATGCTTGTCATGCTTGATAGATAAGAGAAAACAAATGAATCGAATTGAATGCTTGATAATTGCTTGCTGCTAAGTATACTTGAGAATTATATACATGTACAGACGGACTTGTACATGTTGACCTGAATAAAAGAAAGGCACGAATTGAACGTGTCGTATATCTGCAAAGGCATGAAAATAACATGTCTTACATCTGATCATAATCTGTCTCATCTGATAGAATCCTGCTAGAGCATGCATATGGTCTCGGACAACTCGTGTACGAGTTAAATTTGTCTCTCGGGTGGTATCTGGGGGCGCCTGGAACCGCTCGGCCTAGGAGAGATTATGAGCACACTGGCTGCAAGGACCCATGTTAAAAGTGTAGCCGATATCTGAGTCCTTAGCGACGAGCTGAACCCAAGAGAGTCACAACAGCTAATCATGGGTTTCCCATGGACCATCATATAGATAGGTGTGGATTGGTGCAGAGCTGAACCGGAGAGTCACAGCTGCCAATCGGTCTGCATGTGTCTATCATATATTTTGCTAAGAGCTAACGATGCAGAGATGAACAGGAATAACAATATTGGTTTTATAATGTTTATGCTAATCCTTGTCTTGTGCAGGGATGGACGGTCGGCTATGGTAAGAATCACTGAAAAGTGATACACATGTATTGCTTGAGTTTGCTATATGAATTGCTTGAAAAGATAAATCTGTTACCAAGAAGTGCCATGTTCTGCTAAAGAAAAGATGTGATATCATGCTTGTAATCTGACCCTTAGAATATCTTGAATCAAAGAAAAGATATGATATCGTGCTTATAATTGTCCGTAAGAATTGCTTGATCAAAGAAATGAATATGCTCATGAAACACGCTGCGTACTGCACATGAAATGATTTGTCATCGTGCTAGAATTGATTAGTCCCCTGTATGTTCGAAATAAAATGAAACAAATGTTGACTTTTCAAAGATATGTTTTCAAAAATAATGTAAACTGTCTCTGTATGCATGAAATGAACATAGGTAAAGAGTAGCAAGATCACATCACAAGAAACGTTTTCTCACTAATTGAACAGTGATCGTTTCAGACAAATGTAGCTCTTTGTTCACACATTCACCAGTATGCTGATATACTGACCCACCATCAGTCTGCATGCAGGTGCACTATGCATCGAGAAGGATAGTCCGAAGCGATAGCCCGAGCCTCATCCTCAGGAGCCAGAAATCAGAAGAGATGCCAAGAGATGATATCTGTTATAAGAGTTTGGTTTTGTATATAAAAGGATGTAATGTATGGGAACGGGATCATTATAATCTGTAAAGTTCTGAGAGAATATGATATTGTATCAGAGAGAAATGAGAGCTTGTAATCTGTTCAAATGAAATCAATAAAGAGAATTGTTTCTTGTTACCATTGTGTTCAAAGCATGTATTCTAAAATATGTTCGCTGCTGCTTCAATCATCTGCGATATGTTCCGCTGCGTATTGTCAACCTTGTCTATCTTGTCTTGCTTCAGGTCTCGGCCTTGTATAAGCGCAACTTAGGCTTGCACGGCATCACGCCTTAGCGAGGACGAACGGTCCTAAAGAGCCCGAAGCGAGGACGAAAAGGACTCTGCGGGATCGGGGCGTGACAAAGTGGTATCAGAGCAACACGATCCTCTGGCCAATTTTGATTCAATTGAATTTGTACATGTCTTCTGATCGAAATTTCGTTGCCTACTCGATATCAATAATGAGATGAACATTCCATACAATAAGTCCGTAAATATTTTTATGAAGCCGGCATATGTTTTATCGATTTGATTGATTGAGATTGAAATGCTTAAGTGAACAAGAGTTTTGATATGATCTTAATTGTGATTTCATGGATTGATGATGGCGTAGGATGAGGACTATCGCTGCTAAGGATATCGTGAGTTTCTCCTTAAGTTTCAAGGACGAAACTTCTTTTCGGTGGGTAATTATGTAGTGCCCCGCTCCGCGAAGGCACTAGATAGACAGAAAGATCGGATTGCTGGCTCTGCAACAGAAGATGATTAATCTGGATGAGTGGACGGAGTCTTATTTGCTGATTCGCTTGCGCCTTAAGAATCTGAGTTTTTGATTGAATGCTTTTGTTAATAACAAGATGATAAATCATTGAGTACGCTTTAAGAGAATTTACATGTTGCCTCGCCAAGAAATAAATGTTGCCTTGATAAACAGAACCTTGTCATGCTAATAAAAAGACTCGTTGCCTGCTAATAAGAACTGAAATAATGCTTGTCATGCTTGATAGGATAAGAGAAAACAAATGAATCGAATTGAATGCTTGATCATTACTTGCTGCTAAGTATACTTGAGAATTATAGACATGTACAGACGGACTTGTACATGTTGACCTGAATAAAAGAAAGGCACGAATTGAACGTGTCGTATATCTGTAAAGGCATAAAAAGAACATATCGTACATCTGATCACAATCTGTCTCATCTGATAGAATCCTGCTAGAGCATGCATATGGTCTCGGACAACTCGTGTAAGAGTAAAATTTGTCTCTCGGGTGGTATCTGGGGGCGCCTGGAACCACTCGGCCTAGGAGAGATTATGAGCACACTGGGTGCAAGGACCCATGTTAAAAGTGTAGCCGATATCTGAGTCCTTAGCGACGAGCTGAACCCAAGAGAGTCACAGCGGCTAATCATGGGTTTTCCATGGAGCATCATATAGATAGGTGTGGATTGGTGCAGAGTTGAACCGGAGAGTCACAGCTGCCAATCGGTCTGCATCTGTCTATCATATGTTTTGCTAAGAGCTAACGATGCAGAGACGAACAGGGAATGACAATGTTGGTTTTATAATATTTATGCTAATCCTTGTCTTGTGCAGGGTTGGACGGTCGGCTATGGTAAGAATCACTGAAAAGTGATACACATGTATTGCTTGAGTTTGCTATATGAATTGCTTGAAAAGATAAATCTGTTACCAAGAAGTGCCATGTTCCGCTAAAAAATAGATGTGATATCATGCTTGTAATCTGACCCTTAGAATGTCTTGAATCAAAGAAAAGATATGATATCGTGCTTATAATTGTCCGTAAGAATTGCTTGATCAAAGAAATGAATATGCTCATGAAACACGCTGCGCACTGCACATGAAATGATTTGTCATCGTGCTAGAATTAATTAGTCCCCTATATGCTCGAAATGAAATGAAACAAATGTTGACTTTTCAAAGATGTGTTTTCAAAAAGAATGTAAACTGTCTCTGTATGCATGAAATGAACATAGGTAAAGAGTAGCAAGATCACATCACAAGAAATATTTTCTCACTAATTGAACAGTGATCGTTTCAGATAAATGTAGCTCTTTGTTCACACATTCACCAGTATGATGATATACTGACCCACCATCAGTCTGTATGCAGGTGCACTATGCATCGAGAAGGATAGTCCAAAGCGATAGCCCGAGCCTCATCCTCAGGAGCCAGAAATCAGAAGAGATGTCAAGAGATGACATCTGTTGTAAGAGTTTGTTTTTGTATATAAAAGGATGTAATGTATGGGAACGGGATCATTATAATCTGTAAAGTTATGAGAGAATGTGATATTGTATCAAAGAGAAATGAGAGCTTGTAATCTGTTCAAATGAAATCAATAAAGAGAATTGTTTCTTGTTACCATTATGTTCAAAGCATGTATTCTGAAATATGTCCGCTGCTGCTTCAATTATCTGCGATACGTTCCGCTGCGTATTGTCAACCTTGTCTATCTTGTCTTGCTTCAGGTCTCGGCCTTGTGCAAGCGCAACTTAGGCTTGCACGGCATCACGCCTTAGCGAGGATGAACGGTCCGAAAGAGCCCGAAGCGAGGACGAAAAGGACTCTGCGGGATCGGGGCGTGACACCAGAGCACACAAGTACAAATCTGTAACATCAAGATGATGCAGCAGCAACAAGAAGATACCTTGGTATTAGGTAATAGCAGGCCCCGTTTATAGTTATGCAGTAGAGCCTATAGGGTGATGTATCCAACCTTATGAAGATAGGCAAATCTGTGCATATTCTTGTAACAATAAGTGCATGTGTGCATCTGGGTAGGTAATTATTTGAGTATGCAACAGTACATATAAAGGGATAATTGGATATGTAGGTTGATAGTGGCAATATGTATACATGAGAAAGATATCTCAGATAGGGATATAGGATGCAGTATTCAGTTAATTGAAGAGGGTGTCAAGAGTAGGCAATATGATCAACTGCAGACAACAGCAGTTATAGAAGTTATAGGTAGAATATGGTAATATCCTAGTATATTCAATGGTATCAAATTGGTAGGGATGTCCAAGTATAAGGTAATAGGGGAAAGGAATATACTGTTATGGGTATAGGTGTTTGTAGGAGAGGACTGTGCTCCTATATGTACACAGTTTTGGGCAAGGAAGTGTTCCCAGTTTGGTGGTAGGGTATATCTAGGAGGCAGCATTGAGGCTATGTGACAGGGTAACACATGTGTGCAGTAAGGGACCCAGTACAGTACCAAATAGATGGGTCCTTAAAGAGGTAGTTGTATATAGATATAACAGAGTTAAGATAACTAAGCATTAGTGTGTGCAAGATACTAACATATGGCAGTAGTCGTAGGTAAGAAGGGTGTAGAATTTCAAACCCCAAACTAGACTGTAGTGCCAGTTTACAAACTCAAACCTATGAGCAGTGAACATTGATATGTAATGGAGATGAATAAAGTAGAGCAAACTAAAATAGACAGTTTAGGTGTAAATATACATCAGTTTATGCCAAACTAGGTATGCAGGGAAGTAGCTGCAGTATTAGTAGGTAATTACAGCATTTCCATTAGATGGGAGCAACAAGCAATTGTTGCAGCTGTATGCAAGCAGCATTAGAAATAGGGGTGTCCTAGTTTCTTGTAGGTTGTGTATCAGGAGAGGAAGGCAATACCTGTGTGTGAGTGTCATGTTTGCAGGTATAGGTAACCCTTGGTTGTGTGTGGTAGGTAGAGTTTGGGTTAGGATATTGTTGTCAAGGTTTTGATACTAATAGTTATATGTAATACGAGTGGACAATATGGAAACTTAGCATAACCATCTAGTATAAAACCAAATTGGCTAGGATTTGACCTAGAGACTTAAAGACCAACTAGATAGGTTATTCTTGATTTCAAATGATTTATTGACATTGAAATTGTATAAATATGTTACTTCGACCTCGATACAGATTTTGACCCATACCAGCGGCTTATGACCCCGGGTGAGTACATTTATTATTTGTTTCCAATATTGTTAATTACTATATTGTATTGTTAGTTGTATGATATCCAATTCTCGACACACTCATTATACGGATAGTACATCTTGAATTTTGTTCAAATTATGCCATTTCTTGTTTGTCGTATCGGGACAGGAAAGTACCAAGTAAAGTGTGATCAGACCCGTAGACAATGCTTTACTTTATTTTTATGTTAGTTAGACAGTGAGGATGCAAATTCTATGTAGACTGTGCGATGTAGTGTCCCAGCCGATCATATATCGAAAGGAGTACTTCAATACACTTAGATAGCTATGGTTCTTTTTTCACTCTTTACATATTCTCACATATTTCATGTTTCATATATTACCATGTTATAGTTGATTCTATCATCATGTATGTTATGACTAACCTCTATTTTATAGTCGTTATCATATACTTGGAAATGCACTCAATGAATTGTACTCGTTCCATCGTGACTCGGTAAACATTTTAGGTGACTACGATGAGGGCGGATGCCCTACTCATTACGGTCCATATGGAGGAAATATAGCCGAGCCTGACCTTACATTACAGGAGAAATTTGCAGCACCTGACCCAGTTGCCAATGCTTAGTTAGATTTAATTTTGTTTAGAGGTCGGATTTGTCTCCAGATTTAGTGACTATTGCTATTTGACTTGACTGGACATATAGTTTTGGAGTTTATCTAATTATGGATTTATTACTTTATATTTCTTTTTTTACTCCATCTATTTAGAGCTGTGATTGAGTATTGGTTTGGTTATATGTTATTGTCCTCCCAAGTGGAGTGAATATATATATATATATATATATATATATATATATATATATATATATATATATATATATATATATATATATATATCTTGCGTGGGTTGCTCATCATATTGTGATTATACAGCATTTTACCATCGACACTGCGGCGTAGTACTGGGCGTGCCCACGATTCATGTTCAAATTTTGGATGTGGGTTATGACAGTCTTCTATATGGGTGATCACACTCTAACGAGGGAACCATATCTAATTCTAAAATTATTTTCGATATTCTTCCAAGTTACTCCATTCATTTTGATTGAGAACCCTATCTTATCTTCCTCAATAAACCAATTTAAACTATGCTATACTTCTACCCCATCTCTATCTAATTATAGATAAAATTGTAGAATTGTTGCAGTCCATTGCTCCTAAAGTCTCTCATTGAATTAAGTTGTATATATGAATTCTATACTACCAGTCTAATCTACTCGGCCAATCTAATAGAGCCGTCTATCCTACCTCTATTACCTTAAACAATCAATCATGCTTAAGATGTTCAAATAACTACCTTCTATTTTATGATAAAATACAACCCAAAGGAGTGTCATGCACGAGTATTCGTCCTTCCGAAATAGGAAAATGAGAGAATTCATAGTAAGGAGTTCAAGAAAAATGATCGAATGCAATTTTCAATTTCCAAGGACGATAGAGGAAATTAAAAGAATTTTCAAAGCAATTGTAGATTGAGATCCTAATTTACTATCCCATCGCAGGCCCGTTCGGTACAGTAACGTAACAAAAATGGCTAACTCAACCTACATGGGCCACCAAAATATATGTAATGCCCTAGTCGCAAAATACATAGGACTAGGAATGCGTACACATGCCAGCTACGTATCAAGTGGACTTCAGTCCATCTCGAAAATGTATAAGTTGTACAGTAACGGCCAGCTATCTATCACTAATCAATACTATCACTAAGTCTCAATCAATGGTAATATAGAACACAAGAATGGACAATGTATATCATGGTGTGCACCCATGCTACACTTTTCCAAATAGACTCAAAAGAAATATTATGAGTCTACAAATACTAGGCTAACAAGCAGAATGCAAGTAAAAGAAGAACATATAAACGCAAAAGATACGAAAAAAATAGCAATACCATCATGATCTGTAATCTAACTCCGCTTAGTCAACTACCTGGAGAGATCAGCATGTCCTTATGGGACATAGCAAGATACATAATAACATGTCGAATATAATAGCATAAAACATAAAACATGCATGGAAGACAGAAAATAGTACAAAAAGGACATCTAAGAAGTGATGTCATAGAGAAGCATAATACTGTACATGGCTAAAAAGTAAATCAAGTCACTTCTATAGACTGTTGTCAAGGCAAGCACTTCCAATCTATAGTCTCAAGTGTAGTCTAAAGCAAACGACTCTCAAGAATAGTCAAGGTAGCTAATCCTAGTGTAAATCTCCTCGCTTAAGAGAAATACAAGGGTCAAGTCAATCCTATAGACTGTAGCCAAGGCAAATGCTCCCACTCTATAAAATATCTCAAGTCAAGTCATGTTATGTCAAGTCAAGAGAATAATGGCGTAGGACTAGGAAACTCTATCTCAAGACACACATTAACACGAAGACCAATATAACACGTAATTAAAAATATAATAGAAATTATATACGTGCTGGTAATAAAAGAAAGGATGTAAGAAACATGAACCTGACTAATATCATGAAAAGAATAACAGAAAAATAAAGGGCATGCATATAAAACATAATATACAAGTTTACAAGGTATACTTGCTTGTCTTCTATAACTATGCGTACTGCAGTCCAACTCTAATATCCTCTGTCACTCCGTCACATTCTCCTAGAATATTCATTCATCAATCGATGACACATCTATGGCATACCATATATGGACTAACCATATATAGACCAATAATATTTATATACCAAACTAGTCACGATAACTACCCGACTTAATCTAACATATATATCTTTAAATCTACCCAATAAGTAGTACTTTAATAACATAAAATATCATATTTAATTCTAGAAAAATAGTTAGAAATATTTTATTATAATATTTAGTGTATTATATTCACAGAAAAATGGCTACCAATATCTCATATTGATTTTACATCAATAGTCATTGACTTGGTTCCTAATTTTTGTCTTAAAACCATAAATTTTAAACAAACTTTAATCCTAGAAAAATTACTATTAAATATTTAAAAATATGTTATTCATACCAAATTATGCACAACAATTAATTAAGATAAGTCTCATGAAGTTCCCAGTCGATTAGACACATAGATCATATGCTTTTCAGTAATCCGACAATAATACGATAAACTCGAATTTTATTAAAATATAAAGTCTCATTTAATGCTACAAACATATATTCAATGGAAAGCTTAGGATTTCTAGAGTCTTACCAAAAATACGAGAGAATTGCTCCGTAAGTTGTCAAAAGCTCGCCTACGAAAGAATTGGTTCTGTCTGGACATATTTTTGAAAAACAGATGTCCCGGACAAACCGTGAAGACCACATGGATGGCCAATTGGAAATTAAAGTAGACACACATGTCTTTCAATTAGTTTTGGTTTCGTGAGAAACGGACGTCGAAAAGAGGATCAAACCTCGTGTACAAGTCAGCATACCTGCTGTGACGAATTCAGCACAAGTTCTATCGACTATGGGTGCCTTTTGTACGTTGTGCCGACCAAAATTAGGGCTGAGGCTCCTCAGAAAGGTTCTAGGGTGTTAGGGAGTGTCCTAGGATCTAAATGAAGGTGGTAGAAGGGTCTGAGGTGGTCGAGAAGATGGATTTCTTATGGTTAGAATAAAAAGTACAAAATAAGAAAGAGGGAGATGTACGCTTGGTATAGAGATTCTAAGGAGATATGGGGCCGGCCAATGATGGTTTAAATATAAATATTTAATGTATTGAGGGTTGGGATTCATTAGGAATTGGATTGGTAAGAGTTGCTGGAGATTTGATTGACCAATCAAAAGATTCACCAAGATATATCTCAATGAATCTAAATAGTTCCCTAATTTGCAAAATCAATCTTGGGTTGTACAAAATCTTCTAAAAACTCTATCTAAATTCATCCTAATATGTTTTGGTAACCTATCATAGGCTCAGCCATGGCTAGTTGGACTAGTTCTAGGCCGGTAGGATTTATTGAACTGAAATAGGCTCCGAAAGTCTAATTAATGGGTCGTGTGTGCCATTTGAAAAAAAAATAGCACATGGAAACTTGATTGAGTGAGACACCATTGGCATGTGTGTCATAGGCTCAAAATAGGTCAAAACCATATATCGGGTCAAAATATTTGGATCGAATTTGTGCCTCAAATCAAAATTGAAAAATACATTGTATTTATGCGAAAGCAAAAATGACCATTTTGACCCTAAAGTTGTTTAAGAAAAACATAATACAAGGGAACACATTTGAGTGGGACATGATATGCCAAAATGAAGGTGGGCTCGTCTAGAACACGAATAAGAAACTTGTTTCGAGTAATTGGCTAATGCTATGCTTCAAAAATTAAAGCTACAAGAAAGTATATTTATAATCAAAATTTAAATATAAAATATATTTTAATAAATAAAAATTATATTAAATAAAAAATAATCCCAAAAATTAGGGTGCTTACACAAGCATTCAGATGGCACCATACGAGGCGCTCTACGAAAGGAAGTATTGATCTTCGATATGTTAGGATGAAATCGGAGAGCGACAAGTGCTCGGACCGGAACTGATAGAACAGGCCGTCGACAAGGTCTGCATGATTCGAGATAGACTTCGCATTTTGCAAAGTCGATAAAAGAGTTACGCGGATCTCCATCGTCGATCGCTAGAATTTTTTGTAGAAGACCACGTGTTTTTGAAAGTATCCCCGATGCGGGGGTAATGCAATTCGGAATTAAGGGCAAGTTAAGTCCAAGAATTGTAGGCCCTTTTGAGATCCTCAAGCGAGTGGAAGTTGTTGCTTATCGGATTGCACTACTTTCTGCCTTGGCTGAAGTGCATGACGTCTTCTATGTTTCATAACTTCAGTAGTACGTGCATAATCCAAGGCACGTAGTTAGTTTCAATCAATTGGAGCTGCGTGTAGACTCGTTCTACTCCAATGAGCCTATTCAAATTCTGGATCGTAAGGAAAAAGTTTTACGAAATAGGTCATATCCTTGGTTCGTGATGGCGTAACCATTCAGTTGAGAAATTGACATATGAGATGGAGGTAGAGATGAAGGAGAAGTACCCTTCGTTGTTTGTCTAATTCGCGGTAAGACACTTGTTCTTATGTTTCGGGACGAAACTTTTTCTTAGTAGTATATATGTAGTGCCCCATTTTCTTTGGGCAGCACACTATGTAATGGTCAAAGGTGAGTCAGACTCGGTCAAAATTTTAGATGGCTAGTCTGACTTAGTCAGGAGCTTGGTATACGAAAACCCTTTGTGGCATCAAACAAATTGATTTACACAAATGCCATAAGAACCATTCCAACAAATAGATCGACTTTTGTAGGAATAAGTCCTAGATGGAGCAGACTGCATCTCGGTAAGTGAGTTCTATATAAGAGTCCCTATAGACCGGACTGCTATTAGTTTTCATAAAGTTTTTGCTGATTGGTTTTGATGAATGTGTTTTCGTATCGATTTCTGCATTCATTCTAAGAATTTTGAAATGGAGGATTGAAGAATGGATTCTAATAAAATTTTGATGCCATTGTCGAAGCTCGCGTAACTGAAGTTTGATTTGTTGCAAAGCGATCTTCGACTCTAAGCACATTCAAATAATTGGTGGGTGGTTCGGCCCCTTCTTTTCTACTCATGTCCGCAAATGAAATTCTTGTTGCCTTGAATATGATCAAATTGAAGATGCCAAGTTAAATACATGTACTTGAGATAACTACAGCAATTTAGAATAGTTTTACTCTGAACTCAAAATGATAAGCATCGCTCTCGAAGCAAGTAGTTCAGGTTCAGAAACCATGAAATTGCTTAAGAACCTAGAGTTATAAGCTTTGCACTCTTGAGCCAAAAGTTAAGGTTCTAGAAAAGAGAGAAACTATTTCACGTGATCGAATTAATAAAACATCGGTTGGGGCATGGTGCTTCGAGATAATTGGTGCCTACAGAACGTCAAATCAGAAGTATGACTTTGAGAAAAAAGAATTGTTGCATGAGTAAAATAATAATACTGCTTAATTTGGTTTCGTGGCATGTATCAGTTTCATAATTAACTGTTTGCACACTTACATGGTTATGGACAACTTATGCACAAGGTATGGCTTTCCTTAAAATGGTATCTGAGGCACAAGACCAAATCGACGTTGGAGGAAAGTAAGATTCATGCATCGACACGAGACATTATGGGACCTCTAGCTGGGCTTGCAATCTAAGCTGATAGGGCACATCAAAATGCCATATGTTAGTCCATCATAGTGTCGTAACACCAATGATCACATATAAGATAGTAGCATGCACATATATTGCCTTATACAAGTGTTAAGTATTATTTTTATTTCATGCAGGGACGAGCATGACCAGGTAAGAAATGATATGAAATGTTACGCTTTACTATTTTGATTATGCCATTGATATGAACTAAAATTCATCTAGTTTTAAATAGCAAGATAACTTTGAATGCATGCCTACCTTAACAAGTAGTATCAGTTTTGACGAGTGCGTTCGTCCCGCTCGCTAGTGCATTCCCAAGTCTACTAATACTCCAACCCCACTGGTGACGAGAGCGTTGAGGGCGCACGGTGCTAGACTCCGGCTGAAGTTCGGGGAGACGTTTTGAACTCTTTATATTTTGAAGTATTTTAAAGCCAATTTATCTCAAGCCTGCAAAGTATAAAAGGGTGTAAATGTATGGAACTTGTCGAGTGTTTTTTTATTTTTTTCAATCAATTGTAGCCGCAATGGCATATCCAATATAATTATGACTTGCACTTCATTGCAAGCTATTAATGAAAAGTATATTTCCTTCTTCCTATACAACGCGTTCAATTCTCTACAATTTGTGAAGTTTCAACTTGATGTTTCAAAAGAATTATCAAATGCAATGTTCTTTCCTTGTACAAGTGCAATCTAGACTTATACGGCATCACGCCCAACAAGAACGATCGATTCGACAGAAATCGATGTGAGAACGAATGGTTTGTCGAATCAGGGCGTGACACATATCTCCTACGAAATGCTCTACATCTTCAAATAGAAATAAATACGTAAGTGCAAAAGAGTTCAAAACAAAACCTAATGCTAACTTAAACAGCTGTCAAAATTTTGGCAGTCCTTATAATAGTCAGAACTGCCAAAACTTTGTCATAGGACTGCCATCATAGTCCTTATACAAAAAAAAAACTTTATATATTTGAATTGCCAAAATTTTGATAGTAATGACTATTGCAAAAAATGTCGCATTTTGGCAATTATAAGACTACTAGTTGAAATTTTTGCTAAATTTCAACGATTGAAAGGAGAAAAGTCTACATTATGTTATTTGGGAGTTTCACAAATACGATGTAATATATTCAACGAATCGATACTTTATTGAATTTGTTCTTTATTTTCACTTATACAACATTGCGAGCCATTTTCATTGGAGAAAAACCAAAAGCTTGAGAAGCTTGATCATATAATTTGTGAGAATGCACGACCGAAGATTTATCGAAGATTCACCACGTGTGATCGGAATAATATAGATTTGTTAGGATTTAGAAATTTTAGACCATAAATATTTAATTATTTTTAGGTTTAGGAATTTGGGAAAGAAAAAAAGAAGACAAGTGAAAGAAGTCAAAAAATACTATAGTTGGTATTGTCCCATGACCATTTTTAAATAGCATTTTGGGTATTAAAATATGACCATCATTTGGAAAATTTGGGATGCCCCCTAACGAATTTTGCAGTGCCTCAATGATCTTGTTTTGTTGGTACTAGAAATACATTAATAGTACATATTAAATGTTAGAATCATTGAATCAATGATCTACTAGACACAATAATCATATGTCTGTGTGTGTGTGTAAGCCCCTGATTTTCAAAAAAATTTTAAACTAGTGTTAATTAATTATTAAATGTCATTATTGGTTTTAAAATAATTTAATATGATTTTAGGAATTTTCTAGAATTTTTAAATGAATTTTTAATGAGTTTTAAATACAAAAAATATCATTTTACAAATATTAGAATTGTTTTAATATGGTTTTGCAATTATTAGAATTGTTTTAATACTGTTTTGTAATAAGTAGAATTGTTTTTATATCAATTTGCAATTTTTAAAATTGTTTTAATGTGGTTTTGTAATTTTTACAATTGTTTTCATAGCAGTTTGCAAATTATGAATTGTTTATGCAAATTATAATTTGCATTCAGTTAGGGTTGGGACCTAAATGCAATTATCTAAAACCTAGGGACTCTAGTGCAAAAACCCTAACCTACCTCCGACGACCGGACAGCTGCCGACGACCGGCCAGCTGCTCCCCCCCCCCACGTCCCGACCGACTTCGACCGACCTAAAACCCTATAAAAAAGACCCCCTCTCTTCCCCCAACCCAACCACGACCAGCCCCGACCCGTCTCCGCCCAGCTCCGCCCGTCTTCCCCAATTAAACCCTCGCCTAAACCCTAACTCCGACGATCCCCTACGCCACCTCTACAGCCGTCGTCGTCGACAACCACCACCACCCCCAGCTTCGCCACAGCACGGCGAGTCGATCGCCACCGCTGCGCCACGACGCCGACGCCCCCAGCCGCCGATCGCCCACTCTTCCACGCTCGAGTTCGTCGGACACGTACGTAGCAGTCTCCATTTCGTATCGTACGTGTCTTGTTTTCGAGTATGTTGTTCGCCAGGACACGACGACCCCAGCCCCGTACTCGGACACGAATAGATCGTGTCGTGCGTGTCGTGCAGTGCATGGACACGCCGACACGGTGTCAGATTTCATATTCTCGTGTCCTGGACTGTATGGACACGAGACGAACTGAATAATTAGCTATCGGGTTTAAAACGTGTTATCGGGTTTTAAAACCCATTAAACCACTTAGTTATCGGGTCTGGGCTCTTCCCAACCCGATATTTCTGTTTAGGTTTAAAATAATCTCAACCCCCGTTTTAACAGCCACCCGAACCCGACCCACTGGCCAGCCCGAGCTCATTAAGCTCACCCCTGGCTTATCCAGGAGGCCGAGTTCGAGCCCCCCCCCCCTGCTGTTTATTTCTTTTCCTTTTCCTTTTTTTTTTTCTTTTTCTTTTTCTTTTCTTTTTTCTGTTTATATATGTATATATGTATATGTATATATGTATTACTGTATATATTATATATATATTTACTGTTATATATATTGTATATATACAAATTATTTATGAATATATATATATATAAATATACTTAGGTACATCTATGTATATATATACGTTATTTTCTTTATATAAATGTATATATATATATTTTTCTATATATATATATATCTTTGCTAGTTAGCATTGTATATATATATAGTGTATATATATCCCTATATATATACTTTTCCTATATATTGTATATATATATATATATATATTATTCCTTTAAATATATGTATTTCCTTATGATTATATATATATATATTGTATAAGTACATATAATTGTACATAACTAGCCTCCATAAAATTTTGTAAAATTACCTACTTACTATATTTTCATGTTTGCATCTTCTATGTGTATTTTCCTGAATAAAATAGTATTATATTCCCTGCTCTTTTTATACTTTGTATTTTTGTACATTTAATTAACTGCAACCATTTGGTGTCCAAACCTAGCATGGGTTTTTTGGGCCCAAATGTGTTTTCACACATTTTAGACTTGTACAAGTCATATTGGACTTGATACATGGTCTTGAGTCATGTATTTGGACTATGGTTCATATATGTACATTGACAAAATTAAGTAAAGTATTAATTATTTAATTTCAGAATTGTACACTTATTGATTTTGAATTTCTAAAAATACTTATCTTGCTATAAAAATTCTGGAAAAATACTATTAAGATTCTCTGTTAATTTAGACAATTTAATATAATTTTTATAACATTTTATCAACAGTTTTAACACTGTTTTGGCATATCAAACCAGAACTCATTTTCTATATATTTATGAAAACTGATTTTTATAAAATACTTCTGTTGGGTAATAAATCCCAGAAAAATTATAATAAATTTCTATAATTAACAAGGTTTCTGTCAGTATATTATTTTGCATTTATTGGAGATTTCTAGTATTTTCTAAAATTGTTAGAACACAGTGCACAGAATGTTTATTTTACCAATAATTATGACTAAGTCATGACTTGTGATTTTTGTATTTCTAGTATTTGGATTGCTAACCAGCCTTAATATGGGAGACCCATGTGTTAGTTTAGATGCCAAATCACTTCACTTTGAATCCCTAGGCTAAGTTCACCTAGCCAATGTCCAATTTGGCCTTCTCACATTACTAGTGTATTTATATTGTCTTGTAACTTAGAGTCTGAGTATATATATGTTTTCAGTGCCAGGACACTCTACATCTTAGCTTTATTGTCATTGCATTGCTTTGCTCCAGGCAAGTACATCTACATACTCATTTACTATCTTTTAATGCTAGAACATGTATTAACCCTGTTAAAAGACTGATCCTTGAGGTAGCAAGTTATGTCTTCACATGTTGTATCACTTTCAGTACCGGCCATGTTTAGTACAGCTCTTATATCTTCACATGCTTCTTACGGGTTCTCAGTATAAGTTTCACTATGCTTTAGACTGCTCTGAGTATTCACATGTTTTATACTGCTCCCAGTATCTCTCACATGTTTTTACTGCTCTCGTATCTCCCACATGTTAAATAACGGGTTAAGGGGAAACTGCTAGTAGTGTACGTGAACATGACCCCCTTCTCCGTATGTACTTACCGCGCTCGGGGACATTCTATATGCGACCTTGCCGTATGTTTCTGAATCTCGCGTTTGTGTATGGATATACACCGATGCCGTTCGTGCACGTGTGGGCACACCAGAAAACTTGATATGTACCACAGTACATCCTATTACCTATTGACCGATTCACGTACATGCTACGGTTTTAAACTTTTAAACTATATGTGGTCATTTGTAGAAATGACCAATTAAACCATGATATGCCATGTTCCCTATGTTACTATGATACTATGATCCCAGTTGTACCATAAGGCCATGTTTCCAGTATTTTCTGTTTATAGACTTATCACACCATGTTTCTTGTTGTACATCTCTTTCATGATATGTTCAGTACTTTAGTTGTAGAGGTTGTACTTGCTCCCGTCCTGACAGGATAACGTTGTAGGTATACTTACTGAGGAGGAGTTGCTCTGTGATTCGTATTATGGAGTCACTGCCGAGGACCCGGTTTTGCCATACGAGGATGTTCCTGCGGGGAGACTCGTCTAGTTTGCTTAGCTGCTTGGGATACTTAGTGTAGTCATGTATTAGACTATACCATTTTGTAACTGGACATGTATCCAGTTTTACATTTCAGTTTACTCGTACTTGGATATTTTACTATATACGATGACTTTTATGTTTGGAGCATTTATGATTCTTCTTCACTTGTAGAACTGTTAGCACATTTAGTCTTATCTTGTTATTTCTAGAACAGCTTACTGCGCTTTATCTTAAGCGTAGGCCGGACATGGCTCGGCCCGGCCCAACAATTTGGGTAACGGGTCGTGACATGTTTTTTTGGCGGCCCATGCAAGGTCCTGACTAAACTGTTTGGTTACGCTATTGTACCAAGCATGCCTGCAACTAGGAACTTAAGGTAATTAGACAACATTAGGAAAGACGCTTAGAACACTTAGAGGAATGCTAGGATTGCAACATAGGAAATACATCACATGTTTGCTATTATAATTAGATTTTCTTGCATATGATCACTTGCTTTAAATAAGTCCTTATAAGTCTTTTATGTGTAATTTAGATGGTGCTTACTCGCTCGTCCCAGTATATCACCCCCGAGAATGGGGCCCCCCATATCCAGTCAGCTGACCAGTTGACTGATACACCTCTACCTACCACATTCCCCCACTCCACAGATCCACAGACCCAGATACCACCTTCCACATCCCAGTCCCAGCAGGCCCCGATACTTCCACCACCCCCTATCACTATACCCACCCAGGCTTCCGTCACACTCGACGGGACCCAGCTGCTCACACTGATCCAGGGGTTCCTAACAACCCATCAGGAGCAGACTATCCTACTCTGCCAGAGCATGGAGCGTTCTAAGGGACGTCCCGTGGTCCCACCACATGTAGAGCCACGGCAGAAAGCGGGGACGGTCAAGGACTTCATGGGTCTGAATCCCAAGGAGTTCTCAGGGACTGAGGGCATAGTAGTAGCTGATGACTGGCTAGATTCTGTAGAGAGAAAGCTTCTGGGAGTTAGGATGCCGGATGATCTTCAGGTCGAGGCAGCAGGATTTCTGCTGATAGACTTAGCCGGAGTCTGGTTCAGAAATGAGCCATTGTTCGCGAGAGGTAGAGCCACCTGGGACCAGTTCAAGACCCAGTTCAAGAAGAAATTCTTCTCGACCACTGCTAGAGTAGCCATGGGGCTACGATTCCAGAACATCCAGCAGGGGAACCGTTCTGTTGACGACTATGCGGGAGAGTTTAGTCGCCTGAGCCGTTTTGCTCCTAGTCTGGTTGCTGATCCAGCGGAGATGACCCGTAGATTTTGCCATGGTCTAGTTCCAGACATTGGCATTCTTATAGTGGCAAACGGTACAACTGACTATTACCAGAGCCTGGAGTTAGCCCGGAGCATTGAGGAGCGTCTTCTGTCTAGCAAGAGGCCGGCTTCTGTACACCATGAGGGACCGTCCAAGCGTCAGGCTTTCCAGCAGAGAGCGCCGACGCCACCCCAGCAGACTTACCATCCCCCTACACCACATCATCAGACCCCGCCAGTTAGAGCCCCGGGACCCCGACAGCAGCAGCAGAAGGGAGCTTTTTGTGTATACTGCAAGAGGCAAGGCCATGACTCTCTCGTCTGCAGGAAGAGGTTAGGGCAGTGTTTAGCTTGTGGGTCTGCCATCCATCAGATTCGGGACTGCCCAGTAGCCAAGGGACCCCAGGGGAAGACTTATAGCCTAGTCCTTGAGCCGGAGCCGGAACAGGTTTCGGGAGGTTAGTTTTGATCGTAGCCTTAGTCATTTGTTGCATTGCTATGTTAGAATATTGTCGGGTCTTCAATCCTTGTGAATTTCGAGGACGAAATTTTTCAAGGAGGGAAGACTTGTAAGCCCCTGATTTTCAAAAAAAAATTTAAACTAGTGTTAATTAATTATTAAATGTCATTATTGGTTTTAAAATAATTTAATATGATTTTAGGAATTTTCTAGAATTTTTAAATAAATTTTTAATGAGTTTTAAATACAAAAAATATTATTTTGCAAATATTAGAATTGTTTTATATGGTTTTGCAATTATTAGAATTGTTTTAATACTGTTTTGTAATAAGTAGAATTATTTTTATATCAATTTGCAATTTTTAAAATTGTTTTAATGTGGTTTTGTAATTTTTACAATTGTTTTCATAGCAGTTTGCAAATTATGAATTGTTTATGCAAATTATAATTTGCATTCAGTTAGGGTTGGGACCTAAATGCAATTACCTAAAACCTATGGACTCTAGTGCAAAAACCCTAACCTACCCCCGACGACCGGACAGCTGCCGACGACCGGCCAGCTGCTCCCCCCCACGTCCCGACCGACTTTGACCGACCTAAAACCCTATAAAAAAAAGACCCCCTCTCTTCCCCCAACCCAACCACGACCAGCCCCGACCCGTCTCCGCCCAGCTTCGCCCGTCTTCCCCAATTAAACCCTCGCCTAAACCCTAACTCCGACGATCCCCTACGCCACCTCTACAGCCGTCGTCGTCGACAACCACCACCACCCCCAGCTTCGCCACAGCACGGCGAGTCGATCGCCACCGCTGCGCCACGACGCCGATGCCCCCAGCCGCCGATCGCCCACTCTTCCACGCTCGAGTTCGCCGGACACGTACGTAGCAGTCTCCATTTCGTATCGTACGTGTCTCGTTTTCGAGTATGTTGTTCGCCTGGACACGACGACCCCAGCCCCGTACTCGGACACGCGTAGATCGTGTCGTACGTGTCGTACAGTACATGGACACGCCGACACGGTGTCAGATTTCATATTCTCGTGTCCTGGACTGTATGGACACGAGACGAACTGAATAATTAGCTATCGGGTTTAAAACGTGTTATCGGGTTTTAAAACCCATTAAACCACTTAGTTATCGGGTCTGGGCTCTTCCCAACCCGATATTTCTGTTTAGGTTTAAAATAATCTCAACCCCCGTTCTAACAGCCACCCGAACCCGACCCACTGGCCAGCCCGAGCTCATTAAGCTCACCCCTGGCTTAGCCAGGAGGCCGAGTTCGAGCCCCCCCCCCCCCCTTCCCCCCCTGCTGTTTATTTCTTTTCCTTTTCCTTTTTCTTTTCCTTTTTCTTTTTCTTTTCTTTTTTTTGTTTATATATGTATATATGTATATGTATATATGTATTACTGTATATATTATATATATATTTACTGTTATATATTGTATATATACAAATTATTTATGAATATATATATATATATATATATATATATATATATATATATATATATATATATACTTAGGTACATCTATGTATATATACGTTATTTTCTTTATATAAATGTATATATATATTTTTTCTATATATATATATATCTTTGCTAGTTAGCATTGTATATATATATAGTGTATATATATCCCTATATATATACTTTTCCTATATATTGTATATATATATATATATATATATTATTCCTTTAAATATATGTATTTCCTTATGATTATATATATATATTGTATAAGTACATATAATTGTACATAACTAGCCTCCATAAAATTATGTAAAATTACCTACTTACTATATTTTCATGTTTGCATCTTCTATGTGTATTTTCCTGAATAAAATAGTATTATATTCCCTGCTCTTTTTATACTTTGTATTTTTGTACATTTAATTAACTGCAACCATTTGGTGTCCAAACCTAGCATGGGTTTTTTGGGCCCAAATGTATTTTCACACATTTTAGACTTGTACAAGTCATATTGGACTTGATACATGGTCTTGAGTCATGTATTTGGACTATGGTTCATATATGTACATTGACAAAATTAAGTAAAGTATTAATTATTTAATTTCAGAATTGTACACTTATTGATTTTGAATTTCTAAAAATACTTATCTTGCTATAAAATTCTGGAAAAATACTATTAAGATTCTCTGTTAATTTAGACAATTTAATATAATTTTTATAACATTTTATCAACAGTTTTAACACTGTTTTGGCATATCAAACCAGAACTTATTTTCTATATATTTATGAAAACTGATTTTTATAAAATACTTCTGTTGGGTAATAAATCCCAGAAAAATTATAATAAATTTCTATAATTAACAAGGTTTCTGTCAGTATATTATTTTGCATTTATTGGAGATTTCTAGTATTTTCTAAAATTGTTAGAACACAGTGCACAGAATGTTTATTTTACCAATAATTATGACTAAGTCATGACTTGTGATTTTTGTATTTCTAGTATTTGGATTGCTAACCAGCCTTAATATGGGAGACCCATGTGTTAGTTTAGATGCCAAATCACTTCACTTTGAACCCCTAGGCTAAGTTCACCTAGCCAATGTCCAATTTGGCCTTCTCACATCACTAGTGTATTTATATTGTCTTGTAACTTAGAGTCTGAGTATATATATGTTTTCAGTGCCAGGACACTCTACATCTTAGCTTTATTGTCATTGCATTGCTTTGCTCCAGGCAAGTACATCTACATACTCATTTACTGTCTTTTAATGCTAGAACATGTATTAACCCTGTTAAAAGACTGATCCTTGAGGTAGCAAGTTATGTCTTCACATGTTGTATCACTTTCAGTACCGGCCATGTTTAGTACAGCTCTTATATCTTCACATGCTTCTTACGGGTTCTCAGTACAAGTTTCACTATGCTTTAGACTGCTCTGAGTATTCACATGTTTTATACTGCTCCCAGTATCTCTCACATGTTTTTACTGCTCTCGTATCTCCCACATGTTAAATAACAGGTTAAGGGGAAACTGCTAGTAGTGTATGTGAACATGACCCCCTTCTCCGTATGTACTTACCGCGCTCGGGGACATTCTATATACGACCTTGCCGTATGTTTCTGAATCTCGCGTTTGTGTATGGATATACACCGATGCCGTTCGTGCACGTGTGGGCACACCAGAAAACTTGACATGTACCACAGTACATCCTATTACCTATTGACCGATTCACGTACATGCTACGGTTTTAAACTTTTAAACTATATGTGGTCATTTGTAGAAATGACCAATTAAATCATGATATGCCATGTTCCCTATGTTACTATGATACTATGATCCCAGTTGTACCATGAGGCCATGTTTCCAGTATTTCCTGTTTATAGACTTATCACACCATGTTTCTTGTTGTACATCTCTTTCATGATATGTTCAGTACTTTAGTTGTAGAGGTTGTACTTCCTCCCGTCCTGACAGGATAACGTTGTAGGTATACTTACTGAGGAGGAGTTGCTCTGTGATTCGTATTATGGAGTCACTGCCGAGGACCCGGTTTTGCCATACGAGGATGTTCCTGCGGGGAGACTCGTCTAGTTTGCTTAGCTGCTTGGGATACTTAGTGTAGTCATGTATTAGACTATACCATTTTGTAACTGGACATGTATCCAGTTTTACATTTCAGTTTACTCGTACTTGGATATTTTACTATATACAATGACTTTTGTGTTTGGAGCATTTATGATTCTTCTTCACTTGTAGAACTGTTAGCACATTTAGTCTTATCTTGTTATTTCTAGAACAGCTTACTGCGCTTTATCTTAAGCGTAGGCTGGACATGGCTCGGCCCGGCCCAACAATTTGGGTAACGGGTCGTGACAGTGTGTGTGTGTGTGTCTATGTGTGTGTGTGCGTGCGCGTTTGAGAGAAAAAGAATCAGGATCCCTACTATTAAGCATCCCTGAAAGTCTCGAAAATATATAGCAGTCATATGATCTGTCTTTTTGGAACGTATAAATTAGTTCCTTAACTATCCAATTTTTTGCAAAATTTTGAACTAGTTGTACGATCCAAAAAGACAGATCCAATGGCTGTTATTTCAGAAACATTCTAGAATGTTTAATAAATAGTGAAGATCTCGATCCAGTAGTGCCATGTCCCAACATCGTGCCCCGTTTCTCGTTCGCGGGGAGCACAATTAAGAAATATTATCGTTATCGATTAGTGGGGGACAGATTGAATCAAAATTATTTCTTTATTATGGATCGGTTCCTTCAAAATCAAGTCTCATATTCAGCGGATTGTATTTCGAGGAAGGACACTGCGGCCGATCGAGGGAGACCTTTCGCTGCTCTATTTTTTATGTCACACTTGCTTCTTTGGGGTTGATTTTATGAATGCATTTTTTGTGAATGTTTTTGATTGATTTTATGGCTCACGTTCTTCGAACTTCGTATTTCATATCAAAATTTGATGAAAAAGGTAGAGTACTGGTCCGTTGCTTATAAAATTACAGGTGATCGAGGCATCATGTATTAAAGTAGACCTTTCCTTGCCTCAATCAATCAACGTAAGTGGCTTGACCTTTCTTTCCTTGAACTTCTTGTTCTCCAATCAATCAACAATCCGATAACATGAATGCTAGATATAGAGGCCTAGACATACTATTATATGCTTATTTCCATAAAACTATAAGTAGTATAACTGTTGCATGTTTACTTATGTATATCTGTTGAAGAGCTGTTATATATCATGAAACTACTACATGCTTACTTATATTATGCATGTTATAGAACTGTGTTAAACAAAGATTGAACCATTGAATAACTGTTTCCATGACAAGGTGGAAAATGATAAAAATGGTTAAGTTTCTTATGTTAGATCCTGCTTGAGTAACTAGTTTAGTCTCGTTCGATCGTGGACAACTTGCGTACTAGGTTTCGCTTCCTCGAACGGCAACCCGGGGCCACAGGAACGATTCGACCTAGAATTAAAGCAAGTTAGCTGTGCTAGATACTAGCACGGGTTATTGGAAAACTTTTAACGGGTCTTGTTACCCGCGTTGGAAGGGTCACCGTCTAAAGCAAGCTATATGTCCAGGATGGCTTGAATTGCTAATGACCGCTATCTATACATTGTTTTAACTATTTATGTAAATCCTACAAAAAAGAATATGGTAAGTTTATACTGCAATAGCACCCTCTATCATAAGTAAGTTCTATCATAGATTACATTGTTTATGCCTTATCAACTACTTACATGAAACTAACTAGGATGGCTAGAAAGTTGGATTAATTAGTCATTTACTAGTACACAGCAATGTACTGACCCTCGCTCTCCACAGGTGCTGAGAACCAGGAAGGGCGTGACATATAACTGAATCCGACAATTGGAACATTTTGAAGCCTTGCTAGTGTGTGAAGGCAATTTCCAACATTTTGAAGACTCTACTCAAGACCTGTTGTAATGCTTCAACTTTCTCCAATCAAAGCTCTATTGAGTGTTTTGGCTTTGTGTAAGAGGATTTAAAGGTATGAACAACTATCTTATCTAAGTCAGTTTGTAAGACCACGCAGCACCCTTTGTAATCGAGTCTTATATTAAAGTTATCATCAATGAAGCAAAGTTTTCTTCTGTGCAAATGTTCAATTTCTCTATGTACCCTCTCTTTTTTTTGTGTTTCGGATAACATTATGAACATGCCTTGTGTGAGTGCAACTTAGGCTCGCACGATATCATGTCTAGGGGACGACTATCTATTCTACGAAATCGATACGTGACATAATGGTACCAGAGCACGGCTTTACGTTCGTTAACTTTTCGTCTTAGTCTTGAAACTTTGACCTCGTGACGATAAGATAAGTTATTCCATATAGTGAGTTTGAAATATTTTCTAAGACTAACTTATTATAGAAGTTGCGGAACCCACGGTCGTGAACGAAGAGAGTACCTCGAGTAGAGGGCTGAACCATTTGCCAACCCTATGGAACGAATGTTATGCATGTTTGAATCACAACAATAGCAAGTTGAGGCCAATCTGTGCCAGAATGAGCATCACCAACGGCAAGTCGAGAATCAACAGAGACAAGCTCAGGCACGACATACTCAGTTTGAGACCCTATTCGAGGTGCAATTCAAGTTGCAAAAAAAAAGTAGCTTGATACTCTACAGCAGATTGTCTAAACATTTGTGGCCAATAATAACTCTGCAACGATAGATGTTGCAATCGAGCCTACGACTCAACTAATTGAAATCGACCTAGAGGAGCCTGAGCACTAGCCTGCAGCACCGAGTAACAACTTTGAGGTGTCTAAACTCAAGAAAATGTATCGCACTTCCTTCAGCGGTACCGAAAATCCTTTCCTTAGCGATTGATTGGTTGGAGAAGTTGGAAGACCAATTTGAACTTTTGGGCGTCAAAAAGTCCAAGAAAATTGACTGCACTTAATTTACCTGGCGATCGATCCATCGAGACAATGATGCAGCGGCAATCCCTTAGGCCACATTCCGGAAGGCGTTCGAAGTCGAGTACTTCTTGCAGTCGTTCAACAATAAAAAAGAATGAATTTATGCAGCTGATACAAGAAAACATGATGGTACAGCATTACATAATAGAATTTAACAAGTTGGCTAAATTTGTTTGGGCATTTGTACCGACTACGAAGAGTCGTGCTCAACAATTTAAAGTGGGTCTGCGGCCCTCTATCTCTGTCCATATGAGCCATCTGGACTACAAGATGATGGGCGAGTCCCTCAATCATGCTCTCCATCTTGAGCGCCAATATCCTCCAACCACTGCCAGCATTGTGCAAAATCTACCACAAACGCTCAAGTGTAGCAGAAGGCAACAATGTCACTAAGTTTACAAACTATGGCCATCAAGGATAAAACTTAGGACCTCACTACACCAAATGCAATAACTTCAGACATCAAGTAGTCGACTGCCATTTCCCTATCAATAGATGCTGGTATTATGGTAAGATGGGCCACATGCGAGCAAACTGTCCAGCTAGAAGACCTAATGTCATGACCTGCACCCGGTATAGGGGCACGAGTAGTTAACAACGTTCAGCCTACGCCGTAGTATCGATGGTAGAATGTTGTTTAGGTCACTAACTATCAATCACGCACAATGATATAATGGATCAGTCTTAGATCTCAATTCCAAATGGAGGACAAAGTATAAATGATAATACTAAATACCCAATCACGATCTAATGCACGATAAGATATCAAAAAAGTCTAATAAACTATAAAGTCTAAAACATCAACAACTTCTAAATACAATATCAAAATCCAAATCTCAAATATAATAATCAAGTCTCCAATATATACACATGCCAAGAACTCTAATAATGAATCTATCACATTGCTATAAGAGTAACTAAGCCCCTCGGTAATCACTCTTGAGTATCAGGACCTATGGTTGCTATTCCCTCCTCAGTTCCATAGAATGTGGGACACAAGTCCCCTGGGTGGTCATCTGAAAAATATATCCATTCAGGATGGAACGAGCACACCTCTTATAGCAATTCCAATTAATTGATAAATATTATAAAATAGTTAAAGTAATACTTGATAAGCAGGAAAAGAATGAGTCAGGGAATGAAATAGAATAACAGCTAACTAAAGTATAAGAAAAGTGAATATAGTAAACCAGAAAAACATGGCAATAAAGACTGTAAATAAAGATAACTAAACTAGAACAGATGTGATGTGAGTCCAACAATATAATGTGAATCTAGAAAGAAAGCACTAAACTAATGTGTTTTAAAATACCGCTTTCGACATGTAAAGGCTTAGGGGGTAAATACGGCACATCGCACATTTGGCAAGCGTACGACGGCTATCTTTTCATATTAGGCTAGTATGAGTGATTCCAGTATGTTTAGGAATGTTTACATGTCTACTCGAGTATTTTCCCGCCCCGACTAGTACAAGTGAATCCATATCCCGATACGTAAATTAAGTACAAGTCCAGCCAAAAAGTAGTGAAGCCAGAAAGGGATTCCACTAGGTGGTTCCAGTAGGTGATTCTAAAAATAGAGGCCAAATAAGTTAGATGCATGTGTCACAAGTAAATGAATCCAGAAATACCAATATGTGTCGTGCCAAAGAATCAAGTAATTCTATACTAGAAGCTGAATCATAATAATTATCAGATAATAAAAATTATCAGAGAATGTACTCGTATGTAGTCCTGAGCAGTAAATATGAATCAAGGTCCAAACTGATGTCACACAAACCTATATATGAGATATACAGAGTTACTTGGTGTTCTAGAGTAAACAATATATTTAAATGGATTAATTATATGCTTCTAGGCCCTTTCTAGGTCATAGAAGTCAAACTAGGTCAATATTAGTCAAACTAGGTCAATACTAGTCAAACTAGGCTTCCGGGGTTAAACTAGATCAATTTGACTTAAAGGTTGACTTTCAGGGTCAAAGTGGTCTACCTTGGTCAAATCGAGTCAAACCTAGGTTTCTAGGTCATTACCTTGTCATACCAAGGTAACCCAACCCATACTAGGCTATCCTAGTCTCTAATTAGACATCTACCTATTCATAAGGTATCTTGGGATATACTACTCATTACCCCTATTTACCCTATTTCTCTATCGAGGCCAATACCCCTAGGTAAGGCCCCACACTATGTATTACCCTAACCATGGGAAGTATTCTATTACCTATTCATGGTATACCATGACATTACCTTCCTTTATATAGGTAAATCTAATTACCCTAACATTGGGGTAAGTACCTATACTATCTAATCATTACCCTTCCTAGACATAGGTAATCCTATTACTATATATTTATATATATCCTACATTGTGAGATTACCCAATACCTATATCTTGTATTACCCTAACCTAGGTATTGCCTCACCCTTATCTAACACTCGTGTGAGTGCTAACACACACTCTAACACTCTCTGTCACATTACAAAACCTGGCCTAACCCTCATTTCCTTCACACATTGTATATGTGTGAGCTACCAAACACACACACACTTACTAACCAGACCTATGCTCTGCCCACACTGCTCACACATATGGCTACAAACACCGGTCAAGTGGCATATCCACACTGCTGCCAACAGTAGGGTTTGATAACCCTGCATAAGCAACCTCACGCCCCCTCCTTTACTCATGTATGTTGTTGTTGCAAACTTAATAGCCCAAGCCCCCTATAGTATACTATTATTGATCTAAAGTTTCTCCTTACCTATAGTTGTTAGTGACACTTCTTTACTTCATACCTTATCTTGACTTCATTAACACTATCAATTAGCTAATACACATCATAGCCCCCTTTATGAACTGTTTAGGATACACTTCAACTCACTTCCCTTATCTTCAGTTAACTGCTGTACTGGGCTAAACCCGGGCCTATCTCAAGATGCGACCTGTTGTTCTAGAGTTCCCCTTTCCTATTGTTGTTACTGCCCTGCTAATAGGCAGTAAGTTGCCTACTTACCTACTGATGTTGATGATATGGATGGCAGCAAATGCTGCTGCTGCCTAAGGCTACTTAGCCTGAGCCCATTAGGATGTATACTGTAGGACTGTTGAGCACCTCCTTTGAAAATTTTCAAAAACCTGATCACGTCTTCAAACTTAGGAAAGCACTCTATGGACTCAAACAAGCGCCTCGTGCGTGGTATGAACGCCTAAGTGCCTTCTTACTTGAAAATAGATTTTCAAAAGGAAGAGTCGATACTACTTGTTTATCAAGTCTTCAGATGATAATATTCTTCTTCTGCAAATTTATGTAGATGATATCATTTTTGGTTCTACTAATAAAAATCTTTGTCAAGAATTTGCTAAGTGTATGCAAAGTGAGTTTGAGATGAGTATGATGGGAGAGCTAAACTACTTTCTAGGACTTCAAATCAAACAACACTCACAGGAAACTTTCATTAACCAAGCTAAGTACACGAAGGATTTATTGAACAAGTATGACTTCGACAACGTAAAGCCTATCGAAACTCCAATGGCTACATCAACACGGCTTGCATTGATGAAAGTGGCAAACCTAACGACTAGCGTAAGTATCGAGGTATGTTTGATAGTTTATTATATTTAACTGCTAGTCCTCTAGATATTATATTTAGTGTTTGCATATGTGCACGATACCAAGGTAATCCTAAGGAATCACATTTATGCGCCATTAAGCGTATCTTCCTATACCTTAAGGAAACTTTTACAGTCGTCTTGTGGTATCCTAAAATTACATCTTTTGACCTGATTGGTTATTCAGATATAGATTTTTCTGGATGCAAAGTAGTCCATAAAAATACCAGCGGTACATATCATTTTCTAGGAAAAGCTTTAGTCTTCTAATTTAGCAAAAAGTAAAACTCTGTTGCTTTACCAACAACTGAGGCTAAGTATATCATCGCAAGACGTTGTTGTGCACAAATTTTGTGGATGAAAGAAATCCTAGAAGACTACAATCTGACTACACGAAGATTCTCATATATTGTGATAACACTAGCACAATTAATTTGACTAAAATTCTGTTTGTCATTCACACACAAAGCACATAGAGATACATCATCACTTTTTACGTGATCACCAACAACACGGGAATATTTGCTTAGAATTTATTGACACAGATCATTAATTAGCGTATATTTTCACAAAACTGCTGGCTGAAGGATGTTTCAATTATCTGCATCGCAAGTTAGGCATACTTGAATTTTCAAATTCATAATGCGTTATGGTTAATAAAAATGCTTAAAACTTAAGATTTCGAGATTTATTAATTAAATTTATTTGGGATACAAGCCGAAAGGGCCCTTCTGTAAAAAAGACGTAAAAGTCTAAACGATACGGTGCCAAGTGTCTTTGGACTACCGCTAGCAAGGATCCGGCCCTTACAGCTTACCCAAAGTAATGAATGTTAATAAATTTAAGAATCAAAAGCTATTATGCATAGTTATTATTCATTACACATATAATGAATTGAAAAAGCAAGTGGCCGAACTCGGACAGAACTCGGTCCGAGTTTTGACCGAGTTCGTGCCAAACTCGGTTGGCGTTGGTTCAATTTCCAGAACTGCTGCAGCCGGCCCTAGCTTCTATAAAACTCTATCTTATATTTTCTCCTCACCCGAGCACTCTAAACTAAACCCTAGTTTCTACTTCCATATTTTTAAAGCTCCCATCTCCTTCCTTCTTAGTTATAGAAGGCTCAAGAATGTGTTCTCCACTCTTCTACTTATTCTTTTTTAGGTATATCTCTTCCTTTCTCCTTTTCAATTCCACGGCTCCCAAACTCTTCAAGAAAAGGAAGGGAGAGTCCGCGGGTTCGTCTTTCACTTTGGAATACGAACCTTTCAACATGTTCAGTTCCGTTCGTCCTACTGACGATGAGGAATTTGACATAAATTTATTTCCATCTTTGGAAATATTCGAGTCTTTGTTTAACTCTTTTCGTTGTCGAGAAATTTGTCCCGGGTGATCAGTCAATTTTACTATCTTCTCGGAGTGTGCTTCTATATTTGAACACTTAGGACTCCAGAATTTCTTTAAAACATCTAGTAAAATTTATGACAATGTTGTTCGTATGTTTTACAGTAATATGCAAGTAAAAGATGATGGCAGCATCTATTCTTGTGTCGCCGAAAAAGAAATTGAGTTTAACTCGACTGACCTTAGTAAATACTTCCATATGCTGGACAATGGCGAAGCATTAGTCGAGATAAACAAAGTCCAATTTTATGTCGACGTGACTCTTGATTCTTTTAAGACTGATATGTGTCAACCGAACCCTATTCCTAAAGGCAGTAGGTTCTTTACAAAGCACCTAAATCAAAAAAATTATGAACTCCATTTATTTGTGTATTCTGCCTTGCTTCCCGAAAAGGGATCTACTAATGAGATTATCTTTTTTGAGATGTATGCAATGTATCATCTTCATTTCGGAGTCATATTTTATGTCCCCAAGACCTTTATAGCTTGGATGATCAGTTGTCGGAGGGTGGGCCGCAACCTCCTTTACCACATGCATCTTGCGGTAATCTTTCGAAAGTTTAGAGTTGATCTTGATATCTGTCCTATCTTGGGGTCACCTTCTAAGCTGACTAGGTCTAGAAAATATCCTCTACCTCCACTTCCATCCAGTGCTGCTCCACTTCCACCTGATCCAATTGCTCATGATCCTGCTTCTACTCATGCTTATGCTGCTCCAGGATTTGATCCTCAGTTCTATCAGTGGTTTGATGATTTTGTCACTCGTCAAGGACAACGTCTTTAGTCCTATGTTGATGCTGAGTTCTGCCATACCTCTCAGGCTCAGGTCTTGAGAAATGGCATTGCTGACATTCAGTGGTCGCTGGTGCATCATCCTACTGTACCATTTCAGATCCTCCATCATTATATATTCGACTGACCTAGGCTTGAGAATCTAGACACTTTTGGACTCTTCGATTCGACGACAGCCTATGTTGATCCTCATCTTCTGTTGATCCTGCTGATAATGACGCTAATATAAGATTTAGGCTTTATTTTAGTATTTTGTGGGTTGTTTCTGCTGATGATAATCATGTAGTAGTGACACTTTTATTTTCAGTTGAACTTATGTAGTAGTCTAAACTCTATCAGTTATGACTGTATGCATTCTTATTTCAGTAGTATTTGAGTTTATGCTATTTTCAGTTTCCATTTCTCATATTCTTTTTATACTGCTACTACTAGTTCTGCTGAGTTGTGACTTGTTTAATTTCTATTATTTATGGATATTACTCTTTCTGCTTCTTAGTTATTGTTGGATTGTTGGCTTCACAAATTGTAAGGGAGACACATTTTGCGTACTTGACAAAGGGGGAGAAAGAAGAGCTATACAAAAAATTTAGAAGCAATCCAAACAAGTCAGGTATACATTTTCAAATTTTTATATTAGTTACATTTTGGTATAGACTCATAGTTTGTCAATTATCAAAATATGGAAGATTGTTGGCCCATTGGCTAATGGTCACACCTGGTTTTGATAATTAACGACAACTTTGGTCGATACGCAAAATATACGAACTGCTACAGGTTACGTGAATTGATACCGAAGAACGTCTACGTCCACATCCCACTACTACAAGGAACATCGCATCATCATCCAAGAACAATCTTATTGGAATTCATATCGAGGCATTTTACATTTTCTTCTATATTTTTAATTTATTAAGTCTAGGAAATATAAATGTAAGATCGTTTGGGATTATACTGGCTTAGGTTATTCCCAGTCCAAAATTCTAAATAAGCCTACATATCTATCCCAAAAACCCCACATATCCAAATAGCCCAAAACCTATGCAATTTGGCCCATGCAAAATTCTATTCTGACCCAACAGAATTCGGCCATAACTCTGACCGAGTTTGGTCCGAGTTCGGTCTGGAATTTTTGAATATTTGTTCCCACCAAATTTGTTAGCAACATTCGTATGCGATATTCTAGCATCTGAACTCTACCCGAGTTCGGTTCCCAAAAACACTATAAATAGAGAAGGATTTTTCATTTTCAATCAACTCATTCACTCTTCTCTCTATTTGATCAGAGTTCTGGCCGAATTCTGTTGGGTCAGAATAGAATTTTGCATGGGCCAAATTGCATAGGTTTTGGGCTATTTGGATATGTGGAGTTTTGGGGATATATAGGTGGGCTTATTTGAAATTTTGGACTGGGAATAACCTAAGCCAGTATAATCCTGAACGATCTTACATTTATATTTCCTAGACTCAATAAAATTAAAAATACAAAATAAAATATAAAATGACTCGATCTGAATTCCAATAAGATTGTTTCCGGATGATGATACAATGTTCCTTGTAGCAGTGGGATATAGACGTAGACGTTCTTCGGTGTCAATTTACGTAACCTGTAGTAGTCCGTATATTTTGCGTATCGGCCAAAGTTGTCATTGATTATCAAAATCAGGTGTGACAATTAGCCAATGGGCCAACACATACTGCTATGCAAAGTTTTCCCCTACCTTTATGAATTATTTTGGCACCCTACACTAACTCGAGCCTATCCCCCCCTCCTATCAGTTAACTGATACATATAGGGCCCCCTTCATTTGACTGACATATATTCAACTAGTTGAAACTAGATGACTGATACATTTTTCTATATATGACTGATATATTTTCCTATATATGACTGATACATTTTCCTCCTTAATCTTGACAACAGTTAGCTATAATGCAACATAGCTCCTCTCTACTCACAAACAAAAATTAACATAGAGACGCACTCACACATTCTATAATGAACACTCATAATATATACCAGATATCAGTCCCCTACTCTACTCTCCTACAGTTAACTACACACAATCAAAATCAGTCCACCAAACTCAAAATCAGTCCACTTCTTCCTAAGCTATACAAATCACATAATACCCATATATAACACATATACAAAAGATAATATATATGAGATACTAGAATCAGGTGTCAAATCTGGATTTAAAAGCATTGGGTGTTCTTTTGGTCGTTTTGTCAAACACTTGGTGTGCATATCGGAATACGTTGTGATACGCCCATGATACGTACTCCAAATGGATCCAAACTTGACCCAAAGCATACCCACAGGTTCTAAATCACAAATAGGACCTAACAAACCTATTCACAAATCCTAGAAATGTCATTCTCGGATTTTCCCCAAAATGGGTTAAAATATAAAGGGGAAATCTCTAAATGGATGAAGAAGAGTCAAAACTCCTCACCATGGGTAACCCTAATGCGTGGGGGTTCCTGTTTGATACCTCTGCACTATTTAATACAAATAAAAAGGTTTAGAATGCATTTTACCTATTAGGAGATGGATTTCCAATGAAATGGCTCCAAGATCCAAAAGCTCCCAAGCTCTAAGTGTTCCTACCTCCATGGCTTTGCTTCTAGAGTATCTTACTCTCCAAGGGAAAGAGAATGGAACAAATTTGGGCTATTTTGGATGATTTTTGGTGGTAGGAATAATTTGGGGAAAGTTTCTAAATTAGGGTTAGGGTTTTGAATGAAAAGAGGAAGAAGAAGAAGATGTCTCCTTAAGTAGAAGAGGTGACTGGTCATAATGTTAAGGCTGGGAGTTTTTGCTAGAGGAAAAGTCCATTAAGTCCCTCTCTTTAGTCATGACAAGTTTAGGAAAAAAAAGTCATACTCCCTAATTAGATATTTAGCCTAACTTCCTAATTAATCTTGCTAGTCTAACTAGAAGACTAAATAAAGTTTAATTAGGCTAGTCCTAATAATTTAATTAGGTGGTCATGTCAAGTTGGTTTAGGTCCTCTAGGGTCACTAACAACTATTCTAACTAATGGCTAACCACTAATCATATAAAATAATATAGCATATGCACTATATTAATTATTACAAATAATTAATCCAAAAATATAATTACTAGTTTGTAAAATAAATTTATCACTTAAAATATAATTTAAATAACATTATTCACAATAATAACAAAAAATAGGAAAAGTTAAAAATATCCCTCTTTTTGAAAGTGGTGGTGACACCTAACCCAGATGCGCCTTCATAGCATACTCGTCCAAAGAATCGAGGTCAGGACCCTAATCTCCTCAGGTCGCACAATAGAATGGTCAAGATCGTCATCCTAATGCCCAAGGATGCGTCTATGCCATGACTCAAGATGAGGGCTTTACCTCTGATACAGTTATGATAGGTATATTACTTTTCAATAATATGCCTACTCGTGTACTATTTGATTCTGGAGCCATCCATACTTTTATATCGGCAGATTTTGTCGAAGAACACAAATCCCCTATAACACGGCAGGTCTAAACCTTAGCGTTAGTACACTGTCGGGCACATAGTTACCTCCACACTCAATCTATAGAGATGGATTTATTTGTATCAGAGGTAGGAAATTGTCTTTCGATGCGATACTATACCTTAAGGACTATGACATCATTCTAGAAATAGATTGGCTCGGTGCTTGCTCGGTTCACTACTAAAATACAACGATTTAGCGACGGCCGGATCCGTCGGAAATCCGTCGGTAATTTACATTACCGACGGATTTCCGACGGATACGGGCTAAAAACATCCGTCGGGAATAACCTCGTCGCTAAAACAAGCTCGTCGCTAGTCCGCCGCTCTGCGACTAATTAGCGACGGATTTCCGTTGCCAAAATAAGAAATTTTAGCGACGGCAAGCCGACGGCTTCCCGTCAACTTCGACTGTTTAAATCTTTAATATATTCATATAATTAGCGACGGATACTACGTCACCAAATCGTCGCTAACCGCATATCAGAGGGTTTCTGATACGCAATATCTGTCGCTAAAGCGTCGCTAACCTCGACGGATTAGCGGCGGAGGAGCGACGGATAATACGTCGCCACTCTTCTGGAAATCTTCCATATTTCCAGAACAGGAGCGACGAGAAATTCGTCGTCATTCCGTCGCTTAGCAACGGATAATCTGTCGCTAAGCGTCGTTATTTTGTATTCATACAATTAGCGACGGGTTATTTCGTCGCTACGCTGTCGCGAGGCCGTCGCTAAATACACGACCTCGTCGGATTAGCGGCGATTTGGCGATGGATAATCCGTCGCCACTCTTCTGGAAATCTTCCATATTTCCAGAACATGAGCGACGGGTATTCCGTCGCCATTCCGTCGCTCATCTGTCGCTATTTTGTATTCATACAATTAGCGACGGATAGCTCGTCGCGAAGATGTCGTAAGACCGTCGCTAAATACATTACCTCATCGGATTAGCGGCGATTTGGCGACGAATAATCCGTCGCCACGCTTCTGGATATCTTCTATATTTCCAGAATATGAGCGACGGGATGTCCGTCGCCAACCCGTCGCGAATTTTTTCCAGAAACAGGCCGACGGATAATCCGTCGGGCAACCGTCGCAATCTGCAAAAGTTAGTCGGTAATCCGTCGCTACATGCAAAAGTCCGTTGGCAACTCGTCGATAATCCGTCGCTAACTAAAATATTTTTGAAAAAAAATTTGCAGAAAAGAGACTATTCCCTGTAACATAACATATTCAGCATCCACCATACACAAATATAACATATCCGACATCCAATATATCCAACAAATATCCATATTGACAACACAATATCTCTAAACATCCAATATATCACAACATACACAAAAAATATCCAACACAATGACCAACAAACATAAACAAAATATCCAAAAATTTGTGGCAGATCCAAATGTCTAAATGTCAAAAAACATAAACAAAATCACTGAGAAGCAGGAGGTGGATCGTCTCGTGCTCTCTTCTCACTCTGTGTATATAATCCTCCACCATATATGGCGGCACTTGGGACAAGACGTGGTCTGGAAGCGAGCGTAGCTGCTCCGACGACATCATGTCAAGGAGCGCCACGATAGTAGCATCCGGTACCAGGCGGGCCTCGGAAGAGCGGTCAAAAGAAAGTCGTCCGGAACAAGAAGGATCAGGTCGATCCGAAGCACCGGCAGCAGCAGTAGACGGAGCGGCAGCAGACAGACCAGGAGCAGACGGATCGGGAGAAGAAGAAGGATGCGAATAGTGCCCCAGCACTATCGATCGCAAATCCGACACCGCCGTAGCGAAAGTCACAAGCTGCGTCCTCACATCGTTTGCAGGGGGCACGGGAGGAGGCGGAGGCGGTGGATATCTCGGAGTCGACATCTGCAAAAAATTCGCCACGAAACCTAAGCCATATAGGCGCCCTTTTCTAAAGCCGCCGGTGGATTCTATGAACACGTCGTCGTAGCGAGCGGCCATAGAAGAGGGCGTCTGGGTGGGCGTCGTTTCGCCGATATTCTCGGTAGGGGGCTCAATCCGACGGAGTGCCTCACGATACGCAGCCTATCCAATGAATGTGTTTATACTATAAGTTTTCCTAAGTTATAATGTAAATCCTATGTTTCCCTAAGTTATAGTTTTAATCCTAAGTTTACCTAATTAAGTTATAGTTATAATTTCCTATGTTTCTCTAAGTTATAGTTATAATCATGAACATAAGTACTTACATCAGTCTCCTGGGCCCTCGCGTCGACGAAGCTCCCGTCCTTCCGCCTCTTGTACGTATGCACGAATACGTCATGAGCGGTGACCGCCTCCGCCTCTCTCTCCTCTTTCATAGTCTGTTGGATCTGCATATGTAGAATTTAATTAACTTCGTACATTAATAGTACCAAAATAAATAGTGGAATGAATTTGCGTTATCTCACCAAATCTGCACGTGTCCGTGCGTGGGGCCTTGATCCCCCCATATGCAGACCCGCGGCCTGTCTATTCGCCTTGGCTTTCTCTAATTTTTCCTTGTATTGGGGAGTATCCATCTTCTCCAACATCTGCTCATAGTACTCCGCCCGGATCCAGTCCTTCTTCGTATGCGCCGTACGAAGGTCGTATACCGCATCCCGTATCTTCTTTCCAGCGGCGGCTTTGTAGGTCCTGCGGATCGCCTCCTCGCGATGGAGGGGCCACCCGAACGTCCTCTGACACACAAATTCAAATATCACGTAATTAAAAAATTAATGAATTAAAGAATAATTAATAATTACCAAAAGATATATACCCTCATCTCGTCGAGCCAGACGTACTGCCTGTCCTGAGGCACCTCAGAAAAATTAAGGTAGGGGCCATGGTAGTTTTCCCGAATAATGCACCCTAGACTCCGAGCAACATCCCACGGGAAAAATCTATAAAAAAACAACGACTAGATTATTGACCTGAATAAATGAAACAATTTTAATAAATTTACTTAAATTTACTTACGATTCACCCGCGGGCCATATCTCTCGTCGGAACTCGCCCGTCGGCCTCTCTGGTGGCGTCGGAGGATCCGAGGGTCCGCGCATGTACTCCCCGGTAACATGATGAAACTGAATCCGGGGGTACTCCAGGGCCCACCGTACAGTAACTGCTACATCCGCTAGTACATCCGGTGGAGGAACAGATCTGCTAGCGGATGAAGGAACGGATCTGCTAACGGATGGAGTCGCAGGCCTCGACGAAGATGACGGTGGCACCGAGATAGATTGACGGCAGGAAGAGTCTGTGCCTGGGCTCTCCGGGTCAGGATCGGAGATCACATCCAGGGAAGACGTCTGGCGACCACGACCGCTACCACCACGCCCACGCCCACGACCACCACCACCACCACCACCATGGCCAGCACCACCAGCACGAGTGCTCGCAACCATGCCCTGTAAATAGAACACACAAACATAATTAATAATATAAAAGTATAAATGAATATAAAACTAAACTAAAATATATATACTAGTAGTAGGGCGACGAGTTCCTGCCAGAGGAGTAGGACTAGGAGTGCCATCCGCAAAAAAAAAATCATACAATAAGTAGATGATCGAACGACAAAAACATGAACTGAAAGAAGAACACAGAAGTTTAATTTAAACTGAATCGTCCTCGTCAGCGGCCTCGACCTCGACAAAAACATGAACTGAAATATACCGATATTTAATCATCGTCATCGTCATCGTCCTCGTCCTCGTCTTCATTCTCATCATCATCCTCATCCTCATCGTCGACTTCATCTGTATCCTCATCCTCATCCTCATCCTCATCAAGTTCTTCTTCTTCTTCTTCTTCTTCTTCTTCTTCTTCTTCTTCTTCTTCTTCTGTCTCAATACTTGGGACAAGACGCCTCTTTCTCCCCTGGTTGACATCTAACTCTTGTATATCAACCTCTTCCTCCCCTCTATTTTCCTCAGCAGGAGGTATATCAACCTCTAACTCAACATCCATGGTATCCGACTGTTGTCCCAAGTATTGGGGCTTTTCGATCTCGTCCTCTTGGTATGCTGGGTCTCCAACATTGAATGTATTTCTAGATTTAATCTTGTATACTGTCCACCAGTCAAATCGATCTCTACGACGCCTTGGGTAGCTTGTATAGTAGACTTGAACAGCCTGACTTGCTATCGTAAACGTGTCGGATCCTCTATACCTCCTGCAATAATTTTATATCGACGAATCCAAATTGTTTATCAATTCTCTAACTGATATTTGGTATCGTATCGAACCACTCACATTTAAACATCACAATATGCATATCATATAGGGCACTATATTGTAAATCTATAATATTTCGAAGCACTCCATAATAGTCAAAGTAACGATTTGTACATCCTCTATACCTTCTGCTCTCGTGTTGCCGTTTATAAATCCATGTACGATCAACAAAGTAACGATTCATCCTCGATTTGGATGTGAAAATCTGTATCATAAGACAAACTAAACATAAGAATAGCCCAATACTTTAAACCATCCTTATAAGAATAGTCCGATACTCCGATCAGTATCGGTATCGGTCGATACTTTAATAAATTATTAATATTAATAATTTATTAATACCTATTTGTTTTTCGATACCAAAAAAATCTGATACTCCGATCCGAAACCACCGATATTACCGATACCTCCGATGCCGATACTCATATGGATAGTCCGATACCGATACCGGGACATGCCAAACTGTATCAGTATCGAACAGTATCGGATCGGTATCGGTCAGTATCGGGTATCGGTCAGTATCGGAGCGGACATGCCAAACTGTACCGGTATCAGTCAGTATCGGTCCCATACCGATTCCGATACCCCCCTTCCCTGATCCGATACTCATAGGATTGGTCCAATCCGAAACCACCTACATCCCCTCCCCCGATCCGATACTCCGATTTGAAACCACCAAAACTCATAGGAATGGTCCGATCCGAAACCACCGATACCCCCCCACCCCACCCCGTCCCCTACCCCGTCGGACAGCAAATCCTCCCTCCCCCTCCCACACCCCCTCCCATTCACCCCCCGACAGCAAACCCCCACCCCACCCCCTCCCCCCCGGGATAGCAACCACCCACCCCCCTCCCCCTCACCCCCCGACAGCAAACCCTAAACCCTACCCCTGCCCCCTGTCCCGCACCCAACACCTTCCGCCCTCCGCCACCTTCCCTCCTCCCATCACCGCCGGCCCCTGCGACAGCCGGCCCACCCCCCCCTCCATTCCATGACCTGAAACCCTACCCCTATCCCGAAACCCTAAACCCTACCCTGCCTTCCGCCCTCAACAACCCCCCTGCCCCCGCCCCTACTCTCTCCCCCCACCCCGTTGGCTCCAGCGACAGCCGATCCCCCCCAACCTGAAACCCTATAAGTTATGCTAAACACAGAAAGAGAGAGCATACCAAAGAGAGAGATATCCCGTCGGAGAGAGCTTCGTCGGAGAATGTGACCCGTCGGAGAAAGCTTTCCGGAGAAAGAGAGAAAGAGTTTTTTGGGGGGGAATGAAAAATTTCCTCCCGTCGGTTCAATTTAAGTTAGGTTACAGTATTTAGCGACGGAATACCGACGGATATATCCTTCGGTAGATAGTCGCTAAATACCTACTAGATTACCGACGAAAAAGTCCGTCGCTAGATAGACGCTAATTTAGCGCGCCATTTTTTACAGATTTTGCCGCCACATTGTTCGATATATTAGCGACGGACATGAATCCGTCGCTAAAGTTTCGTCAAATGAGCGACGGATGTGCGACTGATTTTGACACAAAAAAACTAAAAAAATTATCCATTACTTTCTGACGGTAGCCCGTCACAAGGTAGTCGCGAGGCCGTCGCTTTGGCCGACGGATACGTTCCGTCGCTAATCTTCCGTCGCCAAATTGCTGTATTTTAGTAGTAGTTAGCATCGACTCCACGGAAAAGAAGGTCACCTTCCATCTACCTAGAGAGATCGAATTTTGCTACTCATGTGGTCAAGCGTCGACAGCTTGCAGGGTGATCTCGACAATATTTTCTCAAAGGATGTTGTATTCTGGCTGCAAAAGATACTTGGCATCTATTCGAGACACACGACATGATGGTGCAAATACAGGTCAGACCGACATTGTGGCAAAATTTCCTGACGTATTTCTAGACGAGATGTCTAGTATACCATCCAATCGAGAAATCTAATTCACCATCAATACCTTTTCCAAAAGTCGATCGATTTTCAAAGCCCCGTACAGGATGGCTCCTGTAGAATTGAAGGAATCAAGATCCATCTATAGGAATTGCTCAACAAGGGATACATTCGGCCTAGTGTCTCGCCATGGGAAGCTCCAGCCATGTTCATTAAGAAGAAGAATGGATCGATGCGCATGTGCATTGACTATCGAGAACTGAATAAGGCCACCATCTGGAACAAATACCCATTGCCCCGTATCAATGACCTGTTCGATCAGTTACAAGGTGCCTCAGTATTTCCAAGATTGATCTTCATTCAGGTTACCATCAACTCAAGACCCATCCATACGACATGCCAAAGTCAGCCTTCCACACTCGATACGGCCACTATGAGTTCTTGGTAATGTCATTCGGCCTGATGAATGCCCTTGTTGCCTTTATGGATTTAATGAATCATGTGTTTTGACCCTTTCTTGACAAGTTCATAGTAGTCTTTATCGATGATATACTCGTCTACTCAAAGAGAAAGGAGTTACACGTAGAGCACATGTGGATCATATTCTAAACCCTTCGAGACAACCGATTGTATAAAAAGTTAAGCAAGTGTGAATTCTAGCTAAGCAGCATATCGTTCCTTGGGCACGTCAATTCTGTAAAAGGCGTTGCAGTCGACCCAAAGAAAGTTGAAGTCGTTGTTGATTGGAAATGACAGGCGTCAACTAGTAAAATCTGAAGCTTCCTTGGCTTGGTAGGATACTATCGTTGTTTTATGAAGAACTTCATGATCGTATCACCTTTGACTCGCCTCACTTAAAAAGGAGTCGTATTCGAGCAGTCTGATGAATGTTAAGCTTGCTTCCAGGAGCTAAAGTAGCAGCTCATTTCGGCCTTGATACTTGCACTTTCAGATAGGACTGGGGGATTTTAAATCTTCAGCGATGCTCCAGGATAGGGCTTGGGATGTGTGCTCATGCTGCGGGATAATATGATATCCTTTGCTTCAAGACAATTGAAGTCGCACAAGAAGAACTATCCCATGCACGACTTATAGTTACGATGATTGTGTTTACATTAAAATTGTGGCGGCACTACCTCTATGGTGTGGAGTACAGGATTTATACGGATTAAAATAGCCTCAAGTTTCTTTTCACTCAAAAGGAGCTGAACTTACAACAGAGGCGTTGGTTGGAACGGATTAAAGACTATAACTTGTTGATTGACTACATGTTACACAAGGAAAATATTATGGCAGACACACTGAGTCGAAGTACATGGCCTCGCTATCCATCAACGGCAGGCTACTATGTGACCTAGAAGAGATGGGCATCAAACTCTAGGTTCGAATCGTGGGGGTGCAACTAGCTCAATTGTACGTGGAGCCGAGTTTGTTAGAAAAGATCATGACCGCTCAGAAGGACAACCAGTACCTGAAAAGATGCGAAGATTATTTCAATGGGTAAGGCAACCGAATTTGTAGAAGACGAGACTGGAACTTTGCGGGTGAAGGATCGGCTATGCGTTCAGACGATACAGAACTCAGAAAGGAGATAATATCGGAGGTGCACTAGATAAAATATTCCTTACATCCAGGCAGTATCAAGAAATGTAAGGACCTCCGTACAACATTATGGTAGCACAGAATAAAGAGAGATGTGGCACTCTTCATGTCGCAAAGCATGGCTTGTCAGCAAGTAAAAGCTAAGCACCAGAGATTGGGTGGAGAGATACAGAACTTTGCCATTTTAGAGTGAAAATAGTTACACATCAGCATGGACACAAGAGAACGATGTTGTCTTGGTCATCGTCTATCGATTAACCAAGTCAGCATACTTTATTGCCATCAAAGTTACCTGCAGCGTAGATCATTTGGCTTAGATTTATCTTGATGAGATAGTATGGCTACATGGAGTTCCAGTATCCATCGTCTCTGGCCGGGATAGGCGATTCTTGTCGTATTTTTAGAATAGCCTTCAGTCGGCTATGGGGACAAAGTTAAAGTTTAATACTGCTTATCATCCCTAAACCGATGGCCAAATAGAGCGGGTGAATCAGATTCTCGAAGACACGCTACAGCTTTGTGCAATAGACTTGAAGTCAAGTTGGAACGTGTATTTATCGCTAGTTGAATTTGCATACAATAATAGCTACCAGTCCACCATTTAGATGGTGTCGTACGATGCTTTGTACGGGCGGAAGTGCAAATCACCCATTTACTGGGATAAAGTCAGAGAGCGGCAGATTCTTGGCCTGAAGCTGGTGGAGCCATACCGTACAGAAGGTTAGGCTGATATGGAAGAGATTAAAGGTGGCCCAAATTCGATAGAAGAGTTAAGCCGACACCCATTGGCGACCTCTTATGTTTATGGAGGAAGACCACGTGTTTCTGAAGGTAACGCCTATGCAGGTGTTTGCCATTAAAATTGTTTTGAGAAATCTTAATACAAACAGAACAGTGATACAATATAGGACTTAGATGTAGTCCTAGGAGTACACTTTTGTTTAAGCTGGGTCCTTAGTGCCAATGGAGCGAGTGGTAATGCGTTGACTCCGTTGACCGGCTGACGGCGGTTATCGGTTCTCTGAAGGTGTTGATTGCTCTGGGTGCTGGAGCTTGCTGAGAGGAGGAAGACGTTGAGTGTCTAGAACTGCCTCTCCGGTGATTCTCTGTTGTGGATTCTCTGTGAGTCTTGTGTTCTGAGTCTCTGTCTGTGTGTGAAGGGGATGATCCTTCTATTTATAGTTTTGCAGGCTGGCTGCTCATACGCGCATGTAGGATGCGCCGGTGTGGGGACGCCACGTGGAGGTTGCTGATGGAGGCGCATGGATGCTGCGCCCTGATCGAGGGGAAGAACTCTTCATACTGCTGTTGTGAGCCGGCACGTAGCAGAGGGAAGATCTTTCCGTTGCTAAAATCTCGGATGAGTTGAGTCAAAGGACACGTGTCGTCGTCTCATGGTTCGAAGATCTCGGATTTGGTGGAGAGGAGTGATCTGGTGAGCTGCACCTTGGATTGGGCGCAGGAGGAGGCTGCGGCTCATAACCTTGAGGAGTTATAAACCATTTAGAGCGCATGGCTTTTGAGGCGCATGCAGGTGACCTTCCTTCTGTCTTTCGGGATCAGAGATCAGTCTGGGGCGCATGGCTTTTGAGGCGCATGCAAAACTTCAACCGGAGACCCTTCTTCTGTCTTTAGGGATCAGTGAAGGGTCTGAGGCGCATGGCTTTTGAGGCGCATGCTGGTTTGGACGCATGGCCGTAGAGGCACATGCGGGTGTGGACGCATGGCCGTAGAGGCGCATGCGGGTGTGGACGCATGGCCGTAGAGGCGCATGCGGGTGGCCACGTGGCAGTAGCCGTCGGAATAGAGTCATGATGATGCTGACGTTGCCGACGCTTCGTTTTCTGAATAAAGCTGTCAACTGTTCAGACTTTAGGAGGCGTGCTCCCAACTCTGTCAGTTCAGCATTTAATGTTGGTGACGTTCGATGGACAGCTGAGTGGGCGCGTCGGTTGGCGTTCCACTCGGTATGGAGATGTGTGGGGGCGTACCCTCTATAATGCGCCGAGTACTGTAGGGCGCGTCTGTGTGATGCGCCTGATGCCGAAGGGCGCGTCCGTGTGATGCGCTGTCTGGCTGGCGCATCGGACATGTCTTTTAATGATGCGGCTGTCTCACTCTTCGAGTGCTATAAATAGCCGTTTGGCTGAATTCGAGGCGTCCGGTTCATCCATTTAATGTAAATTCATTGCACAGAATTCGGAGGACCATCCACTTGGCGCGTGGGTTTGATCTGCCCGGCCTATAAATAGTGGCATGGAGAGAAGGTTTGCTTCTCATTCCCTCACGTACTTCCAACATGAACTTGAACATGCGGGTGCATTCTATTGACGAAGTGCTCCTGAGGGTAAAAATGAGACGCTGTGTTGTCTTTGATGCACTTGAAGGTGACTGTTACATCCAAAAGACGGAGTCGAGGGCTTCTGAGGCAGGCGGAAGGTGCCTGTTGCATCCAAAGATAGGGATGCTCGAGCCTCGTCTCCGTTATTCCGGAAGAGCCGTAGATCGGAATGGCGGTGCAAGGCTCTCTCTTCCTGCAAAGCTACTCCTTTAGCCGCGGTTTTGATCACGGTCTTCCTTCGGCTTTGGAGGCTCTTTCGAAGCCTCCCCTGGCCACAGCATTTGCGGTGCTCTTCTCTTCCTTGGTTCCAGCCAGAGGGTTAAATGCTTTGTGTATCGAAGCATTTATCGGGCGAGCCTGGTTGGAAGAGCGGCACATAACTGGGCTCTGCTCGGCCAGGTGAGCCTGGCTGGAAGAATTTGGCTGAAGGGATGCACATAGCTGGGCCGGATGCACATAACTGAGCTGTTGAAGAGATGGCGGGATGCGCCTGGATGGAGGCGCATAGTATCTGCTGTGCCTCACTGGTGGCGCATGGTGAAGCTGCGCCTATCTGAAGGCGCATGGTGGCCGCTGCGCTTATCTGAAGGCGCACGGTGGCCGCTGGCTGTAGGCTTAGGATCTTTCCTTTGTAGAATTTCTCCTTTGTACAACCTTTTCTAGACATGTAATAGACTTTTATATATAAATAAAAAGTCCTTCTTCAAATGTCTATACTTATTGATTTTGCTGTGAAATTCTTCGTCTGAGTTCTAGCGCATGTAGTGTCTGGCGCATGGGCTTTCTGGTTGTGAAATTCCATGCTTCTACAAGACCCCCTTCAAAGTTTTCAAAACTTTTGAATAAGTTTTGGAATACTTTGAATAAGAAGCATGGTGGTCAGGGCGCATGATTTCTGGGCGCATGCCTGTTCGGGCGCATGCTCTTCTCAGTTAATGATGATGGTGCCTCGGTAACCGAAAAGATTAATGATGATCTTTTGGTCTTATTTGCTGCTATCCTTGCACAGAACCCGAGGCGACGGCTGAGATCACACGTCATCTGTTCACGCGTGCGACCATGCCCTATAAATAGGTAAGAGTTGGAGAGAGAAAGGGTTCTTCTTCTCTGTGCCTCTGTTTCTTTAGAGTTTCTTCTTCAAAACCCTAACTTCTCCTTCTTCGAGAGAATGGCTCCCAAGACTCCTCGCGGCGCTGCCGGCAAGGGGAAGGAGAAAGCGAAGGAGTCTGTCGATGAGGATGTACCTATCACTCTTGCGTCTCTTGCCGACGTTCATCCTGAGGTGACAGGTGGGTTTCGTCTCTGCTTTGGGCCCTGTGCCCTAACTGCCGACGCGTATAGACTTTGGTCTTTGATGATACGCCGAGGTTCTGTCCTGCCGACGTGCATAGGTTTATACCTTTATCATGCACCGAGGTTTTAATGGCTGACGCGCATGGGTTTTATACCCTGAAGATGCGCCGAAGCCTTTGCTGACGCGCATGGGCTCACGCTCTAATAATGTGCCGACGCTCCAATGCCAATGCGCACGGGCTTACGCCCTGATGATGCGCCGAGACATGCTGACACGTATGGGCCTATGCCCTGATGATGCGCCGAAGTAGATGCGCATGGGTTCATACCCTGCTGATGCGCCGAAGCAGATGCGTATGGGCTCATACCCTGGCAATGCGCCAGTCTACTTGACATATTTTGTCTTTTTGCCTGACTTCCACTTTTGTTGTGCCAGTGTCGATGACGATCCCTTTGTTGAATGAGGTCCTTCTGGACGCTTCTCTTTGCCAGATGGGAGTTGATTTTGATGAGGCGGTGATCAACCCTGCAAAGGATGCTATCCTTCAGGACCAACCTCGTGAGAGGATGCTACAAATCTAGGTCCAGTTGCCGCTTTTCCTCCAGAGTATGATGGAGAGCGGTAAACTGAAGTCTGCTGATTCTGAAGGTGTGATCTTCTTAAAGCCTGCCTTTCTGTTTGGCGACCGATTAGTCTCTTCCGAGGCAAAGATATTGAAGATCAGAGAAGACTGGTTCTTTGCTGCTAAGGGCATGATGTTATACATGCGGCAGGTTGACCGCCAGTTGCCATTGACAGCCTTTTATCGTCTAGCTTCGAAGAGAAGGATGGGTTGGGAACTTACTCCTTCTCAAGGAGGTGCCTTGGGGGGCTCCCTTTCAATTGACACCACCTCGAACCAGCGAGACACCTTGACCGCTTCACGGACTGGTTCTTCGTTCAGTTACCGAGCTTTGCGTCCCGGAAGCATCTATAGTGAAGTCCCAAATGACACATTTCCCTTCAGTGCCTCGACTTTTGCAAATCGGATGCTGACGTCGAAGGTCACGTATCCGACAGCTGGTTTTAGAGTCGAAGGTTGGTGTCACTACATCCCAAAGTGGGACGAGTTGACCTCCTGGGTGCTTTCCAGGTTCAAAGTTGAGCTTAAAGAGATAGGGCTGACTGCCGCCATTCGGGCCACGCAGGCAGGCGTGGACCTCAATAAGCCGATGTTCCTTGCGCTGTTGGAGCTTTTCAACGCCCAGACTGGCTCTTTACTCCTGTGGGGGAGTTGGGATTGGCCCTTCATGAGATGTACGAAGTGTCCAAGCTTCCTTGGGGCTCGGAACCGTACGAGGAATATTTCCCATCGAATGAAGAGATCCAGGTCTTGGAAGATAAGGACCCAGAGATGATGGCCATTTTCAAGGAGGTGACGAGCCATCATTATCTGATGCACCGGAGGGACAAGGGTAAGACCCAACCTCACGTGACTGCTTGGAGGGACTATGTTTTCAGACAGGATTTGGCGGATCCTTCGAGGATCCGGTTTGCGACTCCGCAGGGCTTGACACCCGCGGAAGTGAGTTCTGAAATAACCTGGCTGGACGAGAGGACCCCACATTCAAATGAGAGCGGTAAGAACACGTACAGCTGTTTCTGGCACTGCGGGCACCGGATGTCATCTAAGGCAGTGTTGACGGCCTACTTGATGATATGGCTCCGGGATTGCATATTTACAGGGGGATCCGGTGCTATTGAGAGGGTACATCAGAATCTTATTTTGCCTGCAGTGAAGTTGGGCCTTTGGACGACCTCTGGCTCTCCTCCCCGCGATGGTGTGCAACCTGCTACGCGGTTTGAGGTCTTTTGCTGATGATGTGATCCACGAGAAAGGTAATAATAACAACTTTCCCCAGGCCGAGCTGTCTTTCCATTATCTTATGGGGTGGCTGATCTTACATCATCCGAATGTGATGAGTCCTGGTCCTGAGGAGGACCATGTTGAAGGAGATGCCTTCATTTGCCGCTTCTATAAGAGGAAGTGGTCTTACATTGGCGTCCCCGTTTGTAGGAGGGTTTTGTCCTTCCTTCAGGGGTAGGAAATCGTGAAGGTTGGCCCGATCTTCAAGAATTTCGAGGCCGACCAGGATTTAGTTGATTCTGGCGAGGATGCGGTTACTTTGCCGAAATGGAGTTTTTGTTGGTTGCAGAGTATCCGGCCTTCGCATCTGGTCTACCGAAATCAGAACAGGTGTTATCTGGAACCGTACTTGCCAAGCCGATTTGCTCGTCAATTTGGCTACACTCAGCTAATGCTGCGGAATCCCAGTAGCAGTCTAGGCTTCATCGAGAGTTTGCTGGATGGAGCCCGGGGCTGGCAGTATTATAACGCTGGATGCACTAGCGTTAAGTTTACCACACCAGTTCGCAATCCTCGGCCGCCGATCTTATATCCGGCCGCCAAGCTGTATTGTACTATGAATACTACGTCTCCTGGTTATGACAGGGAGACTAGTTTCATCATTGGAACCCAGTTGGAGGCAACAACGAATATGTTGGTGGCGGCTCGGTCATATCGTCCGCCAGAATTGGCGGGGTATCGGGCTGCTGCTATGGCACCAGTGAGAGACCCGTCTGTCGGGAAAAGGCGGGCTGACCCAGAAGCTGGTTCTTTCGTACTGAAAAGGTCAAGAAGGACGTCGACCCCGAAGATTACGGAAACGCCACTTGTAACGCCAACGGGCTTAGCTCCCGCTGAGGTAAGGAGTGCTTCATAATTCCAGTTTTTTATGTCATTGTGGCGACTTATGCTCTTCTTCTTGTAGGGATTGAAGAAGAAGTCTCGTGCTTCGAAATCGGGCACCAGTAAGCCGAAGGAGGTGGCAGGCTCTTCTGAGGAGCGCATTCCACCAACGATGATGTCTCCTGTGGAGGAGGGTCCCGAAGATGTTCCCGCGGAGGTTTTAGTATCTTCTGACTTTGAAGTCGCAACAACTTCTGGGATAGTACCATCTGCCGTGGAGGCCTTGGACGCTGAGGGTCCTACAGACTCGAGGCATCCTGATGATGAAGTAGATTGGAGTTCGTCGCCTTCTGGTGACGTCCCTCCAGCGTTGCAAGGGTCCGTTGTGGGGGCAGCAGAAGCGGTAAGGATAGAGGAGAGGGTTGATTCCCCTCCTGGTCATGATGAAAGAAGGTCGGCCGAATTATTGCCGAATCCTTCCTTGGCTTCAACCATGGACATAGAGATGGCTACCGATCAGGCGGTAGCGACAGATTTTGTCCCTGTAGAGGGATTTGAGAAGAGTGAGACCCTTCTGCCGGTCTTGTCTCCTGGGGCTGGCCAGGAGATAAATGTTGATCTCCCCGTTTTGTCGGGGGAGGTAGCTGATGCTGATAGAATGTCGGGGGTAGAAGAGGTGGCCGTTGGCGTCGATGATTTCTTCGAGCTTGAGAAGGGTAAGGGTGTGGAACCCTCTGTTGCTCCTTCCACTTGGGGTACTATCACGACGCATATGCCGGCTCCTTCTGTTCCTTCGACTCCTCGGGCTAGCAGTCTGGGCCCTGTTGATGAAGAGCCTATTGCTGCCGAGGTTCGAACCTCTCAGATCGAGGTTGGCGGATCTTCCTCCGGTCCGCAAACTGTAGTAGCTCCCTCAACTCCTGCTATGGCGCCGCAGGTGTTGGCGGAAGCCGACGGGTATGTGAAGTTCCTCGTCGAGGGAGTGTACAAAATGCTGGAGAAAGTCGTATCTGCAGTGATGGATGCCAAGGGGAGCTTTGCGGCGGCAAAAGCTTTGGCAATGCCTTGTATCGAGCTGATCCGCATTCACCAGGGCCATGACCATATGGCCTAAATTCTGGAGGTTTCGGTGATGGAGCTGGACGAGCGGCTCGCGGAACTGCAGCGCATCTAACGAAATGACCTCTCGGTCTTGATAGATACAGAGATAGGGAAGTCGATGGCTGAGATCGAGGCTTCCCATCGAGCCGATGTGAGCAGTTGGGAGCGTGAAGTGGCTGGGACAGAGGCTGCGGCGGAGCAGTTGTCTCAATCCATGAAGAAGACGACGGAGAAGCGGGCTGCGGTGGATGCTAACATCGCAGAGGTTGATGCTCAGATGCGCCGTCTTGAAGACCAGCGGGCCCAACTTCAACTAGAAGCTGATCGTGTCCTGGCTAAATACGTGGCATTCAAGCAGGAGGAAGCGACTCTTACCCAGCGGACCCTTACTTTGGCTCAGCAGCGACGATAGCTTGATGAGAAGTATAAGAGTAAGACTTCCGCTGAGGCTGTCGGGTTAATGCGTCAAGAAGCCGAGCTGCGAGTCCAGGCGACTGTGGAAACTCGCACTGCCGACCTGAGACGTCGAGTCAGAGAACTCTCATCCCACCCTGGGGAGGATCGGGGATTGTAGCTTCTCTTCTTTTTATGTGTTTTTTTGCAACTCTTGCTGGGGAAATAGCGTACTTCTGTACTCCCTCCTTTTTTTTTGAAAAAATAAAGAAATACACTATCTCTTTGTGATGTGTTCATTTTTGATCTCATGAACTTGATGATTTATGTGGACCTATTATCTTTTGCGTACCTTGGTTTTTAGGTACAGATAATAAGTTTGAAGGAACCAACATGTTTGCTCAGAGGTAATGTGGACATGACAATCATTAGGTTCAAATGATAGAATCCTCCTACTCAGAGGTATTTATGGACGTGGTAGGAATGATCCTGGGGGATACGCTGAACAACTCAGAGGTAATATGGACGTGGAAGTTCTGCGATCAATGTACGACAACACAGGAGTTGTTTGTACGGGATGTTTACTCAGAGGTAATGTAGACGTGGTAAACATGAAGGATAGCGTAAGCTTTACGAAATGTAAGGTTTCGCTTTGTAGGATGTAGAGAGACAACTCAGAGGTAATATGGACGTGGTTATCTTTCTACGGAAGGATGTTACGGAACAGCTGGGTTCCGGAAGCGATTGATTTTGTGAAAAGAGGTTGTTTGGGGAAATACATGTCTTGGAGGATGTCAAGAATAGTACTTCTTTAGGAACTTGCCGTTGATGGGCATCATAAACAAGTCCCCATTGGGTTTGGCGAGCCGGTAAGCACCGTTTGAGTATACCGTCTCGATGATGAAGGGTCCTTCCCATTTGGGCTCGAACTTCCCTGGTGTCTTGTGAGTTAACACCATTGGCCTTCTGACTGCTAAAACCAGGTCGCCAACTTGGAAAGTTCTTTGCTTGACCTTCTTGTTGAAAGCCTGTGATATACGGGCTTGGTAAAGTTCGATGCGTTGTTGAGCTAGGAGACGCTTTTCGTCAAGTGCCTCCAGTTCCCGCAGACGACGACGTTGATTGTCTTCTTCTGTGAGATCGTTTGTGATTGCCACACGGAGCGAAGGTATCTGTATCTCGAGAGGCAGTACTGCTTCGCTCCCGTAGACCAGGGAGAATGGAGTGTTGCCTGTTGGGGTCCGTACCGTTGTACGGTAGGCCCAAAGGCATTCGCCAAGCTTTTCGTCCCAGTCGCGTTTGTTGGATGACACGACCTTTTTGAGCAGCCTGACGATAGTTTTGTTGAACGCCTCGGCCAATCCGTTTGCTGCCGGATTGTAGGCGGTTGAGGCCACATTTTGAATGCGATTCTTGTCACAGAACCTGCTGAAAATGTGGCTGATAAACTGAGGACCATTGTCATGGATGATCCGCCGGGGTATCCCAAAACGGTAAATGACATGGTGTTTGATAAAGCTGACCACCCTGGAGCTTTTTACTTCCGCTAGTGGGACTGCTTCCGCCTATTTGGAGAAGTAATCGGTGATGGCCAGGATGAAGCGGTGTCCTCTCGATGAAGGAGGGGTGATTGGCCCTACAATGTCCATGCCCCAGGCTTCGAATGGCCAGGAGGCGACTGTAGGATGTAGAGGTTCAGATGGTGTATGTATGAAGTCTGCATGAAGTTGGCATGCATGGCACTTCTTAGCATATTCCACTGCGTCGGCAACCATGGTTGGCCAGTAGTAGCCCATACGTCGCAGTCGATCTTGCAACTTAGGCCCTGGTTGGTGAGCTCCGCAAGTTCCGTCATGAGCTTCTCGAAGAGCTTCGGCTGCTTCTTCGTTAGACAGGCATCGAAGGAGAAGCCCGTCGAAGGACCGTCGGTACAGTGTTTTAGTGGCTGTATCGTAGTAGAATCGAAGAGAGCGTCTCCTGACTGAGACGGCTTCCTTCGGGTCTTCCGGAAGGATTCCGTAGACGGCGAAGTCGATGAACGGGAATCTCCAGTCTCGGACATTAACATCGGTGTTCGTCGGCATGGCGTGAGCCATTTGCAAACATAGGTTGTTTCTGGGACAAATCAGGTCTCGGCCAGTCACCGTAACAAAATGTTGAGTCCCAAGGGGCGTGGCCAATGAGGCTGCGAGGCCAGCCAGAGCGTCAGCCTCCAAGTTTTGTAGGCGGGGTACATGTTCGATGAAGAACCCAGTGAAGGTTGAAATGATGTTCAATGCAACTTCATGGTAAGGGATCAAATCTTCATGGCGAACCTCGTATTGCCCCCGAATCTGGTTTACGACGAGTTTCGAGTCGCCGTAGGCTTCCAGATGATCCACCCCCAGCTGTTGTGCTAGCTGGAGTCCCATGACGAGTGCATTGTACTCAGCAACATTGTTGGAGCACGGCTTCGAAAGGGAGTATGCGCGCTGGATGACCAGTTGATCGGGGGAGACTAAGACTACCCCCACTCCTGCGATTATTTGGCCGTTGGGGCCCGTTCTTGAAGCGCCATCGAAGAACATCCGCCAAACGGGGCTTCCTTCAGTGACGTTTGATTCTTGGACTTCATCCGGGATATCTTCATAGAGTTTTGAAGATTCTGGGATGGGGTGTGCAGCTAAAAAGTCAGCCAGAGCCTGACCCTTGACCGCCTTCTGCGAGACAAACACCATGTTGTATGGCGTTAGTAGGATCGCCCATGTAGCCAGCCGAGAGTTTAATGACCCTGGCTTCGTCATGAGAACTCTGAGCGGATTGACTCGGGAGATGACGTGAATTGTCTGGCCCGAGACGTAATAACGGGTCTTCTGAATGGCAAACACCAAAGCCAAGCACTCCTTTTCAACGGGGTTGTACCGGTGTTCAGCCCCGATGAGTGTTCGACTGAGGTAGTAGATTGCTTGCTCGTAGCCTGCATCGCTATTTTGAGCCAGTAAAGCGCCGAGGGAATGATCCATGGCACGGACGTAGAGGAGGAATGGTTTGCCGGCGACAGGTACCACTAGGACTGGCGGGCTTGTCAAGTAAGCCTTGATGTCGTCGAAAGCCTTTTGGCACTCCTCTGTCCAGACATAAGAGACTCCCTTCTTCATGAGCTGAGTAAAGGGTTGACATTTACCGGAGAGGTTTGCTATGAACCTCCGGATGTATGCCAAACGTCCCTGTAAGCCCCGAAGTTCTCGAAGGTTCTTCAGAGGGTCTATGTTGAGGATGGCTTTAGTCTTCTCGGGATCGACATGAATGCCTTTTGCCGTGATGACAAAGCCCAAGAATTTGCCGCTAGAAACCCCCAAGAAGGATTTAGCGGGGTTCATTTTGAGTTGATGTGCCCGCATGAGATCGAAGACCGTCTTTAGGTCCTGTAGGTGATCTCTTTTGAGGCGGCTCTTGACTGCGATGTCGTCAACATAGCACTCAACTGTCTTGCGAAGATGTTGACGGAAGATGGTGCTCATAGCTCGCTGGTACGTTGTACCGACGTTCTTCAAGCCGAAGGGCATTACTGTGTAGCAGAAAACACCTTTCGGAGTCCTGAATGACGTATGTTTTGCGTCATCGGGGAACATCTTGATTTGATTGTAGCCTGAATACCCGTCCATAAAGGACATGCGTTCAAAGCCACATGTGTTGTCGATCATTACATCGGTGATTGGGAGCGGGAATTCATCCTTTAGGCAAGCAGAGTTGAGATCCCTGAAGTCGATACAGACTCGTATCTTCCCGTTCTTCTTGGTGACAGGGACGACGTTGGCTACCCAGTCTGGGTGTTGTTCCTCACGGATGAAGCCACTGGTCAAGAGTTTGTCCACCTCCTGATCGATGGCGTTCATGATGTCCGGGCGGAAGCGTCGCTGTTGTTGTTTGATAGGTTTGGCATCTGGTAAGATGTTCAACCTATGCATCGCGATCTGTGGATCGAGACCCGGCATGTCTTCGTAGCTCCAGGCGAAGACGTCGATATACTCCTTAGCCAGTTGGACTAAAGATTCTCGGTCTTCTCCTTCCAAGCTTTTGCTGATAAAGATGGGTTTAGAAGAAGACCCATCCCCGAGGTCGATCTGCTCGACTTCGTCTTCGGTGGGAGGTTCTCGTAACTCAAAACGAGACTCCCATTGTTCTCCTAGGCGTTGAGCCCAGGGTTCTTCTTCGAAGGGTTCCGGCGGTTGGTCCTCGCCTTCATCCTTCTGAGGTTGCGCCGATGTCATGTTAGCTGACAGCACTTTCCTGAAGACTGATCCGATACTGGTATCGGAATCCCACGTCGATGCTTCAGACGAGTGGGAATGTTCTATGTCTTCTGCGTCTGAACTCTCTGGAGTTGATGGCGGCGTGACATAGCCTAACCCCCGTCGAGTCCGATTATAGTAATCCTGTGGCTTTCCATTGGGCATCGAAAGCCGGACAGGGAGATGCCGACCCTTGCCGTAGTTTAGGCCTTTATTGCTTTTCAGGTCGTAGCCCATCTTTTGGATGATGTGCTTAGCCGCATCCGTGTACCGATAGGCTTGTACTCTGCCGGTATCAGGTTCGGGCTCGATTGACGGGAGGTCCCGACGACGCTCGATTTTGCCCGAGATGATGGTGCCTTCGTCTCGGCTTCGTGGAGGGACTATGAAGACTCCTTGAGACGGGACTATTTGATTGTGGTAGACGGTCGTTACTTGTGTTTGCAACGACCGTAGAGCGTTGTCTAATGTATACATGGCATTCCAGTGTGGAAGACAAGAATAATTGAAAGACACTCTATTATTGATAAAGTACGAGATTTTATCCCGTGGGATTACATTGTCGAAGGAGGGTGCGTCTACATCAGCAGAGATATATTCGCCAAGCTCCTCGTCTGTAAGCACTGGGGCCGGATCAGGAGAGTCCTCCACCGCTCTGACTTTGGGGTCTGAGAGGGTTATGTGAGCCCTCTCCGGCATCTTGGATGACTGCGGCGGCTTGCCTTTAAGACGCACCTTGAGGGGTGCCTCAGTTACGCCTTCGATGAGTGGCGCCTTCCCTTGTAATTTTACCACCAGGGGAGCCGCTGTTTGTGGTGGCTTCCCCTTGAGGCGTATCTTCAGGGGAGCTTCGCGAGCTGGCGCTTTTCCTGATAGCTTGATGCTCATTGGAGGCGCCTTCTGGGGTGGTCTCCCCTTCAGACGGATTTTCAAGGGGGCGTCAGGAGTCACTTCGGGCTCCAAGTCCGGCTCTGTTGCCGTCTCTGCTTCATCGTCGGCGTCGTTGGCTTCCTCCTCGTCAAGTGGCTTGTACAAGTCGGAATCGGTGAAGTAGGCCTCAATCCCTTTGAAGGGATCGATATCTGCAAACTCCGTCCGGATGACGCCGTTGGTGGATACATATTTCATGCATTGGTGGAGCGTGGAGGGCACCACCATGTACTCGTGTAACCATGGTCGTCCGAGTAAGATGTTGTAGTTGACCTCGGCATCCACCATATAACAAGTCACCTCAGTTTTGAGGCTGCCGATGTGATACTTCAGCCGGATCTTGTCCAGTGGCTCGCTCTTGCTGGCGTTGAAGCCGTTGATAGTCGTATTGGAGGGCGCCAGCCGGTACATTGGGATCCCCAGCTTTGATAGCAGCGTCTTTGGAATGATGCTTAGGGAAGACCCTGGATCGATCTGAATCCTGCTCACCTTTACCGAACCGATGTACCCTGTGTAATACAACGGTCGGTTATGTCGGTGATGCTTGAGCAGCATGTCTTGTTGGGTGAAGGTTATGTTTGGGATAACTTCATCCGCACAATGACAGTGTGCACAAGTAGCTGGGAGGTCTTCAGGCTGCTTGACCTGACTGAAAAAGGATTTGGCATCCTTCAGAGCTTCGCAGAGAGCTTCTCGGGAGTCCTTGGAAAGACGCAGGAGCTCGAACAAAGACAAGCGTGCAGGAGTACTGGCCAGTTGTGCCAGAATGTCAAAATTGTGGGACTTGGCTAGCCCCGAAGCATTTTCTTTCCGCAGAGATCTGTCGAAACGGGCCTCCACTTGCTTTTGTTTATTGGCTGCCGAGGGCTTGGATGGACCCTCCTAAGGGATGGTGTCAGGAGGCACCACTTCGGCGGCAGCTTCACCGGGCTGGGAGTTCTGTTGTGCACATGTCTGCACAGGAAGCGCCTCTTCCGTTGAAGAAGAGACCGTACGGCAAGACTTGATCTTCCTGCCTTTTGCTTTGGAGGTAGGGCGTACCTCCGGTTGAGTTACCTCGAAGACGAGGTCGGGGTGAACCCAGAGGACCTCTCCTCGAGATGTGGTGAGTGGGACAAGTCCACTCACATTGTCACGGGTGGGTGGCAAATTCACCACCTCCATTGTCGCCTTAGGGATGGGGATGACGCCATCTTGTGTGGTAGTCGGCGGCAAGGTGCCGAACTGAAGTGACACCATATTAGCTGACACCGTCTTCTCTTCGTAGTCGACGGAGATTACATCCGCATTGATCATGCGCTGGATGTAATTTTTGAGGACGTAGCAGTCCTTAGTCGGGTGTCCGACAAACCGATGGTAGTGACAGTACCTCGGGTTGTCCACTTTCCCGACTTCATCGGGCCGCTTCGGGTCCGGAAGCTTGATCTTGTCACCCTGCTTCAGTATCTCAAAGAGTTGCAGGGTGTCGTCATCATTGAATGAATATACCTCCTTGGGTCTCGGTGCCAGTGGAGGCTTTTGAGTAGGCGCAGATGCGCCCTTCGAGGCATTAACAGTCAATGCCTGTTTCCCCTTTGTTTCTCGTCCGGAGTTGTTGGTTGTGGACTTTTTCCCCTTATCGTCAAAGGCGGGGAAGCTAACACCCAGAAGACGTGCATTGGCCGCCTTCTTCTCTGCAGCTTCAGCTTCAATGATTAGGGAGCTCCAGTCGGGAGGGGGAGTAGAGTTAAGCCAGAGCTTTACTGCAGGCAGCATGTTCAAACTGCAAGCGGAGAGAAGCGCATGTTCTGGCATGCCTGGAGGTAGCCTGAAGCAGGCCTGACGGAAGCGTTCGATGAATGCCCGAACCGTTTCCTTGTCCTTCTGGCGTATCTCAATGAGAGACGCCATCGTCATGTCCTTCCCACCGTCGTAGAAGCGGTCGAGGAAGAGGCGTGTCAGGTCGTCGAAGGACGATATGGAATTATCGGGGAGGCTGCAGTACCAGTCATACGCCACCCCTTTTAGGGCCCCAACAAAGATGCTGGTGAGGAGCGCGTCCTCCTTTGGAAGATGCCCTGTCTGCGACTGGAAGTACGTCAGGTACCGTCGTGGAGAGTCCTTCCCGTCATACGGCGTGAGTGTTTGTGGTTTATACTTTGGGGGATAAACCACCTTGTTCCACTCAAGGGGATAAGGCTGGGGAATGCCCATCTTCTGGCGCTCCTCTTGCCTGTTCTTGGACTCGAAGCGTTCCCGCAGATCTTTGATCATTTCGACCACGTCCTCTGTGGAGCTAGGAGTCGGGGAAGGAGGTACTACCTGGAGTGGAGCGTTTGAGGGCTCCGATGTCCGGGGTGCTTCTGTGTCTGAGGGTGTCCGCTGGAGGGGCACACTCGACTCTCCATTGGCTCCTGGGTCGGGACCATTTGAAGGTGTCCTGATCAAGGCCGACCGCATCTCAAACACTGCTTGAGTCAGTACTTGCATTGAGGCAAAGAGGGTTTTGAGTCCTCCCTCTAGCGAGTCTATGCGCTGGACAATGTCCTGTGGCGGCGCATCAGTCTCAAGATCACCCTCGGTCATGTATACTGTCATGACACGGCCGGAAGTGGATGGATTATTTGAGGCTTCGCTCTCAGCCTCGCTCTCATGTGGGGGAGTGACTTCTCCTGGTGTTTGGTCACCCCCAGCCACATTCTGGAGTTCGTCTTCGACAGGCGTATCTGCAAGGGCCTGACTGCCCTCAGCTCTGTCTTGAAGGGCCTCTTCGTTTTCAGCACTACCCCCGGCGGTGTCCTGGAGGACATCGTCCTTTTGAGGGGCTTCAGGGAGGCCATCTTCGCCTTGATGAAGATCCGCCGCAGCTGTGCTTTGGACATCTTCGTCTTCGGAAGGAGGCTCGACAAGGGTCTGGCTACCCCCAGCTTCCTCCAAGGACTTCTTCTTCGACCGAGTGCCTTCGAACACTCCAGAGGTCGTGACAGCTGCCTTGGTTTTCCTCGGCTGGCTTTTGGATGAAGACGAGGAATTGGCAGTCGTCTTCCGGACAGATGAGGAATTGGAGATCACGTTGCATGACGCAATCTTTAGTTCCTCTTCTGCTGACACCTTCGTCCCAAGGCGATGTCGGAGGGGTGTCGATGATTGTAGCCGTTGGAAGACCGACTGCTTTGGCGGTACTGCCGTCTTACAACAGCAGTTGATGGTGACCACTGCACAAGTGTGCCCCGTGAGAGGCGCATCGTGCTTGTTGGTCAACTCTCCTGACCGGCGTTTGTGAGTGATCACGTTGCACAAGTCGTTGGAAAAGAGTGCTACCCTCACACCCCTCTCAGGCACATGGCAGGGCCAAGCGCCGGGGTGGTCGGGTGAGTGCTGCGCCCCCTGATCTAATACCAAGCAGGCATCACGATCAGTAGTGAGGGAACCACAGCATTTGAAGTGACTTGAACGGACCTCGAACGCACAACCAGAGGAGGCGCGGGAGTTCAAGACCACAGAGTTTGCCTCTCTCGGCTTGGTTGTGCACGCAGTGAATGCGCCCAAGCGAGATGAGGACTTTGAAGGTCGACTCGTTGTCGGTGCAGAAGCACTTGAGTCAACCTTGTACAGCTTGCCATCGGCAGCGTGCGTGATTGTAAGCGCGTGCCTCTGGCCGGCTGCTGGCATAGCACGTTTGTGGCGCATGGCCCGTGCCGCCTTGGATTTCTTCGTACCAGCCCGCTGGGGCGCATAGTACTCAGCATCCAAATTCTCCTCGCCATTACAGCGAGTGAGTCTGTCAAAGACAGAGGCTCTTTGTGGCGCATCAGAAGTGATGCGCGGGGCATTGGCTGCGCCCCTGCTCCGTCGACGTAACTTCCTCGCCTGAGAGGAAGATGGCTGGGGAACGTGGTCAGCCGCACGCTTCCCCGAGAGATGCGCTGCATCAGCGGGCGCACCTTGACTACTGAGGGCATCAGCAGGAAGGGAAGGCTGGACGGGCGCATCCCCTTCGACGGTGGTATCCGAGGCGTCGACTTTGCGCACCTAGACTGCGCGGGTCTTCTTCGGCTTCGACAGCCGCTTCGAAGGACTCGCACTTCCTTCAGAAATGAACTCCTCGTACGCCTGTTGATTGAGGCGCACTACCAGCGTCTTGTGGGAGGAGCCCACCTTCACGTCGTCGGCCTGTGATACGACTTTCTCGGTAGAGGAGAAAGAAGTCCCCAGCAGAGTCGCCAGCTTGTTTGCCATTAAAATTGTTTTGATTGAAATCTTAATACAAACAGAACAGTGATACAATATAGGACTTAGATGTAGTCCTAGGAGTACACTTTTGTTTAAGCTGGGTCCTTAGTGCCAATGGAGCGAGTGGTAATGCGTTGACTCCGTTGACCGGCTGACGGCGGTTATCGGTTCTCTGAAGGTGTTGATTGCTCTGGGTGCTGGAGCTTGCTGAGAGGAGGAAGACGTTGAGTGTCTAGAACTGCCTCTCCGGTGATTCTCTGTTGTGGATTCTCTGTGAGTCTTGTGTTCTGAGTCTCTGTCTTGAAGGGCCTCTTCGTTTTCAGCACTACCCCCGACGGTGTCCTGGAGGACATCGTCCTTTTGAGGGGCTTCAGGGAGGCCATCTTCGCCTTGATGAAGATCCGCCGCAGCTGTGCTTTGGACATCTTCGTCTTCGGAAGGAGGCTCGACAAGGGTCTGGCTACCCCCAGCTTCCTCCAAGGACTTCTTCTTCGACCGAGTGCCTTCGAACACTCCAGAGGTCGTGACAGCTGCCTTGGTTTTCCTCGGCTGGCTTTTGGATGAAGACGAGGAATTGGCAGTCGTCTTCCGGACAGATAAGGAATTGGAGATCACGTTGCATGACGCAATCTTTAGTTCCTCTTCTGCTGACACCTTCGTCCCAAGGCGATGTCGGAGGGGTGTCGATGATTGTAGCCATTGGAAGACCGACTGCTTTGGCGGTACTGCCGTCTTGCAACAGCAGTTGATGGTGACCACTGCACAAGTGTGCCCCGTGAGAGGCGCATCGTGCTTGTTGGTCAACTCTCCTGACCGGCGCTTGTGAGTGATCACGTTGCACAAGTCGTTGGAGGAGAGTGCTACCTTCACACCCCTCTTAGGCGCATGGCAGGGCCAAGTGCCGGGGTGGTCGGGTGAGTGCTGCGCCCCCTGATCTAATACCAAGCAGGCATCACGATCAGTAGTGGGGGAACCACAGCATTTGAAGTGACTTGAACGGACCTCGAACGCACAACCAGAGGAGGCGCGGGAGTTCAAGACCACAGAGTTAGCCTCTCTCGGCTTGGTTGTGCACGCAGTGAATGCGCCCAAGCGAGATGAGGACTTTTAAGGTCGACTCGTTGTCGGTGCAGAAGCACTTGAGTCAACCTTGTACAGCTTGCCATCGGCAGCGCGCGTGATTGTAAGCGCGTGCCTCTGGCCGGCTGCTGACATAGCACGTTTGTGGCGCATGGCCCATGCCGCCTTGGATTTCTTCGTACCAGCCCGCTGGGGCGCATAGTACTCAGCATCCAAATTCTCCTCGCCATTACAGCGAGTGAGTCTGTCCAAGACAGAGGCTCTTTATGGCGCATCAGAAGTGATGCGCGGGGCATTGGCTGCGCCCCTGCTCCATCGACGTATCTTCCTCGCCTGAGAGGAAGATGGCTGGGGAACGTGGTCAGCCGTACGCTTTCCCGAGAGATGTGCTGCATCAGCGGGCGCACCTTGACTGCTGAGGACGTCAGCAGGAAAGAAAGGCTGGACGGGCGCATCCCCTTCGACGGTGGTGCCCGAGGCGTCGACTTTGCGCACCCAGACTGCGCGGGTCTTCTTCGGCTTCGACAGCCGCTTCGAAGGACTCGCACTTCCTTCAGAAATGAACTCCTCGTGCGCCTGTTGATTGAGGCGCACTACCAGCATCTTGTGGGAGGAGCCCACCTTTACGTCGTCGGCCTGTGATACGACTTTCTTGGTGGAGGAGAAAGAGGTCCCCAGCAGAGTCGCCAGCTTGTTTGCCATTAAAATTGTTTTAAGAAATCTTAATACAAACAGAACAGTGATACAATATAGGACTTAGATGTAGTCCTAGGAGTACACTTTTGTTTAAGCTGGGTCCTTAGTGCCAATGGAGCGAGTGGTAATGCGTTGACTCCGTTGACCGGCTGACGGCGGTTATCGGTTCTCTGAAGGTGTTGATTGCTCTGGGTGCTGGAGCTTACTGAGAGGAGGAAGGCGTTGAGTGTCTAGAACTGCCTCTCCGGTGATTCTCTGTTGTGGATTCTCTGTAAGTCTTGTGTTCTGAGTCTCTGTCTGTGTGTGAAGGGGATGATCCTTCTATTTATAGTTTTGCAGGCTGGCTGCTCATGCGCGCATATAGGATACACCGGTGTGGGGACGCCACGTGGAGGTTGCTGATGGAGGCGCATGGATGCTGCGCCCTGATCGAGGGGGAGAACTCTTCATACTGCTGTTGTGAGTCGGCACGTAGCAGAGGGAAGATCTTTCCGTTGCTGAAATCTCGGATGAGTTGAGTCAAAGGACACGTGTCGTCGTCTCGTGGTTCGAAGATCTCGGATTTGGTGGAGAGGAGTGATCTGGTGAGCTGCGCCTTGGATTGGGCGCAGGAGGAGGCTGCGGCTCATAACCTTTAGGAGTTATAAACTATTTAGAGCGTATGGCTTTTGAGGCGCATGCAGGTGACCTTCCTTCTGTCTTTCGGGATCAGAGATCAGTCTGGGGCGCATGGCTTTTGAGGCGCATGCAAAACTTCAACCGGAGACTCTTCTTCTGTCTTTAGGGATCAGTGAAGGGTCTGAGGCGCATGGCTTTTGAGGCGCATGCTGGTTTGGACACATGGCCGTAGAGGCGCATGCGGGTGTGGACGCATGGCCGTAGAGGCGCATGCCGGTGTGGACGCATGGCCGTAGAGGCGCATGCGGGTGGCCACGTGGCAGTAGCCGTCGGAATAGAGTCATGATGATGCTGACGTTGCCGACGCTTCGTTTTCTGAATAAAGCTGTCAACTGTTCAGACTTTGGGAGGCGTGCTGCCAACTCTGTCAGTTCAGCATTTAATGTTGGTGACGTTCGATGGACAGCTGAGTGGGCGCGTCGGTTGGCGTTCCACTCGATATGGAGATGTGTGGGGGCGCACCCTCTATAATGCGCCGAGTACTGTAGGGCACGTCTGTGTGATGCGCCTGATGCCGAAGGGCACATCCGTGTGATACGCTGTCTGGCTGGCGCATCGGACATGTCTTTTAATGATGCGGCTGTCTCGCTCTTCGAGTACTATAAATAGCCGTTTGGCTGAATTCGAGGCGTCCGGTTCATCCATTTAATGTAAATTCATTGCACGGAATTCGGAGGGCCATCCACTTGGCGCGTGGGTTTGATCTGCCCGGCCTATAAATAGTGGCATGGAGAGAAGGTTTGCTTCTCATTCCCTCACGTACTTCCAACATGAACTTGAACATGCGGGTGCATTCTGTTGACGAAGTGCTCCCGAGGGTGAAAATGAGACGCTGTGTTGTCTTTGATGCACTTGAAGGTGACTGTTACATCCAAAAGACGGAGTCGAGGGCTTCTGAGGCAGGCGGAAGGTGCCTGTTGCATCCAAAGATAGGGATGCTCGAGCCTCGTCTCCGTTATTCCGGAAGAGCCGTAGATCGGAATGGCGGTGCAAGGCTCTCTCTTCCTGCAAAGCTGCTCCTTTAGCCGCGGTTTCGATCACGGTCTTCCTTCGGCTTTGGAGGCTCTTTCGAAGCCTCCCCTGGCCACAGCATTTGTGGTGCTCTTCTCTTCCTTGGTTCCAGCCAGAGGGTTAAATGCTTTGTGTATCGAAGCATTTATCGGGCGAGCCTGGTTGGAAGAGCGGCACATAACTGGGCTCTGCTCGGCCAGGTGAGCCTGGCTGGAAGAATTTGGCTGAAGGGATGCACATAGCTGGGCCGGATGCACATAACTGAGCTGCTGAAGAGATGGCAGGATGCGCCTGGATGGAGGCGCATAGTATCTGCTGTGCCTCACTGGTGGCGCATGGTGAAGCTGCGCCTATCTGAAGGCGCATGGTGGCCGCTGCGCTTATCTGAAGGCGCACGGTGGCCGCTGGCTGTAGGCTTAGGATCTTTCCTTTGTAGAATTTCTCCTTTGTACAACCTTTTCTAGACATGTAATAGACTTTTATATATAAATAAAAAGTCCTTCTTCAAATGTCTATACTTATTGATTTTGCTGTGAAATTCTTCGTCTGAGTTCTAGCGCATGTAGTGTCTGGCGCATGGGCTTTCTGGTTGTGAAATTCCATGCTTCTACAGCAGGGAGTTACCCTAATCGGAGCAAAAAGCAACATGAGTCCGATATTTGTCAGTCCTTTCAAAATACTCAAGCAAGTCACCCCAGTAACTTATTAGATTGCATTGCCGCCAGCACTGTCGAATGTGAACGATATCTTCCATGTCTCAAAACTACGAAAATATGCACACGACCGAGCCATGTGGTAGATTTTGGATAGGTAGATCTTAAGGCAGACTTGTCGTACATGGAAGAACATGTGTAGATCTTGGAGCGCTAGGACAATTACCTCAAAATTGTACAATCCTTCTTATTCACGTACACTGGAGGAACCACGGTCGAGGAGTCAACCTGGAAACTTGAGTCTAAGATGAAGAAAAAGTTGCCTTCATTATTTTCTCAGAAGTAGGTTCGATTCTTAAGTTTCGAAGATAAAACATTTTCTTAGTTGATTATAATATAGTGCCCCATCCCAACATAGTGTGCCATTTTAACCTAATAATTGTATCATATTTTTTTAATATATCTAATTAATTAAGTTTAACATTATGATACTATTAATATTTCTGCAATCACTATATTGTCGATATGTAAACTTAGCATTGTCTAAATATGTAAAAAAATATTATCTTATTTGCTACTGTATACTACTTTGTTCATCTAACATTTATTTACAGACAAGCAGTAAGTAAGATCGAAGATGGACATATGCGACGAAGAATCCATGAAAAGCCAAAGATGGCGTAATAATAGAAGATTTCTTTCAACCGCCCAATGACATCTTCGAGGCCTCGTACTTAGGGGTTTCGTTGCCCAGTCAGCAGACAGGGGTCGAGAGGGTAACGTCCCCATAGGGGTTCGGGGGCAAAGCCCCCGAAAGGTATTCAGATTTACAGATCTATTTATCTTTGGACAAATATCATCAAGAAAAAATCTGTCATCAAAGTACTATTTGTTTTTACATTTATTTTTGTATTTGATCTTTATTAGAGTCTAGGACTTATGTAAGTCTTAGTCATACTTGGCAAATATAGTCCACTCAAAAACAACCTAACTAAACCCATATCAAACAATACTCCGGTCAGGCCTAAACCCTATACCAAACCAAGTCAAATCAGCCTGAACCCAAACCAAATACTTGTTGGTAATAGGGTAACCGAACCCAGACAGAACCCGGTCCCCTGACCAAGCACCCTTAAATCTCGTTCTTCCTGGAGAATAGGTTGCCAATGTTCATATTTTTGAATATTTGGGAACCAAATTCTGCCTAAGTTCACTCACCCAAAAAGCATATAAATAGCAAAGCATTCCATGCTATTTTCAATCAATCCATTCTCACTTTCATATCTTCTACCATCTGAGCTTAAATATTTTCATCTCCAAGAAACAACTTCATAAGCCCTATAAGTGCCAAAATGCAATTGCGATTAGAAGTTGTTTGAGTTGTGTAAAGCTTTGATTTCCAAGTGTTTTCTCTATACTTGTTCTTTGAAGTCGACAAGATCTTCGTATCAAAAGCTTGTGATTATGAAGTTGTCGTGCCATTCGGATAAAAGCACGAGGTGTAAGAAGCCACAAGTGCTTCGGATCAAAGCTTGTGTTTCACTTTATAGTGGATTCAACATCAAGCTATAGTTCTCGGGACTGGAGTAGTCCACTTAGAGGAAAACTAATATAAACTTTGGTGTTTGTGTATGCTCTTCTTATCTTTTTTATATTACGCAATTACTTGATATATTATTGTAGTTGATTACTGCTTAATTTTTAATTGGTAATTATTTTTACTGCACACACACACTCTCTATTCTTCCCATCTAGAGGTGTCCTCTATGGTCCTATACCATGTTTCTCATTCACAGTAAGTGTAATTAAGAAATATTGTCGGTATTGATTAATTAGAGGATAGATTGAGTCAAGATCATTTCCACATTATGGATCAGCTTCTTCGGAATCAAGTCTCATATTTAGTGGGTTGCATTTCGACGAAGGACTCTACAGCTGAGTCGGGAGAGACTTCATGTTGCTTTATTTTTCATGATGCACTTGCTTATTTGGCGTTGGTTTTATGAATGTGTTTCTTGAATGTTTTTAATGGATTTCATTGCTTACATTCTTCGAAATTTACATTTCATATCGAATCCTGAAGAGAAAGATAGAGTATTGATCCATTGCTTATACGATTACAAGTGATCACATAGGCACCGTGTAGTACAGTAGACCTTTTTCCCTCACCTCAATCAATCAACGAGAGTGGCTTGACCATTCTTTCCTTGACCCTCTCATTCTCCAATCAATCAACAATACCGATAACATGAATGCTAGATATAGAGGTGTAGACACACTAATAGATGCTTGTTTCCATAAAACTGTGAATAATAGAACTATTGCATGTTTACTTATGTATATCTGCTATAAAATTGCTATATCATGAAACTGCTACATGCTTAGTTATAGTACGCCTGTTAGAGAATTATGTTAAGAAAAGATTGAACCATTGAATAATTGTTGCCGTGACAAGGCAAAAAATGACAAAATGGTTAAGTTTCTTATGTTAGATCATGCGTGAGTAACTAGTTTAGTCTCGTAAGGTAATGGACAACTTGTGCACAAGGTTTTGCTTCCTCAAACGGCAACCCGGGACTACGGGACCGATTCGACCTAGGAGAAAAGCAAGTTAGTTGTGCTAGATACTAGTACGGGTTATTCGAAAACTTTTAGCGGGTCTCACTATCTGCGCTGGAAGAGTCATCGTCTAAACCAAGCTATATATCCAGGATGGCTTGAATTGCCCGTGACCACCACCTACACACTTTTTAGCTAGTGATATAAATCTGACAGGGAAGAACATGGTAAGTTTATACTGCAACGGCATGCTCTGCCGTGGGTAAGTTCTATCGTAGGTTATATTGTCTATGTCTTATCAACTGCTTACATAAAATAAACTAGGATGGCTAGAAAGATCACAAATTATACTGCATGTTTTACATAATTTCTATAACAAATGAGCTCGTAGGGTTAATTAGTCATTAACAAGTACATGGCAATATACTGACCGTCGCTCTCCACAGGTGCTAAGAACTAAGAAGGGCGTGCCATATAACTGAAGGCGACGCTTGGAACATTTTGAAGGCTTGCTAGTGCACGAAAGTAATTTCCAACGTTTTGAAGACTCTACTCAAGACCTGCTGCCATGCTTCAACTTTCCCCAATCGATCTATTAAGTGTGTTGGTTTTATATAAGGGGTGTAAATGTATGGAATGACTATCACATCTGAGTCAGTTTGTAAGTCCGCTCGGCATCCTTTGTGATAGAGTCTTGTAATAAAGTTATTATCAATGAAGCAAAGTTTTTTTCTGTGTAATTATTCAATTTCTCTGTGTACTCTCTTTTGTTATTATGTTTCGGATAAAATTATGATCCTACCTTGTATGAGTGCAACTGAGACACGCACGGCAGTACCCCGGAGGACGACTATCGATTCTACGGAATCGGGACACGTGTGTGTGTGTGTATGTGTGTATGTGTGTGTGTGTGTGTGTGTGTGTGTGTGTGTGTGTGTGTGTGTGTGTGTGTCACCGCATCAAGCTCAACCCGAAGGCCCGTACTTGTATCTTATCGCATTCGGTCCGCACTCACATTTATTCCTCCACATGAAATTAAATGTGCTTCTCCCGTTGCTCAAACCTGCAACCTCTTGGGAGGATGTGCCTCACTCTAACCACTTGAGCTAGAGGTCATTGGCGCTATATATATATATATATAGCTTCTGTTGCGGGATACTATTTACGGGAAAAGTATGGTCTCTCTTAATAGAACTCTTAACATCATCACTTATCACCACTTGTTTTCAATCCATATATTCCATAATTACTCCATCTCCTTCTCACCAACAGAGAGCAAGCAATGGAGATAGAAGTCGGCTCTATCGTTGTTGTAATCCTTCAAAATTATGGAGGATTTTTTATTTTTATTTAATAAATATGTTGTTTTGAATTATTTTGTTAATTAATTATAAAGATAGTCTTAGTCACGCCTAATTTTGTTATGCACACCGATTAGGCAATTTGGCAAGACCACTACAGCCAGGTGCCTTGACTAGTATGTTAGCTGTAGGTGCCAATAGATTTATTTTACTAAAATATTTATTTGTTAAATTTAATTAATCATATTATGGCAATCTTTATCTATTTTAATATTTATTTAATTACTATTTTTGGAATTTAAAAATCAATACATCTTATAAAAATATACTGGTAGTAATATGTACTCACCCCTCCATCTAGAATCCCTTACAAATTTGTGGAACATATTTCTTAATATTAATTGGTGTCAAAATTATTATTTTATTATTTTACTATTATTATTATCATTATTGTTATTATTACTATTACCTTAAAATTATTATTTATATCATTACAATTTTTCCTAGTCATTTAATAGTAGATGACTTATATTGTTAAGAGATTGTGCAAGATATATTAGTAATATTTTAGGAAATATTTTATAAATTATTTTAGAATTTATTTAAAATTTTATTAGGATTAGGATTGTATTAGTATTAGATTTCATAGGAATGTGTTATTAGGAGGAAAGAAAAAATGAGCAGACCATGGCTCATAAGAAATTGCCAAGGCTATTTCTCGTGAAGCCCAGACTTCCCTCAAACCGCGACCTCCCAATTACAGCCCAACCCGAGCCATTGAGGAAACCTACTGCCACCATTGATATAAAACACCACGAACTCATCAAATCGCCAAAACCCGAAAACACCCATCCTACCCTTCGACCTAACCCTCCTACAGATCTCGCGCAGCTACCCGACCTTCCAGCGGTCGCCGTCGTGAGTCGCTGACCGCCGGCCGACCAAGGGCACGCCGCACGCGACAGAGAAAAGGGCACTCCCCTGTTTTTATTAATTCTTCGGTACTCCTCTTCTTGCTTCTCGATCTTCTTCATTACTCCATGAAATTTGGTTTCGTAAATTTTTATTGAGACCCTACATAACCCTCTCGGACCCTCATCGATTGGATGATAGAATTACCAACTAAATTACTCGAAAAATCAAGTTGAATCTCGACCAAAAACTGCCTTCTTGATAGTTTGATTACAGCCCAACCACCCATGTTTGAAGGCTAATACTGATCAATTCTATAAGAATTTTTGGAAATTTTCTGAACAGAATTGTAGACCACATATAACACTTCAAAACCTTTCTTCTAGTTTAAATTCTCATTCATTATGTGTAAAGAGTTTTGACTTCAAAGTTTAAGAAAAATAGTGTTCGAAAAACCTAAAATCTTTAGAAAACTTCCCAAAACGGCGTGCGCCCCGATAAACCAGGTGACGTTGTCATGCACTATACGCATCAAAAGGCGCTTATGGATGTAAACTTCTTTATTTACAAGTATATTGACTTAGTTTTTGTTTTCCTATTCCAGTAGCTTGTATTATGCTGTGTTCCCACATGTTTTACTATCCAGTAGCATGTATCTTGTTGTGTTCCCACATGTTATAAACTTATCTGTGGCCAAATATGGTGACACACAGACCTAGAACTTAGAAGATTATGCATGTAATGATGCTGCTTTTGTACTATTTCTTTGCAGGGGTTGGCTTTGAATGACGATTATAAGCTATGATGAGGAATGTGTTACCTCGATTAGAAGCTAAAGTTGAGGGCCTCCCCCACCAATTTGGTGATGGATGGAGGTATCCAACTTTTGGCTTAATTTTAGACTATGATGAGAAAGGTGCTACCTTTGAGTCTAAAACATAGACCCGTCCGATATCACAATTGAGTATCCATTTGTGCCCTCGATTAGAAGCTAAAGTTGATGGCCTTCCCCACCAATTTGGTGATAGATGGAGGTAGTCAGCTTTTAGCTTAATTTTAGACTATGATAAAGAAGGTGCTACCTTTGAGTCTAAAATCTATAGATTGGCAATGATGAGTAGGACGGTGAATTCTTTGAGCCAATATGTAGATTTTTTTTCTAACAAAGGCTACTTGTGTTAGCTTGCATGTTCCACTTGGATTACATTCAGTTAAATTACTATATATTGGTTTACATTTTATTTGAAGCAATTATTGATCTACTTTGATTACATTTAATTGGATAATTGCATATGGATGCATTTTGAATGTGATTTCTCTGGTACTTGCAGTTTGCTAATTACATTCACTTGGATTATCTCTGATACTTAGATTACATTCACTTGGAATCTATATGATACATAGCTAATTACTATATATTTGTTTACATTATATTTTATCTACTTGGATTAGTTGGATTCTTTCTGATACTTTAATAACATGTGATTTATCTGGAACTTGCAATTTGGCCCATTTTTTGTTATCGATACATTCTGATCTTACATTCAGATATGTGATATATTTTGTTGATTTATCTGGAATGAAGCTCACTCATACATTTAATAGTCAGGGGCTATTTGGTTTACGTTTAATTTCATTACATTCAAGCTCTCTGGACTTAAGCACTCTGAGATATCATTTGTTATATTTTGGTACATTCAGTTATGAGGGTTGTTTGGTCTGTGATATATTTTTATACATTCAGTTGTGAGGGGCTGTTTGATACATTTTGTTTGAATTTATCTAGACTCAATCTCTCTAAGATTGGTTTACGTTTACATTCAATTTAATTTGGTTTATATTTAATTTAATTTGGTTACATTGTTGACTTTTCTATAATCAAGCTCTCTGACATTGGTTTACACTTTATTTGCTTGACATTGATTTCTCTGATACATTCACCTCTGTGATGCTAGCTCAGTCCCTTCTACTTTTATCTGGAAGAATAAAGCTCTGGATACTAGCAGAATGTTTGAAGTAAAAATTTTATGTAATACATATCTACTAATTTTATTTCCAGCAAGAATTGTAACATGTCTGCAGAATTTTAGAAATTCTTATGCAATTTTCACTACTTGCACCAAGGTTCATGTTTGTGGAGTGGTAAGCATACCCTTTTTTTTAGAAATTCTTATGCAATTTTCACTACTTGCACCAAGGTTCACTGTGTTAGACTTGTTTCTGGGCAATTGATCCTTGCAGTTTTACATATTTTTTAATATGTATCTTGTTGCCCGTTTTGAATGTTACAGGAAGATGTTCTTTATGCCACTGTGAACAACTAGTGTTGTCGAGATTCAGTTCAGGTGACATTTGAGTTATGTACGGTTTAACTATATTTTTACTAAATAATGACTTAAAATGCAGTTATGTTGTTCATCTATTGCTGACTTACATTTGTATAGTAGTAATAATACTCATTTATATGCTAAATCTACTCTTGCTAAGAGATACAACTTACTTTATTTTCTGGAAGCACAAAAATGTAGCGTGCTAACAGTAGAAGTGAACTGAATGATGAATAAATTGAGCTTGCATGTCAATCTCAACTTGTCTCAATTGCACCCTATGATGTACACTGAGGAAAAATTTCTATTTTTTTGTACATATTTCAGATGATGTAGTTTCATTATAAATGGATTTCTTGTTTGAAGGGGAAAATTGCCATTTGCACAAATCATAGTGATCAATTCATTTTATTATTTTTCTTATGATAATTTTGATTTTGATATCTTCAAAATATGTCATTAAACTTGTTTTTTATTCTTGCATGCAGGTGTTGATAGTTGTTGTTCAAATCTCCATCTTTCGTTTGGTGGGATCATCTTTCGGAGAACCAAAGTCTAGTATATAATTTATATATTATTTGTAAAAATAATTAATTTTTGTATTTTTGTTATAAAGATCAATTGTTGTCATATGTTATTTAAATTATAATGTTCAATTTAACTACTTTTCTTGAATTTATAATGTTAATTGGAGTGTGCATGGCAAATATATTCAATTTTTTTAAATGACTTTACTCTTACCGACGTTTTTGGAAAACGTTGGAAAATTTTCACATATCAACACAAATCCCAACCTTCTAGAAAAAAAGGTTGCGAAAAATAGTTAAGTTTTCTGACATTTTTGTAAAAATGATGAAAAAATGTCAACCATGGACACAAATTCCTAACGTTTATTAAACGTTGCAGCAAACATTGGATTTGCTTTTGCCGACGTTTATTGTGAACGTAGTAAATTCCCAACTACGACAACGACGACGTTTGTAAGAAACTTTGGTCAAACGTCGGTAAAACATATATCGACGTTTTTAGATCTTTTCTCGACGTTTATAAAACGTTGGTAAAAACCAATTTTCTTGTAGTGGGCTTTCATCGCTTCACTATTTTGACGGTTCGAGCTATTGGATGTCGCCCTTTTGCACACAACCTCAGACAAGATATCTTACCATATTTACTGTTTATATTATTTGCATCTTGTTGTAGTTCTGCATGGTTATTTCTAGTTCCTTAGTTATTTTCCTGTTATTTCTTCCTGATTTACTTACCACGCTTTCTGCTATATATAATGCAACTGCTAGTCACACTTTATTATTACTTTGAAACCTTGTCTATGAACCTAGAGTTAAGGGACTACCTTGTTAGTTGCATTCCATAAACTTGACACAATTGTACCACGAGATATGTGTGAGATGAGTAGCATATAGAGGTACTTGCGTGTGGGCTGATCCCCAGTGCGCATGTATTAGGTCTAACTGCTAGTAGAGGCATGTAAGGTGACTTAGCAGTTAGTAGAGATACAAGATCGTGGATACGACCTAATAGGTGCATAGGGTGGGGAGAACAGTTCCTTAACGTGTGGGCCACGTATGCACTTTCCTATTATTGTTGGTTATCTCCGCTAGAGATACGATCCTGGATCCTGATACCTGATTTCATGCTGGCCTCTGACATTCGATGAATGTTATGCTTTGAGGTCCCTGGTATCCTGGTGGGACCATACCTGAGTTTCCTGCCCCTGTAGCCAGAGTGCCCACGCGTTGAAGGTTTGTTCTTAACTACATGAACACAGTAGAATGGTTAGGTAACCTTAGTCAATGTTATGTCACCCCCACTAGTAGCTTAGGACAATGTCGTATCGCGGAATAGTGTGCTACCCCTTGTCCTTGTTTGGTTGTAGGGGTAGTCCACTGTTTCAATAATGAGATATTAGATCTTGTTACGAATGAGGCTAATTTACCTTACTTGTGATTTATGACATATTATATATTCAGTTTATTATGGCATGTTCTTCCAGTATCTTGTTACGTCCCTCTGAGGACCTGGGGATCTCTCCAGGTGTGTGCTTCTGTGATATTGCAGGTGTTCTAGCTAAGGCTGTGATCTTCTCCATTCCTTCGCAGAGGATTGCCCTTGGGTCGACTTGCTACCTTCCCTTTGAATTTTCTCCTATGTATTATCCTTCTCATTTAAATGGTTGGTAGTGGATTTGTCTCCTCCCAACTACATGTATAAATGACAAATTTTATAGTGATTTATATTATTACTTTTATTCGGTGGATGAGATTTAGTTGTCTTGGTTTACTGCATTTTACAGCTTATGTATATATACGAGGTTTCTATATATTGGAGTATACTTCGTATGTATGCAGCTGGTATGTCCACGTACTTAGTCTCAAGTATTTTAGGACAGGGGCGTTACATGTTTTTGTGGTGGCCCATGCAGGTCGAGTTTATCACTTCGGTTACGTTACTGTACCGATGTGAACCTGCATATTAGAATCTAGGTATCTCTTCCACACATTTGACCTCCTTCCTTGAATTCTAATTTTTGAACTCTCGTTTGACTACCTTGATTTGTCTCTTGCCTAATTCCTTTTCTACCGTAAAATTTATCTATCTTTCCTTTCATGATTGATAAAGAGGTTAGAAAGAGGATTCATACTAGGAATACCTGTTATAATTCTCAGTTACTCTATTAGTTGACTTATAAGTTGGGTAGTATGCCTCACGGCCTATCACCCCATATTCTTATAACCCACTAATGAACTATAACCGGATGGCACTAAATATAGGCTAGTGTAGAAAGATATGTTTACCTAGAATATAGAGTTTTAGTAGCCCACACTCCATTGGTCAACCACGGCCTGATACAAGAGCCAGTAGGACGACTGTATAAGCAGGAACACCGGACAAGACTTAGATCCTTGTGAAACTTGAGCTATTTATTACTACTTTCAACGGTATCTTCCATACTATTACTTTGTAATATCATAAATAATGTTGCTATTTACATCTTACTTTTGCAAGCTTATTCTTTATCGAGCTTGTTCAGGACATATGTATACTGGAAACGCCCACTAACATATTGTCTAATCAGAATCAATGTATTATGGTCTGATCAACCTTGATGCATTTGGTTCGCTCTTTATTTGTTTATCCATGTGGATTGAGATATTGAGGAATCTAGGATCTCATCCGTGACTGCATTGACAATTCCTCTTGAATTATACATTCGCTTTTGAATCACATAATTGTATTCGATGACATCTTTCTTGAACTCTTTATTGCTTTTATCTTTCACTGATTTGGAAAGACGAACGCTCGTATTTGGTAGATAGAAACAGAGTATTCCCCATGGTCATGATAGTTGTATACACAAGTATAGCTACCATCAGCCAGCCATGTGACTACAACCTTGCCTTAAGTCACTCGTTCTCCCCTCAACTCTAATACTACTATTGTGACCTTCTAGTCATTTGAATTTGATAATGATTAGAATCGTACCCTTAGTCGAAACACCAACAAAGGTGACTATATTTTCTCAAGGAACCAATTATAGTGGTCTCTGATTATTTTTTTGATCCTTGCTTTAACTAGCAACCCTTATGCCTTAACCCAACCCTTACTCAACCAAGTCCACAGATTAGACATGAGATGAATAGATAAAAGCAAGGACAAGCATTTACCATGACTATGATAAACACCCATCCCAAGATTAGGGATTCAGCAGGTGTTATTCTAGGTATAAAATTTTATTATTAAAGACATGACTTAGCATTAGAACAACACCTTCACCAGCTTAGCCAATATCTGTAGCATAACGCTCCATCATATTGACTTATGAGTTATCAAAAGCATTGCATGAGCACTACGTGCAACACCATTAGAACCTTATGACTGTAGTCTGACCGACTTAACACAAATAGAAATTTATGACCTAGTTGTTGAGATCTTTCATAGGATGTGCCGTAGAGTTCATTACCCCCATCAATAACTCTCGTATACTATGGACAAGTGGATCATTATATTTTATCGACTCGTGTGTTGTTGTACGCAATCGTTTTCCCTTTATTAGAAACTGGGACACAATCCTCGAACTTGATTTATATCTACTGTATCGCATTTCCTATTACATTGTATAGTATCCTTCCATAACCAAATTAAGGTACAATATCACAACAAGGTTTCCTAACTTTATTAACCATAGAACTGTGTCTTAGTTAAGCTCCTAGAAAGAAATTTTGGAAGAATATAGATTGTAAAGCCCCTCTATATTTTAGGACTTACTAGTTTCACCGAGTGATTGGGATAAATTGGTTCCCATTAGGGTGATAATTAGTGCCTCATGAACTCCTACTTTCTTTTTAGATATTTTGGTATACCTTACCGTAACATTAATATTCGGAGCACGAGACCAGCTGTTACTTTCCAACAAATTGCACATGCACGATCTAGACGACTCCACCTTCATGTAGACATATCATGTCCCACTAAAACATGTTTCCTTGTACTTTATTATTATGATGCGACTTTTCGGCCAAAAAGGCTAACAATAACCTGTACCGTAATACCGATGTACCTTCCGACCTCAATTAGAGATCCAACCTCAACTCAAATATTTTGGCCCAATATATGGTTGTGATCTACTCGAAGCTCACTATGCACATGCCACTAGTGTGCCACTCGATGGAGTTTCCATGTGCTACTTAAACACAAAAGTCATATAAGGCACATTTTTGGACTTAAGGAACCTAGTTAACCAACTCGACTGACAATTAGCCTAATCACTTAATTTTGAACCTATTCTAGGTTACCCTAACCTAATAGGAATAGTTTAGATTGATTTTATGGGATCTTGTCCAGCCAGTATAGATTAAAACCCAAGATTCATTCAATTAAAGATTGATGTCCAATTAGGGAACCCATTAAAACCCAGTTAAACTAATCCATGGCATATCGCCATACTTGGACTATAAAACCAAACCTTATGAAATAGGCCCCTATACCTATTATACAGTCCCCATCTGTTGGTTCACTAATCCGCCTTCCATCAGTCCCTAAATTGTATCTCCTCGTAGCCTATGTTATGCGATAAATGGAATCCCGTTGTCCTAACTTGTTTTCGGGTATGCTTTACCAAGACCTCCCTACTTCCTTGATGAAACATGGTCAATTTATAAGCAATGTTAAATAAGTAATACCTAGTCTTCCTGTAGAGTCCGTGACTATGATCAGAAGTACCTCCTAGACTCATACATCTCCTTGGGATTGACTTTCTTAGAAGTCCTATTATTATGCTTTCTACCATTAACCAATTTCTGTAGATTGAGTAGAACCTTAAACTTAGCGTACTCCATCTCTTAGGATGGGATGCCATTCGTAACTATTCTTTCAGCTACCAAAGTTATGACACGATCTTCGTATTGTATTTCATATACCTTTACTTGTGTGTTTAAATAACCGCGGTAAAAGATTGCAACCTTTAATCTTCAAGTTCCGTTTTAACATAGAACCATGACTTAGTTTAATTTTGAGAAGGGAAATTCCTAAAGTGAATAGGCAAATCTGTCTAAGAATTAGCAAATGATTGGGATAGATTGGTCCCAAATAATGAACTAATTAAATAGTGGTTTGTAAGGTCCACTTCTATCTGCATTGTTCGATACCCTCTACCATGATCTTGATATTGAGAACACAACACTAGCATTTTTTTTCAAACAAGTTTTACCCTCATGAACTAGCCTAGTCAAGCTACACACATGACATACGTGTCCCACACAAATACACCTTCTCATGCTCCATTTCAATTACATCACTTGTATGACACATTTTTCCTTAGAACAAAAACATAGATGCCTATTTTGCTCCAATTGAATTCAACCATGCAATATTGACCCATTCCCTTAACTAAACTAAATATCCATGACCCATGCAAGACGCATCACACCCATGACATTGCATTCCACTCAAGCAAGGATATGTCTCGTACACAACACCAAACATCGATTCCGCACACAGTAGTCATCATGACTTACCGATTTCAGACCCTTGCCTAATTATATTTGATAGAAAAGTTTTGCACTTGTTATAGGTTCTTATCTCTTGGGCATGAAATTTTATTTCCCTAAGTTCTTCAACCTCACCTTTCAATTCCCCAGGTTAGTCGAAGAATGAAATCCCTTGAACCTACACGTTCTAGTATATTCGAACAAGAGATTCCTACCATCTTGTTGAAAGCCTGGTCGATAGAAACAATGTTAAGTAGCAGTAAATCTCCTATAGAAGTTATTGACCAAGAATGCCATGACAATACCTAAGCTCACTTAGAATCCGAGATGGTGGTTAGAAGTGTCCATATTCTCGTGCCTCTCCCATTAGAAATTGTCATTCTTAGAAGTCTTGTAACGACAATTTTACGGTTAGCCAACTTCTATAAGTTTGGTAGAATCTGAAGGAAAAATACCCTATCTTGTAGAATATAACATCGAATTGGATTCTTGTGTTAACCACCCTCACCATCGTATCAAAAACCGAGTTATGATTTGAAATATCCGCTCTCCTTTTGTGTTAAATCTCGTTAATCGTTGATATTAAGATTATTTTTAGTTCCGATGACGAAATTTTTATAGGTTGGGCAGGATGTAATCCCCCAAAATTTTGGAGGATTTTTTTTTATTTCATAAATATGTTGTTTTGAATTACTTTGTTAATTAATTATAAAGATAGTCTTAGTCACGCTTAATTTTGTTATGCACACCGACTAGGCAATTTGGCACGGCCACTACAGCCAGGTGCCTTGACTAGTATGTTAGCTGTAGGTGCCAATAGATTTATTTTATTAAAATATTTATTTGTTAAATTTAATTAATCGCATTATGGCAATCTTTATCTATTTTAATATTTATTTAATTACTATTTTTAGAATTTAAAAATTAATATCTCTTATAAAAATACTGGTAATAATATGTACTCACCCCTCCATCTAGGATCCCTTACAAATTTGTGGAACATATTTCTTAATATTAATTGGTGTCAAAATTATTATTTTATTATTTTACTATTATTGTTATTATCATTATTGTTATTATTACTATTACCTTAAAATTATTATTTATATCATTATAATTTTTTCTAGTCATTTAATAGAAGATGACTTATATTGTTAAGAGATTGTGCAAGATATATTAGTAATATTTTAGGAAATATTTTATAAATTATTTAGAATTTATTTAAAATTTTATTAGGATTAGGATTGTATTAGTATTAGATTTCATAGGAATGTGTTATTAGGAGGAGAAAAAAATGAGCAGACCATGGCTCACGAGAAATTGCCAAGGCTATTTCTCGCGAAGCCCAGACTTCCCTCAAACCGCGACCTCCCAATTATAGCCCAACCCGAGCCATTGAGGAAACCACTGCCACCTTTGGTATAAAACACCACGAACTCATCAAATCGCTAAAACCCTAAAACACCCATCCGATTCTTCGACCTAACCCTCCTGCAGATCTCGCGCAGCTCCCCGACCTCCTAGCGGCTGCCGCCGTGAGTTGTTGACTGCCGGCCGACCAAGGGCACGCTGCATGCAACAGAGAACAGGGCACTCCCCTATTTCCATCAATTCCTCGGTACTCCTCTTCCTGCTTCTCGATCTTCTTCATTACTCCACGAAATTTGGTTCCGCAAATTTCTATTGAGACCCTACATAACCCTCTCGGACCCTCTTCGATTGGATTATAGAAGTAACAACTAAATCACTCAAAAAATTGAGTTGAATCTCGACCAAAAACTGTCTTCTTGATAGTTTGATTACAGCCCAACCACCCATGTTTGAAGACTAATACTGATCAATTATGTAAGAATTTTTGGAAATTTTCTTAACAGAATTATAGACCACATATAACACTTCAAAACCTTTCTTCTAGTTTAAATTCTCATTCATTATGTGTAAAGAGTTTTGACTTCAAAGTTTAAGAAAAATAGCGTTCGAAAAACCTATAATCTTTAGAAAACTCTTCGAAACGGCGTGCGCCCCGACAAACCGGGCGACGTGGTTATGGACTATACATATCGAAAGGTGTGTATGGATGTTGCCGACATGTGGGAACTAACAGAACTCGATTTTTTTGTGTGTGCGCGACGAAATCAGTACGTATCCGTCGAGATACCCCCGTATCGACCTTTTGTAAACTTAGACATAACTTCATGTACAATCGTCGGTTCGAGATGAAACTTGCACCAACATGTCCGTATTGACATTCTGGTCCTGTGTGCCAAGTTTGGTCCGATTCTGAGAAGGTCGACCGAAACGCATATTTGGCGGGCCAGCGACCCGATCCAACGGATGAAATTGTACACAGCCCACCGGAATCTAACTTTGGACATACGATTGGGTTCGTCTCCTCAAATCGGACCCGTAGACATGTAGTTTGACGACTTTAGAGATCGTAGATTCTGGCACGTATTTCGGTGCAAAGGGGTCCAATGGTGGACATCGTTTTGATCCAAAATTATGTTTTTGCCCATGTTCCAGAATTAGACTTTTGGACAGGCATTTTCTAGGCATATCTTTTATTTCAAACATGTTCATGGTATTTATTTCAGCATCCAAGGACGTATGCAGGATTTGGCTTTTATCGCTTCACTATTTTGACGGTTCGAGCTATTGGATGTCGCCCTTTTGCACACAACCTAAGGCAAGATACCTTGCCATATTTACTGTTTATATCATTTGCATCTTATTGTAGTTCTTTATGGTTATTTCTAGTTCCTTAGTTATTTTCCTTTTATTTCTTCCTGATTTACTTACCATGCTTCCTGCTATATAATGCAACTGCTAGACACACTTTATTATTACTTTGAAACCTTGTCTATGAACCTAGAGTTAAGGGACTACCTTGTTAGTTGCATTCTATAAACTTGACACAATTGTACCATGAGATATGTGTGAGATGAGTAGCATATAGAGGTACTTGCGTGTTGGCTGATCCCAGTGCACAAGCGTAAGGTCTAACTGCTAGTAGAGGCATGTTAGGTGACTTAGCAGTTAGTAGAGGTACAAGGTCATGGATACGACCTAATAGGTGCATAGGGTGGAGAGAACAGTTCCTTAACGTGTGGGCCACGTATGCACTTTTTTATTATTGCCAGTTATCTCTGCTGGAGATACGGTCCTGGATCCTGATATCTGATTTCCTGCTGGCCTCTGACATTCGATGAATGTTATGCTTTGAGGTTCCTGGTATCCTGGTGGGACCATACCTAAGTTTTCTGCCTCTGTAGCCAGAGTGCCCACGCGTTAAAGGTTTGTTGTTAACTGCATGAACACAGTAGAATGGTTAGGTAACCTTAGTCAATGTCATGTCACCCCCACTAGTATAGCTTGGAACAATGTCGTATCGCGGAATAGTGTGCTACCCCTTGTCCCTATTTGGTTGTAGGGGTAGTCCACTGTTTCGATGATGAGATATTGGATCTTGCTACGAATGAGGCTAATTTACCTTACTTATGATTTATGACATATTATATATTCAGTTTATTATGGCATGTTCTTCATGTATCTTGTTACGTCCTTTGAGGACCTGGTGATCTCTCCAGGTGTGTGCTTCTGTGATATTGCAGGTATTCTAGCCAAGGTCGTGATCTTTTCCATTCCTTCGCAGAGGATTGCCCTTGGGTCGACTTGCTACCTTCCCTTTGCATTTTCTCCTGTGTATTATCCTTCTTATTTAAATGGTTGGTAGTGGATTTATCTTCGCCTAACTACATGTATAAATGACAAATTTCATAGTAATTTATATTATCATTCTTTTATTTGGTGGATAAGATTTAGTTATCTTGGTTTACTGCATTTTATAGGTTATGTATACATACGAGGTTTCCATATATTGGAGTATACTTCGTATGTATGCAGCTGGCATGTCCACGTACTCAGTCTCAAGTATTTTGGGACTGGGGCATTACAGTTGTCGCCATGATCGTGGACTGACTATACGAGCAAGATGAGCCGAGAAATCAAGCATGCCCTCATCGAGATCAACTGCATCATAATGATCCTCGGAACCGTCGGCGGCCCACTCTCCCATCTCTACTTCCACCACGACGGCAGTTACATCTGGTTCTCGAGCTTCCTCGAGGCCGTTAGCTTCCCGGACCATCATCCTCCTCCCCCTCTCCCTCTTCTACCTCCACCGCTGCAAGTCCGACCCCGACGTCAAGCCGGTCCTCATCACCCTCTTGGTGTTCGTCGTGTACGTCATTCTTAGGGTCATGACGGGCGCAGACGACTTCCTTTACGGCTACGATCTCTCCTTCCTCCCAGTCTCCATGTCCCTCTCTTCATGGCGACGTTGGCCTTCACCGCGCTCTTCGCGTGGCTAATCGTCAAGAAGAAGTTCACATCGTTTTCTCTAAATTTGGTGGCACTGCTGACCATGGGGGCGATGATACTAGGCCTCCGTGCGGGCTCTAACAGGCTGGCGGGTGTTACGCAGTCATAGTACATAATGGGTTCGTGCTGACGCTGGGCTGCGTGGCACTGTACAGACTGGTGCTACCGCTGGATAAAATGATGACGATGACGATGGTGTTGATGGGTCAGCCAGGGGAGGTTTGCTAAAGTCAAATGAGGAGGTCAGGGAAGCGCTGAAGATAAAGTGCTACAGTGGGTACCAATATGGTTTCGAGGAGCTTAATGGAAAGATGAAAGAACATAGGGAGTTGGGTTCTTTCGGGAAGAAGAACAGTAGAGAGGTGTAGGTAAGATTTTGATATAAATATATATACATTACTTCATACTCAAAGAAGAAAACGTGTTGTCTGCTGTCTTTGATTTGAAGAGACCGAACTTTCCCATAAATACTACCCCACAACAGAAGCCCTATATATATATTTTTTTTTCCCACAACAGAAGCACTATATATATATATATATATATATATATATATATATATATATATATATATATATATATATATATATATATTGTTATGTGATACAGCCCCTTTTGGGCTGGGTATTGCGGTGTGGGCCTTTGGGTCGGTGATATGTGCCCTTTGGGGCCGAGTTGTGTGGTTAGGCCATGTGCAAGGGCGGGTTGCCGCTGAGTTGAAGCTGAGGAGGGCATCATGAGTTGTAAGTCCGTGGTTATCAAATGAACAAAAGAAAGATGAAAAGTGGTGGGGAATGTAGCTAGTTAGTTACATTAACTACTCGCCAGGAATAACAATAACAACAATCAACCACGCCATCTCCTTGATGGCGGACATCAACTACGCCATCTCCTTGATGGCGGACATCAACTACTTTCTTTATCGTCGTTCCTCTGCCTTCCTCCTGTAGAAACTCATCATTTCCATTAATCTCTGTCTCCTTCTTTTACCTTCTGTTCATGCTATGGATTCCACATCGGCTACTACTTATGAAGATATTCTCTCCAAACTTGCTTCCCTGCTTACGCCATCCTCATCAGACATTGAAGATTCTTCAACATCATCTTCCTACAATCCCCAAGCAGATTGGCAACTATACCTGTTCTTCAAAATTCTGACAGAGAAATCCTATCCAACTCATATCATTGCCTCTACTATACCAAAAATCTGGAAGGTCAAAGGTAATATTAAAGTATCAGAGTATCACAATGGATCTTTCTCTGCAAAATTTAAAAAATTGGAGGACCTGGAGTTTGTGATTAGTAATGGGCCTTGGAAAATCAACCATCATTTACTGATTATTGAGAGATGCTTCTCCAATAAATTGCCTAGTGACTACAGGTTCACTGATAGTGAAATCTGGGTTCAACTCCTTGGCATCCCAATCAACCTCCTTACTATCGATTATATTTCCTCTATTGCTGCTCGGATTGGTACCATTCATCCACCTTCTTATCAAGATGCAGCCAAATGGGTTCTATTTGCCAGGATCAAGATCAAAATCGATATTACCAAGCCACTTCTCAGAAATCTCAGTCTTTGGGCAATAATAAGGTCTGCAATGTATCCCTGAAATATGAAAGACTTCCAAAATTTTGTCAGTTTTGTGGTTGTCTGGGTCATGGTATCAAGAAATATAAAGTTCATAAAGATTATGAAGGGTTGATTAATGAGAATTGGTCGATGGAGCAGAAGAATTAATTTCAATCTCTACTTGACAGACGACTTGATCTCTCCATCCGAGTGAATCATGCTGACAGATTCAAAAGTCATCTCCAGAATAGAGGTATATTGAGAAATCAATCTCTTTCTCCCAATTCCAAATCCATTGATGAGGTACCTTCAGACCAACAAAAAACCAGTTCAATTATCCCCCCAACCCAACATCGTCTGCCACCACATCTATGTCCATAGATCCTCCACCTCATGATCATATCCCATTGCATATCCACCTCCAGCCTTCACTGCAATCTCCAGCAATTAACTCACCACCACTACCAACCATTCATACCAACTCTGATGATCATCCGGCGACAGTTACGACTAAAACTATTTCTTCCTTGGTGATGGAACCAATTCAGTTATTTTCCACTACCCCTGCAATTGTGGAAAATCCCATGACTCCACCAATCGTTCTTGAGTCTATTGCACCACCTACTGCCAGTGAACCAATCTCTTCTAATTTGAAACATAAGATTCCAATCCAATCATCCTCAACCACATTCACATCTACTACCACTTCCTGTGACCAACCTATTCTCGTTACTCCTCTCCCCCAGGACAACCAACCTAACCAATCTAAAAACACACCATTTGTTTCACTCTTAACCGACTTACAGCATTCCAGTATGCCTCCCACCCTTTCCTCTTCATCAAATCCTTTACCCTCTACTTCAAACATTTCAACTACCACAGTGCCTACTGCTCCCACATTCACATCACTTATAAATGCTCTCTCCCCTGTTGCTCTGAAGTTGAATCCTGAGACAACTATTGATTTGATTAATCAACCTTCCAAGAACTCTGGGATTAACAGCAAGAGAATCAGAGATTGTAGTATTGAAGATGAATCTAAAATTGCTCATATCAGACCTCTCAAACGATTTATATTATCTGTTAATGAAGATATAGGAACGGCTGGCCTACAACAGCCTCCACAAGAATGATCTTATCATAGAATTGTAGGGGTTTGAGGAATGACCCTACAATTCGAACAATCAAGGCATTTCTCCGTGCATCTAAACCAAAAATACTGTTTTTATCTGAAACCAGATGCTCGTCAGCAGCTGCAACAACAATTGCAACATCACTGGGCTATACGCAATTCAATGCAGTCTCATCTATTGGCTTTTCTGGAGGATTGTTACTATGTTAGGACTCTGACATCAATCTCAATATTTTAGCCTCTTCAAACAATTACATTCACACTTGTCTTCATCCCCCGGATCAATCCCAACCTTGGCATCTCTTTTACATCTATGGTCCACCTGTTATACAAGATCGTCGATCATTTTGGAATCAAATGGAGTACACTGTTTCAGCCATCTCCGCCCTTTGGATCTGCATAGGGGACTGTAACAGTATTCTCTCTGCAGAGGAAAAATTTGGAGGTAATACCTTCAATTACAATCATCATAAATCTTTTATTTCCTGGTACAATAACACTACTGCTATGGATGTTGGATATTGTGGGCCGGCTTATACATGGAACAATCGAAGGAAAACTCATAATTATGTGGCGGAAAGATCAGATAGGGCAATGGTTGACACACAATGGCATACTCTTCATCCTCAAGCTGGTCTCCTACACCTTCCTTGTCTTAATAGTGATCACAATCCCATACTACTTCTACTAAACACTTCTGTCAGAAAAAGAAGACCTCCAACAAGATTTGAAGCTGCTTGGGTACTCGAATCTAATTTTCATAATATATTAGCTCAATCCTGGTGCAAATTGGACTCACATGATCTACAAACAAAGCTCAAAAGAGTTTTACCTAATCTAAAACGATGGGGAAGATCTCGAATTGGCAATATTGATAGAGATATTAAAGGTTATGAAAATCGCCTACTGTAAATTCAATCACAAATTCCTACTGATGCTTCATTCATTGAAGAAATAAATATTCAAATGGCTCTAAATAAGTTACATCTCCAGAAGGAATTGTACTGGAAACGGAGATCCAATATATCATGGCTTTAGGAAGGTGATAAAAATACCCGTTTCTTTCATTTGTCTGCAACTACGAGAAAGCATCGGAATTCAATTTATTACATCACCAAGGACAATGGACTACAAACCTCCAACCACCAGGAAATCTCTGATACTTTCATAGCATACTTCACTTCGATATTCCAAGCAACTGATACATTGCCTATTCCAGTTCATATTTTATCTGAATTCTCCAAAATATCAGCTTCGGATAATGGGATCATTAGTTCAGTGCCCCAAGAGGAAGAGATCAGAAATGTTATCAAAAGTATGCATCCACACAAATATCTTGGACCTGATGGTTACCCTGCTTTTTTCTATCAAAGATGTTGGGATCTTATTGGCAAAGAGGTAACACTCCTTATCCAAAATTTCTTCATTTCTGGTACCATGCCTACTCATCTAAATCACACTCATATTGTTCTCATTCCTAAAGTGCAACTTCCCCCTAAACCAGCTGATTTTAGACCCATTTCACTCTGCAATGTCCTCTATAAGGTTATTTCTAAAATTCTGACTAATAGAATTCGACCATTCCTGAATAATTTGATTAACCCTTATCAAAATGCATTCGTTTTCGGTCGATTCATTAGAGATAATGCAGTTATTGCTCAAGAACTCATACATTCAATTGCCAAATTTTTTCCTAACAACAGTGGCTTTGCACTCAAAGTAGACATGTCTAAATCCTATGATCGACTTAGTTGGAATACTATTAGTCAGGCTCTTACCGGCATTGGTATCACAGGCAAATCATATTGTCTTATAATGCAGTGTGTTACTACTCCCTCATTTGTTATTCTCATCAATGGTGATCCCTCAAAAACTTTCGTTCCTACTTGTGGTATCCGTAAAGGCTGTCCCCTTTCCCCATATCTTTTCATCATATGTATGGAAATTCTATCTACCCTCATCAATATCATGGTCAGAAACTCTCTTTATGAAGGTATCACTCTTCGTAATTCTTCCATTCCTTATTCCCATCTTACTTTTGCTGATGACCTATTCATTTTTGGTAAATGCTCACTCCACAACATTCAACAAGTGAAAATTATCCTGCAAACTTTTGCACTTTGGTCAGGTCAAAGAATCAACTACGATAAATCTTCTATCTTCTTTTCCAAGAGAACCGACCCCATTATGTGTGAGTTGTACACTCATATATTAGGTGTCTAGCTTATGCAAAGCAAGGATAAATACCTTGGTCATCTCCTACTGCAATCCAAAAACAGAGTTCACACATGCTCTTCATTACTTCAATCAAGCTCCAATAAACTTCAAGGGTGGAGCAGGAAATGCCTCTCACATGCTGGTCGAACTGTCCTCATAAAGTCTACATTATCCTCCCTTCCCACATACTTCCTATCATCCTATCTAATTCCCAAGAAGGTTACCATAAGTCTTGTGAAACATCAATGTAATTTCTGGTGGGATTCTCTTGACAAAAAGAAGATGCATTTCTCGACTTGGAGTAAATTTACTAGACCAAAGTTTCAAGGGGGACTTGGTATTCGGGATCCTTACATCTCAAATCTCTCCCTAATCCTTAAGTTAACTTGGAGACTTCTTACTGATCATACTTCAACCTGGGCCATCCTCCTTCAAAATAAATATTTACACTCAACTTCATTTTGGTCGGCGGTTCCAACAAGAGATTCTTCATGTATTTGGTCAAGTATTCTGTAGTAAAGAGTTTTTTATCGGGAATGTTATTTGGTCTGTTGGTGATGGATCTCATATCAATATTTGGCAAGATCCTTGGGTACCATCTATTCCTAACCATAGAGTAGAAGGTTACAATTTCAGCAGTAGATGGGTTCATAATGTATGTGACCTTATCAACAAAGATACAATGACATGGAAATTCAACCTGATTCACATCCTATTCCCTCCTGTTGAAGCTATGGCTATTTTGAAAATACATTTGTCTCAGAGTTGCTTATCGGATAAGTTAATATGGAAACATACTGCTGATGGTGTCTTGACTACAAAATCTTCTTATCGCACTATACATGAGAAAATCTCTCATGATCAGAGGAATCAAGATCTGGGAGACTTTAATGATTGGAAGAAGCTTTGGTCTCACATGCACATCAGTCCAAAAGTGCTGTTGTTTAGTTGGAGAGCTCTCACTAATGCTCTTCCAACTAATGTCAATATTCATCGTCATCTCCCCCACACTGAAGACAAATGTCCTCTTTGCAAGGTATGTCCTGAAACAATTAACCATCTTCTTCTACAATGTCCTATATCAGGTACATCTTGGTGCCACAATCCGGCGTTGTCTGCATTGATTCAAGGTGATTCCACAGTCTCATCTCTCCTGTCCAGTATCCTGAAGGATGGTGATCATGATAGAGTATCACTATGCCTCTATCTATTGTGGAGCATTTGGAAGGCTAGAAACAAATTTATTTTTGAGCAGCAACCGATCAATGGGAGGAGAATATATGAAGATGCAATCAGCTTAAAGGAAAGATTTGAAGCTTTCAACAAAGGCTCTGCAATCAGTGACCATTATCAAGGAACCAAACCAATGTATCCTGGACTCCACCTCAACCGAACTATTTCAAAATTAACTATGATGGTGCGTACTTGGATGGGAGAATGTCTGCAGGTGCAATACTTAGAGATGAGTTTGGAAATTTCAAACTAGCTCTCTCAAAGCTGGAGGCCGGAGGATCGCCATTAGAAGCAGAAGCCATGGATATCCATCTTGCTTTGGATATCTGTAAAAGAGAACATCTACAATATGTAGTTATTGAAGGGGACTGCAAGCCTTTAATCGATTCAATCAACACTACAAACACAATTCCATTATGGCGAGCTCGACACACCATTGAAGAAGCAAGGGCTGCATTACTTTCTGATATCAACTTTACATTCTCATATGTACATAGGAGTGCAAATGAGTGTGCACACTCATTAGCATCTGATGCTATGCTTTCAAATATTTCTACTTCCATATCTGTTTTTGATGTTTTACCTCTTTGTATTCAATCTCATGTCCTGAAAGACATGAACAATGTATCCCCTTTATCTACTTAATGAAGGATTACTTTCTCAAAAAAAAAGTTGTAAGTCCGTGCTTCAAATCAAATGGGACAAAAATTGTATCAAACAATTACGTGTTTCAATAATAATAAATGTGTGCAACAATGGCCATGGTGCCATTGCTTTCCATAGTACATTGTTCCTGCAAGGCACTAAGAAAGCCTTATCCATGGCTAGAAGCCTATGTCTGGTTAACTAAAAACAGTATGCAAATGAAAATTGTCATCCTTGAATGCCAGGGAAGTAAATGAGATTCATATCAATGCTGACGCGTCACTTTCCTTTTGCAATCTCTAATCCCTTTGCATCAAGTCCAATTCATCTTTGAAAGAGACAATTGTAGAGATTAGCCAATTCTAAAGGCAACTTTTTAGCGCGTACACTTATGATTTGTGTAATGGATTGGATGTAGAATAGCGATAGATCGCATGTATGCCCCTTCAAATCTCGTCGTCGATGGTTGGCGATTTCGCTTTATGTGATGTTCTGTTCACAAATCTGTACAAAAACTTCAATCTCTTGTTACTAAAGTGACAATATATGTACCAGCAAAAAGATTTTTGGATCTATACCCATCCATTACTTGGCTAAAGGAATTCTCAAACTAGCACAATAACATTCTTTAAGTCCATAAACTGTTTGTTCACTCGATTAGGCAAGAGAGTGTATAGATAACAAATGGCAACAAGTAGAAGGGCTAGTACATAAGATGCTCTCATTAGATAAGAAGTTGCTAGACATCGACGGTATAGGTCATGTTTGTAATGTGGGCCGGCTGGGCTCAGGCCGACAAGAGAACCGGACCAGGCCGGACCGGGTCGCAAACTAAAATTCCAAATCCAGTCTAGACCTGTCAATTGGCCGGGATGGTCCAATCTGATATGAGTTCGACCCGAAAAAATAGCACATGTGACGGTCCGGTCAGATTAATTTTGGGCTCGGACTGACATGGCCTAGAATATATGGACGTGTCGGACCTCATATCTTGGCTCATAAGAGAGGTTCGGTCCGGTTCGATCCGATCCGAAGTCCAGGTCCGCCCCGATCCAAGGCCGGGGCCCATATTAATCAAAATACCTCTTATGGACAACAATTACCAAATGGAGCTCCATGTTATGCATCATGTTTATGTATGAGAAAAATACAGTTTTGATAACCTTGCCGCTTCAGTTGTTAACTTTATTCAACCGTCACATGTCAGACTTCGATTGGAGGAGGGGGGAGGATAAGTGGTGGGATCAGATGGAGCCTATGTAGCAAAGGGTAAGAGCAGAGGTGGGACCCATGTGTAAGGGATAGGAGAGAGAGATTGTAAGAAGGTTATAAGCATGTGGGTGTAGACTTATCATTTTCCAATGTTTTAATGCTATATCATGGAAAACTCTTCTACTGGTGGTAATTTTTCATTTTTGAATCAAATGTTTACTTTATGAATGATACGTTATCTATTTTTAAATATTACATAGATATGGGTATTTCTCTAGATTCTATATTCTATACCAGACTGGCCCTGAACTCATTAGCTTCCAAGACTAACTTTTAAACTGTGCCCCGATATATAATATAAAAAAATAATTATAAAACTTAAAAGTATTCTTATCATCAAAATTTGAACTAAAGATCTCCAGAGTGCAAGACTAATATGTTAATCAATACACCATAATTATTTTATGTTAAATATTGCACCACAATTATTTTATGTTAACCACTACATCATAATTATTTTGTATAAATAGCAACTTACATTTTAATTTTGGAAATCCAGTAAATATGAAACCTGGAACGGATGCACTCGGTACACTTGTTTAGGCCGGCCATGATGCTATTGGATTGCATGTAAAATATTACGTTTTTATGTTGCATTTAGATTTTGCTTTCATTGTTTTGTTTGGTAAACATTAAGGCCTCGTTTGGTTCGCGAAAACATAGGGTTCAGAAAAGAAAGTCATTACTTTTCTATATTTGAGTGGCAAAAGAATTGAGAAGGAAAGAAAAATGATTCCAAATGTAAAAAAAATTATAGGAAAAAATAGAAAAGTCATTGACATTTCATATATATGCACTGGCAGCCATGCTTTTGAAACAGCATACAAAAACTTATTCGTATATGATTTGGCCTAAGTCCGCTATATTGCATGGGTCTTGTTCGGAATCCATTATACCGTGAGTCACGTGCCGCACTGAGCTTATATTTTCACCCTTAGAGCGCTAGGTCTGTTATATTGCATGAGCCTGAGAATCCCGGCCCAGCCCACTTGACAGTTATAATCCAGTTCGACACATAATTCGGTTACAGACGGACCAGGCTGGAGCGAGCTGGGTCCAGACCGACCAACTGTAAATTAAAATATAATAACCACAGGCCTTGGGCTTGGCAATTCTATAATTATAGATATCATTATTTTCTAGTCAATTAACGAAAGGGTGAGCTATAATTTTTGCAATAGCCTCCCATGCAAGGAATTAATGCCTATATGATTCTTATTACGTTTATAATCTTTAAATAACTGCTATAAGTTTTTGATGAAGCCTACCTGAAAGTGGATGGGCCTAGGCTAAACAATTTGGGCATAAACAACCAAAACTCAGTATATAATTTTTTTAAACTGGAAATATGTTCAGCGGCCCAATATTTAGGAATCTAAAGTTTAGACTTTGCACACGACAATCCTCAATTCCTTAACATTGTGTTCCACAATCTTCAATTCCTTAACAGAGTGGGACACAATAATAAAATTAACAAAATTACTGTTTTTTATATATCAGCCTCGCCTCCCCCTAATGGCGACCATCAACTGCACCACCTTCTTCCCTTCCCTCTTCTTCAATTTTCAATTTCTCTACTTCCTCCATAGTTAATCTCCCTTGCTTTTTCTGTCCTCTTTCTTCATTCTCCTTCTCCATTTCCTATTCTCCATTCTGTTCTCTCCTTTTCTCACGTTTTCTTCACCAATCTTGCCATGGATAATCCTTCCTCCACATTTGATGAAGTATTGAAGAAGCTGTCTTCTTTGCTGTCCTCCACTGCCAATGATCCAGATTGCTCATCTACAGATTCTTCATCCAATCCTCAAGCTGATTGGCAGTTCTATCTCTTCTTCAAAATCATGTCTACGAAGACCTACCCCGTACATATCATCACCACCACCATTCCTAAAATCTGGAAGTGTAAGAATCATGTCAAAGTTTCAGAATACTATGAGGGTTCGTTCTCCGCAAGATTCAGTTCTCAGCAGGATTTGGAGTTTGTTGCCTCAAATGGACCATGGAAGTTCAATCATCATTTGCTCATCATTGAAAGGTGTTTCCCCAATAAACCTCCATGTGAGTATAAATTTCAATCAAGTGATTTCTGGGTGCAATTACATGGTGTTCCAGTCAATCTTCTTACCATTGATTACATATCATCTTTGGCTTCTCGTATTGGTATAATCCATCCCCCTTCAAAGGAAGATGCTTGTAAATGGGTTCTATTTGCTAGAATCAAGATCTCAATTGATATCACTAAGCCTCTGTTACGAACTCTGAAAGTTGTTATGGGAAATTTTAGGGAATGTACTGTTCTTTTGAAATATGAACGGCTTCCCAAGTTCTGTCAATTTTGTGGTTGTATTGGGCATAGTATTAAAAAATGTTGCATCCATAAAGAGTATTCCTCCATGATTAGAGATGATTGGTCTATGGATCAAAAGAATCACTTTCAATCCCTGCTGGATAAACGTCTCGATCTCTCCATATGTGTTACTCATGCTGATCGATTTAAAACCAAAACCCAAACCAATGTCAATTCCAATCATCATCCTTCTCCTACATCTGTACCCATGCAGGGCTCTTCTGTCCTAGGTGTTTATTCAACATTATCTACACATAGTCCCCCACCTTCCTCTTCTCCAGTTACTTCTATGGTTATAGATCAATCCATCTCATTTCCTCCCCCAATTGTTCTTCCAGTCACAGTCACACCCTCTGTTCATGATCAACCTGAGAATAACAAGATTCAGTTATCTGCCACTACTCCACCTTTCAAGGATGTTTCAGTTACATGCTCACCTATAACTACCCCACTACCTCATTCCACAACTGAAAATCAGGACATTATTTCTGACTTTGCTGTTGACTTACCACTATCCACGCAAGTAGTTACAGTTTTGTCTCATCCATTCCCAGGAACATTTACACAAAATTCTGTTGAGACTGTGCCCTGTTTGGTTAATACATCTGTATCAGCTCCTACTCTTAATCCCATTATACAATCACATACTTCAATTCCTTCACCAAAATCTTCTCATTCTACTACTACACCACCTTCCTCTGTTACTACTAATCCACCATCATCTGTTTCAACTATTCTACATTCATCTGATTCCCTTACATTTCCTTCATCTACAATCGTTTCTACTACTCTAACTTCATCAGTAGCCCCTACATATTCTACATCTGTTATTACTAAATCAACTTCTTCCTCTGTTACCCCTATAACACCTTCATCTGTTACCAATTCCTTTACATATCTTCTGGCTTCCCTTCATCCTCACCGCCTGCCTCAACATCCCCTCTCAACTACAAATGAAGTCCCCCTTCCTACTAAGGACACTACTCCTTCTGTCAAAAGAAATAGATCTTCCTGTGAGGAGTTTGACTCTGAGACTGAGAATGACAGACCAAAGAAAAAACATATCATTGCTTTGGATGATGATTTAGATGATGCTATAGGCGCGGCTGGCCTTCAACAGCCTCCACTAATATGATCCTCTCATGGAATTGTAGGGGTTTGAGAAATGACCCTACAATCCGAACACTCAAATCATTTCTCCGTGCATCTAGACCTAAAATATTATTTCTCTCAGAAACTAGATGTTCGTCAACTGCAGCATCTTCGTTGGCTCTGTCTTTGGGGTTTGTTAACTTTTGTTCAGTTCCCTCAATTGGTATGTCTGGAGGACTCCTTCTTTGTTGGGATTCAACTATAAACCTTACTGTTATTTCATCCTCTCCAAACTGTATACACTCTCAACTGGACTACCCAGGTTATGCTCAGACATGGCATTTGTTCTGTATCTATGGCCCCCCTGAAATCTCCCAACGTCATTCATTTTGGCACCAATTTCAAACAGCTTTTACCTCCTTATCTGCACCTTGGATATGTATTGGAGATTGCAATGGGATTTTATCGCCTGAGGAAAAGATTGGAGGATCCAGATTTAACTACAATCACCACAAAGCTTTTATTGACTGGCATACTTCAGTTGCAGCAATGGATATTGGGTTCTATGGCCCAGCTTTTACTTGGAATAACAGACGACGACCTTTTCAGTATGTGGCAGAACGTCTTGATCGTGCTATGGTAGATTCTCAATGGCTTTCCCTACATCCTCAAGCTGGTTTACTGCATCTTCTATGTTTAAATAGTGATCATAATCCTATCTTGCTATTATTGAAGATTGTCCACAAGAGAAAAAATTTTCTGCCTCGTTTTGAAGCTGCTTGGACTGTTGAACCTGGATTTCATAATTTTCTTTCAGATACATGGAGTCAGCAAACCTCTCCTGATATTCAGCAGCAGCTGAAGACATTGCTTCCCAAACTTCACCTATGGGGAAAAAGGAGACGTGGTAATTTCGATCAAGAGATCAAAAATCAAGAGAGGAAGTTATTGCAAATTCAAAATTCTATTCCTACTGACCAGAGTTATGTGGAAGAGAGAAATATTCAAATTCTTCTTAACAAACTATATCTCCAAAAGGAATTATATTGGAAACAAAGATCGAGTATATCTTGGTTGAAAGAGGGTGATAGAAATACTCGATTTTTCCATATGTCTGCTACTACAAGGAGACAAAGAAACTTAATTCACAGTATTGTCACTGACAGTGGTATCCAAGTATCAGATCATTTTGTAATTGCTTCTACATTTGTCTCCCATTTCAGTTCACTATTTGCAGCAGGGAATACTTGTTGTGTGCCACAGCATATATTATCAGACTTACCTATACTTGCTGATATGGATAATGATCTTCTGTGTGCTCTGCCACAAGCAGATGAGATTAAAGCTACTGTCATGAGTATGAGCCCCTATAAATTCCCTGGTCCAGATGGTTATCCTCCAGTCTTCTATCATAAATGTTGGGAATTTGTTGGTCCTCAGGTAATCTCCTTTATTCAATCATTTTTCATCTCTGGATCAATGCCTTTACATCTTAATCATACTTACATTGCCCTAATTCCTAAAATCCTTACTCCTTCTCGTCCAGCTGATTATAGACCAATTGCCCTTTATAATGTTCTATACAAAATTATTTCTAAACTCCTTGCTTCTCGTCTTCGACCATTTATGAACAAACTGATTAGTCCATTTCAGAATGCTTTTGTACCTGGTAGATTCATAGGTGATAACATTGTCATTGCTCAAGAACTCTTTCATTCTATTTCCAAATTGCCTCCTTCTAAGAGTTCCTTTGCTTTTAAAGTGGACATGTCTAAAGCATATGATCGATTGGATTGGGGTATTATTAGTCAAGCTTTACAAGGGGTGGGCATCAAGGGAAAATCACATGACTTGTTTATGCTATGTTACTACCTCTTCATTTGCAATTCTTATTAATGGTGAACCTTCTGCTACATTCATCCCTGGCCGTGGATTAAGACAGGGTTGTCCCTTGTCTCCATATTTATTCATTTTATGTATTGAGATCCTCAATACTTTACTGCACTCAATGGTCAGAAATTCATTATATGATGGCTTACAATTTCATTCTTCACAACACACTTACTCCCTCCTATCATTTGCTGGTGATTTATTAATCTTTGGTACTTGTTCACTTCATAATTTCACCAAAGTGAAAATCATCCTCAAAACATTTGAGTCTTGGTCTGGTCAGAGTATAAATTTTGATAAATCTTCTCTCTTTCTCACAAAGAAGACTGATCCTGTTATGAAGGAACTTTACATTCAACTACTGGGGGTTTCTTTGATGAAACCAAATGATAAATATCTTGGACATTTGCTTCTCAAGTCCAAGAAAAAACAGAGCACTTATACTGATCTGCTGAGTTCTAGTCAGTCGAAATTACATGGTTGGAAGGGGAAATGTCTTTTCCATGCAGGAAGAACTACTCTTATTAAATCAACACTTTCCTCTTTGCCTACTTACTACCTGTCTGCATATCATGTTCCTAAGAAGGTGACCAAAACACTGTCACAGCATCAATGTAACTTTTGGTGGTCCTCTACTGATATTAGAAAGATTCACTATACTGCTTGGAAAAAATTCACTCTTCCTAAATTCCATGGAGGTCTTGGGATTAGGGATCCACATGTTTCCAATCTTGCATTAGTGTTAAAACTTACTTGGAGGTACCTGACTTCACCTGAGTCGGTCTGGGCTACCCTTCTTACCAGCAAGTACCTACATTCCAATTCATTTTGGACAGCAACTCCTACTATTCATTCTTCTACTATCTGGACTAGTCTACTATGCAGCAGAGAGTTCCTCCACAACAATGTTTTCTGGTCTGTTGGTGATGGCTCCACCATAAATATATGGAATGATCCATGGGTTCCATCTATCCCAGGTTTCAGAGTGCATGGATACAGCCACAGTTCAGACTGGGTGATGAATGTTTGTGACTTGATTAGTCAGAACCCTCTTTCCTGGAAAATTAATCTCATTCATATTCACTTTCCTCCTGAAGAAGCTAATGCTATCCTGAAAATCCCACTCTCTGCAAATTGTTCTGATGATAAGTTGATATGGATTCATACAAGTAATGGGGTTCTTACCACAAAATCAGCATATAAGGTTATTCATGGCAAGTTGTTTCCTTCTCTTCATCAATCTGATTCTCAAGCTTTTCATGAATGGAAAAAACTTTGGTCCCTATCCCAAATCTGTCCTAAGGTGGTGCTGTTTGTGTGGAGAGCTTTAACAAATTCCCTTCCTACAAATGAGAACATACACAAACGAGTGCATCAAATCCAGGAAATTTGTCCTCTCTGTAAGGTACAAACTGAGACTACTAACCATTTATTACTGCATTGTTCCATTACAGGTTCCTCCTGGATACATAATCAGGAAGTTTATTCAAGGCTTCATGATACATCTACCCTTCCATCTATTATTACTGATATTCTGAAGGAGGGAGATTCAAGCACAATTGCCTCATTGTTCTATCAACTATGGATCATCTGGAAGTTCAGAAACAAGGCCATCTTCAACAACTACAAATTCAACAGCAACCGGATCTATGTGGAGGCTATGAACATGAAGGAGAAATTTGAACTTGCTGTTCGTCACAGTCCAGATAACTCATTATCCCAGGTTTCCCTCAACTGCAATACTCGATGGTGTCCACCAGATACTCACTGCTGGAAAATCAATTTTGATGGAGCCTTTCTAGACGATAAGATGGCGGGTGCAGCAATTCTTAGAGATTCAAAAGGTCTCTTCCAGGTAGCAACCACAACAACCAAGGATGGAGGCTCTCCTCTTGAAGCTGAAGCCTTGGGTATCAACCTGGCTATTGACATCTGCAAAACTTATAATTTGGTTGATACCATTATTGAAGGGGACTGTAAACAACTGATTGATTCTATCAACCAACCTGAAACTCTCCCTCTTTGGCAAGCTCGACATACAATTGAAGATGCAAGGAAGGCTGTTCAATCTTCAACCCATTTGACATTCAAATTTGTCTATAGAAATGCTAATCAATGCTCTCATCTTTTAGCATCTAATGCTCTTCTCTCTAATGTATCTAATTCAATCTCTCTTTATACAGAGATACCTTCCTGTATTGAACACCATGTTCTTCTGGATATGGGTTCTGTGACTTTACCAGTTTAGAAATGCATTATTTGATTTTGTTATCAAAAAAAAAAAAAATAACAATTATTGTTTTAATATTTTTAATTGAATATTTTTAACAAGTACAATTGCACTAGAATCAATGTTTTAAAAATTGGACCAACGATGCAACCGAAATTTTTGGGTGTAGGTCGGACCGGAATTCAAATAGACTTGATTTGGTTTGGTTCAAATAGGTAAGATATTCACATTTACTTTTTGGTTTGGTTTTGTTTGGTTCTTAGTATTTTGGTTTGGTTTAATTTTACAACTATAAGATCTTTAAAACAAAATCAAGAATTAAATGGTCCAAATTTTACATGATAATTTTTTTTAAAATTTAGAAATAAAAAATTGGCCATTTCAATTGTGAACCGGTTCTGCCGGTTTACCGGTTGAACTCCGATTTTGAAAACAAATTGACAGTTCTTTAAAAGACCAGATTTTAGTATGACCGGACCGCTTTTTTGGCATAAATCTGTTGGATCCGGTCTAACTGCCAGCCCGGCCCGTTCTTACAACACTGACTAGAATAATATCCTCTCTTCCATACAGCCACTGTTTGAGTCACAAAGCTAAGAAAGGCCTACAGCCTATGTCAAGAATGTTTGAACATTTACTTGACTTTGTTTTGGATTGAGTTCTCAAGGCTATCATTTGAAATATCATTATGTTCATCGAATATAGATAAACTACAAATTGGAGTGAAAGTGAATCCTTGCAGCCGAAAATAAATTTTTAGGTTAAAGAAGAGAAATATTTTTTCTTTAAAAGGTTTTTTTACAATTTATTTACTTTGGTATTTAAATACAAAAAATGAATGATTTTGTTTCTCGAGACCCTCGTCCCGCGAATCAAACGTGGCCTAAATGTTACTTTCTTTGAACTGGCAAAGGAATCATTGGAGAACCTTTCATTTAACTTTTTTCTGTTCAATACTTGATAAAGGTCACACACAAAGCACTCTCAAGTCTCAAATTCAATGACTTTGTGCATTGTCAGGTGAAGGTTCTTGGAATGTGCAGATTTGGCTCTTCATGGTTTTGTTTAATGTTTGTATAGCAAGTCCCGTGAAGTCTAGTTAGATGATACATCACGTGGATCGTGATTGTCCAACTTAATTGGGGTTAGAGGTCCACAAAACCAATACAAACTAGAGAAAATTTTGACTTCCGTCCCACTTATTAATATGGATTTGTACTTAAATTTTACTTTTTATGTTTATTAAACTTATATTCCACTTTTGATAACAGAAAATATTTGTTTTTTGTCACGAAACATTCATTTAGCTAAGAAAATAATTTTGTGACAAAAATTGAAATATAAGTACTCTAATAAACACAAAACGTAGAATATAAGTACAAATTCATATTAATAAGTGGGACGAAAGTCAAAAGTTCCTATAAATTAAGGATAATGTACCATGATCGAGACAATGCATGACATCCCTTATTGTATCGACCAACTAAAAAGTTTAATAATAAAGTAAAGGATTTTGTTAACATGTGTCCTATGGATAACTAAGGACACATGTTAAGGATAACTAATGCATAATTTTTTTTTATTTCGAAATTTGTTATCAACACCTAATAAATATTAAAAAAAAAAAGTAATTTTTTGCTTTGAAAATGTCATCAAGACTTTGCATTGGAAAATTATTTTATTGGATTTTGATTACATATTTCAAAGCAAAATATATATTATTTTTTTAATATTTATTAGGTGTTGATAATAAATTTTAAAGTAAAAAATTATGCATTAATTATCCTTAACATGTGTCCCAAGGGCACATGTTAACAAAATCCTAAAGTAAATGAATCTGGTTTGAGTGGAGTCTTAACTTGATCGAGACCAAAGCAAAGCTTAATTAAGACAACTGAGGTGAATAATTCAAAAGGGCACATAGTGAAATTGTAGTGTAATCTACCTACCTATTTTTCATGCAAAAGTTGCTTCGTGATGTTTGTTCATCATAGACACACATTAGGTATAATAAAGCTGTGTGAAATCGCCAATTAAGCATCCTAATTATATTATTGAAAGAGATTGAATTTACACATTGTATTATTAGTTTGCAATATCAGTGATCACAACAATGCTCGAATATCCTATGATATTTCCATTAATCAGCAAGAGAGGTAGCAGTATATATTTGAAGGCCACGGGCTAACAAGGACTATAAACATGACCTAACGTTCTTGCACTCACATTCATATACTCGCTGCGGACTCGTATAGTATACAATACATAAGACAAGGACAATGAGAAGGACGAAACTATGGGTCCATCCTTGCAACGACAGGATTCAAGTAAGAGAAAGAACTAGCCCTTTTTTTCTTCTTATGAATTCCCTCGCACCGAGAACGTAAGCACGTAACTTGGTACAAACTTTAAATACTTGACCACCACAACATATCATACATATATTCGTAGCATGCACTCGCATCTGCATCTCAAAAACTATTTTGCACCACACATGATAGACATATCACGGTTAAGTCAACCGAACAACATTTTCAACAGAATTTGAACCTCCCACTCATCTGACTCGGATGTTTATACCTCCAAGTCATCATTTAGACCAAGCCTCTTTGATAATTTTAATTTTTGTTTGGCACACCAGAAAAATACGGCAACATATCTGTTGTCACATTTAATTATGTCCATTTCTGTCCCCCTTTCGATTACATGTGGACCATGAAAGTAGATATATGGATGGTGGTCCACATGTAATAGGAAGGAATACAGAATTGGATAGAATTAAATGGAACACTAGATTTGCTCCAGAAAAATACAGCCGACCCTAATTTCAGCCAATTAAACAAGTTTAGTTATTTATTTCTCGTACAAAGAAGAAAGAAAGAGTGAAGAAAAACACAAGTACCAATAGTCGAGTTAAATACATGCATGCATGCATGCTTGCTTGGTGACCTAATATAAATTAAGACAGAAAATAGTTTTGGAGGGGCATTCATGCATGCCTCATGCAAATATCTAGCTAGCCAGCCTCTCTCTCTACCTAACAAACAAATTAGTTTGGATTAGATTCTATAGCCATGAAATCGAATTCCACCGCCACTTTCTTCGTCTTCCCAATTGCGTACGGATCGATCGTACGGCTCGAACGAAGTCAATCTGCACATGATTAATCAGTTCTTAATTAGTACTATTGTCTTAATTTGGAGAAAGAAACAATGCGCGAGAGAGGTGTTGCAACATCAACAATCAACGTCTTCAATATATATGTATGTACTCTCTTGACCCTGACTGATTGAAAATGTTTTCGGATCCATAGTTAACATCATAAATGTAAAGGTATATGAATGATGAGATTTTAGGTTTTTTTTTTTTTTTTAATTATACTGAAATATATGTTGGGATAGAATATTTACAGTTCCCAAACTGAAAGAAACCTGTAATAATTGAACTAAAGCGTATAACCTACGCAGTAGCACAATATTACAACAACAAAATGTGATGAAGATGTTGTACCGACCCTTAGATTTTTCTCTTGTCCTACCACTTCGACCCCTACTTTTGCTCCTCTCAGGCTCTCTGAAACTACTGACTCAAAATGTGATGAAGATGTTGTACTCAAAGATTTCTTCTGCATCTCTTCATTTAGCACCCAACTCTTGGTGAACTCCAAACTCACAATACCTTAACGATCAGAAGTAGTCATAAACACTCGTACTATTTCCTACGAATTTGACTCCTATTGTGGATAAATGATCTGATCACACCTTGGAACTCAATTAATCATTTGCTCTGTAATCATCGTACCGCCCTTGTAACTCAAACCCATCATATGTTGGATAGATATTGACATCGATCTTCTTGGCATATAAGGACTTCAACTTAATTATCTCATAACTAATTAATTCGTGTTATCAATGTTTACGATGTGATTGTACACATTCTTATCCACAAATTGTTTGATATACCCGCGAAACTATATGTGCTTGAACGACCAGTCCTCTTCGAATTTATCATTAGCTTTGCTTATAGTAATAATGTGTACCATTTAGGTTAACCATACGTACTAGTTTCACGTCTCTCTTATATCTGGTTCAATCATTATATTAGAAACTGAGTACAAAACTATCAAAATATTTGTCATTCCCAAACCTGAAGAGACCTATAAAGATTGTATTAAAGCGTATAACCTACCTACGACTGGAACACCATTATAAAATAGTACAGGAAAACACAAACGATATTTACGTAGAAAATCTAGATGGAAAAACCAAGGACGATCGGAGTCAAAAAAGGAAAAATCTCCACCAAGGAATAGAACAATTACATCGACTTATCTATAAACTTCTCACCTCAATATAAACCAGATCACCACAACTACTCAATGATTGGAAAAAGAATACAATGAGATTGGCAAGCTACCGAAGACAAGATCACGAGGACGAATCGATATAGATTGTCTCGAACGTATCCTCTTCGGATCAACTACAAATTCATGTTCTATTCTTCCTCTTCTTGAAAGTTGAAACCTTTCGTGAAATCCCACCTCTGCTAAACAATGATAACCTCCTTCATAAACTATGTTAGGGTTAACTACTGCATCCCCTTTTTAATCATGAAAAAATTATGACCGTTAAACTAGACTGAACGGCTAAAATCCAAGCCTAATTTTCGCTCAGCCTCGATCCGACGGTATATACTGCCAGTATACTGCGGGAAGAAATTTTCAACCAAAAATAGTTGCTGGAAATTACTTGAACTATTTAGCAGTGTACAAGCTGCATAACGATGAAATAGTGATGGTGTACCGCTAGACTAATACGCACCAAAATTGACTCTGACACTAACTCCAATGAGCCCTCTTTGTCGCCTACGACTTTTCCCTCCGACACAGGAATATCACTCATCGGAAGAAAACCCACCCAATACCAACAATATTTGGAATTTTTGTACTTCCTAGCAACCCACTCATCGCGTGATCTTGGACATGTCTTGGTTATGATATAGACACTGCAAAATACACTAGGATACTGTGTTGTATCTGTTTATGCAACCAGGTACGAACTATAGGGCCTGAGAGATCGGCCATGGTCTCCCTAACGTTTTGAAAACATTAAAATTTTGCCTATAAATTCTAAGAAAAATACTCTGCGTTTTGTCCTAACTTTTGAAAACGTTAAAACTTTACCTATAAATTCTAAGAAAAATACCGTGTTTTGTCCCTCGCAGCACAAAACTTTTGTGAAAATATATGTACAAGTTATGCAACAGAGATGGGTAGCAGGGCATGATTTCAATGCAAAGGATCCAATGATCAGCCACCCAAATTGCTACTTTTCTTCTCGTGTTCATCTACATGACTTGCATGTGAAAGAAAGTACCAAGCATACACAAATGAAGATTGAGAAAAGGCCAATCTATATATATATATGTACTGACCGGTTTAGATGTCACCACAAAATTTGAAGGAGAGAAAGGAATTGATCAGCCTTTCCTTTTCCCTTCCATTATACTAGCTAACTAGTATCACGTGCATGCGCGTGTATATATAGAGATGGGTTTGTTGCAACTCATGCATTTGTTGTTGCACCAGTACGTACGCATATGGTAGCTAGCTCCCGACCGGCCTCGTGCTCGATCTCAACGCAAGTTGCGTGAATTTGGGTCATCTACCTCTAAGGAATTCAAGCAGCAACCACACACTACGTACTCCTTTCAAGACTACTTCCACTGATCAAGTCTACCACCACACATGATTGTCGTTCTAAAATAAGAAAGATAACGTCTTCTTCTTTTTTTTGATAACCTTTTATATATATATATATATATATATATATATATATATATATATATATATATATATATAAGAAAAAATATTTAAAAAATATTTTTTTAGGGTCAAGAATTCCAAACAATATTTATATTTTAAAATTGACCTTTTACTTTTAATGTATATCAAAAAGATCACCTAGGTAATTAAATTTGTTGAACTATAAAGTTACCATCGAGTTCGACGAGTTACCGAATCAAATTAGCAAAATCTTAAAAAAAAAAAAAAACAAAAACAAAAACAAAATCTTAACTGAAATAAACTCAATTATGAATTCCTACAAAATTTTTAATATTGATTTTGATGTTATTAACTTGTTATCGCCAAATTACATATAGTACAAAATAGTGTTTGTATAAATAATGATCAGTATGTCAAAAAAAATTATAAAATAAATACATCGAGTACCAACAATAGAGTTTGCGCATAAAGGTTCATTATTGTTATGTCCAGTGTAGAAATTCATAATTGAGCTTAACTCGATCATTAAAAATTAAGATATAGCTTAATTTAATCTGACTCAGTGACCACTCAAATGACATGGTGGAAACTCGACTTGACTATATAAAATGATGTTAAAATGGAGAAAAAAAAAAGAAAAAAAAACTCATAAAGGATAGTTTTGATATTTTGATAGTTAAACTCAATTATAATTGAAAATTTTAATTAGGTGATATTCTCTGGTATAAATTAATTAAAAATAAAAGGTCAATTTTAGAATATAAGTATTATTGGGGTACTTAATGGATGTTGCCGCAAAAGTTGATCTCATATATCAACTTTTTTAATTTGATATACAAGGTTCCTAGAGTATAACCTGATCATGCTATAACAATTTACTTAATAATTTTTCAGAGGAGAGCTAGGCATGCGAGAGGATTCTATTTACATGAAAAGAGTAATTATAAAATTTTAATGTGCTTAAATTAAATCCTAAAATCCGAACATAAACTAACTTCTAACTAATTTTCGTGTATAATTTGGTACTATCAGGTGCTCCCCATGTAAATAGGTATGTTTTATTAGATTTTAGCAGTTTATCATGCAAAATATTGACGGACCTGTACCACTCTAACAAATATTTTCTAATACTATAAGGACCATGTCGCTAAGGCACTAGTCTAGTCTAGTGATAGTGCAGGAGGTCGTCCGAACACAGGTCTCGGATTCGAATCCTTTCCTGGACGGTTGGATGGCTTTGAGCCACGGCTCAGCTTGGAGAAAGGATACCTTAAAAAAATATACTATAAGTCTATAAGGACCATGTTATTGCTTTTTCTAAAAAAAATAGTGAGGTATAAAACGTAAAATCAGATATTCCACAAGGATATTAAAATTTTTGGAACCTATCAATTTTTGGAGTCTTGTACGTACAATCCAGTACGACCTACTGCTCATGTAGATAATACTGTACGTGTTTACTTGGACTAAACGGCAGAAATAGATTGCAAGGGATACGAATTCAGGATGGCTCCCACATAACATGTGTGACCCAACATATAATACGACAAGGTGGGTGTCGACCAAAGTTTTTTTTTTTTTTCAAAGCAACAAACTCAAACGTCCTAAAATTTATCTTTTCTTGTAATCAACTAATCATTAATAGAATTTTCTATTTCCTTAACTATCAGTTCCAAAAGAGTGGAAGGAAAATAAAATTGTGACTGCACAAAAAATATTACCATATATTTCCTAGTTGAAAAATTAATTTTCAGAAACATACCTCTCTTTGCGCTTCTGAATAAACCTCTGCAATGACTGCTTTCTCGCCAGCGGCAAATCTGCATAGAGAAAAACATATATATATAAAATATATATAAAGCCGGTCTGTGATGTTGGATTGCCTAAGATTTAGTTGGAGCTACTATAAATATAGGTTTAAGTTGGATTTGGACTGGAATGATCCCAAGAGAAAATAATTAACAGGTCGTAAGAGCATCTCTTAACAGGTCGTAAGAGCATCTCCAACCCTATTGTCTTGTTAAGTGTTGTGAGTCTTAGGTGGCTCCTATGTGGCATTAGCCACAAGACAAAGTCTTGTTTATGTGGCAAAACTACATCTCAAAAGACAATGAGATAGAAAAACTCTCTCCAATGCAAAAGTATTGAGGAGACAATAAAAAGTATTTTTTCTAACTTCCAAGACAACTCCTCCACTTCTTCAACTTTTTTATAAATATTTTTATTCATAATTGATGATGTGGAGACAAAGTCATTGTGAAGTGCATTATCTAGATCTAGACAACCAATTTCACATTTTTCTTGCCATGTCAACTTCATATTTTATTCTACATTTGCATTTGAGAAGAATTTTTGGAATGAAAGTTTGTCATTCCTATGTGGCAACCATTTTTTCTAAACTCACAATAGGGTTGGAGATGCTCTAAGAAGGATTTTTGGTTGTCCGAATTCGAATTCTTTTCAGACTTACATCTCTGTGTCGGATAGATACGTAATTAGAAAGGAAAAAAAAAAAAAAAGTTTATCACATTCGGGTTGGGATCCGGATTGCCCACCTCGGCCAGGATTCACCATCAGCTCTATCAATTCGGATCCGAATTGCCCACCTCTGCGAGGATTCCCAATTAGCTCCTTCGGTCCGGATCCGGGTTGCCCACCTCTGCGAGGATTCACCATTTTCTCCTTGGGTTCGGATCCGGATCCTTCCTCTGCTACTTTAATGATCTCATCCGCCTAAAATTAGAAAATAATAAGATTCCTCAGTATCCAAATATGCAAATAAAATAAGAAAAAAAAGGTCAGGGAGAAAAGCCAAAAATAAATAAATAATAGAATATGACCTTATTCTGGTTGACGTCGACGACGGTGACGGTGCCGTTGTAGAAAATCGTTAACGGAGCCGTTGCCGGCGGGCTTTCCACCACCATTCTAGAAACGAAAATACATATAATTATTTAATAATAATAATAATAATAATAATAATAATAATAATAATAATAATAATATGCACCTATAATTAGCATTGAAGTTTGGAAGAGGCGGCAGCATCGGTCCGACCGAGCAACTGCCGGCAATGAGATTGCGAAGGAGGATGGGATTGATCCCGGAGACATTGATCCCGGAGACAGCGTCTTGAATTCCTATAATAACATTAAAAAAAAAAAAAGAGAAAGAAATTAAAAAAAAAAAAATGAGGAATGGGTATGGGCTTAAACTTGGTTAAAAAGTTGAGATCTATATATGTATATATGATCTGACTTGCCAAGCCAATCTAGACATAGAGGGAAATGGGAATTAGCTTGACGAACAATCGACTAACCATGAAAGGAAGAGGAGGAGGAGGAGGAGGGGTTGTTTCTGTTCTTCAGCTCGGCGATGGCGAAGAAGTCGAACTCGGCTGTGGCTTTCGACATCCCAAAGGCTGTGGCGATGGCGACGGATAAATGAGAAAGAATGTTAGTGTGCTGGGGCCTGGGAGAGTGGGAAGGAAGAATTAAGAGTAGTGGCCGTTTATAAATGGGAAGGGGGGAGGGACACGAGAAATATAAGGAAGAAGACACGTCTGTCATATGATCATGGCTTTAGCATGAGTGGGGAGAAATATCCCCTCCTCTCCTCTCCACTCCTCACTCTTCCGTTATTTGCGAGGGACGGGTGATATGTAACAGCAAAATCATCTCGTGCCCTTAAACGTGCGTTCCCCTTCTCAAATTAATTACCGGTTCGCCCCTGAGGGAATCATGTGACCGGGATTAAGGATTTGTTTTTAAGGCACGTGCGTGAGTGTTGCGAGGAGGAGGGAGGACATACCGACGTACTCGTTGGTGAGAGCAAGACCACTTGTTTCGTACGTGTTTCGTGTGTCACCGGGACATTCGAACATGTCATGTGTACTTTTACGATCCCGGGAAGAGAGCTTTGCTTGTGACCTTGGAATGCGAGGATTTTTTGGAAGAAGCAGTCATGTTAACTTTTGAGTTGGTTAAAGAAACAAGACTACATCAAATCCAATATGAAACATGTGTTTTAATATATATATATATATGGAAAATTCTACAATACATCCACTCGAAATGGATGTATCGATACATCCGAAATCTGGACCGTTGGATGTTAATCCAACGGTTCAAATTAAATTCAGATAAAATAATACATGAGACATCATTTAATGCTGATTTAGACTTTTGACCTGTTGGTAACTTGCTTTAGCATGTCATTCTTCACTTCAATTTTTTTTCAATAAACACCCTAAATTAACTCATATTTACTCTATCTTTCGTCCATCCAAATTAATCTGAACCTTTTTTTTGTTACAGGCCATGGTAGTCGTGGTGGTGCTGGTGGTGGTGGAAAGAGAAACGGAGATGAAGAAGGAAATAAGAATCGGTTCGGATCGCGTCGAACGTCGTCGAGTCCTCCTAGAACAACGAGGAGTACCAGCTGCGCCGAGAAGAATTGGTCCGCTTCGCGTCGGACGTCGTCGAGACCTCCTCGAACAAGGAGAAGTACCAGCGGCGTCGCTCTAATTTTACTGCCCATGCCATTGTCTTAAATTTTATTTTTCATTTAACAATTTAATATTTTGTTAATAAAGCTACATGTCATGGTGGTGGTGGTGAACTGAGGAAACCTGCTTCTGAGGTCGGGCGGATTATTTTTTAACTTTTCTAAAGATAATATTTTCGAGGAGAATATTTTTTTTGGGAGAATGGCCATTCTCTTTGCTTTCAATACGGCGAATGGACGGAGAATGGTACATTTAGGACGGAGAATGGACAGAGAATACGGCGAATGGCCATTCTCTTTGCTTTTAATACGGCGAATGGACGGTGAATACGGCGAATGGACGGAGAATGGCCATTCTCTTTGCTTTTAATACGACGAATGGACGGAGAATGGCCATTCTCTTTGCTTTTAATACGACGAGTGGACGGAGAATGGTACATTTAGGACGGAGAATGGACGGAGAATACGGCGAATGGCCATTCTCTTTGCTTTTAATACGGCGAATGGACGGTGAATACGGCGAATGGACGGAGAATGGCCATTCTCTTTACTTTTAACACGGAGAATGGCTATTCTATTTGCTTTTAATACGGCGAATGGACGGAGAATGGTACATTTAGGACGGAGAATGGTACATTTAGGACGGAGAATAGTACGTTCTCTCAAATCTCTTCTTTGTGTAAACACTACCAAATTACAGTACTTTAGCGACGGCCATTTAGCGACGGACTTTTTCCGTCGCTATCACCGTCGGATCCCCGACGGATTTGTGACGGAATACCGATAGAAAGCAGTGGACAATTTTTTTTTATTTTTTTATGTCCATATCCGTCGCTATGCCATCGATAGGTAGTCGGCCATGTAGCGACGGTTTTATATCCGTCGCTAGAACGTCGGACATTTTGGCGGCAAAAGCCTAAAATATTGGCGCGAAATTTACTGACGACTTAGCGACGGAATAATCCGTCGCTACTCGCGCGAGATTTACTGACGCATTAGCGACGGAATAATCCGTCGCTACTCCGTCGCTAAATTTACGTTCCAGACTTAAGTTGAAACGACGGGGGGAACTTTTTCATTCCCCCCAAATTTCACTCTCTCTCCTCTCTCTCTCTCTCTCCCGCGGTAATCGATCAGCGACCCCCTCTCCTCTCTCCCGCGGCGGTGATCGGCGACCCCCTCTCCTCTCTCTCTCCCAAAGGTATTCCCCTCTCCCTCTCCCTCTCTCTCTCTCTCTCTCTCTCTCTCTCTCTCTCTCTCTCGCGCGCGCGCGGTGGTCGTGGGTGCAGCGGGCCGGGGGCTGTAGGGGCGACGTCGACTGCGGAGGGCGGCGGGGGTGGCGGCGGTGGCGGGGGGTGTGGAGGGGGCGGTGGGAGGGGGCGGGAAGCGTTGGAGGGATGGGGGCGCGCGGGGGCTGGCCGCGGGGTGCGGGGGGTTGCGGAGGGGGGCTGGCCGTGCGCGGGGGGCGGGGGGTGTGGAGGGGGCGGTGGGATCGAGGGGGCGGGCAGCGTTGGGGGGGTACGATGGGGGCGGGGGCTGGCCGCGGGGTGCGGGGGGGGGGGTATGTGTGGAGGGGGGCTGGCCGCGGGTGGCGGAGGGTGTGGAGGGGCGACGGTGGGAGGGGGCGGGGGGTGTGGAGGGGGCGGTGGGAGGGGGCGGACAGCTGCCTCCTCCTCTCCCACAGACACACACACACGGACAAACACACACACACGGACACACACACACACGGACACACACACACACGGACACACGGACACACAGACACACACACACACGGACACACGGACACACAGACACACGGACACACAAACTGAGAATTAGTACATTGTTTGTGTTTACTGATTTAAGGATGATTAAATCATTAGGTTTAATCCTATGTCATGTCTGGGTTTAAGTTATATGTTATGATTCATGTTGGCATGGGGATTTTGGTTTTTGAATTTGAGCTGTTACATTCTTTTACATTCTGTTACATATACTTACCAGATGGCACCCATGACCCGAGGAGCAGCACGTCGTTTGAAGAAAACAGTGAATGCTGAGGTGGCTCCTCCTACAGTTGAGGAGGAAGTGGCACCGGTTGCTAGTGAGACCGGGAGTTCTAGTCATCCAGCACCGGTAGCTAGTAATGCCGAGAGTGCTTTTGATGCAGTCCTGGCAAGGGACGACGCCTCTCCTCGCACCAAAAATCTCGCTTTTCGGAGGTGGTTGCGTGAAAGTATCACTGAGCGTTTGCGTGAGCAGCGTGGCAAGCATTAGCTATTAGTACTTATTTGTATTGGACTATTTTTATTGGGTTGTTTTTGTTTTAGACTATTTGTATTGGACTACATATATGAATTAGAACTGTGTCAATCTCTGGATTATATTGGACTATGACACCGCGGTAACATAGTTCCTGCAGCCATTCGACTGGCGAGGCAGAAACTATGTATCCGTAGATAAAGTGGACTGTCCTCCGACCCTCATCCCTCGGCAATGATGATACGACAACCAACCGGAGAGGATACTCCGAGAGATCCATCTGGGTAGGACGTATACTCTGAGAGATCACCCTTACAGAAATGATATCAGTAGTGGGATCGAATGTTGGAGAAGATATTATCACAGTATACGTCCTCTCCTCCACGATGGCTCTAGACCCATCTGCTCGTCCCTGCTTCCATTCTTCTTATTTGACTCTCTCAGCCACGCATTATATATTGGTTTGGTTTATGCATATTTTTTCAGCTCCATTTGCATTAGTCCCTGCAGCCATTCGACTGGCGAGGCAGAAACTATGTAGCCGTAGATAAAGTTGCCTGTCCTCCGACCCTCATCCCTCGGCAATGATGATACGACAACCTATCACTATATCTTATATAGTAGTAGATGATGTCTTAGTATTACATTAGTGAGTTCATCTTGATTCTGTTACGTCCTTCAGATACTATATACGATAAGAACATAGATGATTCACACTAATGTATGCTAGAATGAATCTTGACTTGTGTTCTGAGCCATCCGTTCTGATCAAGCATCTTTCTTCTCCTCTCCTCCACCATGGCTCTGAACCAATCTGCTCCTCCCTACTTCCCTTCTTCTTATTTGACTCTCTCAGCCACATATGACATTCAGCTCAAGTGTAGAGTCGGGGGAGAAGAAGTGGGCAGGAAGATGAGGGGGAAGCAGCACAGCCTGCAGCATGACCCGAAGGAAGTACAGAGGTTTTCTTCAACAGTCGTAGGAGAAATAGTCCTCCTACGGCTGTTGAAGAAAACCTATGTACTTCCTCCGGGTCATGCCGCCGGCTGTGCTGCTTCCCCCTCATCTTCCTGCCCACTTCTTCTCCCCCGACTCTACACTTGAGCTGGATGTCATATGTGGCTGAGAGAGTTAAATAAGAAGAAGGGAAGTAGGGAGGAGCAGATTGGTTCAGAGCCATGGTGGAGGAGAGGAGAAGGAAGATGCTTGATCAGAACGGATGGCTCAGAACACAAGCCAAGATTTATTCTAGCATACATTAGTGTGAATCATCTATGTTCTTATCGTATATAGTATCTGAAGGACGTAACAGAATCAAGATGAACTCACTAATGTATGCTAGAATGAATCTTTGGTTGTGTTCTGAGCCATTCGTTCCGATACTTGGCAATTAAGTCATTCGACTGGGGAGGCAGCAACTATATATAAGGCTACTTGCATGTTCTTCCAACTTTAAATTACAAGATTACTACATTTGGTTACATAAATCACTAACCTCATCGCGGCCAATGTTTACAGTCTTGGTCTCAACTGTCTTCGATTCTATGATCCCATGCTTTCGAAAAATAGACAACGCAGACTCCATGGAATAGAATGGCCTTACATGCAAATTGTCTGTGATTATGTATCCTTTCCCTCCTTTCACAAACACGCCATCCTTGTTGCCTCCATCTGCAACCCCCTCCCACGCAATATCCTCATCCATTGCCTTACCACAGGGACATCGAGCGCCAATAACCGAACTATACAGACGGTGAGCCTTGGTGTAGCACTCAAATGTGGGGCATCCGTAAATTCGTCGAGGTTTTAAATCATCGACTTTGAGTTTTAAACCCTCACGTAGCCTTTCTGCTTCACTTCTAGGGTCGAGCAGCATCTTCTTGCAAGCTTCGGTCTCCAGATACTTAGTGTCAAGATTCTGGACGCTTTCGTAGAGCATGTCAACGCATCCTAGCGTCAATTTCCTGTCGAGTAAATTGGCGCTAGGATGCGTTGACATGCTCTACGAAAGCGTCCAGAATCTTGACACTAAGTATCTGGAGACCGAAGCTTGCAAGAAGATGCTGCTCGACCCTAGAAGTGAAGCAGAAAGGCTACGTGAGGGTTTAAAACTCAATGTCGATGATTTAAAAACTCGGCGAATTTACGGGTGCCCCACATTTGAGTGCTACACCAAGACCCACCGTGATGAGGTTAGTGATTTATTTAACCTAAGACATGGGATCATAGAATCGAAGACAGTTGAGACCAAGACTGTAAATATTATGTGAGTTCATGTAGAATGAATTTTGGGTTGTGTTCTGAGCTATTCGTTCCCATACTTGACAATTAAGCATGTGAAATAGAACTGATTATGTTTAGTTTGGCTTACGATACAGATTTTCACATCCAAATTGAAATTCAAGTACAATTGTTACTAAACCTTCCACGATACTAATTCGAAATAGTCTATACTAATCCAGCACGTCCTTATAGTTCTCCTACGTATGTTGAAGAAAACCTCTGTACTTTCTCCGGTTGGGTTGTCTTCTGAGCCATCCGTTCTCACACTTAAAATACAGGGATTGGATTCTGTATTTCGTATTTTCGGCGAACCCAGGGATTGGATTCTGTATTTTGTTTTTTGGTTTCTGTATTTTGTTTCCAGCTCCATTTGCATTAATCTACGGTACGACATGGTGATCAGGACATATAGTCCCTGCAGCCATTCGACTGGCGAGGCAGAAACTATGTAGCCGTAGATAAGTTGACTGTCCTCCGACCCTCATCCCTCGACAATGATGATACGACAACCAACCGGAGAGGATACTCCGAGAGATCCATCTGGGTAGGACGTATACTCTGAGAGATCATCCTTACAGAAATGATATCAGTAGTGGTATCGAATGTTGGAGAAGATATTATCACAGTATACGTCCTCTCCTCCACGATGGCTCTAGACCCATCTGCTCGTCCCTGCTTCCATTCTTCTTATTTGACTCTCTCAGTCACACATGATATCCAGCTCAAGTGTAGAGTAGGCGGAAAAGAAGGGGACAGGAATAGGAGGGGGAAGCAGCACACCGGCGGCATGACTCGGAGGAAGTACAGAGGTTTTCTTCAACATACATAGGAGAACTATAAGGATATATCTTTTCACAATATGTCATCTTGTCAAAGACCCTTAATGTGACAACCATGTTACCGCGGTGTCGGAAGACTAACATGTCATAATTTTCTAAGCCGTGTGTTTTGACATAATCATCCCAACTCTTTCCTCCTGTGTCGTAATCTCGCATTATTACATAGAACTGAAATCCGGTTGGGAGGATTATGTCAAAACACACGGCTTATAAAATTATGACATGTTAGTCTTCCGACACCGCGGTAACATGGTTATCACATTTAGGGTCTTTGACAAGGTAATATGTTGTGTTTACATATATCCTTATAGTTCTCCTACGTATGTTGAAGAAAACCTCTGTACTTCCTCCGGGTCATGCCGCCGGTGTGCTGCTTTCCCCTCCTATTCCTGTCCCCTTCTTTTCCGCCTACTCTACACTTGAGCTGGATATCATGTGTGGCTGAGAGAGTCAAACAAGAAGAATGGAAGTAGGGACGAGCAGATGGGTCTAGAGCCATCGTGGAGGAGAGGACGTATACTGTGATAATATCTTCTCCAACATTCGATACCACTACTGATATCATTTCTGTAAGGGTGATCTCTCAGAGTATACGTCCTACTCAGATATATCTCTTGGAGTATCCTCTCCGGTTTGGTTGTCTTCTGAGCCATCCGTTCTCACACTTAAAATACAGAGATTGGATTCTGTGTTTTGTATTTTCGGCGAACCCAGGGATTGGATTCTGTATTTTGTTTTTTGGTTTCTGTATTTTGTTTCCAGCTCCATTTACATTAATCTACGGTACGACATGATGATCAGGACATATATAGTCCCTGCAGCCATTCGACCGGCGAGGCAGAAACTATGTAGCCGTAGATAAGTTGACTGTCCTCCGACCCTCATCCCTCGGCAATGATGATACGACAACCTATCACTATATCTTATATAGTAGTAGATGATGTCTTAGTATTACATTATGTGAGTTCATCTTGATTCTGTTACGTTCTTCAAATACTATATACGATAAGATCATATACTACACCATATGTACAGAACATAGATGATTCACACTAATGTATGCTAGAATGAATTTTGGGTTGTGTATTCTGAGCCATCCGTTCTCACACTTGAAGATAAATTTTCAGTATAACGACGGATATTAGGTTACTCTTCAGTATAATTAATGTCTTTTCTTGGATAATTGGTGTGCATTAAATTCGTATGTGCATATTTCGTCTATGTGATTTTTGGATATATACCTACGCTGGGTTATAAGCGATGATCTGATATACAAAGGAGGTGCTGCCGAAATTTTTGTAGACATTTGGATACATTGTATGTTCGGATATTTTTTTATGTTTGGATAATTTAATGTTGGATATTGGATATATTGTGTTGGTAATATTTTGTTGGATATTGGATACGTTGGATATTGGTGTCGGATATGGATATTTTGCATATGGATATATGGTGTTGGATATTGGATACGTTGGATATTCGTGTTGGATATGGATATATGGTGTTGTATATGGATATTTTGCATGTTTGATATTGTGTTGGATGTGTTGTACAAACAGGAAAGAGTCTGTTTGCAGTATTTTTTTTTCAAAAATTAGAAGTTAGCGACGGACTGGCGACTACTGAGCGACGGATAGTCCGTCGCTATCTGGAAAAACTGAGTTTAGCGACGAAGTGGCGACGGAAAAAACCGTCGCTACCTGGAGCATTTCAATAAAGCGACGGATTGGCGACGTAATATCCGTCGCTATCTGTAGGATTTTACATTGAGCGACGGTTTAGCGACGGAATGTCCGTCGACCTAGTTCTGTTTGATGTCCATAAATTTTGCTGTTAGCGACGGATGTTTTGTCGCTAATACGCTTTTACCGACAAATCTACGACGGATTAGCGACGGATATTGCGTATCAGAAAATCACTGATACGGTTTTGCCGACTCTTTAGCGACGGAGTATTCCGTCGCTAAACCTATATTCTGATACATGTTTTGACGAAAGCTAGTCGGTAATCCGTCGCTATATATATTTAAATGAGCCGGCGGTATTTCGTCGCTAAGTCGTCGCTGAGCGACGGAGTAGCGACGGATATGTTTTAGCGACGAGGTTATTCCCGACGGCTGTTTTACCAAAATATCCGTCGGTAATCCGTCGGTATTTATTTTTGGCGACGGAATACCGACGGATAAGGCCGTCGGTAAATCCATGTATTTTGGTAGTGAAATTAAATCCAAGGAGGACACAATCCCTAATTTTAGTTATTGCTTAGCAGAATCTGCTTAGTTGTTGTAAAATTATGGTGTTGCTTCTGTGACACTTTCATCTTTAATCTCATATTTTCTATGAATATGTGTTCTGTTTGATTTTGATTTAGTAATCTTTCCGTAATTAGTTTTTTTGTTTCATCTAACAATTTAATATTTTTGTTATAAAGCTACAGGGCATGGTGGTGGTGGTGGAAGGAGAAACGGAGATGAAGAAGAAAAGAAGAAGAAGTTCCGGTTCGCGGCGGACTTCGTCGAGTTCCTCAATCAAGCTGAATTAAACCTCTTATAGAGTTTCTTAATTGAAGTTGATCACGATAACCTTTTGTATTTTTCAAACGGATAGTAGAATCTTCCTCGAGCCCTCCTCAATCAAACGGCTCTCGAAATTTATTTGTCTTTCCATCTTCCTCACTTTTTGTACTTCTCTCTTGCTATATATACAATAGTTTTCTTGTTTCATAGTACTATTATTCATTCTGAAATACATAGAATAGTTTTCTGAAATACAATAGTTTCCTTATTCTCAAGATGTCTACTCGTGTGGTGGGAAATGTAGAAGACGTAGAAGATTGGATGCCAGCTCCAAAAAAACCCTACATTCTGTATATGTTGCGCAAGATTGAAGAACATCTGTCGAAGATTTCAGCTGATGTTGCAAAGATCAATTCTAAGCTTTGTTCATTAGAAATTGAACAAATGAATTTATCTCGGTGTTTTGAGAAGTTTGAAGAATCTCCAGCTTTCAAGAAGGCATCTTCATCTGGAGCCTTTAATAATGTGAAGGTAGTTTCCGTTGTATCTTCTTCCGAAGAGGAGGACGTGGAGCTACAGTATCGTAGTAAAGCATTGGACCAATTTCTCGCATTAGACGGTATAGAAGAAACTGACTTTAGCAGTCCTTCTAAAAGAATGCGTAGAAATTTACATCCGGTCACACCATCAAAAAATTTAATAAGGGGTTCAACCTCGAAGCCTAGCAATTGTACTAGTGTTTCTTCGAGATATTACGACTATATTTTTGTAGATGATAGACCTGACGAGTAAGTAATATAAGTTTTGATTTAATTCCAATAGTTTTTTCTCCTAATTTATTCGTTTCTTTTCTTAGAGAAATAATATCATCTTGCAACAAAAACTATGTGTCTCGGTGGGAGATGAAGACCTTAGCTCCTTTAACGAAAATTAGCAATGGGGTATGTATAGATAGTATATTTCTTCTTAGATGCCATCTATGTTTACTTCGATTCCATCGCTGACATTTTTAATGATTTATTCAGATTGTAGGTATTGTCTCTGTTCTTCTCACCGCGAAGGAACGAAAAAGAACCTCCAATAAAGCTAATGTATGGTTTTTACCAATAAGGATGTCGGTGAGTGAGCATTTTATTCTTCAATGCATATGCATTAACAATTTTCTCGTTTGTTTGTCCTTCGTAATGTATTAATTGATGTGTATGTAGAAAGCCACGTTACCTCCATCCGTCAAAAAGCCTCATGAATTATGGAAGAAGTTTAAATATTTTCAGGATTACATGGGATCTTTAAGCACTTGTAAAGAGGTCTTAATGTATTTATGCTTAATTATTAATCCTAATTTTCTGAAAATTTACTAATTTGTTTTACCTAATTATCCTGATTCAGATATACATACCCATTCATTTGGGCGAACACTATACTCTTGCAAGAGTTCTGGTTAAAAAAAGGACTGTTGAAATTTGGGACTCACTTGCATCTAAAGATGATTCGATTCAAAGCAAAACAGTTATAAAAGAAATAGTAAGCTCATATTCATCAATTTTTATGAATTAGGTACAAGATACGCGGTATACTAATACATATTGTATTCTGGTAATTGTAGCTTTCAAATTTGGATATCTTTCTCGAAGAAGAGATTTTGAAGTTGAGAGATGCTAGGTTCAGCTTTTCTACTTTTGCAATAAAACGTCCTTCTTATGTTCCCCGCCAAGGCAATTATGTTGATTGTGGGATTTTTGTAATATCATTCATGAAAGACCGATGTAGTTTAGACTACCGTTCTCTCGATGTAAGTATGAAAATATGTTGTCAAAAACTTCAACTTTTTAGAGCAATATTTTTGATGTTATGTTTGTTATATGCAGTTTGATGCGGGAAAGGAAAGACGCAAAGCTGCTGAATGGATTACAACTTCAGAGCACAATGAAGAGCTAAAAAAGAAGTCCAATCTGATTGAATATAGAAGACGATAATTTTTTTTCTTCTTCTTTTATATCTAATGTATGGAAACCCCTAATGTATTATGTTCATTTGTTTTGTTGAGTTGTAATGACATTTTTGCCAAACGGCTTCAATTCTTTTTGATTAAGCAGAATCATTTTTGTCCTTCAAATTAATATAATTAAGCAGAAAGGAGTCTTTTGCCCTTCCATCGAATGACATTTTTACCCTTCTAATTAATTCAAAACACCCCCGAACCCTTTTATTAAAAAAAAAGAAAAAAGAAAACCGTTTCGGAGCTTCCTCTTCTTCCATAATCCACTCTGTACTCAAACCTAGGTCATTTTCCTCCAAAATCTTCAAACCTTCCTCCCCATTCGCAATATTCACACCATGTCGGCATCAACGGTAGAATCATCACCGGCAGCATCACGAATTAGAGAAGATGCACCAGTTACAGAAAATCTAAAAGCGATAGACGGAGAACAACGGAAACCCTATTCTAAGAAAGTTGCACAAAGGAAAAAGAAAAAAGTTGCTAAACAAAAAGAAGTGCAAGAAGAAGTGCAAACAGAAGGTATAACTTTGATTTTATGTTCGCAAATTCTGTATATATTACAAGGAAAATGACATTCTCCGTCATAAAACACATTTGAATGTTAAATTCTATTCGCCGTTTAATTTGGAACGGAGAATGGAATTCTCCGTCTAACTTGAAACGGAGAATGTCGTTCCCAGTGTTAAAACCCATAAGAATGGCCATTCTCCGACCTAATTTTTTGTTTTTTTTGTTTTGTAGAAAAAATCTGTCAGGAACAAGGATTCAAGACTTTTTCGTTCTACCTTCAAGCCAATGCTAAATCTTATGGAGGAGGTCAATCGAGATGTTGGCCGTTTACCTGAGCCAGTTATTAGTTCCTTGAAGAATACCAGTTTCTGGAATTTTGTCGAGATTTTCTACCAAAACAGAGTCCACGTCTCCGAAGTGGCCAAGGTCTCCGAAGGGCTTGAGAATTTAATTGTAAGTTACACAGAAGAAGAAGATGGCATCGGGTGCTTTGAATTGAGCATCACTGTTAAAATCGTGCCAAGCGTCGAGGATATGGCAGTCATATTCGGTCTACCGTTGAATAAAGAAAGCGATGATGATATTTCTTACAGAAGATTGATAAAGGAAAAACAACAGCAGCCCACACGACCAGCATCATTGAGCCTGTGTAGAGATCACTTCACAAGATTGATGGCTAATACCAAGGGCAAACACTCAGAAGTCACAAATAAGGAAGTGAGAGACAAGTTCTCTGAATTGTTACGACGGCTTCGTGGCGGAGATAACGATGTTAATCCAGATGATTTGGCCAAAATAATAATCTTCCACTTGTGCCAAACAGTATTCTTCACAAAGTCTGGCGGTTCAAATTTGTCATACAGATTCTTGGCCTTGGTAGACAGTGTGGACGTCATCAACAGTATATGCTGGCCAAGGTTAATCCTGTTATATGTAATGGATAACATAAAGAGGAGTAGAAGCAAAACTGAACAGGGGGATTAATGGCTTTCCACAAATTGGAAGATTGCACAATATACTTCCTCTATTGGTTTGCAGAACATAGTAAATTTGTGGAAAGGAAGTTTGCCCCAATTCCTGATTACCCAAGATTTTTTACATGGAATGGGGTACGAAATCTCAAACTTACTCAAGGCCGAATATCACAACAAAATGAGATCGAAGATGATATTTGAAGATCTGGTTATACCTGTTGGGGAAGAAGAAGGGCACAAAGAAGATGAGCCACCTATAGAAGAAGTTGAAAAAAAGGGAGAGGAAGAACACCAAGAAGCAGGTGGGGAGAATTTTGATGAACAACGGATACCACAGCATCATAAAATTGGCGCTGTGATGGACGACTCAGCAAAGGAATTGGAGGATTTGAGAAGACATCATTCTGATATTCTTGCGCAGAATGAAGAACTCAAAGAAAAGTTAGAAGAGATAGAGGCACAAGGAGCGCAGTTACGTGCAGCCAACTTTGAGAATGCCATACTCAAAGAAAAGCTGAAAGAGCTCGAGGCAGAAGAAGAGCAACAACGTGCAGTCAACATTGTGATGGAGGGCTCTGTGCATGAACTGGAGGATTTGAGAAGACATCATTCTGATATTCTTACGCAGAATGAAGAACTCAAAGAAAAGTTAAAAGAGATGGAGGCACAAGAAGCGCAGTTACGTGCAGCCAACCTTGAGAACGAGAAACTCAAAGAAAAGCTGAAAGAGCTCGAGGCACAAGAAGCACAACAACGTACAGTCAACGTTGTGATGGAGGGCTCTGTGCATGAACTGGAGGATTTGAGAAAGCAGAATTTTGTTCTTAAATCAGAGCTACATGCACAAGGTAAAATCTTTTCTATTTCAAATTTCTGATTTGGAATCTTCCAGGAGAATGACTATTCTTCGTGTATTATAACACGAAGAATAGTCATTCTCCGTGGTATTTGAAACGGATAATTGCTATTCCCTATCATTTCGATACTGGAAAGGTTATTCTCCGTGTAATTCCAAACAGATAATGCTATTCTCCGTATTATATTACACGGAGAATGTCATTCTTCGTGTTAGGTTCACATCATACATTTCATTGTTGTTTGTTTTATTTCAGTGCGAACAACCGAGCAACTCAGAGAAACAAATGAAAGGCTCGTTGAGGAGAAAAGGGAGCTTCAAAATAAAGTTGAATCGATTAATATTGAAGCCAATGAAAAGGATGGAAAAATTCAAGATCTCGAAGCCATGGTTGTAGCACTTCAGCGTGAGGAGTTTCAAGCAGCTGCTGAACTTGCTGCTCCAAAAGAAGTCAGAAGAAGAGGAGAATCGGGGGGAAAGAGGTTAATAAAAAGCAATACAGTTGGAGAGGCTAATAAAAAGCGGAAGGTTAATGCCGCTCCGAAATCCCGAGAAGACGCCAAAATGGCTGAATTAAAGAAGAACCACGTCATACTAAGGGAATGCGATGAACTCTTACTTTGAAAATGTACGGATGAAGAGCTGAAGAAACAATACATCGACATCGTAATTCCCAGAAAGAATTCTCTAAAGTATGTATTCTGAACACTTTTTTCGTTCGTTTTTTCTAGACTTTTTTCACAATTATGTAATGAGAATCTATCTTTATTAATTTAATCTAAACTAAATTTATGTGCAGTGATATGGTATACGAATTTTATCCAGAAAAGGGTGAAAATGGAGTTTCAGTCCAGCTGTCGGCAGTAGACTTGCAAGACATACTCAACTATGACGACATAGAGGCTAGCATACTGGACATAATAATAAGAAAGCTGAGAGAAATTCAAGACAGTAAAAGGTGTGCCCCGTCTAGTTCAATGGAGGTGCCATTGATCCAGAAAAAAAAGTCGGCGCCCCAATCACATAAGTGGTCTGCATTCATGATGGCCCACACATTGGTAAGAATTCAAACAGAAAAATCTATATTCATGTGTAAACCGATGAAAAATGACAGAAAAAATTACTCATAATATTGTGTATTGTTTTTGGGAAACAGACCATCGTTCAACGTGCCAATGAAGAAAACGCAAAAGCCGGCGCCTTTGAAGACATCCAAACAGATTTAGTAGACTTCGTCATGGGTTTGAAGGACGACATAGAGTTGCTATTCATCCCACTCTTTAATGCATCCATCAAACACTATACTCTGCTCACATTCAACTTTATCTCCTACGACTGGACACACTACAACTCCTTGAGACAAAACACGTACGATACGTGCAAGGTGGATGCAGAATTAATGAAGAAAACCTTAGAGCCTATCGTCAGGAGAAAAGTTGATATGATGAGGGAGAGATGCCCGGCGAAGAAGGAGTATGAGAGCAAAGTGCTGAATTGTTCTCTAAATTGCCCACAACAACGGACACCCAACTGCCTCTTGTACACGGCGTATTATATGAATATGTTGACGACTCCTCCCTTCGAAATACCAGGAGGAAATGACAATAAAATTCACTAGAAGATGACAACGATGAGGTTGGCATGGGCTAAGGAGTTGCTTTCAAGCAAATATGTAACACGAACCAAGTAATGACATTGTAAAACAACAATGTAATTATGATGTAATTGGGCAAGGAACTTCTGTCTTTTATAAGCTCTACTTTTATAATATAATCATTTTTGAATTATATTTATATTATCAAAACCACAAAAAATTTGACTTTTATTTACATATGAAACAACTCGAACTCATGCGCCAAGTTGCAGTCACTTTTATAATAAGCTCTCCCAACTTCTGCCATTTATTGGCAAAATATAACAACTCGAACTCATGCGCCAAGTGGCAGTCACTTTTATTGTCATTAATACCAGTGAATCTGCCATTTATATGCCACTAATACCAATGAATTCTTCCATTTATATGCAATTTATTCCTAATGAATCTGCCCCTTCGGATTATATTCTCCGTTTTATCTGGAACGGAGAATGGAATTCTCCGTTTACTTGAAACGGAGAATAACTTTTCCGTTTAAATTAAATCGTTTGAGGATTCTATTCAACGTTTATTTCAGAACGGATAATAACATTCTCCGTCTGTCTTGAAACGGATAATAAACACATTAAAATATTCATTCGTCGTTTTTATTTAAACGAAGAATGACGTTCTCCGTGTCTTTCGAAACGTAGAATGTTATTCTCCGTTTAGTTTGAAAAGGAGAATAAAGATGAGCTTGATGAGAATATGACGAGGTTGGTATGGGCTAAGAAGACAACAATGATGAGGTTGATATGGGCTAAGAATTAGATTTCAAGAGAACTTCTGTCTTTTATAATGTCTGCTCTGCTGTCTTTTATAATAAAATCCTTTTTGAGTTACATTTACATTGTGAAAACCACGAAAACTTTGACTTTTTGAGTTACATTTACATTATGAAAGTCTGAAATACTACATAAAATCCTACTATCAAGAAAAAAAATTGAATGTGAGCTGCGTGCGGGCATCGCAGAGCAATGGAACTCCTTGAGGCAAAGGAATTCCTTGAGGCAGTGAGTTCTTTTGCCTCAGTGAGTTCCTTTGCTCGGAGGATGCACAATGAAGTGACTTGCCTCAAGGAGTCATCCTACGGTTTCTATGCTCTGACGATGCACGATGGATACCATCTACCAAATGGACACGAACTAAAAGACGATAGAGAACAACACTCCTTCACAGTCGAAGCTTTCAATTGAATTCCTTGAGGCAAATCACTTCATCGTGCATCGTCAAAGCAAATGGATCTCCCTGAACAAAGGAACTCTGTGCATAGTCAGAGCAATGGAACTCCATGAACAAAAGAACTCCGTGCATAGTCAGAGCGAATCAAAGTGCGAGCGCAATAAATCCAAACCCACACTCTGTCGGAGCACTCGCACTTTGATTCGCTCTGACTATGCACGAAGTTCCTTTGTTCATGGAGTTCCATTGCTCTGACTATGCACGGAGTTCCTTTATTCATGGAGATCCATTTGCTTTGACGATGATCGATGAAGTGATTTGCCTTAAGGAATTCAATTGAAAGCTTCGACTGTGAAGGAGTGTTGTTCTCTGTCGTCTTTCAGTTCGTGTCCACGTGGTATTCATCGTGCATCGTCAGAGCATAGAAACCGTTGGATGACTCCTTGAGGCAAGTCACTTCATCGTGCATCCTCTGAGCAAAGGAACTCACTGAGACAAAGGAATTCCTTGAGGCAGAGCACCGTGCAAAGGCATCCTTCTTCATCATGGAACATGTCGAAGAAATAGACTCCTGGCGGGCGCTTCGACAGAGCGTGGAACGATAATAAATCCATACCCAGGCACATCTCAGTCTTCTGAAGGACTTCACCATCGTGCATCGTCGGACCCATGGAACACGTAGAAGAAATGAACTCCTGGCGACAAAGGAACACCGTGCATAGTCCGAGCCAATCAACGTGCAGGCGCTTCGACAGAGCGTGGGTTGGCAATAAATCCAAACCCAGGCACATCTCAGTCTTCTGAAGGACTTCACCACCAAAGCTTCTTCGAACGAGGAGATCGAATTTCATTTGGAAAGCGTTTTGCCAAGGCGGGGGATCGGTAGAGTCTATCTCCATAAGAAAAGCTAAGTGAGACGAGAACAAACTCTCTCTACACTACTGCCATTTATAGGCATGGAACAACTCGGACTCATGCGCCAAAAAGACAGCCACTTCGAATTCAATTCAATTAATTTCCATCAATACCAATGCATCTGCCCCTTCACAAGTAAAGCTAAGTAAGAATAGAACAAACTCTTCAAACTACTGCCATTTATATGCCATTAATACCAATGAATCTGCCCCTTCGAATTCTGCCAACTTTGATAACCCCTACTGTATCAAAGTTTTTTTCTTGATTCAGTAGGGGGTATCAAAGTTTTGATACCCCCTATGTATGACATGTGGGCCCTTCCTGCTTTATAAAATGTGTACACATATATATATACACATAAATTTTAAGAGGGCCCACATGTCATACTATAAAACCCCTAAATTTCTACTAATTTTTTTTATTAATATTTGTATGGTTTTAAAATTTTGTATTATACGTCACGTAGTCGTATTTTACGTCGTGTACGGAAGTTCGTTTTTTCGAATTTGCTCGACGAGTGCGAATATGTACGAGCGTACATATTTTAGAAAAATATTTTTGTTTCTATTTTTATAGTTTCAAACATTATAATAATTAGTTTTGATATTATTTCTAAGCTTGTTGTTCTTACGTCATTCTAAAAGTTATTAAATAATAAAATAATATTTTGTATACTAGAAAAGTCTAATTATGTAAAGAATATTTTTTTATGCATATATTTCATAATTGTTTATTGGTTTATTTTAAATAAAAATGTAATTTTCTAGATTTATTAATATTAATATGTTATTATTTAAAAAGGTATTTAAAAATATTTATGATTTTTGAAATTATTATTATTGGTATTTTGAAAAATATATTTAAAAGTTATTTTGGCCATTTAAATCATGATTTGATTCTTGGAGTTATTTAAATAGATTAATTAATATCCATATATAGAATTAGATTTATTCCATTGATTTTAAACAAAAAATTTAAGATTTGATTTGATTTAAATTAGATTTTAATTGGGATTTGGATTTGGATTTTGATTGCTTTTAAATTAAATTTGGGTTTTAAATCTATTCCTAATCCTATCCAAATTGGGAATTCTCACATCCTATAAATATAGGCAGGTACTCCTCCAACTTTTTATTCTTTCACAAAATTCCACAACCCAAAACTACGTTCATCGTGTCTGTGCCCTACCCATTTATTATATTCTTTTTTCTACATGTACAATATTTTTCCATCTCGCGTCCGACAACCCCGGACGTGTTTCCTAGATTTCGTGTCACGTAGGACACAAGACTCAACACAACCCAAATCCTAAAACCCCACCATCATCAACCCAACTTCGACCTATCGCCACCACCGCCGCGCACCAACACCATCCTGTCATCCTCCCAACCTTCGACAAAACTCCGACCAATCCCGACCCAGTCCTCTTCCCCAGAGCACCACCCCGACGACTTTCCATCGTCACCGCCATTACCCCACACCACAGACCACCAATGTGGCCGCTCACCATCATCCCACACCACCACTGCCACCATCAGCATCCTCGTCACCACAAATCGTGGCCGTCCCGACTCGGCCAAAGCCACACCACCCAGATCTGCCGTGTTCGGCCACCTGCCGTGTCCCCAAGACAACCCAAAAAAATAGAAACCAACCCTCACCTCGCTGTGAGCTTCGCCGCTGAACCCGATCCCTTTCCTCCGCGCTCCGGCCACCTCGCCGGAGCAGCCGCATCCGTAAAACCATCCGTCGAGCGCTCCCCGACCATCCGCCTCCGCCCGCTGCTCGCGTGTGCGCCGCCTCCCTCTGTGCGCGCCACCGCACGGAGCACAGTGGCGAGATCACCTCCGCCGCGGCGGAACCCCCTCCGCCGAAGATGCCCCGCCGCCATCGCCGCGCAACCCTCGCCGCGCCTGAACCCGAGCAGCCCGACCGAAAACCCTCTCCGCTCAACCATCCTCTCCGTTCCCTCCTCCGCAGAACCCCCATCGCCAAACCCTCTCCCGACCTCGAACCGCTGCGCCGCCTCTAGGTGACTCCGCCCGGCCGACCGCCGTCCCGAACTCCCCTCTCCTTCCGCTCTTCCCTTTTCCTTTTTTAGTTTCCTTTTTTTTTCTCTTTCTCTTCATCTCTTCCCCTTTCTCTTATTTGGTACTGTTCGACGAACAGAGAACTGTGGGAGTTCTCTTTATTTTCACTGTTCTCGAAGAACAGGAGAACAGTAAGAGTTTTCTCTGAATTTATTATTAGTATTTTTATGTGGTTTTTTTTTCTTTTGTGTGGGATTTTGATGAGTTGTTTGTTTGCTTCAAATAGTATCTATTTTTATTATTATTAATTATTATTATTTTAACAGTATAGTAGTTAGAGTCAAGTAATTTCATGGTTATAATTGATATTATTTTACTATTATTATTATTATTATTATTAGTATTATTATTATTTCAAGGTACTAATATTATTAATTATAATTTTAGTGTTATTTTATTAGTAAGTATTATGGTTCTTATTACATAAATATATTAAGTATTTTCTTCAGATTTTGTGAAAACAAAAATATTGTACTAAGCTTTGCCCTATATTTATTTCCAAAACTGGATTTTCGAAGCCTATATATGTTATTATGTTATCATTATTGTAGTTTAAATATACGACTTTTACCTAAATATATTCTTTTCGTATTTTCTAAATTATAGCCTATCTAAAATTTTTCTTGAGATATAGTTTTCAACTATAAATAAATATTTTCTAAATTAATTATATATTATCCAAATTTTTCGTATTACCGATCCTTGTCCATGACTAATCCTAGATTCCTATTCCTCACCAAATATGTACTTCTCCCTGTCATCCCTAACCAAATTGACCGTCCTGGACCCAATGGAACCGACCGTGTCACCATCCATGGTCACCTTGTACAGTTGTTGCACCAAAGTCGTAGATCGTTCCACCATGATTATCGCAGCACACCGAACGCAATATCAGGCAAGACACCTTGCCATTAGCTGTTTACTTATTTTAGCTCATATTTCATGCATTACTTATTTTCTTTATGCAAAATAAACTGTGATACATGGCATAACTGTTCATTTATATTTCCTGCTGTGTATTATTTTTCTTACAAATTAAACCTAGATTTAAGGGACCACCTTGTGTGTTGCATTCATTGGCCTTGACACGTTGTAAACACGAAGTTGTGTGTCGCATGTAGAACACGAAAGTGCATGATTGGCTGGCCACCAGTACGTACAAGCCGTGCGATAGGAATAACCGCTAATAGAGGATTGCATGCTAGTTTGACTTAGCGGTTATAGAGTTAGCATTGGGAGGGAAGAACATGATTGGAAGTTGACTACCACCCTATCTATCGTAGACTCGCTCGCTACTGAGGAACGATAGGTAGACTATATGCTATAGACTCGCTCTGTACTGAGGAATAGTATATGGTGTTGTGACTCGCTACTGAGGTCCTGCATTGGTATTTTCTTGACTTGACCCGGTAGTCATGCGACCATGAACTGTTCTTAAACTGCATTCACCTAGAATTGGTTAGGCATCCTTATCCGTTAGGTATGAGTACCTTTGGTTTGGGTACTTGTATCTGACCGTGGCTTGGAATAATAACTTGTCGCGGATTAGTTCGTCACATCTTGTCCTTGTTTGGTTGTAGGTGTGACTTACTACTTCGATGAAAAGGTATTGAACCTTGTTGAGGTCCGGATACCATATCGGATTCTTAGCATGGAAAGATACGTCGCCGTGAGTTAGTTTACCATCTCCTGTCCTTGTTTGGTTGGGGGGATGGTACGCTCGTTCAGTAGATGCGTATTGGACTATGTTATAAATTCGATTTACTTATTTATTGAGCAATATTTATTCAGTTTATATGGCATGCTATGATGTGTCTTGTTACGTCCCTCTGAGGACCTGGTTGTCTTGCCAGGTGTGTGCTATTGTCTTTCGCAGGTGCTTTAGCTCTAGCCGTGTTCGTTGCTATTTCTCGAGGATGATTGCACTTGGATCGTCTTCGCTTCGCTCGTCACTCATTTTATTTCCATGTATTTTATTTTTTTATTTTGTTGGTAGTGGATTTGTCTCCGCCCAATATAATGTATCAAGACAATTTATTTTCATATATGACATCTTCTATTCTTTTATTCATGTGGATGAGATTAGTATTGGTTCTACTGCATTTTACAGCTTATGTACTCATACGAGGATTCCATATATTGGAGTGTACTTCGTATGAATACAGCTGGCATGTCTACGTTCCTAGTCCTACGTATTTTAGGACTGGGGCGTTACATGTTTTTGTGGTGGCCCATGCAGGTCAACATAAATTGTTTGATTACTTTACCGTACCAAGCAAGCCTGCATATAGGATTAGAAGTCTAGGATCTCATCCACATACTTGACCACTTTCTTCAATCTACCGTTTGACTCATCGATTGTATCTTGCTTGATTCCTTCTATCATTATCCTTCCTTCGTGCTTACTAGAGGTTGACTCTATTAGTTAGCTGTCCCAAACACCATTAGTTTAAATTAAGTTGGGTAGAATACCTTATGAACTAGCAACCCCTTTGACCTAGTGACCTATAGTAGCAAGCTTATTTAGATCCTAGAATCTAGAGGACCTAACCCGTCTAGCCAACCAAGGACTTGGACAAGAAGACTATAGGACTACTGTATGCCCTAGAATCATTCTACCTTCTTAAATCATAATCTCTCGCGCCTATGTATTTACCATTTGACTAAATGATGCTAATGTAGCCTAGTTTTTGCAAGCTTATCTTTTATCGAGCTTGTTCACGACATATGTTATTGGAAGATATCCTACTAACATGTTGTCTAATCAGAACCGGTGCATAATGGTCTGATCAACCAAGTGCACTTTGGTTCGCTTTTGCCTATTATTCTACGTGGATGGGGACATAGTTAAGCTTGTCCTCTAGAGTCCCATCCACGACTGCCATGACAATTCCTTTGAAATTATTCGATCGTCTTTGAATCACGTATTCGTATTCGATAACGCCTCTTTCGAACTATATACTGCTTTCACCTTCACCTACTTTAGAAGAACGAAAGCGTTGTGCTAGAAGATTCCTCTAGTTATCCTATCGCCTATAACCATTATCACTCGACGTTGTTATATCTTTGACTTGAACTACTCGACCTTTCCCTCGACCCTAAATCTACCATCTTGACTTTCTAATCACTTGAATTTAGGAGTGATTACGATCGCCTCTTAATCATATCCTCAACCTAGACTACGACCATGTAAACTTCTTTAAACCCTTCCATCTACCGTTGTGCCTTCTTCCCCCTTGTGTCCTCTCACCCCCCTACTAATTCTTAATTTCGAGGACGAAATTTTTTTTAAGTTGGGTAGGATGTAAAACCCCTAAATTTCTACTAATTCTTTTTTATTAATATTTGTATAGTTTTAAAATTTTGTATTATACGTCACGTAGTTTTACGTCATGTACGGAAGTTCGTTTTTTTCGAATTTGCTCGACGAGTGCGAATATGTACGAGCGTACATATTTTAGAAAAATAATTTTGTTTCTATTTTTATAGTTTCAAACATTATAATAATTAGTTTTGATATTATTTCTAAGCTTGTTGTTCTTACGTCATTCTAAAAGTTATTAAATAATAAAATAATATTTTGTATACTAGAAAAGTCTAATTATGTAAAGAATATTTTTTTCATGCATATATTTCGTAATTGTTTATTGGTTTATTTTAAATAAAAATATAATTTTCTAGATTTATTAATATTAATATGTTATTATTTAAAAAGGTATTTAAAAATATTTATGATTTTCGAAATTATTATTATTGGTATTTTGAAAAATAAATTTAAAAGTTATTTTGGCCATTTAAATCATGATTTGATTCTTGGAGTTATTTAAATAGATTAATTAATATCCATATATAGAATTAGATTTATTCTATTGATTTTAAACAAAAAATTTAAGATTTGATTTGATTTAAATTAGATTTTAATTGGGATTTGGATTTGGATTTTGATTGCTTTTAAATTAAATTTGGGTTTTAAATCTATTTCTAATCCTATCCAAATTGGGAATCCCACATCCTATAAATATAGGCAGGTACTCCTCCAACTTTTTATTCTTCCACAAAATTCCACAACCCAAAACTACGTGCATCGTGTCTGTGCCCTATCCATCCATTATATTCTTTTTTTTCTACATGTACAATATTTTTCCATCTCGCGTCCGACAACCCCGGACGTGTTTCCTAGATTTCGTGTCACGTAGGACACAAGACTCAACACAACCCAAATCCTAAAACCCCACCATCATCAACCCAACTTCGACCTATCGCCACCACCGCCGTGCACCAACACCATCCTGTCATCCTCCCAACCTTCGGCAAAACTCCGACCAATCCTGACCCAGTCCTCTTCCCCAGAGCACCACCCCGACGACTTCCCATCGTCACCGCCATCACCCCACACCACAGACCACCAACGTGGCCGCTCACCATCATCCCACACCACCACTGCCACCATCAGCATCCTCGTCACCACAAATCGTGGCCGTCCCGACTCGGCCACAGCCACACCACCCAGATCCGCCGTGTCCGGCCACCTGCCGTGCCCCCAAGACAACCCAAAAAAATAGAAACCAACCCTCACCTCGCTGTGAGCTCCGCCGCTAAACCCGATCCCTTTCCACCGCGCTCCGGCCACCTCGCCGGAGCAGCCGCATCCGCAAAACCATCCGCCGAGCGCTCCCCGACCATCCGCCTCCGCCCGCTGCTCGCGTGTGCGCCGCCTCCCTCTGTGCGCGCCACCACGCGAAGCACGGTGGCGAGATCATCTCCGCCGCGGCGGAACCCCCTCCGCCGAAGATGCCCCGCCGCCGTCGCCGCGCAACCCTCGCCGCGCCTGAACCCGAGCAGCCCGACCGGAAACCCTCTCCGCTCAACCATCCTCTCCGTTCCCTCCTCCGCAGAACCCCCATCGCCAAACCCTCTCCCGACCTCGAACCGCTGCGCCGCCTCTAGGTGACTCCGCCCGGCCGACCGCCGTCCCGAACTCCCCTCTCCTCCCGCTCTTCCCTTTTCCTTTTTTAGTTTCCTTTTTTTTTCTCTTTCTCTTCATCTCTTCCCCTTTCTCTTATTTGGTACTGTTCGACGAACAGAGAACAGTGGGAGTTCTCTTTATTTTCACTGTTCTCGAAGAACATGAGAACATTAAGAGTTTTCTCTGAATTTATTATTAGTATTTTTATGTGGTTTTTTTTCTTTTGTGTGGGATTTTGATGAGTTGTTTGTTTGCTTCAAATAGTATCTATTTCTATTATTATTAATTATTATTATTTTAACAGTATAGTAGTTAGAGTCAAGTAATTTCATGGTTATAATTGATATTATTATTGATATTATTTTACTATTATTATTATTATTATTAGTATTATTATTATTTCAAGGTACTAATATTATTAATTATAATTTTAGTGTTATTTTTATTAGTAAGTATTATGGTTCTTATTACATAAATATATTAAGTATTTTCTTCAGATTTTGTGAAAACAAAAATATTGTACTAAGCTTTGCCCTATATTTATTTCCAAAACTGGATTTTCGAAGCCTATATATGTTATTATGTTATCATTATTGTAGTTTAAATATACGACTTTTACCTAAATATATTCTTTTCGTATTTTCTAAATTATAGCCTATCTAAAAATTTTCTTGAGATATAGTTTTCAACTATAAATAAATATTTTCTAAATTAATTATATATTATCCAAATTTTTCGTATTATCGATCCTTGTCCATGACTAATCCTAGATTCCTATTCCTCACCAAATATGTACTTCTCCCTGTCATCCCTAACTAAATTGACCGTCCTGGACCCAATGGAACCGACCGTGTCACCATCCGTGGTCACCTTGTACAGTTGTTGCACCAAAGTCGCAGATCGTGCCACTATGATTATCGCAGCACACCGGATGCAATATCATGCAAGACACCTTGCCATTAGCTGTTTACTTATTTTAGCTCATATTTCATGCATTACTTATTTTCTTTATGCAAAATAAACTGTGATACATGGCATAACTGTTCATTTATATTTCCTGCTGTGTATTATTTTTCTTACAAATTAAACCTAGATTTAAGGGACCACCTTGTGTGTTGCATTCATTGGCTTTGACACGTTGTAAACACGAAGTTGTGTGTCGCATGTAGAACACGGAAGTGCGTGATTGGCTGGCCACCAGTACGTACAAGCCGTGCGATAGGAATAACCGCTATTAGAGGATTGCATGCTAGTTTGACTTAGCGGTTATAGAGTTAGCATTGGGCGGGAAGAACATGATTGGAAGTTGACTACCACCCTATCTATCGTAGACTCGCTCGCTACTGAGGAACGATAGGTAGACTATATGCTATAGACTCGCTCGGTACTGAGGAATAGTATATGGTGTTGTGACTCGCTACTGAGGTCCTGCATTAGTATTTTTTTGACTTAACCCGGTAGTCATGCGACCATGAACTGTTCTTAAACTGCATTCACCTAGAATTGGTTAGGCGCCCTTATCCGTTAGGTACGAGTACCTTTGGTTTGGGTACTTGTATCTGACCGTGGCTTGGAACAATAACTTGTCGCGGATTAGTTCGTCACATCTTGTCCTTATTTGGTTGTAGGTGTGACTTACTACTTCGATGAGAAGGTATTGAACCTTGTTGAGGTCCGGATACCATATCGGATTCTTAGCATGGAAAGATACGTCGTCGTGAGTTAGTTTACCATCTCCTGTCCTTGTTTGGTTGGGGGGATGGTACGCTCGTTCAGTAGGTGCGTATTGGACTATGTTATAAATTCGATTTACTTATTTATTGAGCAATATTTATTCAGTTTATATGGCATGCTATGATGTGTCTTGTTACGTCCCTCTGAGGACCTGGTTGTCTTGCCAGGTGTGTGCTATTGTCTTTCGCAGGTGCTTTAGCTCTAGCTGTGTTCGTTGCTATTTCTCGAGGATGATTGCACTTGGATCGTCTTCGCTTCGCTCGCCACTCATTTCATTTCCATGTATTTTATTTTCTTATTTTGTTGGTAGTGGATTTGTCTCCGCCCAACATAATATATCAAGACAATTTATTTTCATATATGACATCTTCTATTCTTTTATTCTTGTGGATGAGATTAGCATTGGTTCTACTGTATTTTACAGCTTATGTACTCATACGAGGATTCCATATATTGGAGTGTACTTCGTATGAATACAGCTGGCATGTCTACGTTCCTAGTCCTACGTATTTTGGGACTGGGGCGTTACACATACATGGAGGGTATCAAAATTTGATACCTCCTACTGTATCAAAATTTTGATACCCCCTATGTATGACATGTGTGTAGAAGCATGGAATTTCACAACCAGAAAGTCTATGCGCCAGACTACATACGCCAGAGCTTGGGCAAAGTACTTCACAGCAAAAAGTAACAAATATAGACATTAAAAGAGAACTTTTTATTTAACATATAAAAGTCTATTACATGTCTAAGAAAAACTGTACAAAGGAGAATTTCTACAAAGAAAAGATCCTAAGTCTACAGCCAGCAGCCACCATGCGCCCTCAGGCAGGCGCAACAATCATCATGCGCCCTCGGTCAGGCGCATCCCACCATGCGCCCTCAGCAAGGCGCATCCTTTTTAGCAGCTCAGTTATGCGCATCCCAGTTATGTGCATCCCTTCAGCAGCCCAGTTATGTGCCACCCTTCCAGCCAGACTCACCTGATAAGTGCTTCGACTAATGAAGCATTTATTGAGTAGCTGGAGGAAGGGCTCCCCAAGCCAAGCAAGAGAAGAGCACCACAAATCTGTGGCCAGGGGAGGCTTCGAAAGAGCCTCCAAAGACCAAGAAGACCGCAATCGAAATACGGCTAAAGGAGCAGCTTCCAAACCCACCAGAGTGGGCAACACCCACTTTGAAGGAAGAAAAAGCCTAGCACCGCCATTCCGATCTACGGCTCTTCCTGCACAACGAAGACGAGGCCCGGGCATCCCTATCTTTGGATGCAACAGGCACCTTCCGCCTGCCTCGGAAGCCCTCGACTCCGGCTTTTGGATGTAACAGTCACCTTCAAGTGCATCAATGAAGAAATGGCGTCGCATCTTCACCATCGGGAGCACTTCGTCAACAGAATGCACTCGAGTACACAAGTTCATGTCAGAAGTACGTGAGAGAACGAGAAGCAAACCCTCTCTCCATGCCACTATTTATAGGCCGGGCAGATCAAACCCATGCGCCAAGTGGATGGCTCTTCGAATTCCGTACAATGAATTTACGTTTAATGGATGAACCGGACGCTTCGAATTTAGCCAAATCAAGACGGCTATTTAAAGCACTCGAAGAACGTAACAGTCGCTACATTAAAGAATGTGTCACGAAGCGGATGCGCCGGCCAGCTCGCGCATCATACAGACGCGCCTTTCAACATCAAGCGCATCAACACAGATGCGCCCTTCAGTACCAGGCGCATCACAGAGGATGCGCCCCCATGCGTTCCCATAGGCCTAGTGGAACGTCAATCGACGTGCCCACTCAGCTGTCTATCGAATGTCAAAAATATTAAATGCTGAACTGACAGAGTTGGCAGCACACCTCCCGAAGTCTGAACAGTTGACAGCTTTTTCAGAAGACAAAGCGTCGGCAACGTCAGCAACATCATTACTTTACTCCGACGGCTACTGCCACGTGGCCACCCAACCATCCGCATGCACCTCAAAAGCCATGCGCCTCAGACGGCTCTCTGATCCCAAAAGACAGAAGGAAAGTCGCCTGCATGCGCCTCAAAAGCCATGCGCCCTGAATGGTTCATGACTCCTAAAGGTTACGAGCCAAAGTCTTCTCATGCGCCCAATCCTAGGCGCATTCCACCAGATCATCCCCTCCATCAAATCCGAGATCTCCGAGCCTTGAGTCGACGACACGTGTCCTTTGACTCAACTCATCCAAGATTTCAGCAACAGAAAGATCTTCTCTTCTGCTACGTGCCGGCTCACAACAGCAGTATAAAGAATTCAACCCCTCGATCAGGGCGCATCGTTCATGTGCCTCCATCAGCAATCACCACGTGGCGTCCCCATGCACCGGCGCATCCTACATGCGCGCATGAGCAGCCAGCCTGCAAAACTATAAATAGAGGGATCATTTCCTTCTCACCCACGCACAGAAAAGACACAGAATATCCAACGAACGAACATATCACCAGAGAGGCAGATACAGACACTCAACGTCTTCCTCCTCTCAGCAAGCTCCAGCACCCAGAGCAATCTAAACCTTCAGAGAACCGATAACCGTCGTCAGTTCGTCAACGGAGTCAACGTATAACCACTCACTCCATCGGCACAAGGGACCCAGATAAATAAAAGTGTACTCCTATGACTACATCTAAGTCCTATATTATAACACTGTTCTGTTTGTATTGAAATTTGCAATCAAAGAATTTTAATGGCAAACAAGCTGGCGACTCTGCTGGGGACCTCTTTCTTCTCCACCGAGAAAGCTGTGTCGCAAGCTGACGACGTAAAGGTGGGCTCCTCCCACAAGATGCTGGTCGTACGCTTCAATCAACAGGCGTATGAGGAGTTCATTTCTGAAGGAAGTACGAGTCCTTCGAAGCGGCTGCCGAAGCCGAAGAAGACCCGCCGAGTCTGGGTGCGCAAGGTCGACGCCTCGGGCACCACCACCGAAGGGGATGTGCCAATTCAGCCTTCCCTTCCTGCTGACGTCCTCAGCAACCAAGATGCATCCACCGGTGCAGCGCATCTCTCTGGAAAGCGTGCGGCTGACCACATTCTCCAGCCATCTCCCTTTCAGGCGAGGAAGATGCGTCGACGGAGCAGGGGTGCAGCCAATGCCCCGTGCATCACCTCTAATGCGTCACAAAAAGTCTCTGTCTTTGACAGACTCACTCGCTATAATGGCGAGGAGAATTTGGATTCTGAGTACTATACGCCCCAGCGGGCTAGTACGAAGAAATCCAAGGCAGCACGGGCCATGCGCCCTAAACGTGCTATGCCAACAGTAAGCCAGAAGCATGCGCTCACAATCATGCGCGCTGCTGATGGCAAGCTGTACAAGGTCGACTCGAGTGCTGCGGCACCAGAAACGAGCCGACCTTCAAAGTCCTCGTCTCACTTGGGTGCATCTATTGCGTGCACAACCAAGTCGAGTAAGGCAAATCCAGTGGTCTTGAACTCCCGTGCCTCCTCTGGTTGTGCGTCTGAGGTCCATTTAAGTCACTTCAAATGTTGTGGTTCCCCTACTACTGATTGGGATGCATGTTTGGTATTAGATCAGGGGGCGCAGCACTCACTTGACCACCTCGGCGCTTGGCCTTGCCATGCGCCTGAAGGCGGTACGAAGGTGGCACTCTCCTCCAACGATCTGCGTAACGTGATCACTCAAAAGCGCCGATCAGGAGAGTCGACCAACAAGCACGATGCGCCTCTCACAGGGCATACTTGTACGGTGGTCACCATCAACTGCTGTTGTAAGGCGGCAGTACCACCATGGCAGTCAGTCTTCCAGCGGCTACAATCGTCGATACCCCTCCGACATCGCCTCGGGAAGAAGGTGTCAACAGAAGAAGAGCCAAGGGTTTCTTCATACAACGTGATTTCCAACTCTTCGTCAGTCTGAAAGGCGACTGGTAACTCCTCCTCCTCGTCCAAAAGCCTGTCGAGGAAAACCAAGACAGCTGTCTCATCCTCCGGAGTGTTCGAAGGCACTCGGGCGAGGAAGAAGATCTTGGAGGAAGTTGGGGGTAGTCAGACCCTTGTCGAGCCTCCCTCCGACGACGAAGCTGTTTTCCAAAGCAGGGCCGGGGCGGATCTTTTCGAAGTCGGCCTTCCGAACATGGCTGGGGGTTGTCTAGCCCCTGTCTTTTAAGACGAGCGTGTCCTCCAGAACATAGCTGGGGGTAGTCTAGCCTCCGCAGATCTGAGTCTCGGAGATGAAGAAGGAACCGAGGGTAATCAGGCCCTTGCAGATGCGCCCGTGGTTAATGTTCTCCCGAACATAACTGGGGGTAGCCAAGCCGAGGCTCCAGGAGAGGCAACTCCCCTACAGGAGAGCGAGGCCGAGAGTGAGGCCTCAACCCATCCATCTACTCCCGGCCGTGTCATGACAGTAAATATGACTGGAGCTGATATCGAGTCTGATGCGCCGCCAACGGACCTCGTCCAGCGTATGGATACTCTGGAGGGAGGGCTCAAAATCCTCTTTGTCTCCATGCAAATACTGACTCAAACAGTGTTTGAGATACGGTCTGCTTTGGCGAAGACACCTTCTACCGGTCCCGATCCAGGGGCTAATGGAGAGTCGAGTGTACCCCTTCAACGGGTATCCTCGGACGCAGATCGCCGAGAAGCACCTCGGACGTCGGAGCCCTCAAATGCTCAACATCCGGTGGTACCACCTTCCCCGACTCCCAGCTTCACGAAAGACGTGGTCGAGATGATCAGGGACCTGTGCGAGCGCTTTGAGTCCAAGACGAGACAAGGGGAGCGCCATAAGATGGGCATCCCCCAGCCTTATCCCCTCGAGTGGAACAAGGTGGTTTATGCTCCAAAATATAAACCACAAACACTGACGCCGTACGACGGGAAGGACTCTCCGCGTCGCTATCTGACGTACTTCCATTCACAGACGGGGCATCTTCCAAAGGAGGACATGCTACTCACCAGCATATTTGTTGGGGCACTAAAAGGAGTGGCGTACGACTGATACTGCAGCCTCCCCGATAATTCCATATCGTCCTTCGACGACTTGACGCACCTCTTTCTTGACCGCTTCTACGACGGCGGGAAGGGCATAACGATGGCGTCCCTCATAGAGATACGCCAGAAGGAGAAGGAAACGGTTCGGGTGTTCATCGAACGCTTTCGACAGGCCTGCTTCAGACTACCTCCGGGCATGCCAGAACATGCGCTCCTCTCCTCCTGCAGCATGAACATGCTGCCTCCAATCAAACTCTAGCTCAACTCTACTCCTCCTCCCGACTGGAGTTCCTTGATCATTGAAGCCGAAGCCGCAGAGAAGAAGGCGGTCAATGCTCGTCTTCTGGGAGTCAGCTTCTCCGCCTTTGAGGACAAGGGGAAACGGCCTGCAGCCAACAACCCCAGACGAGAGACAAAGAGGAAACAGGCATTGACTGTCAATGCCTCAAAAGGTACGTCAGTACCTACTCAGAAGCCTCCACTCGCACCAAGGCCAAAGGAGGTTTATTTGTTCAACGACGAAGACACCCTGCAACTCTTTGAGATACTGAAGCAGAATGACAAAATCAAGCTGCCGGACCCAAAGCGGTGCGATGAGGTTGGAAAAGTGGACAACCCGAGGTATTGTCACTACCATCGGTTTGTCGAACACCCAACCAAGGACTGCTATGTCCTCAAGAATTACATCCAGCACATGATCAATACGGATGTAATCTCTGTCGACTACGAGGAGAAGACGGTGTCGGCCAACGTGGTGTCACTCCAATTCGGCACCTTGCCGCCAACTATAACACAGGATGGCGTCGTCTCCATCCCTAAGGCGACAATGGAGGTGGTCAACTTACCACCTACCCGTGACAATGTGAGTGGACTCATCCCACTCACCACATCTCGGGGAGAGATCCTATGGGTTCACCCCGATCTCGTCTCCGAGGTGACTCAACCGGAGGTACGCCCTACCTCCAAATCCAAAGGCAGGAAGATCAAGTCTTGCCGTACGGTCTCTTCTTCAGCGAAAGAGGCACTTCCTGTGCAGACGCGTTCACAACAGAACGTCCAACCCGACGAAGCTTCCGCCGAGGAGGTTCCCGTTCCTTGACTTCGCTGTCTACGGAATTCTTCCAGAAGCCCCGAAAGAAGCCGTGTCAGTTAGGAGATGCTCTCTTTGATTCTACTACGATACAGCCACTAAAATGCTGTACCGACGCTCCTACGATGGACTTCTCCTTCGATGTTTGTCCAACGAAGAAGCAGCCGAAGCCCTTCGAGAAGCTCATGATAGAACCTGTGGGGCCCATCAACCTGGCCCTAAGTTGCAGGACCGACTGCGACGCATGGGCTACTACTGGCCAACCATGGCCGCTGACGCTGTTGAATATGCTAAGAAGTGCCATGCGTGCCAGCTTCACGCAGACTTCATACATACACCGTCAGAACCACTACATCCTACGGTCGCCTCCTGGCCCTTCGAAGCTTGGGGCATGGACATTGTGGGACCGATCACCCCTCCTTCATCGAGAGGACACCGCTTCATCCTGGCTATCACCGACTACTTTTCCAAATGGAAAGAAGCAGTTCCGCTAGCAGAAGTGAAAAGCTCCAGAGTGATCAGCTTCATCAAGCACCACGTCATCTACCGTTTCGAGGTGCCCCGGAGGATTATTCATGATAATGGTCCTTAGTTCATCAGCCATATTTTCAGCAGATTCTGTGATAAGAATCGCATTCAAAACGTGGCATCAACCGTCTACAATCCGGCAGCAAATGGATTGGCCGAGGCGTTCAACAAGACTATCGTCAGGCTACTCAAGAAAGGTCGTGTCATCTAACAAACGCGACTGGGACGAAAAGCTTGGCGAATGCCTTTGGGCCTACCGCACAATGGTACGGACCCCAACAAGCAACACACCATTCTCCCTGGTCTACAGGTACGAAGCGGTACTGCCTCTCGAGATTCAGATACCTTCACTTCGTGTAGCAATCACAAACCAACTCACAGAAGAAGACAATCAACGTCATCGTCTGCGGGAACTGGAGGCACTTGATGAAAAGCGTCTCCTAGCTCAACAACGCATCGAACTCTACCAAGCCCGTATATCACAGGCTTTCAACAAGAAGGTCAAGCAGAGGACTTTCCAAGTTGGCGACCTGGTTCTGGCAGTCAGGAGGCCGATGGTGTTAACTCATAAGACACCAGGAAAGTTTGAACCCAAGTGGGAAGGACCTTTCATCATAGAGATGATTTACTCAAACGGTGCTTACCGCCTCACCAAACCCAATGAGGACTTGTTCATGATGCCCATCAACGGCAAGTTCCTAAAGAAGTACTACTCTTGACATCTTTCAGACATGTGCTTCCACCAGGGGATCTGTGGATTTAATCATCAGGACTCACAGACAATTCCCTTCCAACAAAATCATACGCTTCCGGAACCCAGCTGTTCCGTAAGCATCCTCCAGTAGAAGAACAACCATGTCCACATTACCTCTGAGTTGTCCCTCTACACCCTACAAAGCGGAATCTTACACTCCGTAAGACTATGCTATCCTTCATGTTTACCACGTCCACATTACCTCTGAGTAAACATCTCGTACAAACAACCCCTGCGTTGTCGTACATTGATCGCAGAACTTCCACGTCCACATCACCTTTGAGTAGTTCAGCGTATCCCCAAGGATCATCCCTACCACGTCCATAACACCTCTGAGTAGGAAGATTCTATCATTTGAACCCAATAGTTGCCACGTCCACATTACCTCTGAGCAAACATGTTGGTTCCTTCAAACTTATTATCTGTACCTAAAAGCCAAGGTGCGCAAAAGATAATAGGTCCACATAAATCATTAAGTTCATGATAACAAAAATGAACACATCACAAAAAGTTGCGTACTTCTTTATTTTCTAAAAAAAAGAGTAAAGGACTACACTTTCCCCAGCAAGAGTTGCAAAAATACAAAAAGAAGAGGCTACAATCCTTAAACATCCCCAGGGTTGGCTGGAAGATCTCTAACTCGGCGTCTCAAGTCTGCCACACGAGTCTCCACAGTCGCCAGGACTCGACGCTCAGCTTCTTGACGCATCGATTCAACAGCCTCAGCAGAAGTATCATTCTCATGCTTCTCATCAAGCTGTTGTCGCTGCTGAGCCAGGGTAAGAGTCCGCTGAGTGAAAGTTGCTTCCTCCTTCTTGAATGCTCCGTGTTTAGCCTGGACACGTTCGACATCTAACTAGAATCGGGCCCGCTGGTCCTCAAGGCGGCAGATCTGGGTGTTGATCTCTGCGATATTAGCGTCCAACGCGGCTCGCAGCTTCAGTCTCAGCCACTTTGCGCTCCCAGACACTCACGGTGGCCTGGTAGGAAGACTCAATCTCGGCGATCAGCTTCCCCTTCTCCGTATCTATCAAGACGGAGAGGTCATTTCACTGGATGCGCTGAAGTTCCGAGAGCCGCTGGTCCAGCTCAACTACCAAAGTCTCCAAGATCTCGGCCATATGATCATGACCTTGGTGAAGACGGATCAAGTCAATATAAGGCATTGTCAGAGTTCTTGCCGTCGTAAAGCTCCCGTTGGCATCCATCACTGCAGATACACCCCTATGCAATATTTTACACACTGCCTCGACGATGAATTTCACATATTCATCTGCATCTGCCAGTACCTGCGGCATCATAGCAGGAGTTGGAGGAGATGCTTCAGCTAACGGACCGGAAGAAGATCCGCCAACCTCAACCTGCGAGGCTGGAACCTCAGCACCAGTAGGATCTTCATCAATAGGGGCCTAACTACTAGCCCGAGGAGCCAAGGGAACAGAAGAAGCCGGGACAGGCGTTGAGATTGTACCCCAAGTGGAAGGAGCAACAGAGGGTTCCATCACACCCTTACCCTTCCCAAACTCGAAAGTACCACCGACGTCAGAGACCACCTCTCTAGTCCTCAACGTGCTATCAGCAGCCAGTACCTCCCCTGGCAGAACAGAAAGATCAACACTTGTCTCCTGACCCGCCCCAGGAGTCGGAACCGTCAGGCGAGTCTCTTCATCAAATCCCTCTACAAGGACAGGATCTGTCGCTACCTCCTGATTGGTAGCCACCTCAGCTTCCGCCGCTGAGTCTGGGGTAGGGCTCGGCAATGATGCAGCCGACCTCCCCTCATCATAACAAGGAGGGGAATCGACCCTCTCCTCTGTTCCAACCATCTCTGTTGCCCCCGCAACAGGCTCTTGCAACTCTGGAGCGTCATCTGAAGACGACGAACTCTACCCCACTTCATTACCAGGAAGCCTCGTGTCTGCTGGACCCTCGGCATCCAAGGCCCCCGCTGCGGCCTTTATCACCTCGGAAGCTGCTGCATCCTCAGCTTCCCTTCTGACATAATCTGGGGACGCTGGAATCTCCACAACAACAACATCCTCCGGATTTCCCTTCATGGGAGATATCATAGTCGGCGGGATGCGCACCTCAGATGAGCCCGCCATCTCTTTTGGCCTGCTCCCACCAGATTTTGGAGTACGAGGCCGTCTTTTTAGCGGCTCCTATAAAAAGGGGAAGCATTGATTACATGAAATGTTGAACTCAAACCAGACTATGTAGGACATCCTTACCACTGCAGATGCTGAATCCGATGACACCGTCGGTGACGATGTCTTCTTCAGCTTCTTTGACACAGGAGATCCAGCCCCTGCATCTGCACGTCGTTTCGGTTGATCAACCGAAGGTTCGACCTGACCCCTTGGGGATACGGCGGGGGCACCTTGATTACCCACCCCTGGTGGACAATATGATCGAGCCCTAGCCGATACATGCCTAGTCACCGCTAACGGGGTGCCTGCAACGAGACTCGTCTCCCTATCATACCCGGAAGGCGCGGAAGCCATAACACAGTAAAACTTGGCGGCCGAGTAAAGAATGGGCGGCCGCGGATCCTGGGCGGGCAGCGTAAAGCGAGCTCCGGTACATCCAGCATTATAGTAATGCCAAGCTCGTGCGCCATCCAACAAACTTTCAGCATACCCCAGGGTGATACTGGGATTGTCCAACATCAGCTGCGCATAACCGAATTGTCGTGTAAAGCGGCTTGGTAAATACGGTTACAGGAAGCACTGATTCCTGTTCCGGTACACCAGGTGGGATGGCCGAATACTTTGCAACCAGCGGAATCTCCAGGGAGGCAGAGCGGTGGCATCTTCACCTGAATCCCTTAAGTCTTCGTTGGCCTCAAAACCCAAGAAGATCGGACCAACTTTGGTGATCTTCCATCCCTGAAGATGGGATAAAACCCTTCTACAAACAGGAACACCAGTGTGCGACCAACTCCTCTGGTGAGAACGGCGAAGGAATGCATCTCTGGTCCTGTAGTCTTCTTCTGAACCCGGACTCATTACATTAGGATGGTGTAAAATTAACCACCCCATCAAATAGTGAAACGGCAGTTCAGCACACTGAAAGTTATTTTTTCGACCTCGGTCATGAATCATATTTCCCGCGAACTCGCGTAAACCTCGCAGCAAGTTACATACCATTACGGGGAGTAGAGCCAAGCGCCGGCCAAAGACCAACTTCACAGCTGGAAGGATCAAGTGCCGGGTCACTCTCTCCACAGAGCCGGATCCGCCCGGGAAGACGTAATCCCGAAGCCAAACCATGAGATACGCGACCAATACTGCTTTTGACGACATCCGATGAGCAAGATGCCAGAAACAGCTGTAGGAGCGTTCATCAGACTGCTGGTCCTCGTTCTTCCGGGGATTCTTCTCATCTAACCTGCTCATCTCAGAGAGCACTTCGCTACGAGAGAGCGCGGGCGGAGTGGAGAACTGTGAGGGATCTTTTTTGTCTTGTCTAAAGACGTAATCTCTCCAAACGGTCACATGAGGCTGTGACCCGCTCTTATCCCTTCTCTGCATATAGTAATGATGACTCGCCACTTCCTTAAAGACGGCCGTCATCTCCTCAGCCTTGTCCCCCAGGACTTGAAACTCTTCGTTGGTCGGAAAGTACTCTTCATAGGGTTCCGATCCCCAAGGGAGCTTTGATACCTCATACATCTCATGAAGTGCGAGCCCTAACTCCCCCACCGGAGTAAAAAAGGTCCCGGTATGGAGATCAAACATCTCCAAGAGTGCGAGGAACATATGTCTGTTAATGTCAACACCTGCCTGGGTAGCACGAATCGCGGCAGTCAGCCCAATCTTTCGGAGCTCAGTCCGAAACCGCGACAAAACCCATAGTGTCAGTTTATCCCATTTAGAAGCGTAATGACACCAACCCTCTACCCGAAACTCTCCTTTCGGGTATGAGCGTTCCATCAACAGCATGCGATGTACAAAAGTCAAGGCACTATAAGCAAATGTTTCGAGGGGAACATCACTGTAAATGCTCCCAGGACGTAGAGTCCGCCAGGTGAAAGAAGACCCAGACCGCACTACGGTCAAGGTATCTCTCTGATCGAAGATAGAATCAATTTTGATGATGCCAGTCACCGCTCCCCCCTGAGAGGGAGTAAGATCCCAAGACATCCTCCTCTTGGAAGCAAGACGACAGAAGGCCGTCAAAGGCCATTGACGTTCAAGTTGCTTAACGGTCATATGTACTCCTTTTGCTGTAAAAAACCAGTCTTCCTTGACCTTCAACACTGTTGCTTCAGTAGAAGTAAGGCGGTCCCCAAACAGGAACTCAGGCTTCAAGAAGGTCACTTTATCAGATGTAGCAGATTTCAAAACACCACGCTCCATCATCCGTTTGAGGAACCCATACTGCTGTTCCCGGATTTGAGTCATTCTCTCGGGATGCTGGTCCAGCATAATAGCGGCTTGAGCAGGGTTTATCACTTCCTCGTTATAATCCATTCCCGTCTGGCAGAAGGCAGCATTCAGAAGCACTTCATTCAAGAGTGGGATAGGCATCGACACTAGCAAAGATTCGAAAAAAAAATGTGTTAGAAATAACAAAAGAATCTGAGTCTCATCCAAGACGCGTAGTACGTCTAAAAAAGAAGCTTCGGCGTATCATCAGGGTCTATACCCATGCGCGTCAGCAGTAGTACCACGGCGCATCATCAGGGTCTAAACCCATACGCGTCAGCGGTAGTACTTCGGCGCATCATCAGGGTCTAAACCCATGCGCGTCAGCGGTAGTACTTCGGCGCATCATCAGGGTCTAAACCCATGCGCGTCAGCAGTAGAGCCTCGGCGCATCTTCAGGACTTAAACCCATATGCGTCGGTGGCAAAAAACCTCGGCACATCATCAAAGACTCAAGGTCTATGTGCGTTGGTGTACGAAAAATGAAACTTACCAACCACCTTCGACCAAACTTCGACAGGCCGACGGGGAACATCAGCCGCCGCAGCTTTCACAGGTTCTTTTTCTTTGTCCTTGCCAGCACCACCGCGAGGAGTCTTGGGAGCCATTCTTTGAGAGAAGAAAAGTTAGGGTTTTTGAAGAAGAACTCAAATGAAAGCAAAAGCAAGGAGAAGAAGAACTCTCTCTCTCCATCTCTCGCCTATTTATAGGGTTTGGTCGCACGCGTGAACAGATGAATGTGTGATCTCAGCCGTCGCCTCAGGTTCTGTGAAAAGATAACCACAAATAAAACCAAAAAGATCATCATTAATCTTTTTTCGGTTACCGAGGTGTCATCATTTGCACTAACTGAGCAGAGCATGCGCCCCATCACTGATGCGCGGAGTATCTATGCGCCCCGACGATCATGCGCCTCCACTACCATGCTTCTTATTCAAAGTATTCCAAAACTTATCCAAAAGTTTTCAAAACTTTGAAGGAGGTCTTGTAGAAGCATGGAATTTCACAACAAGAAAGTTTATGCGCCAGACTACATGCGCCAGAGCTTGGGCAAAGTACTTTACAGCAAAAAGCAACAAATATAGACATTAAAAGAGGACTTTTTATTTAAAATATAAAAGTCTATTACATGTCTAAGAAAGACTGTACAAAAGAGAATTTCTACAAAGAAAAGATCCTAAGTCTACATCCAGCAGCCACCATGCGCCCTCAGGCAGGCGCAGCAATCATTATGCGCCCTCGGTCAGGCGCATCCCACCATGCGCCCTCAGCAAGGCGCATCCTTTTCAGCAGCTCAGTTATGTGCATCCCAGTTATGTGCATCCCTTCAGCAGCCCAGTTATGTGCCACCCTTCCAGTCAGACTCACCTGATAAGTGTTTCGACTAATAAAGCATTTATTGAGTAGCTGGAGGAAGGGCTCCCCAAACCAAGGAAGAGAAGATCACCTCAAATCTGTAGCCAGGGGAGGCTTCGAAAGAGCCTCCAAAGACCAAGGAAGACCGCAATCAAAATGCGGCTAAAGGAGCAGCTTCCAAACCCACCAGAGTGGGCAACACCCACTTTGAAGGAAGAAAAAGCCTAGCACCGCCATTCCGATCTACGGCTCTTCCTGTACAACAAAGACGAGGCCCGGGTATCCCTATCTTTGGATGCAATAGGCACCTTCCGCCTGCCTCGAAAGCCTTCGACTCCGGCTTTTGGATGTAACAGTCACCTTCAAGTGCATCAATGAAGAAATGGCGTCGCATCTTCACCCTCAGGAGCACTTCGTCAACAGAATATACTCGAGTACACAAGTTCATGTCAGAAGTACGTGAGAGAACGAGAAGCAAACCCTCTCTCCATGCTACTATTTATAGGCCGGGCAGATCAAACCCATGCGCCAAGTAGATGGCTCTCCGAATTCCGTGCAATGAATTTGCATTTAGTGGATGAACCGGACGCTTCAAATTCAGCCAAATCAAGATAACTATTTAAAGCACTCGAAGAATATAACAGTCGCTGCATTAAAGAATGTGTCACGAAGTGGATGTGTCGGCCAGCTCGCGCATCATACAGATGCGCCCTTCAACATCAAGCGCATCAACACAGACGCGCCCTTTAGTACCAGGCGCATCACAGAGGATGTGCCCCCCATGTGTTCCTATACGCCTAGTGGAACGTCAATCGACGCGCCCACTCAGCTGTCTATCGAATGTCAGAAATATTAAATGCTGAACTGACAGAGTTGGCAGCACACCTCCCGAAGTCTGAACAGTTGACAGCTTTTTTTGAAGACGAAGCATCGGCAACGTCAGCATCATCATTACTTTACTCCGACGGCTACTGCCACGTGGCCACCCAACCATCCGCATGCGCCCCAAAAGCCATGTGCCTCAGACTGCTTTCTGATCCCAAAAGATAGAAGAAAAGTCGCCTGCATGTGCCTCAAAAGCCATGCACCCTGAATGGTTCGTGACTCCTAAAGGATACGAGCCAAAGTCTCCTCATGCGCCCAATCCTAGGCGTATTCCACCAGATCATCCCCCCATCAAATCCGAGATCTCCGAGCCTTGAGTCGACGACCCGTGTCCTTTGACTCAACTCACCCAAGATTTCAGTAACAGAAAGATCTTCTCCTCTGCTACGTGCCGGCTCACAACAGCAGTATAAAGAATTCAACCCCTCGATCAGGGCACATCGTCCATGCGCCTCCATTAGCAATCACCACGTGGCGTCCCCACGTACCGGCACATCCTACATGCGCGTATGAGCAGCCAGCCTGCAAAACTATAAATAGAGGGATCATTTCCTTCTCACCCATGCACAGAAAAGATACAGAATATCCAACGAACAAACATATCACCAGAGAGGCAGATACAGACACTCAATGTCTTCCTCCTCTCAGCAAGCTCCAGTACCTAGAGCAATCCAAACCTTCAGAGACCCGATAACCGTCGTCAGTTCGTCAACGGAGTCAACGCATTACCAATCACTCCATCGGCACAAGAGACCCAGATAAACAAAAGTGTACTCCTAGGACTACATTTAAGTCCTATATTGTAACACTGTTCTGTTTGTATTGAAATTTGTAATCAAAGAATTTTAATGGCAATAAATTTTGATACCCCCTACTGTATCAAAATTTTGATACCCCCTACTGTATCAAAATTTTGATACCCCCTATGTATGACATGTGGTCCTCTCTTGCTTTGTAAAACGTGTAAACATATATATATACACATAAATTTTGAGATGGCCCACATGTCATACATAGGGGGTATCAAAACTTTGATACCCCCTACTGTATCAAAGTTTCTCTCCTGTATCAAAGTTTTTTCCCTTTTAAAGGGCCCCATACATAACTTACAAAAAAGTATAAATAAAATAAAATTTTGTTATAGTCAAGATTTGAACCAATGATCTCTTAAATACAAGTCTAGCATTGTAACCACGACACCACAATAGCATTCTCCGTGTTTTATTAAATGGAGAATAGAATTCTCCGTTTTGAATTACACGAAGAATAGCATTCCCAGTGTTAAAAACACATTAGAATGTTCATTCTCCGTATTTTATTAAACGGAGAATAGAATTCTTCGTTTTGAATTACACGGAGAATAGCATTCCCAGTGTTAAAAAGTAAAAACACATTAGAATGTTCATTCTCCGTTTTATTTTGAAACGGAGAATGTTATTCTCCGTTTCATTTGTAATGGAGAATTATATTCTCCGTTTTGAACTGTACGGAGAATGTCGTTCCCAGTATTAAAACGATTGAGGATTCTATTTGCCGTTTAATTTGGAACGGAGAACGGTATTCTCCGTTTAATTTAAAACGGAGAATAAGATTCCCATTGTAACACCCACTTTTCTAAAAATAAGGGTAAATTTGAACTTTTGTATTTTTTAAATCATTAAAATATTGATTTTAGTCATGATATGATTTTTGGTAATTTTTAGTTATTTTAAAACTATTTAATTGAGTGAAATATAAAATTTGTGTTTTGCTAGTGTAACCTTAGTCACACATGACCTAGAAGACTAATCATGACCAATAAGACCTAATCATGTGTTTAGGATTTCAAATTTCTACTTTTAAGCCTAGGGGTATTTTGGTTATTTTGACACTTTTGTGAAATTGTGAATTATATTAATTAAATATGTGTTAGTTAAATTGTTGAGTCTTGACCTAGAAGTTAGCCTAATCTAGATGTTAATCATGACCCTAGAGACTAAGTTAGAGGATTTCAATTAAGTAATCACATTAGTGTAATATCTAGATATTTGTTAGAGATATTTTAGGCTAAAGGTTAAAGAGGGCTACTTTAGTTATGAGCCATTAGATTGCCTAGAAATTGTTGGAGAAACCTTAGCCACTCATCCTAAACCCTAACCCTAACTTAATGGCAGCCAACACACATCCCCACCCTCTATAAATACATCCCATTAATCATTTGCACCATTTTTAATTTATTTTATTTGCCTCTTTTGTGTTCTTCCCTAAACTTCTCCCCAAATATCCAAATCAACTCCAAATTGAGCCAAACTTCTTGCATTGGGATCCCCTACCATTGAGGATGCTAAGGGAAGCTAGCTAGCAAGGTTGCACAAGCTTTTGGCATCACCAAGTGAAGAGGACACCCCCCCTATTCTGGGCTTTTCATTGAGTTTTCACTCAATAGGTAAAATGCCTCTAAACCTATTAATATTGTGATTTCTCTTCATGAATGCATGCATCTAGGTACCAAGGACCTATAGGCTAAGTTTGGTAGGAAATAGATTGGGTTTGGTGTCCGTATCGGACACGTATCTCGGTTAATATTAAAGTGTTTAATGTATTGCCTCTGTGAACAAAATATTTTTATTTTCGAAAACTATTTGAATAAATTTCTAGACCTATAGGTGTAGATCATAGAACCCCATCACTGAGCACAATATTGTGTTGTGTCCGTGTCAAAATCAGACACGAACACGCTGTACTGTACTGCACTGCACAGTGTGGCAGTGTCCTGCTACCCGACCTTAATATCTCTCTGTGTAGGACACGTGGACACGTGCAAATTGACACAAAGGAGGGGGCCATCACTGATAGACCCCCCTCGAGTTTCACGACACGTCGTGTCGTATCGGATACAAAATCACGATCGCACCAATTTTATACTGAACTGTGCACACGGGAAAATCCGCACTGATACGCTGTGATTTCTCTCGACACGACTCACTTGGACACGTCTCAGGAACTTGAGTGTGTAGCCCTACTCTGGGCGAACACAGGGACACGTGCACGAGGATACTGGTGTCGTATGTCGTGTCCTAGGTCGACTGACACCCGTGTACGAGGAATGCTGTGTAGTTTACTGATATTAATACTTCTTCTATTTCTGACACTTAGTGTCCTAATTTTAGGACACGTGGACACCCTCCACATGTGAACACACATGTTGGACACCTCAGTACACGACTGATTTATGGTTTTGAATTGTTGTGGTGTTCGAATGTGGATTGGGTTTTTAACTTCCATCTTTTCTGATACTCAAACTGAAATATTAGTTGAAGTCATTCATGAGTTGATTTTTGTTTGAATACCTAAGAGGTTTGGGTCTGATGTAAACTGAGAACTTGACCTTGGGTTTATTTTGGTGCATTCAATTAGTTGTTTTGGAATTCGAGTGAACTGTTACAAGTTTACTGAATTTCTGTGAAACCTGAAATTCAAATGGAGAGAAACCTGAGTAACTTCAGAGTTTAGATATGTTTTAAATCATTGATTAATGATAATTGAGATGTGTTAACATGTATACATGTCTGGGACATGTATTTAATAGAGTTTTGTTCACAAATGGTAATGGTTTATACATAAAAGTGATTTGGATGTAATGTCTGAAACCTGGGAGTGAATTTCAGGTTGTCTAGTTGTTTCCTCTTTTAATTAGTTAATTGTTTTCCTAGAGATTTCAGGTTGTGTTAACTTGATGTAGTGATTTGGGTTGTTGATATGTTATTTCATTGCGATATATATAGACAACATGTTTGGTTCATGTATGAGGATTTGATTGGGTTCCCCAAAAACTGAGATTTCCCAAATGGCAAAACCTGAGTTTGATTGATATGTTGAACCTGAGATTGGGATAGGTTTTGGTGTTTAACTGAAACCTGAAAAGTCCCTAAAGGGAAGCCTGAAGACTAAGATGAAAATCTGAGAATTCATGCATGATACAAAGCTGAGATTTTGTGGAGAACCTGAGATGGTTCAACATATATTTCAGAATCTGATAATTACTTTGTTAAGTAGTGTAAAATCTGAGATTGGTTAAATACCTGAGAATTTATTTCATTAATTTAAACTGAGTTCAGTTATTCATAAATCCTGAGACACATTACACTATCAGTCCACACACTCACCCTCCTCTCACACATTAACTCTCCTTGTCACACACATGTATCCTAACCCTCACACACACACACACATGGCTTCCTATCACTGTTATATTCACTCTACACTCACAAATCTGGGATTAACCTATTGCCTATATTCACTCATTCAGACACATCCCCTACACTCATATACCCTCACACACATACACTGAAATCTGGATTGAGACACACAGGACACTCACATGACACACACTGCTCTCTCTCTCTTTCACTGTTTTTTGGTATTTCCTGCACATTGTTTTACCACACACACACACACAATTTCATATACACACAAAATCACATACCACCTAATCCAATTCCTGTCACATGTTGCACACACAAATGCACCCTCTCTCTCATTCTCTCTATATAAATTCCTAGTCTTCATAAAGTTAAGTTTACGTATGTGATAGGTATACATGTTTAATATGTGAAATGTTGCCTATATATATATATATATATATATATATATATATATATATATATATATATATATATATATATGTATGTTGAGTTATATGTGTGTATATATATATATATCTATATATTAGGGTTGTGTATCATTTGGGTATCTAGTATGGGTACCTACTTGGATGAATAGGTTATACAAGTATGTGTATATGTCTCATATATATACACTTGCGTGTTCACTATATATATGTAATATATGTATACATGTGTTAGGTGTAGGCCTAGATGTAAACTAGGAAGGGTGTTGTTGGTTTGACTTGTATAGTATAGGCTAATGTGGACTAGTGTAGACTAGATAGCCTAGTTTAGACTTGGTTAGACCTTGTTGACCTAGTTTGACTTCTAGGGTTGACCAGAGTTGACCAAGAGTTGATTTTGGCCTAGATTGACCTAGAATCATGTAGAATGCATAGTAGGACTTCATTTTACCGTTTTGGACTTGTTGTGACTTGTGCTGTTATGATTAGGAGCTAGACACCACTCCTCGGACAGTACTTTCATATCGGACACTCAGATACCAGGCGAGTACATTCTCTGATCGTTTCATACTTGTCACGATTTATATTCTCGCTCTAGATTACTTTTACTTGATGCTGTCACGTTATCATCACGGATTGGTACTATATGGATCTCTTCTTGGGATGTTATCCCCCTTAGCGGGCGCATCGGATACTTTATGACATGTGTTTCATGTACATCATGTATTCCTTGTTTCTGCGTTATTCATGTACACTCATGTTCTCTCATGTTCTTTCATGTATGTTTATGTACTTTCATGTTCTTTCATGTACGCTCATGTTTCCTCATGTGTTTTCTGTGTAACCAAAACATCATGTACGTAACGTAACTGGACTAGATTCTTGTGTATTGATTGTGGGTAGGGGTGAGTATAAATGGTCATGTGATTTACCATCATGTACACTCTATTACTTTTCATGTTCATCATGTACAACCTAAACCAATTACATGCCATCTCGTACTCTAAATCACTAGTCACTTACAGTTCTTACTTATCATGTATATATTTCCAGTTATCAAATATCTCTTCTGTTTCATGTACATCTTCCTACAGCGTTTCATGTATCATACTCTATTGCTTGCTTTATATTTCCTGCCATGATATGAACTGCATGAGATGTACTGTGCTCGCTCCTGTCCTGACTAGACCTATTGAAAATATTACAGAGGATGAGGATGAGGCCCTTTGTACCACCTATTACGGAGCAGGCTTAGACGACACCTGCGACCTGGTTCCTCTGGAGGACCCAGCTGCAGTTCAGGAGGCTACTCCCATAGTCTAGGCTAGTCAGCTAGGCTTTATCTTTCTTTTCAGCATTGTTTTTGACTTTCAGTTGTTGTTTTGAGATGTATATATTCTTTCATATTCTGTAGTTGAGACTTGTACTCGGGATGTTTGCTGAGATGTTATCTTAGACACTATACTCTTCTGATTATCTGTACTTCATTTTGAGTTCTATGTCATATCGTACTTCTTCTTCCTTAATTGTGATTGAGTTAACTTTCTGCTATGTCACCCCCATTCGGAGAGTATAAACTGTTTGACATTATATATTGTTAGATGTTGTGACCTAGGACAGCGTTCTACTGCCGATACTGCGACGTAGGCTGGACGTACCCACTTCTCGTGCCCTTACTCTAGGGTGCGGGTCGTGACACCCAGTGTTAAAAACACATTAGATTGTTCATTCTCTATTTTAATTTGAAACAGAGAATGATATTCTCCGTGTCATTTGAAACGGAGAATGATATTCTCCGTTTTGAACTGCACGGAGAACATATTTTCTCCATTTTTGATATTCTCCGTTTTGAACTTGGAATTTGATATTCTCCATTTTTATCTAATTTTCTTTTCAAACTTTTGCATTGAAGAAAATATTTTTTATCTAATTGTCTCGTATGAATGATATCTTGCCACATAAGAAAGACATTGTCTTAAGTCAACGACGTTTTATTTTATTCCATTTGCTCTTTGTCGCTATTTCGCTTTCGTACTTTACAATTACGAAAATCGTGACCCGATTTTTTACAAAATCTACATACTCTAGGCTTCGGGATAGGCTGACTTTCTGTAGGCTGGCTTGATTTCCCTTGAGAAGGCCTTCCTTTTGTCGCTACCGGATTTGGCACTTTTAAAGCTTCATGCACTCCATGAACTGCATCAGCTACCATTTGTTCTTCTTCACCAATATCGGTCACCATTTCTTTCAACTCCATCAGAACAGACGACATCAACTATGTTCCCCTCTCTTGAATTTTGCTTGATTTTTTTACAATAGTATGTAAACAGATTAACTTGTTCATGAATACCACCATACCTTCTGCTCTCAATAGTGTCTGGATGGATGAATCTTCTTTCTGAGCCAGGTCCGAAGAGATAACTCTCTTTGCAATCCTTGAGCCAACGAGATTTTATCAAGTTCTTTGGAATATCTCCAATTTGCAAACTCTTCATTGCTGAAAAAATATGCCTACAAGGAATCCCCTTGGTCTCCATCCACAAGCATTCACAATTTATGATGTTGTCGGCCGGATCAAATGTAACCTTCCGGTTGACACTGCTTGGCGACATATACTTTTGGACAGTACAAACTTCTGACTCTCTTATGATGTGATGATGGAGAACAGTATATGCATCAGAATGGGTGATTTCCTTCCTTACATCTAAAAACACCATTTTAGTATAAATTGCGGCAAATTTACCTTCTATTACGGCCATGCTAGTTTGATTCACAACTGGTGTTGAGAGTTTATCATTGACATGCTTATCCATCTGGCCGTAACGTAAGGCCGCCAAAGCGTAGTCACAATTTTGAAGGGCCTTCCATAGTGGCAGCTTCTCATTCAAAAACCTTTTCAGAAATGCGTTCATAGATTCACATCTATTTGTTGCAGTAGAACCGCCAAAATAATTTCCACGTAGGAATGTGTCCGCCCATCGCTCCCTCGTTCTGTACAATGTAGTGGTCCACTCATTGTTCTCTACATTATAATCTGTTAGCATCTGCTGCCAACGGTTTTCAAATTCATCGACTGAATAGTACCTGTTTAGAAAACATGGACAGTAACTAAAGTTGTGATATTGTAACAACAACATACTTCAAAGTAAAGTAGCAAGTGTGCAATGTACCTTTTAATCAGAAGACTCAGTTTATTGTGAAAACCCTCTCGGTGTACATGTTTGGCAGCATTGTTTAGGATATGCCATGAGCACGTTCGATGAACTACGCTGGGCATTAAATCCTTAATTGCTTTATTCATGGATCTGAAACCATCTGTGAGAACTGTCACAGGTAATTTGACATTCATACACTCTAGAAATTTTTCTAGAACCCAAGAATATGTCTCTGCAGTCCCATTATGGATCATTGCAAACCCAAACACTCAAGTCATCGCATGATTGTTTGTACCCACTAGAACCACCAACGGCATTTGACTTCTATTTGTTTTATATGTAGAATCGAATGCTAGTGAATCTCCAAATAATTCATAATCGAATCGACATGCACCGTCAGCCCAAAAGAGATGGGTCAATCTGGAATCTTCGTCTACCTTGTACGCATAGAAGAAATCTGGGTCACTGCCCTCCTTAGATTGAAGAAATGTAAGTGTTGTCGTAGCATGAACATCGTCTAGTGCTCTACTATCTTGAGCTAGAGCGCTGTATAAATCCTTTCTCGTCCATCCAACCTTATCCCAGACACCTTTCTTCTGGATAATTAAATTCCATATCTGTCCAGTCCCCATACCTGATTGCTTCATAAGCTTAATTTCTTCCAACTCTGCGGGTGATATCGTATGATGGGATCTCAAAAAAAAACTGTTTCATAATCATTCGCCAGGTTATGGTTGTGATGTACATAAAATTTTTTGACGGACCACATCTTTGTTTTATGGGTGTACCCAATACGAAAAATTGCTTTACAACTACTTCTGCTTTCACTTCTTGGCTCACGAACCCTGTTTGGAGCTTCCTTGTATTTCTTGTGTCTGAATCCCGTATTCGAACAACACCAACTACGGATCATGTAATGCCTGTGGTTCGTACTGCGTATTTTGGAATACGTGTACGTATTTTATTTTGTATTGCTTGATTCCTGGCTTAGCTTTTCCTTCTTGACTTGGTTTATTTCCTTGGGCTGGTTCGGTTGGCTTGGTTCGATTTGGGATTACTATTGGTTCAAGATGAACCCATGATGAACCCCCTACCTACCACCACCATTTATTAGCCCCCTTCATTCTCTCTCTTCATTTATCATCTTCTTCTTCCTCATTTACTTCCTCACCTACCGGAGAGAGGAGAGAGAGGTCTAGGCAAGTGCAACTTGCTTCATGGAGAAACTCCAATTTTACTACTTCATTCTCTTCCTTGCTACATTCTAAAGCACTTTAGTACTTGACATTTTCACTTTCCATGGCTAGATTCTTGTAGATCTATATTTACTTTATTTTCGGAATTCTTGGGTTTTGATCTACTTAAGCTTGTTATTTCCTAGTTTTGATGGTTCCATGTGGTAGAGAATTTCGTTCTACCCCATTTTGACCTATGGAAGTTCGGATTTGGACCCCGGATGAAGGTTTCTTGGAGCTTGGAAGCAAGAATTCTTGGTGTTCTTCTTCTCGGAAGCTTGGAGAAGAAGAACAGTGCTTGACTTGACCGCATAACACTTCATGCGGCAAGTGCTTCTGAGCCACATGAGCCTTCATACGACAGTTCTGGCCGCACGGGCTTGACTTGGCCGCATGACAATTCATGCGGCAAGTGACTTAGCCGCATGGGACTCTCAGCCGCATAGGCTGGATCCCATTCCTGGCTGCATGGATTTCTAGCACCCTGAGCCGCATAAAGCTCTGTTCATAGCCAGCCGCATAAGACCTCGTTCGACCCAGCCGCAGGAGTGCTTCCATCCAGCCGTATGGGCCCCTTTTCTCGAACCGCATACGCATCCATTCTCTTTCCAGCCGCATGAGTACTCCCCCTTTCTGAGCCGCATAGGCGTTGCTCCCTGCTGCCGCATGGGACTCTGCCCACCCTGAGCCGCATTAATTTAAGCACTCGCTGGCCGCATAAGCCGCAGTCTCCCACTGCCGCATAAGGTCGAACCCAGCTAGCCGCATGGACCTTCATCTCCACCCAGCCGCATATACTCCACTCCCCCTCAGCCGCATGCGCCTGACCCTGTTCAGCCACATGGGCTGTTCTCTTCAGCCGTATGTGATCATATGCCTTAGCCGCATGGCTCTTCTATAGCCCTGAATATTGATATTTTATTAGATATTTTACGTCCATTTTATATCCTTACGCCTTTTGTCATGAACTTGATAATCACGAATTTATTTTTATATATATTTGCTAATGATAATTGAACATGGCATGGCAGGACAAGCATGCCTGACATGATTATCTCGAATTGCTGTTGTACACGACATGACAAGGATGATTAACCTGGACACCGTGGATGATTGCGTTTGCACAATAAACTAGTATTGTCTTGCATCATGTCTAGGATGGGATCCCTGAGTACCACGGTCAGGGATACCTACTATAATTAACCAAGGGTAATAAACTAGAATAATTCAGTAGACATGAAGAGATTCCCGGCTACAGGCAATCCCGTTATCTGGGCGCATTAAGTGGACCTGTAGCCTACCGACGAGTAGGGCACATTTCCAACACACAGTCATGTGGTGCCCCCTTCATAAACGGACATTCGACCTGGATAACTTGGATGGTCTGCAGGGCTTGTGGCTGTTGGGATAATCTCATTGCATCTTGCTAGTAACTAGGCCTGTGATAACCCTAGTTAGTTAAAAGGTATCAAGCCGTACTCTTGATTGGCCGTGATTGATTGGATGTAGTTTATTCCAGCTTTGTCTTATCATGATCCTATGCAAGATTGTGACATGATTATTGATGCTTGTCTTAACAATAACGATCAGGGGTCCAGTTCTGTTCAGGCGAAGGGTTACAACCCCGGTCCTTGTTTGGTTTAAGGGTTGTAACTTGGCTCCCGGAGCAGTTCTGTGTCCCCTCTTCGTTTATTGTCTTAATTGCAACCCCATGCCATGTTCGTCATGTTTTATCTTACCTTAATACCATGATTATTTATACTGGCCTTAGCAATAAAGATCAGGGGTCCAGTTCTGTTCAGGCGAAGGGTTACAACCCCGGTCCTTGTTTGGTTTAAGGGTTGTAACCTGGCTCCCGGAGCAGTTCTGTGTCCTCTCTTCGTTTATTATTTTTACTGTACCAATAGTATTTGAGACGGGTTTCTATTCAGGTGAAGGGCTGCAACCTCGGTCCTTGTTTGGTTTAAGGGTTGTGACCTGGCTACTTGAATAGTTTCCTCATACTCGGTTTACTGTTGTTATCGTTATTATGATCAGTTCTTTATTTATTATCTTTAATATTCTATTGTGATATGCTGGTTTTAGTTCCTAAGTGAGGCATCCTTTGTGGCACTTGCTCTTTCTGGGGTCTGACCCAGCTGGTTTTGTATGGCCAGATATTGGAGCAGCACCAGAGGATCCACCTGTTTTCCAGCCCGATGGTGAACACCAGGCGTAACCCGGGCAACGAGTGGGTTATTTTTGGCTCTTCCACTCTATTGTAAAAATATTCTTTTGAGGCGTTTAGCTGACGAGCACCTGTTTAGCTCGATTGCATTTACTTACTGTCTGCCTACGGGCTGTAACATGATTGACTGATCCTAGGATTGATCATGTATGACTAAACTCTTGCTAGTCCTGACATTTTGTAACGACTAGCTTCATGATCAGCTGAATATGTAATGTTTGGGACGCCTTACTATTGTATATTTAATGATCATACATCTTGTAACTTTTACTTACTTGCTTGTGATTGAGACACTAGGCTTGTTCATGACCATAGGAGACTGTTGGCTTGTAGTAAACCCTCATGTATCTAGACAGCCGTGACCGTATAGCGAGATGGATCCCATTTCATATACGTAGCTGGCGATGTCTGCCTCCGCTCTCCAGTATTCTGGTTCTGGGGCGTGACAGATCATCACCATCCCAGATTTGTTTTTCTTTACCTCGTTCTTTCTAATACTGAAACCATATGCTTTTGAATATATTCGGTAGAATGTCTCTGCTTCTTCAATAGAGTTGAACTGCAGACTGACAATATCTTCTTCTAAGAGCTGTTTTGGATCTTTGTTAATGTTGGCAGACTGCAATATTTTTTTCATCGTCACTGCATCGAAATCCAATGGAGATTCACCATCGTCCCTAAGAATAGAATAAAACAAAATAAACATGAGAAATAGATGTAAAAATATAATACATTTCTTAAATCCATTAGAAAGGGTGATGCAAAATAATATTTCGTTATTTGCGTTGATGTCGTCGTCGTCGTTATGATGCATTCTTCCATCGTTTTCTTCATCTTGTTCTTTACTGTCTCCTAAGTTAACATCTTCCAAACTTTGCTCATCATCCAAATTATCTGACAGTCCTCTTGAAAGGAAGCTTTCTTCATCGACTAAATCTTCCACACGTTCATCACTTTCTCCATGTGACGTCGACATTGAAGAAAATAGAGTGTGTTAGAAACCAGCAGAAGAAACGAAGGACAAGAAACAATACAAGAAGAAAGAGTAATGCTATATTCGTACCTCCAAATTGTCCCTCTAATATATAGCCCTCCCATCTGATGTGGCATGTTAAATAATAGTGTGTGTCATCTGACATGACTGATGACATGGCAAATTTTAATCCAAAAAGTTAACTACCCAATTTTCTACATAATAATTTAATGTTAATATCAATGTTAATATTAATTTATGTTAATATTAATGTTAAGGTTAATGTTAATATTAATATTATTGTTAATGTTAACGATAATATTAATATTAATGTTAATATTAACTTTAATGTTAATTTTTATTTTTAGTTTTATTTAAAAAAATTGTCACGTCAGCTGCTAGATCAACATATCACGTCAGCTGCCACGTAAGGATGGACAGTTTGAAAGTGCAATTTGGAGGTACAAAAAGCATTATTCAGGAAGAAACAACTTCCAGCAAGGCAACAACACAACCTTTTCGTCTTCCTTGTACTCCGCCACGTGGCCCTCTTTTGATGGCTCATGAAAAATCTTGAGTGATTCTAGGAGCAAGCATAATTTTAAGGAAACAACTTCCAACAAAACAACTTTCTCGTCTTCTGGGTACATGTATTATTAAATTGTGTAGCTAATAACGCATGAGGAAGCATGCAACAGCAATCTCCACGTGGCCCTCTTCTGTAGGATAACGCATGCAGCAGCATTTAATGCTATGAAACCCTATTGTCTTGTTATGTGTTGTGTATCCTATGTGGCATGAGGCAGAAGACAATAACTTGCATAGGCGGCTATATTCACAAATGACAATAAGTTTAAAAAGTCATCTGCAATACAAAAAAGTATTGAAAAGACAATACAAAGTAATTTTTTACGACTTCCAAGACAACTTTTACTCTTCTAATGATATGGTATCAGTGTTTATTATTAAATTGTGTAGGATAACGTATGCAGAGCATTTAATGCTACGGGATCTGTTGTGTAAGGAACACAACCTGTGAGAGAGAACCCGAGAGAGAGAGAGAGAGAGAGAGAGAAAGAGAGAGTGTGGGAGATGACTAGATTTTAAACTTAAAATTCAATTTTTGGTTATCATTACTAATAACTAGTTCGCACGTATGAGTTTAGACGAACACTAACCGAGCCCCGAGTAACGTGACATCAGCTAGCTATATTTCTAATACCGTGGCATTCCTATTAATTTAAAATTTACAATATTATTAAAACTAATATTAATACTAAAATTTAAATAGTTTTTGATTTAACATTTACTTAAAACTAGTTAAAGTTAAAATTGCATTATTTTTTATTTAAAACGTAATTGCAACTACAATTAATATTAACATTCGCTTGTCCCGTAGTTTAAGTCGTATTTCACTGCTTCTTGCTTAAGTCTATGCACCCAAAGAACTTGATTGTTCAAGTCGAACGCGTGCACAGCACGTTCCCTCGATGCAAGGCTTGACGTAGCCCTTGCTTGTCAAGTCGTTGCACGAACACATTAGAAAAGAGTTTTATTGGGCTATCGAAGTATAGCAAGCACCGTCCCGTGTCACGTGCATTTGTTAAGCAGTGAAAGGGTGTGAAGGCCACTGGCAATGTCAAGCCATCACGGACTATAGCTGGGTTAGACGACGACCCTTTTGCTGCGGGCCGAATCGGTCCCTTGGCCTAGGGATGGATTGGTTGAAGGAGCAATACACAAGAATAGACTGCCATATTGGCAGGATTATTTTTGGTATTCCCGGTGAGGCAGAGTTTTCATTTTTCGATGAGGCAGAGATTTCACCATCGACTTGATTCCAGGGACGACACCAGGACCGGAGAGAGTCTACAGGATGGCACCTTCAAAGTTAGAAATCTTGTACAAGATGATTGAAGAACTCAGAACAAAAGGATTCATTCGTGCTAGTAGATCACCTTGGGGAGCACCGATGATTCTTGTGAAGAAGAAGGATGGTACGTCAAGATTATGTGTTGATTATCGTACATTGATGACTTATTTGATCAGCTCAAGGGAGCGGCTGTATTATCGAATATTGACTTGCGGTCATGAGGGTACCATCGGATCAGAGTCATAGAGAAAGTCATCCAGAAGACATCATTCAGATCGAGGTATGGACATTGGAATTTCCTTGTTATGCAATTTGGAGCGACCAGTGTGCCAGCCGTATTCATGGACCCCATGAATCGTATCTTCATATACTATTTAGATCAGTTCATGATAGTGTTCATAGATGACATCTTAGTCTATAGCTGTAGTGCCCCGTCCCTACATCGTGCCCCGTACTCCGTCCACGGGGTGCGCGAGAAAGGAACACTGTCGCTATCGATTCGGTCGGGACCGATAGGTCGGGATCGATTGACTCGATCGAACGGGAACGGTTGAATTAAGATCCATTCTCTCGCCTAAAGTAAACTCAAGGTGAGTGGCTGACCCTCCTCTTCTCGACCCCCTTCCTAGGTAAATCGATAATGTTGTTGCGAATGAAAGGATAAATGCAAGGGCACAAACACGAGAAAGGGATTGAGTTTTCAAAGATAATATAGGCTATATCTTATTAACTAAAAGGAAAATATGTCTTCGCACGGTTATGGACAACTTGTCGACAAGGCGGTAGTTTCCTCGATCAGCAACCCGGGGCCACGGGACCGTTTCGACCTAGGAGGAAACAGGGTATAGTCGTGCATAAGGTTTCAGCACAGGTTAAGTGGAGACTTGCATCGGAGCTAGCTACTTGCGTTGAAAGGACCCCGATTAACAAAGCTATACGTCCAGGATGGCTTGTGATGCCAGTGACGTCGAAGAGGGACGAGGTGAATGAGGTCAACCACTCGCCTTAGACTTGCTTCAAACGAGCGACTGGTTGGCTGCGCTGACGACACCGCAGAAACGACATAGAACGAGCCACTCGCCTTAGACTTGCGTCCCAGCCTACACCGCAGAAATGACGTAGAACGCTGTCAAGTTCTACTATCTGACAACAGTTATAATATCAAAACCTATCGAGAACGGTCAACTCCGAATGGAGGACAAGCAATGTCAATATAATATACCCAATAAGCTATTATATTGTTGCGACCGTCCAATGTTGGTATTTATGTATGGTATTTATGGTGCACATCATCTTAATTCAACCGAGTAGTTCAAAGGAGGGAATTATGTATAGTATTTATGGTGCACATCATTAGGACGGGTTGCGACCATCCAGTGTTGTGATAAGCTATGATATCAGTAAGTTTGGGATCCTTCGGATATTGGGCTAGTATCCCGTATCGAATCAATCATAGTCTTACACATAAGGATGCCAAAGATGCATTACAGTGCGAAATCCCGTGACCTTCACATAGATAGGGCCGGTGGGCTGAGATTAGCGCCGGGTGCAGGCGCATGGCCTGCCACCCTTATGCATATGTTTAAGTTTACGGTTGGTTGGTTGAGTAAAATGATATGATTTCCTATATAAAGTTCTAACCTTGCAGACTAGGCGAAATGGGACATAGATGAGCACGATCACTATGTTTATGTTAAGATTATGTCTAACTGTATCTGCCGCAGTGACACGGTAGTGGACAAGTTCAGGATATGTTCGGCTCAAGGCGGGGCTCGGCTTGGACGTGCCGAGGCATGGAATCCTTAGCGTTCAAGAGGAGCTACCGCATTGGCGTTCGGACTTGCGACATGGAGATGTTCAGCCGAAGACTACTTGTTGGCTATGGAACAATGTACTCCTTTGTGAGCTAGAGAGATCATGAGCGTTGTAGCCAATTGGCATGTTAAGTTGGGCTATTCAGAGCCATTGTAACCTTCAGTTCATTATCAATAAAAGAGATTCTTGTTGTATACTATGTTTTTCTTCCGCTGCTTATGTTATCAATTTGAGCTATAAACACTAATGTGAATCTGTTATCTTGCCTTGCACGAGCGCAACTCCATATTAAATACGGCATTACGCCCCAGCGAGGACGATGATTCGGGTAAAAACTTGATAATGATGAAGATGGTAGCTCGGTCGACAAACATAAGTATCGAGGCACGATCGGGAAAAATTTATAGTAGCATTAATATTAAATCTACATTGGCTTTTCTGTTAATTTAAAATTTACAATATAATTAAAACTAATATTACGAAAATACTATTTGCTCCAAAAAAATTTGGGTGATACCATCTTCCATTATGTGGCATATGACATGGTTGCTAACATGACAGCTGACATGACAAAATTTAACAATAAAATTAATATTAAAATTAAAATTAACATTAATAGTAAATAAATAATTTAATATTAAATTAACATTAATTAATATTAACATTAATATTAACATTAATATTACTATTAACATTAACATTAACATTAGCATTAGCATTAGCATTAACATTAACATTAATATTAATATTGACATTAACATTAATATTAAAAAAATTTGGGTAATTAATTTTTGGGGTTAAAATTTGCCATGTCAGCTGTTATGTCATCTGCCATGTCAGATGCCACATAATGGGAGATGGCATCACCCAAATATGTTGGGAGCCCAAACGACTAATTGCTAATATTAATACAGTGGCATTACCGTTATTTCCCAATAGATTCGTGCCTTGTTCGGTCACACCCCTCCACGAGCGGGTTACATACACCCGCGTAAATGAGAGGTTAAATAGCCTTTTCCAAAGAAGAGAACCCATCCGACTAGAGAGAAACAAAGGAAAGAAGAAGAAAAACAGTCGCAATGGAGAGGAGCAAGATCAACTGCAGCGGATGGGCCGTCATCCCTACCGAGATTCTCTCGATGAGATTGGTACTGTCGGGGATGCCGGCAGACGAGGTAATGTGCAACGTGGCCCCAGTTTGCCGTTCGTGGTGGTAGGCGCTCAACGGTCCCTTAGACTATTGGTCTAACGTCGACTTGGTACAGTGGTGCCGGAGGACCCATCAAACCACTGAGATTAGTTTGACCGTAATAAAGCTCGTGGCTCGCAGTGAGGGATATCTAGGGTCCCTCTCCGCGTACAAGCCCGACGAAGCAGCCTTCTCTTTTGCATGTTTAAGTCCAGTGCAAAATTTTATTTGGTCTTATTCTAATACTTTATTTTTTTCTATTACAAAATTTTACGTATACTTTTGTTAATTTCTATTGATGTTTTCCCATTTTTATAATACAGTGGAAAATTTCTAAGGGTGCTGCACATTCCGAAGTGCGACGTGAGTGATGAAACTTTCGTGAGACACTTGGAGTTTCTTCATGTGCTGGAAGAACTTGACATTAGCTACTGCCTCTATATCACGTCGACTGGAATAATTTCTGCCGGAAAGTATTGCCACCGTCTGGTCAAGCTGAGTAGGAACATGCCCCCTCCGGATTTCATGCTCAGGAACATGTTCGTGCTGGACACGAAAAACGAGGCAGAGGGAAAGGCCGTGGCTGATTGGATGCCGCATCTCGAGCACCTACATATGGGATTCGACATATTCAATGGAGACACGCTACGATCTATCATATGCAACTGTAAGGGTCTTCGCCTGCTCGACATACGTGGGTGCTTCAACGTGATCTTCGACAACGAACTCTGGAAAATTTGTTATGCAATACAGACGTTTAAAAAACCCTTTGATAATGTAATCCCAGTACCAGGAGAACCTGTGTACGAGTGGTATAATGATTTAGATATGTTCTATCATTCCTGGGGTGAATGGTGAAAACATTAGGATGCATGCATGCATGCATTTCTTTATATATATTTTTCACTAGTATAAATACAAGATATTTTTTATGAGTTCGATTCTCCATTTTGAGCAAATTTTACTTTTGTCAATACTAATATTTTACATAATTATTTTTTTATAAATAAAATGGACTGTGATATAATGACGCCTAAGACGGCTCACTTCTGAGATTTCGACATTTTCCAACACAGATTTTACCATTAATACAACATCTCAGTGTAATCATATCCAAGAGATTTCGCCATTTCCCAACACAGATTTTACCTTATTCAAAATGAATTCTTGCGGTACAAATTCCACTCATATTAGTGGTATCAGTGCCATTCACCATAATTAATGGTGATCGATACGAAAACATTGGTTTCTTTTTCACAACCCTTTAAAATCTATTTACACAGCCAAACAGCCAAACTAATTCATCTTTAGGAGCCTTCAAAACCAATTTATATAGATTCAAAACAAAACTAAATAGCCAAACTATTTAAAATTCACAACCCTACAGAACAGTCCTAAATGTACCATTCTCCGTCTTATATGTACCATTCTCCGTCCTACATGTATCATTCTCCGTCCTACCTCCGTCCTAAATGTACCATTCTTCGTCCTATATGGACCATTCTCCGTCCTACATGTATCATTCTCCGTCCTACATTTACCATTCTCCGTCCTAAATGTATCATTCGCCATCCTAAATGTACAATTCTCCGTCCAAAATGTACCATTCTCCGTGTTAGAGGAACGGAGAATGGCCATTAAAAGCCAAACAACCAAACTAATTCATCTTCACGAGCCTTCAAAACCAATTTATATAGATTCAAAACAAACCTAAACAGCCAAACTATTTAAAATTTACAACCCTACAGAACAGTTATAAATGTACCATTTTCCGTCTTATATGTACCATTCTTCGTCCTACATGTATCATTCTACATCCTACCGCCGTCCTAAATGTACCATTCTTCGTCCTATATGACCATTCTCCGTCCTACATGTATCATTCTCCGTCCTACATTTACCATTCTTCGTCCTAAATATACCATTCGTCGTCCTAAATGTACAATTCTCCGTCCTAGATGTACCATTCTCCGTGTTAGAGGAACGGAGAATGGCCATTAACAGTCCCAAAAATTGTTCCATACTAAGTTAAAAGCATATAATAGCACCCAAAAAATGATAACAATAGAAAAATTCTACAGAACCCAAACACCAGACTCGAAACTAGGCCTTCCATGTAAAAGCCAAATAGAACAACAAACTAAGCCTGGAAAGACATCAATAATGCTAAGTCTACTACCAAATGCTTACAACACTTTTACAACATTCACCCATTGCTGACATGTGGGCCATGGCCCATATGTCAGCAATAGGTGAAGGTTGTAAGAGTGTTGTAAGCATTTGGTTGTAACTGTAGCATTATATCCCCAACTTCCAATAAGGAATAGGAAGAGTCGGTTTGGAACGTGTATATATATACATAGGGGTCCCCATTCATCTGAGTAGGTTGTACATTTAACATGGCTCCAAAAAGATCATCTGGTTGGGAACCATTGCCAGAGTCTTCTTCCAGTCGTCGTCGAGCCTTTCCGCATGGAGCACCCTCTGCGCCGCCGCCGGCCCATGACTGGCTGGCAGCGGCTGCGGACTTCCTGACCTCCTGCGGGTTGTCACTGGAGGTCATCGCTCGACCTCTTCATCCGGCGCCCAACTTTGACCTGTTGCCGATTACTCCGGAGGAACGGGATTCTCTGGAGAAGAGGAAAGCGTTTCGCCGCCTGTGCCTGTCACGCCCCAGTTCCAAATAATCGGATAGGGAACACGTGACATGCCAGCTGTACAATCAAGCATAGCTAACCCAATTTAATGGACTATGATCTGATCGTAGTACGCTGAAGTAAAACTAATAAAGTAACATCACAGGCAGGTAAACTAGTCTCATCCATGAAATAAAGTAAGAGATAGCTGAATAGAAATTCATCAGTGCCACAGAGTCCAAATGTCAACTATGACTAGAGGAGAACAGTCCACTAAATAAGTAAATGAGTACAACTGGAATAAAATGGAGTAGTAAATAGAAATAAACGGAATACTGGAAATGAAACCCACGTCTGAAGATGTAGCTAGCCTCCAGAGGATCAAGGCTGCGGCTCCACCTCAAAGTCGTCGTCAACAAGTCCCTCTACTCCGTAATCAGCCGAGAATAAGTGCTCGTCAAGCTCTGGAAAAGATACCAGGTCCTCAGAGGGACATAACAAATACACAGGAAATCGACATGCATGATAATACTGAGCAGTAATGTAAAAGTAACTATAAAGTATGCAACCAAGTATTTCCCTAACCAAACAAGGATAGGAAATATAAGGTAAGCAATAAAGGGGTTCTAACCATCTATATGTAAATGCTCTCGAGACATCTCTAGTGGCACATGAGAGGGGGAGAAGAAGAAGAAACTGCCACCAAGCGTTCTACAGTTTGAGAAACGAGGGGCTACGAGCATCCAGCGTACATTGGAAACAGAAATTCTCATACACCACTAGTAGACTCTCCCCACCCAATGTACTCGTACCGTATACGCGGTACGAATAATATGCAAGACGTCACAGTAATTATAGTGTAACTAAACCAAACTGCTAACAGACTCAAGATCATATGTTAAGGGCCAGTCAACACAGAACCTCTGCACTCAACTCACTCATATGTGATACGTGTCTGAGACGGTGTCAAGTTTATACTAACTCTATACAGGGTAGTCATCAATGGAGACGAGTGCACACAATAATAATAACTGGTCAAATGTAAATACTGCATAGTAAATGTCAAGCAAGGTGTACTTGCCTGTGTCCAGCAACTGAGTATCCGGGTCCAAAGTAGAGTCCGAGTCCCGAGAAGCAAATAATCCTAAACAAAATTTATCTCTAATTAATTACTAATTAAACAAATTAAACAATTTATTTAATTGCTAAGTAATCTATAATTTAAATTAATCTATTATTACTAGCTAACTAGTATCAATATTTATGAACAATAATAAGTATGTAAAATATACTTATTATCATACAATTTATATTCTAAAATTTAAATATAACCAAATATTTAATAATTAATTAATTAATTAATTATAATTAATTAACCAACCAATTTAATACACACAGGTATACACAATTCCTAATAATACTAACAAAAATAGTAAAAATCCTGAAAAATCATTTTTAGTCTATTTTATTAATAAACTAAATAATGTCAGAATAATAAATACATATTATATATATATATTTTTACAGAAATGAATTATTACCATTAAATCTATTTATTTAAATGAATAGTTAATAACAATAAGTACTTAATAATTCTAAATAAGGCTAAATTTCAACTTGATACCCTCAACTATCCATATTTTGCAACTTGATACTCTAAACTTTCAAAATAGCCAACTTGATACCCTGAAAAATATATTTCCCAAAATGCCCTCCCCCCTCTCTCTATTTCCCAAACCACCCCCCTCCCTCTCCGGCCGCCGCTGCTGCGCGCCGCCCCGCCGCCCCGCTGTCGCTACTGCTGCGCGCCCGCCGCTGCTGCTCCGCCCGTCGCTGCTGCTCCGGCCGTCACTGCTGCTCCGGCCGCCGCTGCTGCTCCGGCCGCCGCTGCTGCTGCGCGCCGCCCCGCCGCCCCGCTGCTGCTGCTGCACGCGCCGCCGCTGCTGCTCCGGCCGTCGCTGCTGCTGCGCGCCGCCCCGCCGGAGGAGAGAGGGGGGGACGCCGGAGGGGAGGGCGAACGCCGGAGAGGGAGGGGTGGGGGGGGGAGGGTACGCCGGAGAGGGAGGGGGGGGACGCCGGAGAGGGAGGGGGGGGAGGCAAGGGTATTATTGGAATTTTTTAGATTTTAGGGTATGAAGTTGAAAATATTCAATAGTTGATGGTATTAAGTTAACTATTTTAAAAGTTTAGGGTATCAACTTACAAAACATGGATAGTTGAGGGTATCAAGTTGAAATTTAGCCTCTAAATAAATCCTAAAAATCACCACAAACCTTAAATTTAACCATTAAAGCTAAATTCACTATTCTATACCATAGTAACACATAATTAATAATTATTTAAATTAATAAATAATTATTACACAATTTAATACATAATCCTAAAATGATTCTCAAAATTACTTTTAAATCTTAAAAATTTGTAAATACATATAAAATACATAAAAAAAATTCCTAAATATCATAATTACACATTTCTAACAGAATCCTAACATTTCTCAAAATTACAATATTTATATAATTAATAACAATTAATTATATAATATATTTAACTTATTAAATCAATCTAAAAATTACCCAACTATATCTAAATAATTATAAATAACAATAATTAAATATTGGAATTAATTTTATATAGAAGAGTATATTTTTACAAACATTTTTTATTCAATAAATATTATTTAGTTATTTACTAATTAAATAATAGGAATCAAACAAAATTAATTAAACAATTTAAATTTACTGTTTTTAATATAAAATAATTATAAATTAAATACTATAATTTCTGGAAAAATTACTTTAAAATACTATATTAATTTTACAAACTTTTTCATCTACAAAGTTTTATTTAATACATAATAAAATTATTACTTAAAGATTAAAACAGTAAACATAATTATTTAATTACCAGCATCGAAAACTCATAATTAAATAAAAATAAATACTAATAATTAATATTAATTCTCACAAAAATTAGGGCATAACCTCTACTTAATTACCAATGATTTCCTACATTCAGATCTAATTAATTATCAATTTATACATAATAACAATCATAAAAAAAATTGAATAATCTGATTTTAAACCCTAAAACTAGGGTTAAAGCATGCAGGGGGGTTTTCCCACGTGACAGTGCCACGTGGTGGGTCGGGGCTACCTGGCCACGCCGCAGGGGGGTGGCTCGCCGTCCGGGGGGTGGCGCCTACGAGGGGGGTCGCCGGGATCGGCGGGCGGGTCGGCTGCAGCGCACGAGCGCGGGTAGCGCCCCGTCCTCCGCCGTTCGACGGCGAGGTGCCTCGGTTGGGGGAGGAGATAGGCGAAGTAAAGGGTCGCCGGAGGTGGCTAGGGGTGGCGATGATGATGGGGGGCTGGTGTTTACGTGAAGTGAAGGTTAGGGTTGAGAGTAGATCGGATGATACATATATATATATGAGATCCATAAGTTTAGGAAACCCTAACGGGTTTGGACCTAAGTTAGGGTGACGGTAGATGGCCCATGGGCTGAGCTAGGGTTAGGGTCGGGATATATGGAATGGGTTTGGGTTTGCTCTGAATAGTAACCCCATATCTATATAAGTATAGATATATATAATCTAATAATAAAACTAAATGAATTAAGGTTAGAGTTAACCTAGGTTTAGCCTTTAGGGTTAAGGATTAGGATTTCCTAATACAATGCACCCACAACACTTGTAGTATATATATATATACATATATATATCTAAACTTTATAAATAATTAATAATTAGTGTATTACATTTATTTAACAATTAACAAAAATAGAAACAATAAAATAAAAAAAAATATTTGAGGGGTTTTACAGTGCCATAGGGTGGGTGTGCGCACCCTGCAGGACTTTGCGGAGATCCTCCGCGAGGCCAGTGAGGACTAGACTTTTTTTTTATTTTTTACCGTTTTTTGTCCTCCTCTTGTATACTTCTCCAGAGAATGTTCCGGTGACGAAGCTGGAATTTAATAAAATATAATATTTTGTTAACTCAATTTGTTTTCGGCTACAATCAAACTTTTACAACCTTCTTACAACTTACACCCATTTGCTAATTATAGCATTGCTCTTTATAATTAAAAATTTTTGTTACGTCAAATCCATATATCAGCGACGATATCCCCATCAATGACTTGTTACGTCATAGAATTGATTATGCTGCCAGCGTCAATCTTGCCATCAAATCCATCTTAAATATGATTACAAAGTAAAATAGAGGACAACTTTGAGTATTTCAATTTTACTCTTTTCGAGTACATAGTCTTCTTATTTTCAAAAATTTAATTAAATATTCGAAAAATGGAAATATTGAGATTAAACTTCACATTCTTAAATATGTTCTCAAATTTTTTTAAATAAACATGTTTCCACCACATTTTTCTGCCAAATTTTTCAATAATTTATACGGAACACGTGGATATATACTAGTAATAATAGTAATAAATTTAATTTTGGAAAGTAGTTTTTAAAATTAGGGTCTCAAAATCCTAAAGATTTATGTAGTGATTTCACATGGATATATACTAGTAATAATAGTAATAAATTTAATTTTGGAAAGTAGTTTTTTAAATTTAATAGTAATAAATTCGACCGTCTTATACTAGTAATAATAGTAATAAATTTAATTTAAGACTCAAAACTATTCTAATTTTTTCTACTTCCCAAGGTCACATAAGACGGTCGAATTTTCCCTCTACTTCTCTCAAACCCTCTTCCTTCTCCCAAACCCTCTCCCAAACCCTCTTCTAATCAAAATGCCGTCGAAGAAACAACGACCGTCGCCGAAGGGGAAGAATCCACAAAGGGATACGTTACAGGCCCGAAGGGCAGAACTTGCAAGGGCGGCGAAAATCAAGATTATGGTCGCTAGGGCAGAGGCCGAAAGGACAGCGGCGGAAGCGACGAGAAGGCAGAGGCGGCAGCCAAGCCACGTGCAAAAAAGGCTAAAAACACTCATTGTTCGACAAAGACCGGAAAATCTATCTTCGATACAGAGTCGTCGGAAGACTCAACTTATGAAGATCGAAGGCGTACTCAAGCGAAGGCTAAGGTGGCAACGGATACAGAGTCATCAGCGTACTCTGTGGATTTTGAATCCTCATCAGAAGAGAAAAATGAAGAGGAAGAGCAATCATCAAATAAGTCCCAGGCTGGAGAGGAGGTAAAAAAATTTAAAGACTCAAAAACTAAGAAGATTTACATTAAATATTTCAAGAAAAAGGCTGTTATGCCTGAAAGATCAATTAAGATGGATGATGTCGAAGACGAAGCTTTCCTGGATATATTGAAATTCTATCATTTGGAGAAACTGAACAAATCCTGCCTTGAGAAAATCTTTCAAACAATAGTAAGAGAATTTTACTCAAATCTTCCGGCTGAAATTAAAGAAAAAGAAGAGGATCAACCACTGGTGTTTCTGAGAGGGAAATTGATTAGGATAAATGCTGCTGTCATCAACAAATTTTATGGATTTGCTCCAGTTCCTGAGTTTGATATGAAAGATATTGATAATGTTTCCATGACGAATGCAATTCATGAGATTACAGGTGTTTCGATGGGTGCCAAGACCCCTCAAAATGTATACAAAGATCAATTAAAAAATTTGTATAAATTGTTGCATGCCTACGTATCTCAAACACTCAACCCTACTGGACATGAGTTTTCCATCCATCCCGAGAGAGTAAAATTTCTTTATTATATGGGAAAGAAAAAAAGGATGGATATAGGTTCCTACATGTTCAGTAGAATGATGCATCTCGTGGAAAAACCAACTGTAAGGACAGCTCTCCCTTTCGGAGGATTTGTATGCTCGATGGCTAATAAATATTCTGTCCCAAGCTTAGCAGGGGATGTTTATATTAAAAACAAAGGGCCCATGAGAAAACTAACCTTCACTCGAATGTTTGGAAAACGGGCAGCAGCTGCAAGCAAACCATCAACATCTGGAAAACTATCAACTTATGGAATCAAAAACACTAAGGACAGGGTTGATGATCTATACAATTTTGTTGCTGCAAACTTTGAGAATGTCTTCAAAGAGATGAAGACTATATCCGACAACCAGAAATTGATTCTGGATAAGATTACCCAGATAGAGGTTGAATTTGCTGACCAAGAATAAGATTTTCCTTCCCTCGTGAAGAAGGTAAATGGGGCTAGCCCAAACTCTTATGTAAAAATACACACTGTGCACATTGACACTTTAATGCTAGCCATCACTTTGATACTTCTATTTATGTTTCTGGATGTCATTTCTACATATAAAGTGAGTCAGTACTGACTATAATTTTTCTTAATCCATCCCTCAAGGTGTAGGTGAAGGATATTTTGAGAAAGAAGAAGAAGTAGGAAAAAAAGAAAAATAAACAAGAAGAAGAAGATGGAGACGGCTATGAAGTTTCATCTTTTGAGTTTTGAATGTCTCTTATTTCAATTTGGATGTAATATTTGACTTGTAATATGGTTCTGAATATTTGTTGGTCATGGCGGACAAACTAAAGTTTGTGTTTGAAATATTGTAAGACTAAACTTTTCGCTTGTAGTAAGTGCATAGTTCATAATTTGTTTTGAAAATGTAATATGGTCTTGAATTTAGAGCAGGTCTGATATTTATTTGGATTATTGTATTGTAAATTATGCAGGTTCTATGTTGAATTACTAACGTGGATTGGGCAGATTACTGTAACGTAAATTATGCAGTTTATTGGATTTGGAATGAAGTATACTTAATTTGATTATATTTTTTGGTTGACGCGTTTATTTGGTTGGAAGTTTGTCTTCATAGATGATATTGATATTTTGGTATATTTCTTTGATTTGCAGATGCCCATCACAGATTTCATGAGTCCTGGGTGCATTGCTAAGGTTTACAGGTGGCCTCATTACGGATGCATTTCTGGGATCACTGAAACTTTATTTGATTGTAATGTGTTTTGCTTTCTGTAAAAAATTATTACATCGATGCCATCAGTATGAATTCAATGCCAGTGCATGTTCATCCCTTGTTATTGCTGAAGCAAAATTGTAATCCTGCCTGTTCATCCCTTGTTTTTGCGGAAACATAATTGTAATCCTGGCTGTTCATCCTTTGTTATTGCCATCAGTACATCGATGCCATCAGTATAAAGTCGATGCCAGTGTAATGCATAATGTAATATAAGAAAAATTCTCTTTGATAGTAGGTTAATTATATTCAAACATTCGCAAAAAATTTTGTTTAGCCATACAGTGGAAGCCTGATAAAAAGATATTCAGATTATCTTGAAAATGATTTAATATTAAATGAATGTACTATGGTAAATGATATTAAAAATACTGTAAATATTTGGTGAAAAAAATATGAGATACTTGAACATTTCCAGTCCTAAATGTACCATACTTTGTTAAAAGCACAGAGAGTGTCCGTTCTCCATTTTCAAAGAACGGAGAATGGCTATTCTCCATGTTAAAGGAACGGAGAATAGCCATTCTCCTTGAGAATGGCCATTCTCTGTGTTAAAAGCAAAGAGAACGGCCATTCTCCGTCCATTCGCCGTGTTAAAAACAAAAAGAATGGCCATTCTCCGTCTATTCGCCGTGTTAAAAGCAAAGAGAATGGCCATCCTCCGTGTTAAAAGCAACGAGAATGGCCATTCACCGTCCAAATAAAATATTCTCTTCGAAAAAATTATTATTATAAAAGTAAAAAATATTTCGTCCGATCAATACAGATTTTTTTTTAATATGTGAGCAGATGATCCGCCCGACCTCAGAAGCAGGTTTCCTCAGTTCACCACCACCACCGTGACATGTAGCTTTATTAACAAAATATAAAATTATTAGATGAAAAATAAGATTTCTGACAATGGCATGGACAGTAAAATTAGAGCGGCGCCGCTGGTACTTCTTCTTGTTCGAGAAGGTTTCGACGACGTCCGACGCGAAGCGGACCGATTCTTCTCGGCGCAGCTGGTACTCCTCGTTGTTCTAGGAGGGCTCGACGACGTTCGACGCGATCTGGACCGATTCTTATTTCCTTCTTCATCTCCGTTTCTCTTTCCACTACAACCACCAACACCACCACCACGACGGCCTGTAACCAAAAAAAATTATGAAATATTAAATTGGACGGACTTTTGAGAGAGTAAATATTAGTTAATTTAGGGTGTTCATTGAAAAAATTAAAGTAAAAAATGACCTGCTAAAGCAAGTTACCAACAGGTCAAAAGTCTAAATCAGCATTAAATGATGTTTCTACACTATTATTCAATCCGAACCATTGGATCAACATCCAACGTTCCAGATTTCGGATGTATCGATACATCCATTTCCAGCGGATGTATTGTAGAACGACCTAATATATATATATATATATATATATATATATATATATATATATATATATATATATATATATATATTTCAGCACGTGCGAGCTCAGTTAAATCGTGTGTCTCATTGTACCCAATTTTTAGCCGGTCATTATGTCGCTTCAGACTCTTCGTACGGATCCTGTCCGTACTACATTTTTTATCATCGTCCGGCACGTACGCCTCGCACACTCCGCGCGCTCCAGAGCCTCACGGGACGGCCGACGTCTTTCGAGGCCAGCAACTCAACGCCACGCTTAACCCACGATGTCGAAGGCGCCCCCGACGTCTTCACGACGCCTACGACAGCCGGTTTCGCCCAGCCACCCGCTCTATGCGCACGACGCCCTTACGACGTCTTTCCGACGCCCATTGGGCGCCACACGACGGGCCGCGTGGTCAGCCGTCGTTTATACCCGTGGTAGAATGGTGCCGGTCCTCGACCGCCCACGCGTTACCCTAGCCGATGAGTTTTCATGCACGGGGCGTCCCATTCTGTCCCATGCCAGCTCAGATCGTGGCCATTTTTCGTCAGTCCTCCGACGTTATGGATGCCCCGCATCGCACAGGCCAGGCCCATCATCGCCCGTGTTTATATATATATATATATATATTGAAGAAGGTAATTGTATTGATTAATGAAAAAAGGCAGCCAAAATTTACTACTATAATAAGTCATATTAGCGACGCAATTAGCGACGTTTTAGTAAAACATCGCTATCTTTTAAGGAATTAGAGACTTATTTTATAAACGTCGCAATACGTGACTATTACCGACGGTCAGCGACGTTTTGCGACTTAGTTTTGTATAAAGAAACATACGTCACGGATAAGTCGGTGAACGTCGCTAATACCATTAATGTTAGCGACGTTTACCGACGTAACTATTGTAACATTGCTAATATCACTAATATCAGCGACGTTTACCGACGTATAGTTATAATGTCGCTAAAATGAAAATATAGGGCATTCGAGTTTTCATTCCCCCCCATTATTTCGATCGAATTTTTCCCGAACCCGCGCGCTCCCCCTCGGCCTCCGGCGACCCCCTCCCCCCACGGCGACCCTTCCCCCTCGGCCCCCGACCCTCTGCGACCACGCTCGGCGATCCTACTCCCCCTCGGCGACCCTGCTTCCACCGACGACCCCCTCGGCGACCCAGCTCTCCCTCGTCGACCCCGCTCACCCTCGACGACCGCTCCCTTCCATCTCCAGCTCCCCACCGGCGACCCCCTGCTCCCTCGACGACCCGCTCCTCCGGTCCCGACTAGGTAAACACTAAACCTATTTCGGAAACGACACTGTGACACAGGACACAACATTTTGACACACACACACACACACTTTGACAAGTCTGGTCTTGTGATAACCGCAAAATTAGGTTAATTTTTAAGTTTATTTTCTTCTCTTTCAAATTGGACATAAAGTCAGATTCGGATAGGATACAAAATTAATTGATCGGAGTAAGATTTGAGATTGAGTTTGGATAAGATATTGTAGGGTTTATGAAGTAATAGCCTAACAAAATATCACTAGTGACATTAATGTTATCCTTATTGTGTTTATTCTTATTCCTACCTATTAGCTCATTGTATATATACATCATTAGCAAGAAATAGCACAGTTTGGTAGCTTAGTGTCGTGGGTCAAAAGAGCCAAGTGGCATAAGGAAGATTTGGGCATCGTCAAGGGAGATTTTAACTTTTGTCAAGATAAATCAAGTGAGTCTAATCAAGGCTTTGACATGTGTTAGGATAGGTGGCTAAGGACACATGTTTAGGTATTCATATATTCTCCCTCTTTGAGTTCATCTTCTCCTACTAAAATTTCCAACAGAGAATTGTGTAGCAATTTTGAAGGTCTAAACTATTGAATATGAAAAAGTCTTTAGCACAAACGTTGGAGCTCTCCGAGTTAGCTTCCCAAAGTATTGGATCATGCATGATCTAGACTGTGTATGTGGGGCCTCATTAGTTGAAATATTACCGTTGTGTCGACAAATCCAAATTTCTCCTCAGGCCTCGTTTGGTTCGCGGAATGGAAAGGAAAGGAAATTGATTCTTTGGTATTTTCTTTCCTTTGGGAAATTATAATTGTAAAACCCCTAAATTTCTACTATTTTTTTATTTAGTACTAATTTAAAATTTTGTATTGTACGTCGCGTAGTCGTATTGTACGTCGCGCACAAAATTTTATTTTTCGTTTAGCTCGACGAGTGCGAATATGTGCGAGCGTACATATTTTAGAAAAATATTTTTTTTCTATTTTAATGGATTCAAAATAATATATGTAATAATTATTTCTAGCTATCATTTTTAAGTTTATGATTTTAATTATGAAAGACCTTTCATTTATACAGCTATAATAATAAATTATTTTTTCCTATAAAATGGTATATTAGAAAAGTATATTTATGTAAACATTATTTGTATATACACATATATTTAGTAATTATTATTGAGTTTATTTATAAATAATAATGTATTTTCGAAATTAATATTATTAGTATTTTAGAAAATATATTTTGAATTTATTGTGGCATTTAAATCTTGATTTAAATTTATGGATTTATTTATATAGTTGTCTATTTAAAATTTGATGTATCTCATTAATTTTATATTAGAAATTTAATTAGATTTAATTGGATTTAAATTTGATTTGTATTTGGATTTGGATTGATTGATTTTTTAAATTAAATTATGAATTATCTAAAGTGGGTTTTAAATAAATCCTAAATCCTATCTAATTGGGAATTCCCACATCCTATAAATAGGCAGGTACTCCTCCAAATTTTTATTCTCTACAAATAATTCCACAACATCGTGCATTGTGTCCGTGTCCCGTGCTATCCACTATATGTATTTCTAGTACAAATACACTTTGGCCCTGTCCGACAGCCCGGACGTCGGCCCCAAATCTAACCCTACGCCCGCTGCCATTCTCTGACTCCCCGTCACCCCGCTCACCAAATTTTCCGACACCACCATCATCAGCATCCAACCATCCCGGCACAGCCATGCCACACACCATCCAACCGCTCTCCCCTCGGGTAAGCCACCACTCTCACCGCCCCCTTTTTCCACTCTCTCTCTCCCGTTTTGATAAGTTTAGGAATGAGCTGTGTTAGTTGGTAATGAGTTATCATTATTAATTTTAGTATATATCATTATCATTATCATTATTAATATATTATTATCATTAGTGTTATTATTATTATTATTATTATTATTATTATTATTATTATTATTACTATTATTATTATTATTATTATTATTATTATTATTTAGTTTTCTGTTATAGATATAATTATTGTTATTATTATTATTATTATTATTATTATTATTATTATTATTATTATTATTATTATTATTATTATTATTATTATTATTATTGTTATTATTATTATTATTATTATTATTATTATTATTATTATTGTTATTATTAACATCATTATTTTGATTATGTATAAAATTGATATACTTCTTGAATGTAATAATAGTAATATTTTTGTTTGGATTTTTAAAGTATAATATATATATATATATATATATATATATATATATATATATATATATATATATGTTGCCTAATTAAAATCTAGTTTCAAACAATTAAATATTCTCTAACAACTATATATATCGTTTTGATAATTTCAAAAATATATAGATATTTAGATTCAATAAAAAGGCAGTTTTCAAATTTACATACGTATTTTCAAGTATTTTATTAAGTTGCAACCTAAAACACTTTTTAATTATAACTACTTATAAATTATTTTACTAACAAAAATCTAGTCTTAAGTATTAGAAATACTTTTCTAAATAGTAGGAGTATGTTCTTCACAATTTCTACTCGATTTTCACCATTGACCACGACTGATCACACGTCTCTCTTCTCATGAAATACTGGACCCTCACATATCGACCATGGCTATTGGACGAACATGACTTGTTGGATCATTGCACCACACCAGACGTAACACCAGACAAGACACCTTGCCTTTACTGTTTAAATTTCCTGCTCAATACCATGCATGTTGTGTTTATTTTCAAGTTGTTTCTTTCTAAATTATATGTAGATGCAAATTACAATATTTTATAAAATTGGCTTAGAGTTAAGGGACTACCGTCAAATTTAGTGTGTCTCATTGACTTATCACGATTGTACATGAGTTGTGTGTGAGAGTTGTGAGTATCATATAGAGGTCACTTGCGTGTAGGCTGATCCCCCGTACGCATGCGTTAAGATATAACTGCTAATAGATTGTGTAGAAGACTTTGGCAGTTATTAAGGATTAAACAGTGTCGTGGAGTCGATACATGTATAGTATCATAGGGAGGGAGGAAGACAGTTATTAGCGTAGGGGCTACATGTTCAGTACACATATAGATTTGGGCCGATAGTGTCTCGGATGAGCGCTACTTACTGCCCTGGGACCGATAGTTCTCGTATGAGAGCTACTTTCTGCCCATAGTCGATAGTACCTCTTATGAGCGCTACCTACTACTACTCTCTCTCCATCTATGCTGAACACCTAAGCTCCTGCGTAGAACGTTGTCTTCTCAAAATATATATCACATAGAATGGTTAGGAACCTTAACGCATGTATATTTTCTATTGAGCTCTTAATATTCAGTTTATGGCATGATATTATATGTCTTGTTACGTCCCTCTGAGGACCTGGTTTTTCCCCAGGTGTGTATTTTCGTGATTTCTTGCAGGTGCTCTAGCTAAGGCCATTCCTTCCTTCGTGATGACTGCTTTTGGACTTGTCATTGCTTCGCTCGACCAATCACTTTCTTTGTATATTTCTTCTCTATTTAAATTAGTTGGTAGTGGACTTTGTCTCCGCCCAACGATTGTATCATAAATATTCAAGTTGATTTCTATATTATTAATCCTTTCATTGTGGATGAGATTTAGTTGTCTTGGATTACTACATTTACAGCTTATGTATACATACGAGGTCCATGTATTTCGTATGTATACAGCTGGCATGTCTACGTACTTGGTCCTACGTATTTTGGGACAGGGGCGTTACAATAATTTTCATCAATTTTTCTTTCCGGTATTCGGAAAGACCGAGTTTATTGTCGAAATATATCTTTACTTTCCATTATAGTGTTTAGTGTTTGTAAGGAAAGGAAACAAAATCAAGTCAATTTTCAATAATACCCTTGTGCTAATGAGAAAACTTATTACTCAAGAATATTTTTTGTCAAAAAGGTATTATGGATAAAAATGGTAAATTATACTTTTGAGCAGGGATATTTTGGTCAAAAAGTTTTGTAATAAATGCAGGAAATTTGGAGGAAAAGTGATTCCTTAGATGAATGGGAGGAACCACTTTCCCCCTTACGGGCTAGTATATAGTATGCTTGCATTCGTGTCATGTCGTGTCGGGGAGGAAAGAACACCAAAGGGCATGTAGTCACCTAAGTCTTACCGTGTTGAGTATAGGCACGATATACCTTATACTATATTGGCGTCCTATACGACACGTTTGTTTACTTGATTGCTAGTATGTAGTACACTGTATGTCTTATTATAAGCATGACTAATAGCATACCGTTGCTACATACCTTACTCATGTTAGTGTAGCGTATATGGTATGCCTTATTATAGGCATGAATGATAGCATACCATTGCACTATACTCTTGACTTGAGCCCTACATATAGTTGGTAATGTGTATGTGTGTATGTGTGAAGAGTGTACATGAGATAGGTAATATCATATGACTCCTAGTTACTATAAGAGTGTATAGAGTATCCTAGAAGTGTAGGTATAATCGAATACTTATGTGTCTATTCATTCATTTCGACAATATAATCGAATAAGTGTATCTATCTTTGCAGAATTATCTTCAAATGGATATGAATTACTACTTGCGGAATCATTCGTGGATGTACAACCGTCATCCTGATGACATGTACAGTGTACGGGATGAATTCATAGAGGTGTACAGCAGTTCCTGTAGTTTGCCAAGGTGTTCCCTCAGTACATGGACGGTACCAAAATTAAGTGTCCGTGTGTGAGATGTCGCAACTTGAAATATCATCCAGAAGTGGAAGTCACGTATCATTTATACTCGAAGGGTTTCACGCCAAATTACTATCAATGGAGCGCGCACGAAGAACTTGTGTCTTTAGCATCGAGGTATGAGCCTTATGTGGATGTCCACAACAACGCTGCTTACGATGATAGGTTGGTGAACATGGTTTTTGATACGGCGGGACCTAGTTTCGATTCGGACGAACATGATGCACCTGAGGAGGCACCGAACGCCGATGCTGCACATTCATGGAGTTGCTGGAGAATGTAAGGACTCTATTATATCCTGGTTGTGAGGATCATTCACCGTTGGAGGTGGTTACAAGATTGTTGAGCATCAAGTCCAATTTTAACATGTCGCAAGATTGCTACAACCGTCTTATGGAGTTGCTTATAAAAATATTGCTTGAGGGTGCTAAGTTGCCAAAAGACTTCTACCGATCTAAGAGGATGGTGAGATCGCTCTGGATGGGATACGAGAAAATCGATGCATGTCGCAACGGGTGCATGGTGTACTACAAAGACGACAAGGATGAAGACGCCTGCAGATTTTGTGGTGCCGATCGCTACAAGGGCAGTGGTAGAGAAAAGTCTATCGGTGCCAGGAAGCCTACCGATTCGATGCACTACTTGTCGTTAACACCGCGGTTGCAGCGGCTGTTTATGGTGAAGGAAACTGCAGAAAACATGAGCTGGCATAAGCGGGAACAGACCGAAGGAGTGTTGGATCACCCATCTGATGGAGAAGCATTGAAGAACTTTGATCGAGAGTATCCATATTTTGCTTCTGATCCGCGTAATGTCAGATTGGTCTCTGCTTCGACGGTTTTACCCCATTCGGACTTTCAGGATCCCAGTATTCGTGTTGGCCTTTGATCGTCACTCCATACAATCTACTGCCTTGGATGTGCATGAAGACTCCGTATATGTTCCTCACCGTTATTATCCCATATCCGAACAATCCGAAAAGGAACATCGATGTATATTTACAGCCATTGATTGATGAGTTGAATCAGTTGTGGGAAGTAGGTTCCAACACGTACGATGTATCTAGAAAATAAAATTTTCAGATGCGGACAACACTTATGTAGACCATCAATGACTTTTCGGCCTATGATATGTTATCTGGATGGACCACACATGGTCGTCTTTCATGTCCGTATTGTATGGACCGCACTAAAGCTTTCCGTTTGAAACACGGAAGCAAACCGTGCTTCTTCGATTGTCATCGACAATTCCTGCCGAAGGATCATCCGTACCGGAGGAACATGAATGCTTTTCGTACTGGCGTTGTGGAGAAGGCTAATCCCCCGCCAAGGTGGCCCGGATACACGATATGGGAAGAGGTAAAAGATTTTCCAAGAGCTATTGAAGAGCCTGCTACGGGCTACAAGTGTGACGGATTCGGTCGCACTCATAACTGGATAAAGAGGAGTATATTCTAGGATCTGCCATATTGGAACACCAATCTGATTAGACATAACTTTGATGTCATGCATATCGAGAAGAATGTGTTTGACAACATAATTAATACTGTAATGGACGTAAAGGGGAAGACGAAAGACAATCCAAAGGCTAGATTGGACTTGGAAGAAATATGTAGACGTCCTGCATTGCATTTGATAGACGACGGAAATGGAAAGTTGAAGCAGCCTAAGGCAATTTTTTCACTGGAAAATGAGGATAAAGTGAGACTTTGTAGGTGGATTCAAGGTCTAAAATTTCTAGACGGGTATGTTTTGAACTTGAGAAGATGCGTCGACCTCAAGGAGAACAAACTGACAGGTATGAAGAGCCATAATTGTCACGTATTCATGGAGAGGTTAATTCTGATTGCATTTCGAGAATTCTTACCCCCGGTTGTTTGGGATCCATTGACCAAGCTTAGAATATTCTTCAGAGATCTTTGTTCTAGTAAGTTGCTCGTCGGTCGTCTATAAAAGCAGAAAAACGATATTACGGTAACACTGTGCAAGCTCGAGAAGGTATTTCCTTCTGGATACTTCGACTCCATGGAGCATTTGCCAATTCATCTTTTCTATGAGACACGTGTTGGTGGGCCCGTCGGTTATCGGTGGATGTACCCGTTTGAGCAGCATTTGAACCACCTAAAGAGGAAGGTGAAAAACAAGACTCGGGTCAAGGGTTCTATTTGTGAAGCCTATATTTTCGAGGAGATTACAAACTTCTGCTCGACGTATTTCAAACCTCATGTTGCTACGAATAGAACGAGGGCTCCGAGAAATGATGACGGTTATCAAGAATCTATTGATAGAATACTGAAAGTATTCAATGCGTCCGGAAAGCCTTCGAAGAAAATGAAGAAGCGATATTTGAATGACGAAGAGCTAAGGGCTGCTCAGTTGTATATATTACTCAATTACGACGAGGATGAAGTGGAGAAGCTAGAGGAGTAAGTAATTAATGATGAGTTTACGTCATATCAATGTAATAGTATAAGCTAATATTATTGTACTAATCGGTGGTTGCTTCGTTGTTTTTCAGCACATATAATGATGAGTTGAGGTCGGTTAGACCCTACCTAATAGACGAAACATTAGAACAAGAAATGAGACGTCATTTTCCTTCTTGGTTGAGCGAATATGTAAGCAGCCCGATAATTACTGGCCTCTTTTAATGCAATTGCACAATAAATAACTTACTATCTCTTCTTTGGTATTCAGGTCGATTGTCTAATTTCACCCAAGATTGAATTAATTAAAACTCTTGCCAAGGGAACAATTACTTTTGTTAAATTATGGCCAAGTTACTGTGTCAATGGCTTTCGGTTCAAGTCGATAAATACTCTGATCAGAGACAGCTTCCTGGATCTTGATTTCACGAAAAATAGTTGTTTGTGTATCAAATCTTCGAACTACAAAGACGTTGATCCAGGAAATGATTTATTTGGCATCTTGCGAGAGATTGTGGAGTTGACGTAAAATTATGGCAGAGAACCTGCAGAGAACATGTTGTTTAAGTGTGAATGGTTCGATCCAACTGAAAATCAAGGTTGGAAAATTGACAAGCATGGTCTTGTGGATATAAACTACAAGCATAGATATCAAGGCTACGAAACATTTATCCTAGCAACTCAAGCTCAGCTCGTGTACTTTACAGCTTATCCGAGACGGAGAGCAACGAAGTCTGACTGGTGGGCAGTATGTAAGACTAAAGCTAGAGATACTTTTGATGTTGACAAAAAAGCTTATTAGGAGGACAAGCTACCTCTTGTAACCAATATTGTTGATGCGGACTCCACGAAAGTTATGCATTATACGACACATAATGTAGAAGATATAGAATTATCCGAAGAGGAAGACGAAGCCGACGAAGGCGAAGATGAAAGTGAAGATGAGGAGGAAGAGGAAGATGAGGTCGAGGAAGACGAACAAGATGATTATTCTGAAGATGATTGAGAGAGATGTACTTTCATTTTCTTATTATGTAGAGTTGGTTATTATCTAGTCTTGGTTATTATCTTAATGTACTATCTGGACTTAGATGTTTCTTGTAAAATATACATCATATGTTGTCTTAGTTATTATCTTGTCTTTGTTGCACTTTTATATTTCTAGTCTCTATTATTTGTTGTCTTTGTTGTATCTCATCATATGTTGTTATCAGGTATGACAGATCGACGTGGATCATTTCGTATTTCCTGACATGGGGCACGGGATACTGATACTGGCAGATGACAGGGTACTCCTTCGGTACCTACTGGTGGTACTGCTAGAGGACGGGGTTCTTCTTTGGTACCTCCTACTGGTACCGGCTCTGGATCCTCGTCACCCAGTACTCCTGTGTATCGGACAGTAGCTCCGCCCGCCACGATGCTATGTGGCATATCTCCTGGGATGAGTAGTTCTAGGCCTGAGACTGCTTTCGAGAGTAGCGTTCCTCCTGCTGATACTACGATGGAGGCAGATGAGCAGATGGAGGAGGCTGCGCCGACGGCCGACCAGTATCAGGCAGATGATGCCTGTGCACCTCTAGAGGAGACGAGGACGGAGATCTGGGCCGACGGTACAAGTAAGTATTTTGGTTTATCATCTTTTTCTGTGTTTATCATAAATTAACTTTTCTCATGAATATAATATGTCTGTATAGATATCGTCCCCTATCGGTACAGAGACGCCTAGGCCAGGTCCCGAGGCAAAATTATGGTGGTCCTTGGATAAACTACTCGGATGCTCCAGACGATAGGAAGGCCTACTGGTTTGCACACTTCAAGATTTAAATAGATTTGCTTTTAACATGAATCATTTGATTTATGCATATTATATATAACTGATAAATATTTGGTTTGTGTACTCTTCTAGGATATATTTTTCTATCTACCGTACCGGGCCGAGCTGATCGAGGGGATAATTCCTGTTGTCGCTGCTAAGCTGATCCGCGATGCTATTAATGATCAGAAGGCTCGTGATCGTGCCGGAAAGCCGATCCAAGGTTGGATCACCCCTGATCAGTGGGATGCGATGAAGGCTCAATTCAACGAGCCAAGGTACAAGGAAAAGTTCGAGAAGGCCAAGGCGGCTAGGCAGCATGCCTCGAAGTGGTGCGGTGGATCGATTCCGATGACGGAACATTTTCGTTATCTGATATGTATTTTTCTTTAAGAAATATTATTTTAATACAAATCCGATAAATTATTACTAAGATAATATATTTAATTACAGGTAAGGAAGGTCGGTAACGCCGACATGGTGACCGTCTTCCTGGCCACCCATCGGAAGGGCGAAGGCCTTATTGACGAGAGGGCCGAGCTTGCCTATGTAAGTATTACAATACTATTTGTTAATTATAATACTTCGTGTTAATTTTAATATAACTTAGTAAATATGCATGCAAATAAATATTCATGTAGTTAGCAATAATAAGTACATTAATTAGAGATTAGAAATCATAGAGTACTATCCATACTTTCTAGGCCGAGTATCAGAGGCTTCGGGACCGGGCGACTGCTAGTACACCTACTGTGGGAGAGGCCGGTACTTTCTTACAGCCCACTCAAGCTCCGTCGACGGATGAGCTGTGGATGACCGCCGCTGGTGGCCTCCGTAGGGGTACGTACTACGATACGGGATCCTATGGCACCCTAGTTACGAGCCAGTCCTCTAGGACATCCCCTGCTAGTGTGCATGATCCACAGCCGTCCCAGGAGTCTGCCCGAGTCCACCAGATGATGGAGTCTTTCCGTGATGAGCTGCTACGACGGATTCAGGACCAGTCTCAGCACCAGTCAGACGAGCCTGTGCTTATAGCACGATTGGAAGCGCTCGACCGCAGCATTATGGAGCTCAGAAATGTGACTGAGCGGACAGAGCAGAGCCTCACTGATCTTAGAGCGTCGACATAGTGCAACGTATTAGATCTGCAGGCATCACAGATGACCATGGGCGAGAGGCTGAGATTGGTGCAGGATTCGATGGCTGATAGCAGTGATAGAATGTTATCTACCATGGATTCAAACCACCAGTGACTTGCAGCGTTGGAGCGTTATCGTCCTCCGGGTAAGCCTTCATTGTCGTCGAATCCGCCGACGCCACTGTCTTTTTCATCGACACCGACTCCACCGACGTCACTACCTCCTTCATCGGTGTCGATTTCACAGGAGGACTATAAGCTTTTCTTAGCCCTTCGTCGCGGCGCACCCCCTCCTGCTCCAGATCCCCAATAGTCCTAGTTAGGACTGTTTGTATTGAGTATTTGAGTACTTGTTTGTGTTTACTATTTGTTTGTCACACTTATTTGTTTGTGACACTTGTTTGTTGGTTGCGTAGATACATTGGTTATTGGTTGTGTAGACCCATGACAATTTGGATATTGGTTTATATATGTTGTGTGGACTTTGGTTATTTTATGTTGTTATTCGTTTCATTTGGATGTTAATTTACCGGTGTTGAGTGTTCCACCGAAGGGGTCGACGAACCCAGGGATATAATGTGCTTGTGTATTATGTTTCAGTGTTATTTATTAAACTGCAAGGAGAAAATGATTCTGTGGAGAAAACTACATACTGTAATTTATTTATTTTTGTTTTTTTTCAAATTTAACGACGTTTACCGACGCTTTCCGACGTCAAAATGCGTCGGTAGATGTCGCTAAACTGGCATATATTGCTGGATACCAACGTATAGCGACGTCATTTTTGTCGGTATGCGTTGGTAAACGTCGGTAACTTTTCCAGGATTTTACCTCATTTTTCCAGAAAATACCGACGTATAGCGATATCACAAAACGTCGATAATATTCCCCAGGATATACCGACGCAGAGCGACATCATAAACGTCGGTAATTTTCCCAGAAAATTCTGACATATAGCGACATCAAAAATGTCGCTATTTCATCAACGAAACGATGGTAAACGTCGGTATATTACCGACGTAATCTTGCGTCGGTAAACGTCGATGTTGGCGACGATCAGCGACGTCTTTCCAAACAGCGAATAAGGTTTCCGCGACAAGAGGAAGATGTCGCTAAATACGTCGCTAAACTGGTTTAGCGACGTCTTTAGGCGTCGCTAAAATAACTTATTCTGGTAGTGATTATGGAAGCCTTGTTACAAGTGTTTGGACATCATGCTCAATATTATGCAAGATGCCAATCTCCGAAGTATACAAGTTCTCAAATATTATTTTGTTTCGTTCTCATCACACATGTCAGACTGCTGCCGTCAGACGAATATGCGCTTCTGAAAACCAGCTTCGGCCCCTTCCTCTGGTGCCACTAAGCCTCTTGATAATACCTTATATTTCCAGTAAATTACCCGACTGTAATTGTAATTTACAACACTGCTCTTGCCAAATTCTCTATACCAGGGGACAATCAAAAAACACATGATTAATATTCTCCACATGACCGGAGCATAGTATACAACTCTGATCTGTAACCTGTACTCCAAACCGAATAAGGCGATCCTTCGTAAGAAGTCTACCGTGAATCAATTTGAACATACAAAGTTGAAATTTGCTGGCAGCTCCTTTAACCTAAACGAACTCATGATGAACCATCTTTGGGTACGAGATCCTCATGCTCTCGTATACCAGCTTGTGAACGAAACCACCTCTAGCAGAACCCGCCTACCGCCAAGCATCCTTCTGTAGCAGCGGATCCACATGGACTCTCATAATGTCCGCCCTCACAGGTCGAGAGCCGATATGTGTATTTGGTGTTCACTCACCTCCGTCAAGTATGGTGCTTACCCGTTCATTCCTCTTCAGACGAATAGTTGCATCACTTCCTCTGATCTCTACCAAGCTTTTGTTCTGTATCCAAGGGTCATACCAAAGACTCGTAGACTCGCCATCCTTCATTATTCTTTCTATACGACTTTGGACGAATCCTTGATACTTGAGGATTGTTTTAAAGGTCACCGAGGCATTGTTATTGCTTCGAACATGCGAGAAGTTGTCATCTTTGACGTATTTAGCCACCATCTATCTCTTCCATAAGGACTCACATGTTACTAACTTCCAAACAAGCTTCATAGCTGCAACATCTCGAAGTGTACTTAAGGAACATAGACCCACTCCTTCTTCTTCTCGAGGACGGCAACGTTGAGTCCAATGATCGAATGAATTCCACCATGCCATATGAAGTCAGCGCATATTTTTTCTATCTTCTTGATGGTCACTTATGGAAGCATAGTCGATTGGAGCCAATAAATCACTACCGCATTCACAACCGAACGGACAAGCTCTATTCGACCTCCAAAGGAAAGTCCTTGTGCGTGCCAACCCTATGTACGCCTCTGAGCGAATTCTATGATGCTTTTACATTCAATATGGCCTGCATAATTTATAGAAAGCGGGATACCCAAGTATTTCACGGGTAACTCCCCCCGCTCGACTCCTATAATTTGTGCTCGGGAAACTTTATCAGTACAATGGCGATCAAAATAAATCTTACTTTTATCATAATTCAATTGTAAGCCAGTATATAAACCAAATGTTTTCAGGATAGATGCTAACTCTGTCAATCCTTCCTTGGACGGTTTCAGGAATACGAGAAGATCATCTGCATAATTCAGGTGAGACACATGTGGCTCTATCTTATGCTGAAGGGGAGTAATGCGCCACTCATATAAGGCTTCCTCCATAAGATAAGAGAAAAACTCCATTAATAGAGTAAACACATATGAAGATAGCGGATCACCTTGTCTCAAGCCGCGGGAACTAGTCATAAAACCATATGGAATTCCCTGTATGAGTACTGAAAAGGGCGGAGTGGTAATACATTCACGTACCATAGCAACCCAAGCAGGAGCAAACCCGAGAGCCGTCATAATGTGATAGACGATTAATTCTTGATTAACAGTATCATACGCTTTTCGCAAGTCCAATTTAATGCACGCTCGTTGTCCCTCGGGCTTGTTGAAGTTGCTCACCAATTAATGAGCCAGTAAGTTGTTATCAGCTATTGCTCTGCCTTTGATAAACGTCGCTTGATACGGAGAGACGAGATAGGGCATGATTCCTTCCATTCGGTGGCACATCAAATGGATAATGATCTTGTACAGATAGTTACAGCAGGCAATCGATCTGTAGTCAGCTAGCGTTAAGGGATTCTCAGTCTTTGATATCAAAGAAAGGTACGTAAGGTTCATCTCACGCAACAACCGTCCATTAGTAAAAAAGTCACCAACCATATCGAGCACCTGCGCTTTAATCTCCTTCCAATACAATTTGAAGAACTTGCTACCAAAGCCATCAGGCCTTGGCGATTTATTGGGATCAACCGCTTTGACAATCCGCTCTAACTCGTCCATTTGTACCGGTGCAAGAAGTATTTGATTGCCAAGAGGTGACACTAGCTTCCTGCAAACGATGTCTGGAAAAATAGACACATAATTCGGTTGGTTAAAAAGCTCTGAATAGTACCTGACGGCCGCAGACTGAAGTTCGCTGCACTTGGTAAGTTCCTTCCCATTTGGTCCGAGTAGCTTGCCGATATAATTGCGATGATGGCGCATATGAACCACATCGTAAAAGAATTTGGTGCAAGTATCACCAGCTCGTTACCACGAGCATTTCGCTCGTTGGGCTACCTCAACCTCTTCTTGCAAGTGAAGGTGGCTAACTTCTTTTATCAAATTTTGCTCCTTGTTGGCCAGAGATGCATCATCTGCGTTAAGTTGAAGAGCCGATTGAACCTGAACCAGCTTGGCTTCTTGAACATCGAGGCACTTACACGGCCTCATTCGGTTCCAGGCCTTCAAGCCAGCCTTGACCGCCTTGAGGCACTGGGTCAGCTTGAACTGGAAATTGCCATGGACATTAGCGATGAGCCCACGTTTAACAATCACACTATATCCTTCTATTAAGTGTCATTTATTATTATATCTAAAAGGTCTGGCTCGCCTTTGATCAGGAGACGAAAATCAGATACAAAGAGGAGAATGGTCACTTGTACCCGCTGCTAGTCCTTCGACGACAACATCAGGGAAGGTTTGGAACCATTCCCTATTCCCCAAGGCTGTCCAGTTGGCACGCCACCCTTTTATGGACCGCCTTACTATTCTAAGTCCAAATATGCTCCCTTCGTTCTAGTTGCTGTAATCCAGATTGAAGTAGACAGGAACGAAACTCATGCAAGATAGCCTCCAGGACAGGACGCCCCCCAATCTTCTCATGACTGTATAAAAGAGCATTAAAGTCACCTATAAACACTAGAGGAAGCTTGAACTGGTCTTTGGCTTTATCCGCCATAAGAATGATCTCCTTCCAGAGCGCCTCCCTCTCTTTACGATCATTATAACCATAAACAGCACCAAGAATAAATTGTATACCTCCTTTATTACTAATTTAACGACGATAAGTTGATCAGATATACTTATTGTGTTACCATCCCAGCATCTACTATCCCATTGTAGCCAGATACGGTCCATCATACACAGATGCAGATTGTGTACGTGATCCCAATACATCCTTTTCCGACGAGATAACATCTTGTCAGTTTTGATTTTCGTCTCTAACAATGCACAGATGCTATGTTGTCCCTTCCTGATACTTTGGCTAATCTCCCTCCAACGACTCAGCGAACAAGCTCCGCGAACATTCCAAGCTATCAACGTCGTCTATTAATTATTAGTTTCCCCACTATCAACACGAGCATCGTTCTTTGAGGGTGGAACGTGCCCGACAATATCACTATCTATCTCAATCGTCTCGGAATTAGCCACCAAGTTTGTCTCCTTCGCCTGAAATTTTTTCTGCCATCTGGGGTTGTCCTTACATAAATCCTTGCCACTGTACGTAGACAATATTATAGGCCTGTCTGAATCCTCCATAGCAATTCTAGCATGTCTTTTTTTGCTGCCCATGATTGGCAATGTACTCGCCACCCCTTTGTTTTTGTATACCGCTGCCTTCCCTCAAATCTTCCTCTTAGTATCTTCGTGCGTCCATTGATGCTTACTTTTAGGCCTCGTTTGGTTGGCGGAATCTTCCGGTTGGGAAAGGAAAGTGATTACTTTCCTATGTTTGGGCGTCCAAAGAATTGAGGAGGAAAGGAAAGTGATTCCCAATGGAAGGGAAATTATGGGGGAAAGTGATTCCATCCATCCAAGGAAGGAATCACTTTCCCACATTGAAGTTTTCACTTTCCTTTCCAAATTCCTTGCATTGCCAAACATCGAAAAGGAAAATCAATAGGAATTAAAGTTTTTCAAAGGAAAGAAAATGACAAGGAATTGATTTCCTTTCCCTTCCATTCCGCGAACCAAACGAGGCCTTAGAACTAAATGAAACCTGCTGACCACCCATCGCCTCTTTTGACAAGAGACTCCCTAATGAGATTCCCGACGAGAATGGATTACTCATGCATGTGTTTCGAGCATTAGCCAGATTGATATCAATTTCCAACTTCATAATTTGGTCTTAAACTTATTTTTTATATTATTCAATAATATTTTTATTGATATATACACATGTTAGGTGTCGTCGACATTAATTCCTTGATAATTCAGTTTTAAAATTATTATGAGAAAAGCTTTCTTCTGGCTATCAATATTTTCTTTCATTTTCACAACACTTTATTAGCACATCGCTCAATGAAATCCAGAGCAGACCAGGAGATATTTTGAGAAGAGTCCATACTCCAAAACCAAGTTAACAGATTACACAATTTTACTAATAAAGCACATCACTAGGCTATGTTCAATGGTGTGTAGTTTTTGTACATAGAAATTGTTCCACCGAACATCCGGTATTCATTTTTTTTATACGGTGGTAAAACGATTTTAAAAGGAAATACTCATATTTTCTCCCTTTTATCCGTATTTCCATATTTATCTCGTCCTTGTATTTGTTTACTCTTATGTAGCATGTTTGTAATTCCCTAGCACCTTGCAGGTAATTTGAACTGGTATATCTTATCCTTTTATTTATTAATTCTCATTTAGCATGTTCGTGATTCCTTAGGTACTGTTTGGGAAGGGTGGAAAATGGGAGGAAGGAAAAAGTTGAGAGCATCTCCAACCCTATTGTGACTTTGAAAAAAAGTTAATGCTACATAAGAATGACAAAATTTTATTCAAAAGTTCTTCTCCAATGCAATTGTCAAGTCAATTGTGAAGCTTATGTGGCAAAAAATAAAGAAGACATTGTGAAGTTGATTGTCTTGTTCTAGACAATGCACTTGACAATGTCTTCTCTTCCATGTCATCAATTATGAATAAAAAATATTAGAAAAAAGAAAGAAGATGAGTAGTTGTCTTAAAAGTTGTCTTGGAAGTTAGAAAAAATACTTTTTATTGTCTCCTCAATACTTTTGCATTGGAGAGAGTTTTTCTATCTCATTGTCTTTTGAGATATAATTTTGCCACATAAACAAGACATTGTCTTGTGGCTCATGCCACATAGGAGCCACCTAAGACTCACAACACTTAACAAGACAATATGGTTGGAGATTGTCTGAGGGAAAAGTGGGAGAAAAATTTTAAATGATGGTGTTTGAAAGGATGAGAGAAAATGGAGGAGAAAAATTTGAGAGGAAAAAGTAGGTGGGTCCCACCAATAAATTTTTCTTCCAAATGTGAGAGGAAAATGGAGAGAGATGAGAGGAATTTGAGTAAATTTACCACACCACCCCTCAAAAAGTTAATATTAAATCATCATTTGAGAATACCAAGGAAGAAATAGTAATTATACCTATATCCATAAACAAATAAAAAATTGTTTTTAAACTTTTCATTCCCCTACTTTTTGTCCATCCAAACAAAGGAAGAAAAAATTAACTTTACTTTCATTTTACTCTCCTCCATTTTCCTTTTCCTCAAATTTTCCTCTCCCTTCCCACAAATGTTCCCAAACACAATGTTAGTACCTTGCTGGCTGATTTGAACTGGTAACCGATTCATAATCTACTCTATTGCATTAATTGACTTACAGTTACTTGGCATCCTGTCCATTAAGTTGGTTGATGATTGCTCATACTTAACGGTAGTGTATACACCCATTTTTTTAGTTTTTTTTTGCTTCATTAATCTCTATAGTCAAGGTATGACATGCATCGGCTGGCCATTAGATGGACATAAATTTGTTGTTGTTAGTTATTTTGGATAGAGCAAACTTCATGTACAATCATCATATATTAGTTCTGAACTTTGGATTTGGCACCTGACCGGTTGGCTGCTAACAGCCCTGAAGCCTATTACAAACATGATAATGCATAAAACATGATAGTTCCATATTACGAAATTCTGCTAGACAATTATTTGTTTTGATAATACATTAAAATACTTAAATGCAATGACCAAACTCCTTAACATAAAGGGTCGGTCAACAAGGTATTGAATCATGTATAGTTAATTCTACATATACTTCACCTCATAATTTATACTATTGTTGTTTATGACGACATTTATGGACCATGATTGACATGGATTTCATAGATTGGGCCTATTTTCATCATAATGTCCTATGAATTGCAATTAAGACCTATTTAATGTGGAGGATATTAATAAATTTTGATTTGACATATTTTTAATCAGATTGGTCATACTTATGATCTACATCACATTGCATGCTTAGCATAATAACCGATTGTGGCTTATGATAACTTTTCATTCTACTTATGTCAAGTCCATGAATTTTATCCATATATGATTAGTCTTAAATATACAAATTGCTTGCTTGAGCTTCCACATCAAATGGGTGCATACATGACAGGTGTTGCACTGCATGTCCGGAAAAAATCAGTCACCTGGAAATTAATTTTGCAGGTCGCAGCGGGTTGCTAGCCCCCTATAGGCCAAAAATTTGACAATCAATATATAGTTGACAATACTTTAGATGTTCTAACAAAACAAAACAAAAGTTGTTGTCTAATTGTCCTACAAACTATCATAGACCTGAATTTCTATGTATAAATAACTTAAAACCTACTTATGAATTATAGGACACATAAATAATACAAAATTTTCTTTCTCCCCAGATGTCAAACCTTACCAAATTGGAATTCTCTGCCCCAGAAGTTAATGGAAATAATTATCTCTCTTGGAAGTTAGATGCTAAGCTTCACTTCAGCTCCGTTGACCTGGTACACACACTGAGTACTCCTACAAAAGAAAAAACAATTAGCCCTATAAACAAGGCTAAAGCGACGATTTTTTTTGTGTCGACATCTTCATACGGATTTGAAGAATGAGTATCTCACCATAGAAGATTCAAAAATTTTGTGGAAATCCCTAAAGGATAGATACGACCACCTGAAAGCAGTCATCCTCCCAGCAGTGATGAATGAATGGATCAATCTTCGATTCCAGGATTTTAAGACCGTATTCGAATACAACTCAGTTACGTTCAATATTGCATCAAGGGATTTCAAGACAGTATTCGAGTACAACCCAACTATGTTCAATATTGCATCAAGGGAGTTGTGTAAAGAACATGTTAGACAAGAGCAAATGATTAACAAAACCCTCTCAACATTTTATGCCAGAAATATACTGTTGCAACAACAGTATAGATAACAAAAGTATTCTAAGATTTCAGAACTCATCTCTGTGCTCCTAATTGCTGAGGAAAATAACAAGGTTCTTATGAAAAATCATAATACTAGACCTATTGGAATACTAGCATTCCCTTGGAGCGAATGCTAGTTATGGATATTCCAGAGGTGAAGGCAGAGGCAGATGACGTTCTGGAAACTCCAACAGAGGTGGTTACAGAGGAAGATGGAAGCATGGTCACCCCAGCAGTGGTAGACATAATGAACCATGGAAAAAAACAAAAAAAAACATATTCCAATCGAAGATCAAGAAAATGAGAATAATAGAGCATCAAGAGATACATGCTTCAAATGTGGGGGTGAAAGTCACTGGTCCCGTACATGTCGTGCATCCAAAGAAGTGGTGGCCAATTATCAGAAAACCCAGAAGGTTAAAACGAATGTCATCCTTGACATGGGCAATAATGACCTCCTTGGTGAATAATTTGAGGCATAACAGAACACCAACTTGCTATCTACAGAGTTATTTATTTATTTATTTTAGACTATGTTGGTATCAGTAGTTTTATATGTTTTGAACAATAAAAGTATTAATAAATGACACGCAACGCTGATTTGGTATTTGTGTTCATTTTTTTTTCCCTCTGGTTACTAAATTTTTAAGAAATGTGAGAATTTATGATCTGTCATTTTAATAATCAAGAATTCCTGTCTTAGGGAGAGAGAGAGAGAGAGGTGAAAGATAAAATACCTTGTTCCAGAAGAACGTCGTGAATTATCGTTCTAAAAGAAATTCATGAATCATCGTTCTAGAAGAACACTCATCGTTATAGAAGAACGCCATAAAAACATCGTTTCAGAAGAACGAATCATGGAAATACTTCCTATTTATCTAATCTCGACTAAATTAGAAGAAATTCTTTCTTGTATTTCATTACAAATAAATTATTAGATACTTACTCGATTATATTATTTTATTTTTTTGTTGTACCAACTATGTATCTAACTTCTAATAGAAGTAAATACCAAAAGAACCAAATAAAGGCAGTAAATGAATAAGTTCTATATTAAGAACGCGTAAAACCTAAAGATTCTAAAGATTCAGCTCTCCAAGAGAAGAGGCTGAATAATATAACACACTCTAATGCTCTTAAAGAAGCAGCTCTTGAAGAACCATCTCTTGTAAAGAAAAAGTTCATGACGATCCGAAAGATGTCATGAACCAAATATCCAATTTTTCGATATCGCTCTGGACGAAGATATATCTCATATTCCAGAAGAATCTGAGAAAGAGGTACCGGTATCCAAGAAATTTATGTTCAAGAGAAATTTGGAATCAAGAAGAATTTGTCATATATGACACTATCGAATGAGAATTAAAAAGGGTGATAAAAATGAATGATAACACCAAACCACGAATAAAACTTAAATATAGAACGGGATAATGAAAAGATGTGATATCTCTTGCACAATGTGGAATGTTCGGTCTTTAAGTACAAAACCTAAAAGAAATAAAGCTGACAGGTTTAAATGGGTGTTTTGTAACAAATAAAAGGAGAAATCCAATTGTATTACCAATATTAGCTCAATGATTCTCAATGATCATGAATAGAATAAGAATAAATATATTCTCCGATCATGATAACCTAGACGATAAGATATCATGAAATCCCTGAAAGGTTTAAATTTTTAGGTATATCCTTAAAAGATTTAAAATTACTATGTTATTCTCGAAAGATTTACAAATGAGCCATATACAGACTAAAGCTATCCGGAAGAATGTGATAGGCTCATTGAGTATATGTCTAGGAAAAGATCTAATAATAATTATAAATGTACAGTCATATTTATGAAAAAAAAAATCCCTGAACAGATGCGTCAAAACGACCATCTATGTACACGAAAGTATCTTCTGAAGAGATGATCTTTTGAAGAGATTAGAAGTACCTCCTGAAGAGATAGAAAATATGACAATATCTCCTGAAGAGATTTGAAATATCTCCCAAAGAGATCGAAATCTCCTGAAGAGATCGAAATCTCGAAATATCTCACAAAAAGATCGGAATCTCCCGACACTACTAAAATAAGGCAAATTAGCGACGTCATTATACGTCGCTAATAATAGAAAATACGTCGCTAATCTTAATTAGCGACAAAAAATGAACGTCGCTTTTAAGCTAGTCGCAGATGGCACATTCGTCGCCCAACGTCGCTATTTGCGACGTCAACGTCGTGTCGCTCGGTCGTCGTAAATTTAGCGACGTAGAGCGACGAAAATGTTACGTCGTAAACTTAGCAACGTCGGACAACAACTTATCGACGTTTTGTTCTATTTATGTGATGACGTGGCAAGCCTGCTATGTCAGCAATGTGGCGACGTACAGCGACGTAATGCCGCTAATCAGCGACGTATAGCGACGTCCACTTCCCGTCGCTATCCGTCGCTATACGTCGTAGAATAATAAAAAATATATTTAAAAAAATAAAATATGTATTTTTGTTATGTTGTGTGTCTGTGTTTACAGTGTGTGTGAAGTGCAGTGTTCGAACCATCGACAGTTTCGCTTACTGTTCTATATTTTATCTTGGATAAAAAGAGCAACAGTTCAGGGTGCACTTCTCAGAGCTTCCTCTTCACGTCCTTCACCTTCTCGGGATCCTGTACGACGTCCCGAGAGAGTGAAGGATGTGAAAAAGTAAAAACTAGAATTAAAAATAATATACACAAATGATTATAGGTCCTCTACAAGAAGTAAAATAGAAAATATGTATATTATACACAAATGATTATTAAAATTTAAAAATAAATAAATTTTTTACCTTGAAGTGGGCGAACCAAAAGGCCTTCCTATCTGCGTGAGCATCTGAGCAGTTAATCCAAGGCCCACCATAGTTCTGCCTCAGAAATACCCCCAGCTGTCTCTGTACTGCAGGAGGCCGATATCTATACAATAATAATTTTCATGAATATATATGTACATATAATCATTTGAAAAATATATATTAACCAATTAACTTACTTCGTAGGCCCGTCCATTCAAATCTCCATATGCGTCTCGCCCGGGGAAGCGCATGGAGGGTCACTCTCACCTCCTGCCTGGACAGGATTAGTCTGATCGCCGTCCTCCATATGCTCGGCGTCGGCTCCCCCATGGAGCCGTCGGGAGGAGGAATGCTGGACGCGAGATCAGGGATGCTGGACGCGGGATCAGGAATGCTGGATGCGGGATCAGGAACGCTGGACGACGAGAAAGGAGTCGCCAACCTGCTGGAACTGCCCTGTCCCGGTAATGGACCGGGAACAGAACGGTACAATGGCGTACTCGGAGATGAGGATGAGGGTACGGAATCTCCATCCCCAGCCCGAGGCAGACGGGACTGCCTAATATAAAATCCTCCGCGTCGTCCAGATGGTCTATTCATACCTGATAATAACATATAATAATAAAACAAAAATACATATTTATATGATAGACATCATAGATTTTTGAAAAATATCATGGTCACAGATAAAAGTGTCACTAAAGTGTCACTAAAGTGTCAAATATGATGATAAAACAAACGTACAGATTTAATCCTCTTCTGAAAATTTATCTAGTTCGTTTACCTCATCATCATCTTCTTCTTCTTCTTCTTCTTCTTCTTCTTCTTCTTCTTCTTCTTCTTCCTCCTCCTCCTCTACATCTTCACTTTCATTTGCATCTTCCTCTGCAGATAATTCTACTTCTTCTACACAATTAGATGTGTAATGAGGAACTTCCGTCGTGTCCACTTCTATAATATTTGTTACAAGAGGTAGTTCATCCTCTTGATAAGCTATATCGTCAACCTCAAAGGTATTTCTAGCTTTGGTCTTGCATACTGTCCACCAGTCTGACCTTGTTGTTTCCCGTTTAGGATAACTTGTGAAGTACATGAGCTGAGCCTAACTTGATAGGACAAATGGTTCATAGGCTTGATATCGACGCCGATAGTTTATATCCACAAGACCGTGCTTGTCTACTTTCCAACCTTGACCTTCAATCGGATCGAACCAATCACACCTGAATAACACAATCTTAGCAGGCTCTATTCCATAACTATATGTCAGCTCCACGATCTCCCATAGCACGCCATAGAAATCGTTGCCTGCATCAACATCTTTGTAGTTCGAAGATCTGATACACAAACAGCTATTTTTGGTGGAGTCGAGATCCAAAAAGTTGTCTCTGATCCGGCAAGTTGTTGACTTGAACCTAAACCCATTAACACAGTAGCTTTGCCATATTTTTGTAGCATAAATTGGTCCCTTGGCTAGTGTTCTAATAGACTTATTCTCAAGTCTTGCGTATGGACGATCGACCTAAATACCACGAAAAAAGAAATTAAGCTCATTCTCAATCAAGTGCATATACAGAAAGGTAATTACAGAGTTCTCAAGTCTTACATATGCACTCAACCATGATGGAAAATAACACCTAATTTTTGTTCTAGTTCTTCTTCTGTTATGTGTGGCCTACCTGACCTCACATCATCATTAAATATGCTAAAAATAACATCGTTCAATTAATATAATAGTATAATAATCAACACTATTAAAATAATATTGACGTATTAATTACTTACCCCTCCAGTTTCTCTACTTCCTCTTCGTCGCAGTTGAGTAATACATACACCTGAGCAGCCCTTAGCTCATCATCGTTCAGATATCTCTTCTTCATTTTACCCGATGGCTTTCTTGGAGCATTGAATACCTTAAGTATTGTGTCATTACATTCATGATCTCCGTCATCGTTTCTGGAAGCTCTCGTTCTATTAGTTGCAACATGAGACTTGAAATACATCGAACAAAAGTTTGTAATCTCCTCGAGAACATAGGCTTCACAAATAGAACCCTCGATCCGTGCCTTATTTTTTACCTTTCTTTTTAGGTGATTCAAATGTCGCTCGAACGGGTACATCCATCGATATTCGACGGGTCCACCAACACGTGCCTTATAGGATAGATGAATCGGCAAATGCTCCATAGAGTCGAAGAATCCAGGAGGAAACACCCTCTCTAGCTTGCACAGTGTTACCGCAATGTCCTTCTCTTGCTTTTCTAGACGATCAACGAGCAATTTCTTAGAACAAAGATCCCTGAAGAATATGCTAAGCTTCGTCAATGGATCCCAAACTGCCTGCGGTAAGAATACCCGAAATGCAATCGAAATTAACCTCTCCATGAATGCGTGACAGTCGTGGCTCTTTATACCCGTCAATTTATTTTCCTTAGGATCGACACATCTTCTTAGATTTGACACATATCCGTTTGGAAATTTTAGGCCCTGGATCCACCGACAAAGTCTCACTTTATCCTCCTTGTCCAGCGAAAAAATTAACTTCGGCAGGAACTGTTTTCCATTCTGCTCTATCAAATGCAACGTAGGGCGTTTGCATATTTCTTCTAAGTCCAACCTGGCCTTGGGATTGTCTTTCGTTTTTCCCTTTACGTCCATCACAGTATTAATTATGTTATCAAACACATTCTTCTCAATATGCATGACATCAAGATTATGTCTGATCAGATTGGTACTCCAGTATGGCAGATCCCAGAATATGCTCCTCTTTGTCCAGTTATGATCTCTACCAAATCCATCACACTTGTACCCAGTTGTAGGATCTTCGATAGCACTTGGAAAATCTCTAACCTCCTTCCATATCGTAGCTCCGTACCACCTTGGCGGTGGATCATCCTTCTCTACAACGCCGGCACGAAATGCATTCATGTTCCTTCTGAACGGATGATCTTTTGGCAGAAATTGCCAATGACAATCAAAGAAGTACGGTTTTTCCTCCGTGTTTCAAGCGGAAAGCCTTACTACGGTCCATGCAATACGGACATGAGAGATGGCCATGAGTGCTCCATCCAGATAACATTCCATAGGCCGAAAAGTCGTTGATGGTCCACATAAGGGTTGCCTTCATCTGAAAATTCTGCTTCCTGGAAACATCGTACGTGTTAGCGTCTACTTCCCATAACTGATTCAACTCATCTATTAAAGGCTGTAAGTACACATCAATATTCCTCTTGGGATTGTTCGGACCAGGAATTATAACGGTTAGAAACATGTACTGAGTCTTCATGCACATCCAAGACGGTAGGTTATACGGAGTGACAATCACAGGCCAGCATGAATACTGGGATGGGTGATCGAACACTCCTTCAGATGGGTGATCCAACACTCCTTCAATCTGATGGGTGATCCAGCATCAAAGTGCTTCCATGCTTCTCTATCGGATGGGTGATCCAACACTCCTTCAATCTGTTCTCGCATGTGCCAACTCATATTTTCGGCCGTCACTTTCACCATAAATAATCTTTGCAACCGCGGCATTAAAGGCAATTAGTGCATTGAATCGGTCGGTCTTCTTGCACCGGTAGACCTTCCTGTACTAGTTTACTTATAGCGATCAGCACCACAAAATCTGCACACATCTGCGTCCTTATCGTCTTTATAGTACAGCATGCACCCGACAAGAATCGATTTTCTCGTATCCCATCCAGAGCGATCTCACCATCCTCTTAGACCGATAGAAGTCTTTAGGTAACTTAGCACCCGCCGGCAAGATCTCTATAATCAACTCCAACACTCGGTTGTAGCATTCTTGCGACATGTTAAAATCTGACTTAATGCTCAACAGTCTTGTAACCACCTCCAACGGTGAACGATCCCCACAACTAGGATACAATAGAGTCCTTGTATTCTCCAGCAACTCCATGAACTTTGCAGCATCGACATTCGGTGCCTCCTCAGCTGCGTCATGAACGAAACTAGGCCCCGCAATGTCGAAAACCATGTTCACGCGCCCGTCGTCGTATGCATGATTATCTGAACCAAAATTAGGTCTCGCATGCATATATGGCTCAACATAAGGCTCTGGCTCTGATGCTAAAGACACAAGTTCTCCGTGTGCGATCCACTGATAGTAATTAGGCGTGAAACCCCTCGAGTACAAATGATATGTCACTTCCACTTCTCGATAATATTTCACATTATGATATTTCACACACGGACACTTAATTTTGGTGTCGTCCATGTACTGAGGAAACGCCTTAGCAAACTGCAGGAACTGCTCTACTCCCGCTATGTAATCATCCCGCACACCACACATATCATCAGGACGACGATTGTACATCCATGAACGATTCCGCAAGTAGTAATTCATATCCATTTGGAAATAATTCTGCAAAGATGGACACACATTATCCAATAGGCACAATTCGTATCTTATGTCTTATTATGGGACACACATTAGTAGCGGACAGTTACTAATAACCATGCTATATTGCACATAAGTTCTTATGCATCCAACGTGTACACATACGCAATCGATTCTTACTGATGCCAATCTCATTCAGACACACTAGATTCGTTTCGATATCGCAAGGGTCAAGTTGAAAATTGTCTTAATTAACATCAATTTGCTTGTGCATCCTAACATCTATCTCTAACACATATATATAGGAACTAGCTGCTGCCGCTGCCTATTGTACTAACATACTGTTAGTATCCCTCTATGAATTGGAATATGTGATACATGTATTTGTCTTCAAGAATTAAACATATGCAATTACCTATCACATACATATTCCTTTATTTGTATATAGTGAGACACACATCTCTCCATGAGTTGTGGCCAAGGTAAGCTACTGTCCTGCTGCCTTCATGGCTTCTGAACTCTACTACACTAATCTAACACTCACACCAACACTCACATGAACCTAGACTAACATTCTATTATTTGATACCATATTATCCTGATATGCATATCCCTTACTAACATCCTAACATACAAGGATACCAAACTTACTGATACTCAAGTGAGTATCTCAAAAACTCCCTATTCACCTATGGTTACAACCCATACCCTAAACTCTGATACAACTAACCAAGTGACCCCAAGCCTCTGATACATACTAGACACCCTATAGATTAGACCCTCTAATACATGATACTAAGGCTAACCCCCATGCCTATGGCCTAGTGTCACGAGTCAATGGCCACTTGGGCAATCACCAAAAAGGAGGGTGTTCCCTGCTACTGTCACTGCTCTATGGCAGAGCCAAGGGCAATACAGTAGCCAAAGCAAACTCTACTTTTCCTTGCCTCATGCCTATTGTCTGCAGTGCCTAGCCAAGGCCACTACTCTGTGGCTACTAGCAAATGCAAGGAAAATGCCTAAGCCAAAATCTGTCAAGACAAACCATGCCAACCCAAGCACTGCAGGCCACACATGCATATGGTTTCCTATAAACCAACCCATCTAAACACCTGCACTCGACCATGGGGCACTCTTCTGTGCATCCAATGCACAGGTCTAATGGCCCCTAAACCTGTCACACCCCATCCTGCCATTAAGTTGCTGCCTATTAACATAGGTAACTCTCCTATACATTCACACTTCTCACACTCTCTTTCTCTATGATACATGTATTTGTTACATCTGTTACATTCGCTGCCACTGCCGCTGCCGCTGCCTATTGCACTAACAGTATGTTAGTATCCCTCTACTAATCCTATTGGGCATAAACCCATCCTAGCCACTCTCGGAATTTCTCCATGGGTGATATCAAACCTATCCTAACTTCCTAATGAGGACTCAAAAGAGCCTCAAAATCGAACCTATGGATTCAAAACACACACAATAGCTGTGTGTGTGTGTCCGTGTGTGTCTGTGTGTGTGTGTGTGTGTGTGTGTCCGTGTGTCCGTGTGTGTGTGTGTGTCTCTCGGTGTGTGTGGGGGAGGGAGAGAAGAAGGAGTGTTAGGGTTTACCGGAGAGAAGGAGGAGCAGCTCGGATTGGGGGAGGAGGAGCTCGAGGAGGAGGAGCTCGGAGGGGGGGGAGGAGTCGCCGGAGGAGGAGGGAGTCGCCGGGGGGGGGGGGGGGAGGGAGTCGCTGGAGGGGGGAGGGAGTCGCCGAGAACTCCGCACGAAATATGAAATTTTCGAGTGAGGGAGAAAAAGGAAACTGTCCCGTGCCCTAAGTAAAAACATTAGCGACGTCAACAGTCGACGTCGCTAAACGTCGTAAACTTTTAATATATGGCGACATATTTTAATAATATGTCGCTGAACGTCGCGGAATAGCGACGTCATTTATCTACTGTCACTGAACGTCGCTATTCATCGACGGTTTGCGATGTCAATATAAGGGCGTCACTATATTACATATTTAGCGACGGTATTTTGTTCCGTCGCTAAACAACGTCGCTAATATAGCATATTTTAGTAGTGCGAAGAGATCAGAATCTTTCGAAGAGATCTCATAAGAGACAACTCCAGAAAAGATGAATCGCTAGAAGAGATCTACTATAATCTCCAGAACAGATAATATTAATCTCTCGTTAAGATAAATCCCCTGAAGAGATATAATATAAGTAGCTACCATTTACTGAATAAACTATAATGGCCAGGTCAATGGGATTCGTTACGATCGAAAGAATGAAGGAACATGTTTTTGGTCCTGAAGTACCATATTTAAAGAATATAAATACAAATTCTTTACTGTCATTCACTAAGCACAATATTTTATGTAAACCTGCTGATATGCATCTACACATGGACACTTGAATGATATATCATTCTTGATTTATTTTATGTTTTGATATAATGAGATATACAAATGCAGGATATTTATCTAATCATCTTTAAGAGAATATTACAAACAAGGTATATCTTTTCTTAATAATGTTGCAGGTATTTCAAAGATAAATACAGCAAAATATTGCAACAATCTCCTCAAATCTTTCTTACAATTAATGCAGCAAACAAAAGAATGTGCAGGACTATGTTTTCAACGATTCAACATATCTAGAAAAGTTACGAGCTTTCGGGAATCACAAATAAAGCTTGCAACCTCTTCATAAGGATATAAGTATAAATGTATAGACAAAAAGTGTTGGGTGAGATGTAATATTTAAATTGTATTGAGGGTTGATTTTTTATTTTGAATTGATGTAAAGAACAAGAGTGTATTATTTTTGAGGGGAAGCATCTTATAGATGCAAGCATCCTGAAGATGCTAATGCAAATATTTGAAGCATGTCTTTGCGCATTGTACTCTGTTCCTTCGTTGAGGTTTTTTTCACTGAATTTTTCTTCGAAAGATTTTAACGAGGCAGTGTAAGTCGCACCCACTTGAATTCCTAAGAATCATATTCCTGAAGAATCATATTCCCGAATAATATTATTGTACTTTTTCTTTTTTATGAATTTTTTCCCATAAGATGAGTTTTCCCTTATAAAAGTTTATAATGAGACAAAAATTAAAGTTGACATCCAAGGGGGAGTGTTGTGATTTGGATAAATCCATATATGAATCCCCTTATCCATACCCACATGCCCTCTATCTCTTTCCCTCTTATATATATGTTATAATGAGAAAAGTAAAGTACAGTTTCCTGTCTATCAATATTTATCTCTCATTTTCACAACAATTACTAATATTCTTATTAATTTAAAAATTATTGACTTATACACATTTTATACTCGTAACCATTTGATATAACAATCTTTTAATCATGACACTTTATATTTTGTCGAGAATGTATCTATCCGTAAATCCTGACCGTCCTACATAGGGTAAAAGGAATATATATATATATATATATATATATATATATATATATATACTAGCATATGTGCACGTGCCTTGCACGTATTTTAATATTCTTTTAGTTAATTTAGGAAAACTCTTTAGGAAGATCAAGGGGTAGTCTTCATAATTATTAAGTTGTCCTTATTAAAATTAGTGAACCATTTTTAATTAGTATAGACATGTAAGGGTATTTTTGGAATTCAAAAGTTTCACCATCAAGTTTTCCTATTATATATATATATATATATATATATATATATATATATATATATATATATATATATATATATATATATAATAGGAAAACTTGATGGTGAAACTTTTGAATTCCAAAAATACCCTTACATGTCTATACTAATTAAAAATGGTTCACTAATTTTAATAAGGACAACTTAATAATTATATATATATATATATATATATATATATATATATATATATATATATATATATACTAGTTTACATGTACGTGCTTTGCACGTATTTTAATTAGAATATTATAAGGTCAGTTGTCGTCTTTTTATCTTTTTCATGTGACTATTCATGTGTGTATGCTTTCTTTTTACAATGCCAAGAGATTCGATGTACAATTTTTTTTTAAAATTTTCTATTGAGAATAATAACATTTGGAAAATGGTATGGACCGAAAAATTTATTACCATTGGAAAATGAAGAGTAGTATGGAAAAAAAAAACTTGCATGCAAACTTTATTGCTTTGACTCGTAAACATAATATGCAAGTTAACATAATAAAATCATGTTTATAAATACTCAAGGGTATTTTAGAAATTCAAAAGTTTCACCACCAAGTTTAATTATTATATAGTAGAATAGATATATATAATCCGCATCAAAAGTGTTCAAAAGTCCTGTCGCAGGAGCCCCCTATATATATATATATATATATATATATATATATATATATATATATATATATATATAAGTGATCTAAAATCATCCTATGTTACATCACTTGGATTTATATTGAGAGATGAAATTAAAGGATGTGGGACCTATTTATTTTATTCTCACCCTTTCAATTCAAATCCAAGTAATGTAACACAGAATAGTTCCATTATTTAAAAATTGTAATGGTTCGGATGTTGATAAATCTTGCCATTTGCACGAAGAGACGGCAATTAACTCGTGGAGTTTAGAGTAGAGTTGACCCATCTAAGTTAAAACTGGAATCCATTTGAAGTATGACTCGTTTAGTCGAACCCAACCCTGACCATTTAAAAATGTTCTAACCAATTTTACCTGTTTAAATGCGTGGCAAGGATTTTTTATTTTTTTTCTCTCCTTCTCATTCACATGTATATTAACTGAAATGGGGAATCTTAATTGTATCAAGCCACACCGACTGATATCGTCGGGCAGCACATGAATCTGCCCTAAGGGGCTGTTTGGATGCCCGTGAGTGAGTGGAAAGTGGGAGCTTTTGCTGCAACTTGCTGCATCTCTCTCCTCACTTTCACAAATTCCGTGTTTGGTTGCAAGTAAAACTTGGGAGGGAGGTGGAGAATCTGAGTTCCTGTCCCCCCTATTTTTTCTCATCTCCACTTGCATCACAAAAGTGAGGGAGGTGGACTGCAAGTGGAGATGTATGGGGGGAGCGGTGGCCATGGTGGCCTGGACCGCGTTGGCCGTGGTGGCCCGGAGAGCGGGTGGCGCATGGTGGGCGCGGGGCCCCCTCCTTCCAGATCCAAAGAGAGGGCAGCTGCGGTGGCGGTGGCGGTGGAGGCAGCGGAGTGAGAGGAGGAGGCGGTGGAGGCAGCGGAGTGGGAGGGGGAGGAGGCGGTGGAGGAGGAGGAGGAGGAGAAGGCAGTGGAGGAGGAGGAGGAGGAGGCGGAGGCGGTGGAGGAGGCGGTGGAGGCAGCGGAGTGGAAGGAGGAGGAGGCGGTGGAGGAGGAGGAGGAGAAGGCAGTGGAGGAGGAGGAGGAGGAGGCGGCAGTGGAGGTGGTGGAGGAGGAGGAGGCGGTGGAGGAGGAGGAGGAGGAGAAGGCAGTGGAGGAGGAGGAGGAGGCGGCGGCAGTGGAGGTGGTGGAGGAGGAGGAGGCGGTGGAGATGAGCACTCTGTTCGTTGAGATGAGCACTATGTTCGTTGAGGTGGGAGTTTACAGAGGAGAGAGAGGGGGGGAGTTAATATTAGCTAATTATGGCAATTAATAGCTAATTAATTGGTAATTAATTAATATTAGCTAATATGGTAATTAATAACTAATTAATAGCTAATTATGACTTATAATTAGCAGCTAATATAGTAATTAATAGCTAATTATGGTATATAATTAGCAGCTAATATGGTAGCTAATTAATTTTTTTAGTTTTATTTATTTATTTTTTTGGTTTAATTATGATAACTAATTTAATTATTGGGGATAATCATACCTAGGTTTACCACATCTCCAAAATAAACTTCCACTTTCTACTTACATAACTATCCAAACACCAAACCAATTTTTTTTTCCACTTTCACCAGACAAAAAGTACTCCATCCAAACACATTTTGGAAAATGCCACTTGCCGCAAGTCAACATAAACTCAACTTGCTGCAAGTGCCACTTTCACACTTTCAAAGAGTTACATCTATCCAAACAGCCCCTAAACGAAATTGGACTCCTACCGTCGAGTAGTAATAGCGATCGAATGTAGAGCTCAATTGAGTTGATCAGTTCAAGGAAAATATTTTAGAGGAGAAGAAAACCAAAATTGTTGCATATTAAATATCAAGGATAACTGTGTGACCTCCACAATGCCCATCTACCCCTACATTAGACAGTTACAACCTCCAGCTTTCTAAACAACTGCTGGCAACACTTCCACATACTTGTAACATACTTGTAAGCATAACCTCGGCACCGAAGAGCCATCCCCAACACTCAGAAAACAATTAGGATGTGCCCAACGCAAAGCATCCCAATGGCTCCCATAGCCCAAGTCGTCCACCTGGAGGACCAGGAACACGGAAATGGTGAACCGTTATGATATTACACAAGGGAGACTCTTAAATTATTAAGTAACATGAAATCAAAAATAATAGACAGCCAGAGAGAGGTTAACATATAGTTTTCAAGCAAAACAAGCCCAAAATCACTATATTCAGAGTCAAAGGTAAAACCTTAAACATAGCTTCTCGTGTCTGCAGCATCATAAGCTACCAAAATTACATACAAGTCAACACGACTGGGATTGTTGCAACTCCAGTTCCTTTTAAATGTAATCCTGGGATTACGCTTACTGAGGTAAAGATCACACGTCACGGTAATCTTTTTCCATTTCAGTTCGATAAATTACTAGAGAATGATGAAAGCTAATGACAAGACATTTAGGGGACGTTTGGTATGCAGAATACTATATAGCCGGGAATTCTATATTCCCGGAAATCAAATTCCAAGGATTTAAATTCCCGGAAAAATTACATTCCCATGTTTGGTGACAATATAAATATTCCCGGGAAAAAATAAAAAATAATAATAACGAAAAAAAAAATGAACAAATATAAAAAAAAAACCAGTAAAAAGGACAAAAAACCGGTAAAAACGAAAAAAATGGTAAAATGACAAAAAAATCGGTAAAAACGACAAAATAACAAAAAACGACAAAAACGATGAAAAACGACGAAAAATCGGTTAAAACGACAAAAATGACCAAAAAGCGACAAAAAATGTATAAACGACAAAAAATAACAAAAAAAGGGTAAAAACGACAAAAATAACCAAAAACACGGCAAAAATGACAAAATCGGAAAAAACGACAAAAAAACCAAATGCGGCAAAAACGACAAAAAACTAAAAAAAAATTGGTTAAAAACGACAAAAATGACAAAAAAAATCGGTTAAAACAAATAATCGATAAAAACGGCAAAAAAGAACACAAAATCGTTAAAACGACAAAAAAATCGGTTAAAACGACAAAAATAACCAAAAAGCGACAAAAACGACAAAAAAGGTAAAAGCGACAAAAATGATTAAAAACGACATAAAATAAGTAAAAATGACCAAAAAGCGAAAAAACGACAAAAACGACTAAAAATCGGTAAAAACAACAAAAAAACTACAAAAAACGACAAAAAATCGCTTAAAACGAAAAAAATTGACAAAAAAGCGACAAAAAAGACAAATAATCAAAAAGTGAAAAAAAAATGACAAAAAAAGGGGTAAAAACGACAAAAAAATTGCTTAAAAAAACGACAAAAAATTGGTAAAAATGACAAAAAAAGCGATAAAAACGACAAAAAATAATCAAAAAGTGACAAAAAAGACAAAAATAGGTAAACGACAAAAAATCGCTTAAAACGACAAAAAATGACAAAAAAGCGATAAAACGACAAAAAATAATCAAAAGTGACAAAAAGGACAAAAATGGGTTAAAACGACAAAAAATTGCTGAAAACGACAAAAAATTGGTAAAAACGAAAAAAATGACAAAAAAACGATAAAAACGACAAAAATAATCAAAAAGTGACAAAAAAAGACAAAGAATGGGTAAAAACGACAATCGCTTAAAACGACAAAAAAAAAAGGTAAAAACGACAAAAAAGCGATAAAAACGACAAAAACTAATCAAAAAGTAACAAAAAAAAGACAAAAAATGGGTAAAAACCGACAACAAATTGCTTAAAAACGACAAAAAATGGTAAAAACGACAAAAATGACAAAAAAAACGATAAAAACGACATAAAAAGAAAAAAATATCCACCTATTCTCAAGGGATAGAATTCCCATGTTTTGTGGGTAAACTATTTACCCGGATATTTATAATTTCCGGGAATAAATTTTTTATAAGCCAAACAAACGTTGTAATAGATTCCCATCTTAAATTTTCCCGGGAATAAAAAAAAATACCGCGTACCAAACGCCCCCTTAGTTGTGCAGTGTTTCCTTGACCCCTTTTGAATTCATAGCAACTCCTCCTTTAAGGACAATACTAAAAGAAATACCAAAATTTGACCACATTTTGCTGACCACATAATGTGACAGCATGTGTTGATCATGTGTGGAACCCCACATTAATGTTATCGACACATAGGCTGTCACATCATGTGACCAACAAAATGTGGTCAAATTTTGGTATCCCCTTTAGCATTATTGCTCATTTAAAAGAAACAGACAAAATTGTAAGACAATTCATCTAAATTAAGAAGATCTTCATTGCTAATCCTATGTTACCCGGACTCTTCACTTTAAGGAGAAGTATCCGTGTCGACTCGATAGGACATGGGTATAGATATGAAATCCGTATCTGATCCTCACAATTCATCTAAATTAAGAAGATCTTCATTGCTAATCCTATGTTACCCGGACTCTTCACTTTAAGGAGAAGTATCCGTGTCGACTCGATAGGACATGGGTATAGATATGAAATCCGTATCTGATCCTCCATAGTAACAATCGGATCCTTCATGGTAACAATCGGGAGATTGGTAGTGAAGTAGATAATTTATTTTAATATGGTAGTAAAATATATAGTTTATTTTAATATGGTAGACTGGTAACAAAGTAGTAAGAAAGCTGAAGGGACGGTCTCTTAGGGACTTATTCAACTAGTTCAGTAAAGTTCACGAGCAGTTTATAATTATAAGTTTTTTTATGAAACCTTAGTCATATCTACCCGTATCCAAAATTGAATCATTTTAGCCGATTCCGTGTGTCGTTCAATTATGAGTTTGAAGAACCAGACTCTTGGAGATGTACCATACCCGTCACTCGTACCCGAGTCCAGGTAAAATAGTGCTAATCTATCCAAATCAAGTAATAAATTTAACCTTTGTGAACTAAAACCAAATAATTTGAAGAATTTTCATATCTGTAGTGCTGACACTAAACATACAATCAATTGGCCTCAGACATCTTTAACAGCATCTTTAACATAAATACAACATGATAAATCAAGGAAATCACCGATTTAAAAGGACCACCATCTGAACTGGTATTATCATGCATGGACACTGCAAAATGATGACAGTATCCCTATTGTGTATGTATCAGTGCCCGTTGTGTCCATATTCGAGTGAAATAGGTTACTTTTGTACCTATCTGACAATGTTTGCATCCTATATCTGTGTCTATATTTGTGCAACATAGTCGAATACATAAAGTTGGTCATCTCCTGCTTCATACCATATGGATATTTAACACCTCAATCCAGGTTCAATTTGGTTATTTCATGGTACTAGCAGCTCCATCAACTATGATCCTATCGTTCCAGCTAGCCATATTGTCTATATTGCCAACAATCAAAAACCAACATAACGGAATTTCCGTTCACACAGCCAACGCCACAAATTTAGGATAATATAGGAGTTATTAGCCAGCATTATTATCTTCATAATCAGATAGTCTTCCATCAACAGTGGACGTGTGCGCGTATGGGTGCACACTTGCACGTGAATGTGTTCATACGCTAGTCCAAATAGTTCCTTACATTAGGTTGCATGTGTACCACAATTTCATAACTAGTACTGAAATTAATATTGTAGATTCCTACTGTGATATATTTTTTCAGTATTAATAATGTAAATTAAGTAGACCAAATTTATAGGAAAGATTAACTTCAATACAATTCCAAATTTACAACAGGATGGCCTTAATATCACATAGTTTCTTGTTTACCCAAGAGGAATTCAGCTTCCGTTATTAGTTTCGTCACAAGCTCAGTCCATCCACCAAATAATTACATGTGGTCATGTATCAGAAAATGTCATCATAAATACTAAAAACTTATTAAACAAGCACTAGTACTATTCCTCTATTAAAAAGGTATTTTCTAGTAAACTAGCACAATGCATACATAAAGCGGATATTGTATCTTGCAGAAAATAGCATTTGTTATACATCACAATCTCCATAAACTAACAGTTCTACTTGAGGGTGTAATTGTCTAGACTTGGGACCTCCATATCTGAAGAAAAAGACCCACAGGTTCAAAAAAATCATACGGTTAAACAGCACTGCATATGCTATAACTATAAGTTTTTTTTTATTTCTTCGAGATATATGCTACTATTAAATTTCTATCTTTATTTTCTTAAAAATTAAAAGCAGGTCACATTACGTAAAAACCTTTAACCAAAGGGCTCTTAGGAAGTTTTGAATAAAGTATAACAGGTGTGCTTAAATTTTTTGAATTAGTTAATTATCAACATACACTTTTGTTAAACTTTACCAAGACTAAATAAATGTTAATAAAATTATGATAGTCTGTAGACGTAAAGGTTATATCAACTCTTGTAACAGACAGCAGAAGCAATGATATCCAAAATGCAGAACCCATACATTTTCATTATTCTGAATTCAGAATCAAGATGCAATCACATTATTAAAAAAAGAAAGGCTTAATTGCACTTTGCTACCCTCAACTATTCCGCCTTTTCAACTTGATACCATAAACTTTTTTTCGTAACAAATTGGTACCTCAACTATTATTTTTTTTCAACTTGATACCTAATTTTTCAAAAATTCCGAAAATGCCCTTCCCTCTTCCTTCCCTCCACCCCCTTCCCCACTCCGGCCACCCCCCCTGCTAGCTCTGGCCGCCCCACCCCCCCCCCCCTGCTAGCTCCGCCCCCCCCCCCCCCCCCCCCCCCCCCCGCCCCCCCCCCCCCCCCCCCCCCCGCCCCCCACCCCCTGCTACCTTCGGCCACCCCCTGCCCCGCCTCCCGCCCCGCCCTCCCTCCCCAGCCCCCCTCCTCCCGTGTTGCCGCGGCCTAGGGGAGAGGCGGGGGCGGGCGGGCGGCCGGAGTGAGCAGGGGGGGGGGGGGGGGGGGGGGGGGGGGTGGGCCGGAGCTAGCAGGGGGGGCGGCCGGAGTGAGCAGGGGGGGCGGCCGGAGCGTGCAGGGGGGAGGGTTAGGGGTAGGGGGAGGGGCATTTTAGTCCAAAATAACATCTGGGTACCAAATTGTTACAAAAAATAGTTTAGGGTACAAAGTTGAAAAATGGTAATAGTTGAGGGTAGCAAAGTGCAATTAAGCCAAAAAGAAACAAAGAAAAAAAATCTTAAACAACTGCTAAACTTTAGTTTTATGTTCAAAAGTAATCCTGAATGAATTTCTAAGGGGTATAAATCTGACAATAACAGGATTTAAATTCAGACAACGTACTACAATCTTTGAAGATGTAAGTCTCCTAATCTAAAGCCCATGATATTTTCAGTGAATTGTATCCTGCCAAACAAAACAACATTCAAGATTTGCAAATGTATATTCCTTGAACTAAGTTCAAATTCCTTGAACTTGAACGTTTCAGTTAACTAGATCCTACAAAATCAAACAACATTACAAGCTTTGAAGATGCATATTCTCTAATCTAACACCCTTGCCAAAGGAAGCACAGGAGATATCAAGGAAGCAAGGTTTTGTAAAAGATAATTTCAAGATTGAAGCATTTCTTTAGCTTTCCAAGCATATGTATGCATATAGGAAAAGAAATCAATGACAACTTCTTTCAGGGGAAACGTGGAATAACCATCATCCAATCATCTCAATCCTACTTTGATGTACCGTACCAACAACATTACACAGAAAGAAACAATACTCATAACTAAACTGCTCTTGAAAACAAACCCTTTAATTCACCAAAATAACATGTCAATTGTCGTTATCCCCTTAATATTCTCCAAAACTCTCCAAGTTGTTCATTAACTCTCTCTTGAATAAAGGATTTTTTAAAAAAATGATAAAACTTTTGATGAATAGACAACCTTTGGCCTGGTTACTTGAATAGGTTTAATGGCACATGACAAATTGTACTAACAAAAGATATTTGGAGAAGAATAGTTGTCATAATTTGTGGAGGTACATAAGTGTTATATATATATATATATATATATATATATATATAGAGAGAGAGAGAGAGAGAGAGAGAGAGAGAGCTACCTCAAAAAAAAGCATGCATGTACCTTTTGTCCTCACTTGTACACCCTGAGACAGGTGAGCTAGAGAATGGGCCCAATAAAATAGTAGCATTTGAAGGGAATTGGCACGTGACATGTTTTACTACAATTGTGGAGGTAAAACAAGAACAACCATGCCAAAGCCTAGCGATAAATCCAAATTGTGAGATTAGATTGGAATATGATTTATTATGGTGTAAAAAAGTGACAGAAAATGCTATCAGAACATTCGATCCAGGATATGTGTTTAGTTTAAAGGAGGACGTGTGTTGGAATATAATATTATTTGTATTTAGGAATGATTTCTTGCCTAGGTTAGAGTTCTTATAATTTGGGGAGTTTAGTATATGTTGGAGTTCAGAATTGTGAAAGAATGTCTAGTTTCCCAATAGTTGACCTGAAGATTGTAATTTTTGAAGACTAATTTTAACTCCAGCTACTGGTTCAAACTTTTGTTTATTGTTTCCTAGTTTTTCCACATCAACCACGTATGAGACATTCTACATCTTGAGGTCCTATAGTAAACTTGTGCCAGCTGAGATAGAAATGGCCTGATATGTTTCCTCCCTATGCCTAACAAATTGGATTAGTAATAAGTGTTGCCGTGTTGGGCAGACCAACGGGTTACCGGTAGTAAACTGCCACTTCCCCTTTAGTCCAGGCGGCAGCAAGAACGAGGTCACAATGTGTAATATAATATAACATATTTTCTCACAATTTGATTTAATATTAAAAAAACTTTATGGCCTAGGCAAATTTGCAGTTAAATACCCTGAACTATCAACACTTTTGCAACTTACTCTACCCTTTGTTACTCTTCTGTCCAACTTCAAGGCGCATGAGTATATTAGACTTTTGCCATAAACATAAAAGAAGTTAATTCTCTATTTTATTATTTAAAATAATTTAATATTCTACCCTAAACTTGTCCTAACCCTAACTATGGCCTTCCTCAATCCCTCCCACCATTGCTGCCAGTGTGGGATGGAAAGAACAGACTTATATGGCTGATTTTGGATTGGAAGAATAAAATGATTTATTTATGACATTTTTCTTGCTACTAGTTTGGGAATCTTTCTAAGTTGACTTGGAATAGATTTTATAGATGGTTTTTTCATAGAATATATAAATCTTGGGAGAATTTAATGTTTCAAGATGTTTTAGAATGGTTTTCTTTGGAATTTGGACAATGTTGATTCAATTCTCATTTTTTGATCTCCCAATCTAAGCATTATTCCCTACTGACCATAGCCTTGAATTGCTTGCTTCATTGCAGGGCTAGTCCTAAAACTAGCAAGTTTAGCAGTACAATGATCTCAAGGTACTGGAGACACAGTGACCTTATCGAACATCAGGCTTCACCATATACCTTCCTATTTCTACAAATTAACAAGATATAGTCCTTGGTCGAAATCTTCTTCCATTATCTCACCTGCTTCAGCCAAGAAATTCTCGAAGGTGATTCCAACCAATTAAATGCATTACCTAACTAATCAAGTAATAGTGATGTTAGAAATTCAACGGAGAATGAGGGAGTGAAGATATGTGCTCGAACTGTGAGAGACCAACAAACATATATATAGTAAAGAAGAGGATGTAATTAGTTCTCTTCTGATCTAGACTCTCTCTCTCTAGATTTAATATCTAGTGTTGGTCTCATCAACTTTAAAATGGGTACATGTAGATTGGGTTAAGATTAATCTTAAAATTGCGGTTTCAAAATTATGATTGAGTTGACTGGCTCCAATCTTGGTCAGTCTAGCACTTGTTATATTAAAAAATGGGATCACCACATTAGCATATAGTATGACATATATTACCATATCTACATCAAACTTAGACTTCCCTTCATACGAAAAGGACGATGTTTCTGCTTCAGAGCATTTGACTATCAGTTACCTTGTGCACTAATCTGTCTTACTTGAACAGGTTGAAAAACTTACATGGGAGTTATCAATAGCTTGCTACCATTAATAATAATAGTGTCTTAACTTTCAGATAAAATATTTATTTGACAAACAGCTTTGTGCTTGTTATCTAAGCAGTATGCAACACACTGCAAACCTGTGTTTCTCCATCTGACAGGAAAAAAGATAAAGGGAAAATAAAATTGAAATAGCAATAAGAAATAAAGTTTGGTGGATGAACTAGACTGATTAGAACTTGGCTGGGATCCCCTTGATCCCAACCTTTTCTCTAAAAAAAAAACTATGATTAGTTGACACAGACATTGGACAGGATGTAGCCACAAGTCTCCAAAATCTAGATGGATATTGGGAACTTAATAACTACAAAAAAGGACAATAATAATGAAATCATATTGTATTTGCTACGTAGGGACACGATATTTAAACTGGCATACATTTTATAATTCATAGAAAACACAAGTATTAAACATGGATGGCACATGTTGTGTCGGACACGGATTTACAATGCAAATTCTACTACATATCATAGCTTTTCTATCAGCGGATGCATTTTTTAAAATGTTCTTGGGGCTTTGAGTAACTTGAATAGCTCAACTAATATAATACAGGTGATTCTTAGATATATTTCACTTTGGTATTCTATGGTTGGTATCATTTCAAGATATATTACACAGTACTGACATCTCCCCCAAGCAGAGCTTTTCTCTCTTTTACAAGTACTATGTAAATCAGCCCCATATTATGATGATTACAATGCTTTCCTAATTCTTACAAATTTTAATTTCACAAGATTGAAAATTAAGTTGAATCCAAGTAAGTTATACATGACATTGTAGCTAAGTAGCAAGGAAACTCCACAAGCTACCATATCTGTATCGTGTTGTCTCGGACATGTATCGAACATGACATAAATACTGCAAAATACACAAACACGCCCAAACTCCATGTGTGTGTCATCGTGAGCGAATCATTTCATGTCGTACTTGTGCTCTGTACAATATAGCTTTGCAGTGTCTGTTGTTAGAAGGAAGATAAAAATCATAGCAATTTATTTTAGGGTCTGTTTGCCAAATGAAAACATTTGGAAACTAAGAAACTTAGTTTCTTATGGTTTCTAGAACCAAAGTATATATATATATATATATATATATATATATATATATATATATATAGGTCGAGGCCCAGGCAAAGACCCGCAGATGGAAGTTCTCCAAAGTCCAAACCCACACTCTGCTTATACCCAAACTCCCTCATGTGAGGGTCACGTGGTCTTTTGACACAGCACGGAAACATCAATGGCACCATAGTAGTTATACATATGATGAGATCGAGCCCATATGGTTAAATTCTCATGGGTCCAAACCAGCACTCTGTCGAGACCCGAGCTCCCTCATGTGAGGTTCACGTGGTCTTTTTACACAGCACGGAAACGTCGATCGCTGAAAACCAGCAACACAAAATAACAAGAGCTAAAATTCCAATTCTCAAACATTAAAAGAAAAAAAGAAAACTCTATCAATAACAAAACTTTTTTACAAAGCCCTTTTTGTAAGAAAAAATATAACTTAAACCCTAAGACTCCAAAACAAATTAGGGGGAAAAAATAACAATAGGTTAAAAGCTCGTTCAAATGCTCAGCCTTTTCAGACAATCATACATTACATGACATCTCGGGTAGTGATAAAACATCATCACATTGGAAACTTAAGGAAACTGAGTTTCTAATTAAAAACCTTGTCTGTTACTTTGTTTGCAAGGAACTAGAAACTAGAAACTTGTCATTAATGATGACATGCAATAATAAAAAATAATTTATGCACAGGATTAGAAGTGGGTGTCTTGGATGGAAAAAAAAGTAGTTAAAATTTGGGTTCATAATTGCTTTCAATAACTTTCCATGAGTTTCCATCCATTTGGATGGAAACTAAAATGGGGACGAGTTTCTACTTTGGTGGTGGGCTCTACAAGTTTCATGACACTTTCTGTCTGCCAAACATGCAAGCAAATAGAAATTGGGTAGAGTTTCCAATAGTTTCCTTTCTGTTTGCCAAACAGGCCCTTAGTGCAGTTATTTTACTTCTCTGTTGGCTTGACCAACTAGAAACGAACTCGGATTTTCCATTTTTTTAGTTTTCTTTGTCCTTGGACAGTTTCGCCACTACCAGTTCACTTGTAACAAAAGCACAAGCACAAGCCATCTGGAGCAAAACTGTCACTTTCACCAACTAATAGTAGATATTCATAATAGAATTATGGCATCAAACACAAATCAGGTTTTACTATTTATTTAGAATCTTCAGATACAGTATCAAACTAGTAGGATATGTGATATCTAACTTATCCCAAGTCCTATCCATGCAGTTAGACCTCTTGGCTACATATTACAGGATTTCGGAAGGCAATTATAAGAGAGGAAAAGATTTGAATTCTTCAAAGGACATGAGTGTCCTTGTAAAACGAGTTGTTCGGGACCTAGAATAGGCTAGGACATGTTTTTATTCCTCCATTCTGGGAGGCTGTAATTACAAATGTGCATTTATCAAAATTTTGTTATGGTGTCCGTTAATGCACTTCTTTAGTTATTTCGAGGAGCAAATTTACCTTCACTTGGCATTTTGTTCCTATATCAAACTGAATCACTAAATCTCTCACCATATCTACCAATCCGTACTAAAATCAGCATTTGTTTAGGGCCTGCTTGGCAACTTGAAAGTGGATTCCACTTCCTTGTTTGGTTGGAGAGGAAAGTGGAGATGGTAAGTGGTAGCAATTACTTTTTTGGTTGGAGAGGAAAATGGAGATGGTAAGTGGTAGCAATTATTTTTCTTCCGCTGCCAGTCCACTGGTTGTCTCCCTTCACTTTCTAATTTTCGCATCTACAACACAAGTTTGAAAGTGGTGTTCAAGATTGTTTTAAATCCATTACTTAAATAATTAGCAGTTAGGTATATAATTAATTAATGTAATATTAATAACTTAGTAGATAAGTAATACTAAGTAATGGACAATACCAAGGTTCGCAATAGTGTATCAATTTCGGACGCTTCCCATGAGTAACGGTATCGACAATTCCGTTGTTCGGATCAGAGTATCAGGTACTTCATTTCGTAATGATAGAACATATTTTAAAAGACTATAAAATATATTATACATTTAGACATAATTTAATATATTATATGTTATTTCTTGTTGGTTTTAAATGGAATAATATTCCAATTGCAATAGATGATATTGCTTAATGCTTACTTGCCTTTAGAGTTTAGACATACTGCTACCACAATAAATAATTTTGAATAGAGTAATATCAATATGGATGAATGTTGTGAATTTATAGATAAACAACTTTGACAAATGATGATGGTTATTGAATTTCATAATTCAATGTCATATTTATTAATGATTGGTTTGGATTATTTTCTTATTTTTCAATTGAATCAAATAAATAGTAGTTTATTAGTAAGGAATCTTATCGACATATTATAATGTTGTTAATGTTTATTGAATCATTATGTTGACACTATTTTTCTATTATTTTTCATTTTTCATTCACTTTTTCTTTGTCAAATTATCTGGAAAAGAGAACCCAAACTCGGAATCGGACAGTATCAATAGCAGACGGTATCGAACCAAACATGCCAAAACCTGTATATAACAGCCGTATCCTATTGATATTGGCCGATAATGTGATCTATGGATAATAGTTAATTAGTGCATAAATAATAATTGACATTTAATTAATATTAAGTAGTGATTACATGCTAAGTAATATTAGGAACTTATGATAACTAATTATTGTCATGAAACTAATTAAGAAAGATAATTAATACGTAAATGAAATAATTATTTAATATTTAAAATAACAGTTAGTTTTTATATAAAATTAGTTAACAAAAATGATTTTTTAACATTAATTACTAGTACTTCATAATTAAAATTTGTTAAATAAATTAATTAATATTTAATATTATTATACTGCGCTCTCTCATATTCCACTTCTCCATTTCCTTAGCAAAGCACACACATTTTGGAATCATAAGAGTACAAGAAAATGCATACATTCCACACCCTTTCCATCACTTTGACAGTGCAAATACAGATCCCCCTTGTTGGCCCATTCGATGGTCACACCCGATTTTGATAATCAACATACACTTAAGTCAATACACAAAATATAGAAAATGCTGCTAATCATTTCAGGATACATGAAATCAAATTCAACGGACGATGTACTGCATCAAACAAAGCGTCAACATCATCAAATCTTCATAAGACTCTTTTCTCATTTTATTTTGTATTTTATATTTTATTGAGTCTAGGATTTATTTTGTAAAATCAGTTTTGGTAATACTGGCTTAGGGTTAAAACTGTCCACATTCCAAAAGCCTACCTATTTACCATTCGTATTTCATTTACAAAACATTTCAAAAACATATTTTGAAAATAGCCTTTACAAATGATTTTACAAATAACCAAAAACATATTTTGAAAACTGTTTTTACAAATGATTTTCAAATATCTCCTGACAGAACTCGTAACCGAGTTCGGCCCGAGTTCGGTCCGAACTCTAACCGAGTTCGGTCCAAAATGATTCAAACTTCTGTTGCCTCCAAATCAGCAAGCAACGTCTCTTTGCGAGATATTTGCATCCGAACTCTGTCCGAACTCTGCCCGAGTTCGGTTCGAGAAAACACCTATAAATAGAGAAGAACTTTTCATTTCAAATCATTCATTCATTCTTCATTCTCTCTTCTCTACTACTCGAGTGTTTTCAAACGATCTAAGACTTTCAAATCATACCTATACATCTCTTAGCCAAAAGCCAGTACTATCAGAGTTGATTTAGAATCTTTTGGTGTATCAAGAGTTGTAAAGAGGTCGTTCCAAGTTCAACAACTTTTCCTGTTGTGGAGCTGGTCGTGCGCTCGTCACCTATGTTACCTGGACTCGGGTACGGGTGTCGGGTACGGGTACATATCCAAGAGTCGGGTCCTTCAAACTCATAATTGAATGACACACGGACTCGGTTAAAAATGATCCAAATTTTGGGTATGGGTACGGAAATATGACTAAGGTTTCGTAAAAAGACAACCTATAATTATAAATTACTAGTAAACTTTACTCAACTAGTTGAATAAGTCCCTAAGGGACTGTCCCTTCAGCTCCCCTACTACTTAACTATCAGTCTACCATATTAAAATAAACTATCTACACCATTACCACATTAAAATAAACTATCTACATCATTACCACCTTAAAATAAACTATCTACTTCACTAACAGTCTTTCGATTGTCACCATGAAGGATCCGATTGTCACCATGGAGGATCGGATACGGATTCCATACCCATACCCATGTCCTAAAGGGTCGACACGGGTACTTCTCCTTAAAGTGGAGAGTCCGGGTAACATAGTTCGTCACCAAGCACGGTGTGTGTTGTGGAGCTGGTCGTGCGCTCGTCACCAAGCACGGTGTTGTAAGAGACTGCAAGCTCTCAGTTAAAGCTTGTGCCATAGTGGATTAACATCGAGCAAGAGTACTCGAGACTGGATTAGTCCTCTCAGAGGGATACCAATATATATCGCTGTGTTACTGAGTTTGAATTCTCTATCTTTATTTACTGTCTCTTATATCTCTGCCATAGTTTAATTTTTAATTGGTGATTATTTTCCGCTGCACACACACACTCTATTCACCCCCCTCTAGAGGTGCTCAACGGTCCTACAATTGGTATCAGAACGGGTTATATTGTTATATAACATACCTTAGAGAGTATATATATGGCAGCCGTGAAATTTATATTCAACGGTGAAGGGCAATCCACAAATAGACCTCCCCTATTTGATGGAACAAATTATACCTACTGGAAAACACGAATAACTTTCTTTCTAAAGTCTCTCGACTTTGATCTTTGGTCAATAGTCATTGATGGTTATAAGAAACCAGCACCAACAGTGGTTGAAGGCCAGCTGGTGGAAAAGACCCATGATAAGTACACTGAAGCTGAAAAGGCTAAAGCTAGCCTAGATGCTCGTGCCATCAATGCACTATTCTGTACAATTGACAAAACCGAGTTCAACAGAGTTTCAACCTGTAAGACGTCTCACGAAATTTGGAAACTCCTTGAAGTAACCCATGAAGGGACTTCCCAAGTGAAGGAATCCAAAATTAGTAGACTGACACAGGAGTATGAATCTTTTAAGATGAAACCCGGTGAGTCAATTACACAGATGTTTACTCGTTTCCTTGATATAACTAATCCTTTACAATCTCTTGGTAAGGATTACAGCAATCACGAGAAGATCAGAAAAGTGTTGCGGGCTCTAACAAAGAACTGGAATCCAAAAGCCACAGCAATCATTGAAGGAAACGATCTCACCACTATGACTCTGGAAACGCTGATGGGCAAACTCATGACCCATGAACTCGACTTGCAAGATTTTGAAGAAGCAACACCAAAGGAGAAATCTATTGCCTTCAAAGCTCAAGCAAGAAAATCAACATACAACGATTCCGATGAAGAATCGTCAAGTAGTGATGAACGAGCCCTACTTGTGAAGAACTTCAAGAAATATCTAAAGTTCACAAGCAGAAAGAAGAAAGATGTCCAAAAAAGCAACGAAGATGAAACTATATGCTTTGGATGCAAGAAGTCAGGGCATATGAAGAAGGACTGTCCAACCACCAAGAAAAGCAGTCCATACGATAGATCAAGATCAAGCAGAAAAGCAACATCTGGTCGAAAGTATGCCAACACAAGCATCTGGCACGAAAGCGATGCCAGTGATACAGAAGAAGAAGACAGACCATGCGGCAATGCAAATGTTTGTCTCATGGCATTTGATAAGGTATCATCTAACCCTTTGTTCGATGATTTCACTTTCGATGAATTAGAGAATGCCTTTAGCGAACTACTTGAAGATCACAAAACTGTGCTCGACAAGTATAAGCAATCTCGAAAAGAGATTAAGGCACACACAACCGAGATAGCTAGACTGTCCAATCTGATTGAAGATATTAAAGAGACATCTACTACCGGTAACATGGAAGAGATAGCCAAACTCAAGGTAGACTATCATGAGGCTATCCTCAATATTGAAAAGAAAGAAAGGGACTATGTCAAAGTACAAAAGCTTTATGACATAGAGAAGAAGATGCACTTAGTAACTGAACAAAGACTCCTAGATATGACTGCTAGATACGAAGAGTCTATTGCGATTTCTAAAAAGTTAGAAATCAAGTTAGGCAAACAGGCAATACCTGTGACACAGCCTAAGATTAGTCCTAATGCTAAGCATACACCTAAAAGGACTAAACACAAGAAAGCACAGAAGAAACACGAACATCATCATGCTTTTACTTATAGGTTCTCCAAACAAAACAAGCTTGCAAATACAGTTTCTACCACTAAACTAACTTGCACATATTGTGGTACGCACGGACACATATCACAATATTGTCTTGCAAGAAAGCTTGTTGACAACCATACTTTAGTCTGGAGACCTAAAGCTAATCTCAGTAGACCCTTCAGAAAATGGGTACCAAAGGATTCATCTACTTGTCTTGTAGGTGGACCCTCAACCCTCTCATGCTAGAAGCAAATGGATCCTCGATAGCGGATGTTCGCGACACATGACTGGTGATGCATCTTTATTCGCTACGCTATCGATGAAGAAAGAAGGATACGTCTCCTTCGGAAATAACTTGAGAGGTAATATAATAGGTAATGGTACTGTAGGTATTTCTCCTTATCCAATAATAAAGGATGTTTGTCTAGTAACTGAATTGAAACATAACCTATTGAGCATAAGTCATTTGGCAGATAATGGTTATGGTATCAATTTTGTGAAAGATAAATGTACCATATATGATATGTCATCTGGTGATCCCGTATATAAAGGGATTAGAGAAGACAACATTTATGTTTTCTTTTTGGAGAATACTAATAATGCAGGAAGGTGCCTAGTAGCCAATCAAGATGAAAGCAGGCTATGGCACATGAGACTAGGACATGCAAACATGGATACTATCTCACGTCTAAATACAAAGAAGTTGGTAAGAGGACTCCCTGAAATTCTATTCAAGAGAGATATGGTATGTGCTGACTGCGAAAAGAACAAAGCACATAGGTCTACTTTTAAATCCATCAACGCTGTAAGTACTTCGAGACCTTTGCAGTTAATTCATATGGTCCTAGTAGAGTCGCTAGTCTTGACGGTAAGCTCTACGCTTTTGTTATTGTTGATGATTTCTCTCGATTTACTTGGGTTTATTTCTTATCAAACAAAAGTGATGCAATTTTTGAATTTCAGATATTTTGCAAAAAGGTACAAAACGAAAAAGGCTTCATGATTACTCGTATCCGAAGTGATCATGGTGGCGAATTCGAAAATTCTGGTTTCAAAAAATTTTGTGATGATAGTGGATATTACCACGAATTTTCTTGTCCTAGAACTCCCCAACAGAATGGTGTTGTGGAACGGAAGAATCGTACTCTAAGCGAAATGGCTAGAGTCATGCTGAATCAGTATAATCTTCCTAAATATTTTTGGGCAGAAGCTGTTAGTACAGCCTGTCATGTTTTAAATAGGGTGTTAATTCGACCAATCTCGAAGAAAACACCATATGAGCTTTAGTTTGGAAGAATTCCAAACATTTCTTATTTCAAAGTTTTTGGTTGTCGCTGTTTTATCCTGAACACCAAGGATAACTTGGAAAAGTTCGACTCCAAAGCAGATGACGGAATATTTCTCGGATATGCTGCTAAGAGTAAGGGATATAGAATTTTCAATAAAAGATCTATGATTGTTGAAGAGACTATTAATGTTACCTTTGATGAGTTAAATAGTCACAGATCTAGCGACAGTGATGATGAAGATACACATACAAAGACTAAGAAGAGTTCTGAGAAAGATCTGACCCATGAGGCAAGGACTGATAAAAGTTTCGAAGATGCAGGAACTGAGAAGAGCCTTGTGAAAGATATGGCCCAAAGATTTGAATCATTGAGATTCAAGCCAGATCATCCAGAAACTCTCATTATAGGTGATGTATCCAAAGGTGTAAGTACACGTTCATCTCTTAAAGATTCTGAATTAGCAGCAAATGTAGCATTTATTTCAAAAATAGAACCTAAAAATGTAAATGATGCCTTGGTTGACATCTATCATATTCAATTCCCTGCTTATGTCACTCTTGCTTCCTTCAAGGAACTAATCTGTCATCCTAACCCTGTTCCCCGTAGAATTTTTGCCAAAAATTTGAACCAAACTTTCTATGAACTTAATCGTATGGTTTTCTCCGTACTACTTCCAAAGAAAGGTTCTACTGATGAAGTAACCTTTATGGAACTATCTGCTTTGTATCATATTCACTTTGGCATCCCATTCTCTATTCCCAAAACTGTGATGTCCTGGATGCTTAACTGCAGAAATGCAGGTAGGAATCTAGTATATCCAATGCACTTAGCTTCTATCTTTCGACGTTTCGAGATTGATCTTGAGACGTGTGCCATCTCCTCCACTCCTGTCGAGCTGACTAGATCTCGTCGATTTCCTGCTCCACCTCTGCCTCCTGGAGCTCATCCTGCTCCAGCTGCTGATGCTGAGGTCCCTCCTGCTGATGCTCCTCCTGCTCCGGCCCCTGTCCCAGGATTCGATCCGACGTTCTATCAGCGCTTTGATGACTTTGTTGCTGTCTCTACGCAACGTCATCTGGATTCGGAGTTCCGGCGCATTTCTCAGGCCCAGGTGCTGAGGAATAGCATTGCTGATCTCCACTACAGCCTGGCTCATGATCCTGTCCATCCAGTCACCATCTTACCTCACCCTACATTTCCGGGTCCTCGATTTACTGATGAGGCTTCCTTTCAGTATTTCGACCCGACTACAGCCTACTTTCCTCGTGAGGCACCTGATGCGGACAACCCCACGATGTGACGTGGATTCAGCTATGGGCTAGTGGACATTTATTAGATGATGATCAGTTGATGTTTTTTTTATTTCATGTCTAAACTGATTAGTTAGACATTTTTAGTTGTACTTTTGGATTATTAGTGGAAATTTTCATGACTGTTTCAGTTTATTATGAGCTGTTTCTTTCTATATTAGTTGTTTCCATATGTCTTATGCTGTGATTATGTCTTTTTGCTTCACTTTGTCTTGTGTTTGTCTATTGTTGGCTTCACATATTACGGGGGAGCCAAGTCATTTTACTACTTGACAAAAGGGAAGAAAAAGAGTACAATACCAAAAAGCAAAGCATATACAAATCCAAAAAAGCAAAATCAAAACATCTCATTTTTTTCAGGTACTTTGTATTTTGTTCTATTTTCATATAAATATATTTTGGTATAGACTCAAGTTTGTCAATTATCAAAATGGAGAAGATTGTTGGCCTATTCCATGGTCACACCCGATTTTGATAATCAACATACACTTAAGTCAATACACAAAATATAAAAAATGCTGCTAATCATTTCAGGATACATGAAATCAAATTCAACGGACGATGTACTGCATCAAACAAAGCGTCAACATCATCAAATCTTCAGAAGACTCTTTTCTCATTTTATTCTGTATTTTATATTTTATTGAGTCTAGGATTTATTTTGTAAAATCAGTTTTGGTAATACTGGCTTAGGGTTAAAACTGTCCACATTCCAAAAGCCTACCTATTTACCATTCGTATTTCATTTACAAAACATTTCAAAAACATATTTTGAAAATAGCCTTTACAAATGATTTTACAAATAACCAAAAACATATTTTGAAAACTGTTTTTACAAATGATTTTCAAATATCTCCTGACAGAACTCGTAACCGAGTTCGGACCGAGTTCGGTCCGAACTCTGACCGAGTTCGGTCCAAAATGATTCAAACTTCTGTTGCCTCCAAATCAGCGAGCAACGTCTCTTTGCGAGATATTTGCATCCGAACTCTGTCCGAGTTCGGTTCGAGAAAACACCTATAAATAGAGAAGAACTTTTCATTTCAAATCATTCATTCATTCTTCATTCTCTCTTCTCTACTACTCAAGTGTTTTCAAACGATCTAAGACTTTCAAATCATACCTATACATCTCTTAGCCAAAAGCCAGTACTATCAGAGTTGATTTAGAATCTTTTGGTGTATCAAGAGTTGTAAAGAGGTCGTTCCAAGTTCAACAACTTTTCCTGTTGTGGAGCTGGTCGTGCGCTCGTCACCAAGCACGGTGTGTGTTGTGGAGCTGGTCGTGCGCTCGTCACCAAGCACGGTGTTGTAAGAGACTGCAAGCTCTCAGTTAAAGCTTGTGTCATAGTGGATTAACATCGAGCAAGAGTACTCGAGACTGGATTAGTCCTCTCAGAGGGATACCAGTATATATCGCTGTGTTACTGAGTTTGAATTCTCTATCTTTATTTACTGTCTCTTATATCTCTGCCATAGTTTAATTTTTAATTGGTGATTATTTTCCGCTGCACACACACACTCTATTCACCCCCCCTCTAGAGGTGCTCAACGGTCCTACACCCCTCTTACCATACATGCCCTTACATCCTAAATGCATATGATATACAAAAAGGAATGACATTGACAACAAGGAAACGGAGGCAAAAAGTTCATGGATCCCAATCAAGGAGAGATTTGTTTATTGAATTCATGGTTGTTTCTACAATATCTACAAAAGAACTAGCATTCAAGTTGAGCATTAGATTAGGATAGTAGTTATAAAACTTGAGATGATGTATTATTTATACAGCAAAATCAAAGCTTTTTCAACCAAAATTGTCACTCTGTACTACAACTGCTCCAAATTGGTTTAGTTACAATTAAGCAATGTTCTAAAAATCGCTAGGCGGACTCGGTGCGACGGAGGTCTGCCTAGCGCCTAGCCCGCCTAGGAGGCCGCCTAGATTTTTTTTTTTTTTTGAAATTTTGAAATTTGAAATTTCAATGTTCTAAAATCCAAATACTATCTTAAAACCCAAACAAATATCCAAAATACAACTAAGAATAAACAAAATAAAAAAAGAAAAAATTCAAAAAATCCGCCGCCTAGGGGCGCCTAGGCCCGCCTAGGGGCGCCTAGGGCCCGTCTAGACGCCTAGCCCACCGCCTAGGGGGTTTTCGGTGCGGTGGGCGGGCGCCTAGCGCCTAGACCGATTTTTAGAACACTGCAATTAAGAATCTTAGCATGCTAATTAAGGGTTAGGATTAGGATATTGTCTATGTTTCACGGACATGACATGTCACAGACAACCTTAATTTTGGTGTTACCTAGCGTAATCTGGAACATATGCAAGAGGGGACAAATTTTTGGCGTGCCCATGCCTCCTAGGGTATTATACTATATTGCAAGTCATATATTTCTCCATCAAGATTACTTCTTTATACTAAAAATTCTCCAGAATGGTTATTCATGATTAAGAATCTCAACATACTAATGAAGAGTTAGGTTAGTACTATCTACCAAGGACAAGGATAAGACATGAAACAGACATGGCAACTCCGACATGAACACGATACCAATTTGGTATTAACTAGTTACTAGTGTACTTTGTAGTGTCTGTGTTGTGTAATATATGTGTCCGACATGAACACAATACCAATTTTTATAGTGCCCATGCTTCCTACATATATCATACTATAATGAAAGTAATAAAAAAAAAACTCGATCAAGATGATTTGTTATACTACGTCTGCTCCAAAATGGTAAGGTTACGATAATAGGGTTCGGGTATTGCACTATAATGCAGAACCAAGATTTCCCGATCAAGATTACATTTTTATACTAAAATTGAGAGATAGGAAACTTAACATATAATCATATGTTAGATTTGTCAAGAAGATTATAGCTTACATTGCAAATGAACACTAAAATCCTCGGCAATCACCTAACTTTCAAACCATAATTACCTCAAATTGTCTCGTCGGGGTCGTCCTCGTCGTCGTCCTCGTCCTCGTCTCGATCAGGGACCAGATACGCCCCCGGCTCCGGCGGGGCCCGCCGCCTGGTCCTAGAGGGGAGGATGTTGTCAAGATCGACCTCCGCCAGTGGATCGTCGCAGAAGTCGCTGTCGTCCTCCCCCTCCTCCCCTCCGACGAACTCTCCGCTGTCCTCGGAGTCGGAATCCGAGCCGTTCTCGTCCTCTTCTTCCTCCTCTTCCATTATCATCTTCCCTTTCCCCTTGTCCAATTTCTTAACCACTTCTTTCTCCTCCTCCTCCTTCTCCTCGCCATTGTCGTTTGCTTGGAGCTCGTCGACCGCGGAACCAGTCTGCTCCTTCCTCTTCTTCTTCTTCTTCTCGACCTCGTCGTTCTCTCCTTCCTCCACACAGTCGAGATCGGGATTCCGCTTCTTCTTCTTCTGCTGCTGCTGCTGATCTAGGGTTAGGTCGTCGTTTTCCTTAATCTCCGCCATGAGATGGGATTAGGGTTTTGGGAGGGGAGAGCTACCGATCGAGAGAATTAGGTTACGGTTAGGTAGGATTTTGGATGCGAACGAGTCGGTTTGAAATCGGCAGTCCGAACTCTTTATGGGTTTACGGCCTTTGGCTAATATTGGCCCAATTGAAATTAGCAACATTCCTATATTTTCCATTTATTAAACGGTGCTCACTTACTTTGAAGATAATTGTACGGACATTTTCTCTATTCTATGTTGTAAGATTGGTTAGTGTAATAACTCTTTATATAAAACATAAAACATAAAAAGGTCCACGTACTAAACATAAAATATAATTTAGGTGCATTTGGTACGTGGTATTTTCTTTTATTTCTAGAAAACTTTAGAGTGATAATCTATTACGATATTTTTGTTTGGGCTATAAAAAATGTATTTTCGAAGATTAAAAATATTCGGGTAATTAGTTTACCCATAAAATATGAACATCCTATGGTTTTTTTTCTGCCTGGGCAAAAAAAAATTTAATTTTTTTTGTCGTTTTTTCTTTCTGGTCTTTTTTGTTGTTTTTATCGTTTTTGTCCTTTTTTTTTGTTATATTTTGTCGTTTTTGCCGCTTTTGTTGTTTTTTTTTCTTTTTTTGGTCTTTTTTTTGTTGTCTTTTTTGTAGTTTTTGTAGTTCTTTTGTCATTTTTTTTGTCGCTTTTGTCGCCAAACATGAGAATGTAATTTTTCAGAAAATTTAATTACTTGGAATTTGATTCCTGGGAATATAAAATTTCTGGCTATATAGTATTCAGCCTACCAAAACCATAAACACATAGAGAGGTCCATGTAATAAACGTAAAATATGGGGAGTTAGTGCAATTATTTCTAAAATAAGGAAGGTCTGTTTAATAAACTGAAAATATAGGAGAGGTTAGTGTAAAAAAACCTTGAGATTATACCCAACTTTGTTACTTACTATCAACTTTTTTTTGAAGAGGATAAGATGGTATCTTTGTATACTTGAGGCATTAATTATTGCACCTATCTTTAGAGCCAAATATATTCAAATGATAATTTTATTTTAAATATGACATTATTATTATTATTATTATTTGGGTGGGGGGGGGGGGGAGGGGGGCAGGGGTTATATTAGGCAAATGTTAAGAGTACTACAAAAGTTACTAAGGGCAATACACTTTTGGCAGTCTTGTGCATGTCCAGGACAGCCAAAATTTTTTGTGGTCCTTGCTATTTTAGGAGTGCCAAAATTTTGTCAGTTCTAATTTTATATTGTGCCAAAAATTTGGTAGACATGGATATGCACAATGTTGGGAACGCGGTGTGATCCGAACCGGAGTTGGTGTGAACATTAAATTGGGCTCTTATGTCTTAAAAGAGAATTCTCATGTAAGGCCTGAACCAATTCCAATTATCTACACATGATCCCACCTTCTACCCGATGTGGGACTAAATTACCAACACTATTGTCACCCCCATTTTAGCGCTCAACCGGAAACGAGATACAATCCAACAATCTCCACCTTAGCTCATTTTTGCTAGCCGAATAACCTTAGCACCATTGCTACATTTGTTCGTTCCTGCTAGCCGAACAACCTTAGCACCCCTGTTATCTTTTGTTCGTTCCCGTCAGCCGGACAACCTTAGCACTCCTGCTACATTTATTCATTTTCGCCAGCCGAGCACCCAAGAGATCCAAAATATTGTCATCTCCTTGAGTGTGTCAAACCCACCTTTGAAGCTAATCCATGTAGTTGCATATGATCCTAACTCAACCTTGAGAAGAGAGCCCATATATTCATGTATACGCATGACCATTCAACACCATCTGTCTTGAACCAATTAGAGTCGTCCAAACTCGTCCCGTAACCATGGGCTCTGATACCACTTATTGGGAACATGGTGTGACCCGAACCGGAGTTGGCCCATGAGGTGCGATATTGAATTGGGCCCATATGCCTTAAAAGAGAATTCTCATGTAAGGCCTGAACCAATTCTAATTCTCTAAACCTCATGATCCCACCTCTTACGCGATGTGCAACTAAATTACCAACACCATTGTCACCCCCTTTGAACGAGATACAATCCAATACAAAGACTACCAAAATTTTGGTAGTCCTATTTTTTAGGACAACCAAACTTGCTACCATAATTTTGGCAGTCCTAGGACTGCCAAAAATGTGTTGTCTCTAGTAATTTATATAGTGCCCTTAATATCTGTCTTATATTTCCATCGTAGAGAGAATTGTTGTACTTAGTTTTATCTAACTGCTTAATATGATTGTGTAAATCAATTAGAGATATGTTTATCCCCTCGAGATACGATTGTTATCTTCTGTAACCAACCCATACATATATATAAGCTAACAACCTCTCTCGTTTGAGGCTTGCTTGCTTTATTGAATAAGCACAAGATCTCTATCTTTTTTCTCTTCTATTCTTCTATAGATTTTTCGAAGAACTCTTAACAAGTTTATATTACAACACGTTATTAGCACATTCTACTATGCTCAGAAAGAAAAACAATAAGTAAGTATAATATAATATAATATAATATATTTTTCCCCCTTTCTAATTTAATGTTTTCCCTCTGTTTTTTACTTACAGATGAAAAATGGAAAAGTAGCCATGGAAAACTAAAAAATTCTGCAAGCAGGAAAAAAAATCAACGCAAAGGAAAATTGTACTCACATGAAAATATTCTGCGCATAGGAAAATTTTCATGTGCAGAAAAAAATCCTGTAAAGGAACAAAATTAGCACAAGAAAATTTCCCACACATGAAAAATTTAGCGCGCAGTAATTTTTTTCGCAAATAGTTGAAATTCAGCACACATGGAAAATTTCGTGCACAGTCAAAATTTCACGCGCTTGCGCCAGAAACTCGGTTTCCTATGGAAAATTTGTTTCCCGAAAAAACTCCATTCCACGCTAAGAACTTTGTTTCACACCAGAAACTCCATTTTCCGAAGAAACTTTGCTTCGGACCAGAAACTTTTTTTGCACAGAAATATAGTTTCCTACAGAAACTCTATTTCACATAGTAACCCTATTTTGTGAACTTTATTTTTTGCAGAAACTTTGTTTTCTGGTAGAAACTTCATTTCGTTCCAGAAATTCTGTTTAGTGACAAAAATCATGTTTCGCAAGAAACCCCATTTCGTGCCAAGAATCATGTTTCCCACAAAATCTTTGTTTCTCGTCAGAAACTCTAATTTGCGCTCGAAATTCCTTACACATGAATTTTTCTACGGGTAGGGGGCTTCTCTCCCCTTCTCCCCTCCGAACATAAAGTTCATAACTGGACTCGAAGTTCATAACTAAAGTCACATTGAACCCGAAGTTCATAATTAATACGAGGTTCATAAGTGAATTCAAGTTGACAATTTGACCCAAAGTTCATAATTTCACCCGAAGTTCATAAATGAGCATGAAGTTCATAATTCAACTTGAAAGTTTATCTTGAACCCAAAGTTCATAATTAAAACTCGTCAAATATTAGCTTCGCCAAAAGCCAAGCTTAATATTAGTAGAGGGCTAGCCTCATCATACTGCTAGCTTTGCCATAAGTATTGTTATAGATAAAGGCCTAGCCCCTCCGTTCCGCCTAAATCAAAGCATATTGAACTTATAGTTCATAAATGAACTCAACATCCAAAAAATTTAGGCTGAAGTTCATATGCCTAAAACCTACAGTTTCCTAAAATTAAAACATTTGCATGTTGAGAACCAGATGTTTCACATGCATAATCCATAATTTCTATGTCATAAAATCCTAAGTTCTAATATAGTTGCATGTGGATTTATCTGACGCGCTAGAATCTTGTATCGAACCTAAAAAAAATCCCCTTGCATGAAGCAAATAGGATATTTGGAACAAACCATTAGTCTTACACCCGTCATGCACTATTGATACTATTTTTATAGTTGACTTACACTAATTGATGGAAGAGTTGACAATGAAGGCTATGATCTGCCAGAATCAAAATTTTATCACTGGAATAATTTGTTAAATTTTAGTTTGGATATTTTTAGGATAATTTATTTTTGGATAATTAATTGAATTATACATATGGCCAATTCAATTAATTCTTTCTTAGGAATGATTAGTGGAAATTTAAATGTCTCATGAAGTGCAACTATGTACACTATTTTCTTTGAACGAAAATAGTTTCCTAACTTTTTACCTAAACACGATACTCTGACAATGCTATTAGACCCATCTAATCTGGAACATGACATAGCCCACTTCAAGTTGTCTATTAGTATCAAAGTTACCATTAAAGAGTCCTTATATTCTCTATGTACCAAAAGGATATTGTTGACATTCAAGGATATCTGAGAAAATAAATATCAAGTTGAAACCACTAATACAAATTGAGTGGAGTTCCTATACATAATATCAGAAGCATATATTGGAGAAAATGAAAAGTTTAAGCTCTAACATGACTGTCTGGGTTACTCAGGTCGAGACATGGTGTACCATATCCTAAGTTCCATATGGGCATCACCTTACCCATAGTAAGGATCTCGCGTATTCTAAGTACGTTTTTCCAAGCAGGTTCCTTCCTCGTTTCAAAAGTAGATTTTAGTGGGAGATTTATGGACATATCCAACCAACATACAAATCATTTAAAGATTTAATGGTGTTGGTTGGTGAATTGACTCGCTAGTCACATGTGCACTCTACTCAAAAAAGCTGCAACTCTTGGCCGAGTTGATTGAGCTGCGGGTTCACCACCAAAATTATCACATGAAATCCAAAAGATTTGATAATATTGGAGACTTCCCATCATGATAATTATTGTATGTTGCTGGGATTAAAGTTGAATATATTGTCCCCCATGTTCACACCTAGAATGGCCACACAAAAATATAAGTATTTCCATTCGATCATAAGGAATTTGGTGATGTGCACCTAACTTCCCGTTTTTGTGTAGAGATATACAACAGTACATGTAGCAATTTTGGTCCACCTAAGGCCCGTTGCCACCCAACCTTATCCAACGTTACAGTTGGTTACCAGGTACGAACATAAAGTTTCGTATTTATGCATTTTGGGTTTACAATCTACATGCCAATTGTGTTACCGTAATATACCAAAATGGGACCTCAATGAAAGATTTGTATCTATGTTAGTTATGATTCTCCATAAATCATTCCTATCTAGAGTTGTTGATAGACAATCTATTTACTACAAGATTTGCATATTATCACTTTGATGAGATAGTCTTCCACGATTAGGGGTAGATAAGAACGTCAACATTCCTAAAGAATAACGCGAATTGGCATAGTTAATGCCCACTCTATCAATTCTCGATCCAAGTACCACTTAGTTTGATAATGAAGTACGGAGGATCCTAAATATTTTTATATAACACAAAATATGCCATATGTGTTCTCTGATCTAACAAAAGTGACAAAGTCATAAATACATGCTACAAATGTGCCTGCAAGGATATACATCCTCCAAAGACGCAAAACTTCCTCTGAAAGAAATGTCCCCTTGAAGGATGACATAGTGTTGTCCCTGAAAGATAACATGTAACCGCTCTTCCTGAAAACTAGAATAAAATAGTTATTCGATTCAATGATTAATTTTTCTTATTGAAATATTTTACCTAAAAAGAAATATACTAAATGGTATTAAATAATAGCATATAGCTAGATTAATGGTAACTTGATAATTTATGAAGAGATAGTGTGGGATTAGTAATTAATTAGAATATTTAGAGTGGGAAGTGTTTAGAATGCAATTAGGCATGTGACTAAAATTAGATCTAAAAATTCCAACTCATATAAATATCTAGCAAGCCTAGCTATTTTTCATTCTAATTCCTCAACCCAATAGATTTTAGCAAACTCAAATCTTAGCCTGCTCTTCCTAAACCCAACCCACCTTCTTTTCTTTTAAACCCATAGAACAACAGTTCTCTTCTAAAATTCGTTCGTAACCGTTTCTATGAAATGGTACAAGAGAGCGGAGGACTGAGCCACTCTGGCATCCTCGCCTCGACTGCGTTGGTGAAGCTCTGCCTCCTTCATTGTCCCCGACGCCGAGCACTATGGTAGAGCTTCGCCTAACCACGCTGAGATCTTCCCTCCATCTTCGATCAAAGATCATCGGCAACTGTAACGTTCCAGTCCCAAAATACGTAGGACTAGGAATGCGTATACATGCCAGCTACATATCAAGTGGACTTAAGCCCAGCTCAAATATGTATAAGCTTTCTTGTTTTTTTAAGATTTATCTATCAAATCAACTAACACTTATCTCAATCCACACGATAAATAAATATCGAGAATAAACAATATGTGCCGTGGTCTGCAGCCCAATAACATATATGTTTAGGTAGACCCGAAAATAAGATAAGTCCATAAAATTAGGCTGAAGACCATAATACAAGTAAAGGATAAAATATAAAATTAGGATAAATACCTGAATAAAAAATAGCAACACCTGTCCGAGCTCTTTAACCTAGTGGTATTAGAGCAGACATCCGGAGGGACCGGCAAGGTTCGAGTCCCCCAATTACGTGTGTGCGTGGGATTTCAAAAAAAAAAAAATAGCAACACCTCCAGCAAACTATCTCTACACAACCAACTACCTGGAGAGATCACTAGGTACTCAGGAGATATAGCAAGGTACAAGAAACATGACAATGTAACAGTAAAGGAAATATATGCTCAAAAGAATAACTACCGTATCCAGTCTAAGTGATATGCACGTGAGAACACATTTCGGATATCAGGCTTCAACCATTGAGGGTGTAAACCCCCTAAAAATTTTCCCTATTTTTTATTTTTTTATTTATTTGTTATGGCATCGATTTATTTTTTTTTCTTTTCGTATTCATACGTGGAGTGCGAATGTTTAGATAAGAAATATTTGTTTATTTATATACTAAATATTTGGTTATTGTTTTCTGATAAATATTGAAAATAGATATTATGTTTCAAAATAGTATAAGTAAATGTTTTAGTGCGTCGTCCTAGATTTGCTAAACTCACAATTATTTCTAAAAAGATATTTTATTTTGTGATACTAGTATAATTTGTAACTTAGAAAATAATATTCTATTTGCATGCGATTGCATGAATTTAATATTTTAACTTTCGAAATTTTTATCTCAATTTATTAAAAAGATATTTTTGAAGTTATTTCATATTGATGTTTAAATAATTATGGTGATTTTAAAAATTATTATTATTAGTATTTTTAGAAAATATATTTCAAAATTATTGTGGTAATTTAAATCTCGATTTGATTTTATGGATTGACTAATATCAATATTTGAAATTTGATTTATCTTATATGAATATGAACTAAAAGATGGAATGTAATTATATTTAATTGATTTGGATTTGAAATTATTGAATTGATTTAAATTAGAGGTGGAAATTATCTAACGGGAATTTAAACAAATCCAATCCCTATCTAACTAGGAGCACCACCTCCTATATAAGGAGAGGCTCCTTCACTCTTTTCCATAAAATTCTAACTCCAAATTCCACAACCCAAGTTTGTGCATCGTGTCTGTGTCCCCTACCCCATCCACTATTTATCCCCTTGTACAAGTACATAAATTTCTCTGCGTCCGACAACCCCAGACGCTGACCCGTCCCGTGTCTCGCAGGACACATCTCTCGACCCTCCTCTGTTGTGTCGAACACATCTCGACACAACCCCTAAAGACTCTAAAACTGTGCCCATGTTCTGTCGCTGCCGTCTCCGCTCACCCCGATGCTAGCAACTCCGACCCAGCCACCAGTCCTATCCAAGACCCAACACCACCTCCTACATCACCTCTGCTACTGTAACCCCAATGCCGTGACCCGACACCGCGGCCAACCCTCGTCCAAACGCCCTGGCCGAGCCATCTGACTTCACCACCACCACCGTCATCATCATCACCACCAAAACCCCTGTCTTCTCCGGCCGAGCCCCTGCCGTAAAAATGCACAACCAACCTTCAATGCACCCACTGCAATGCCACCACCACCACCGACGTAACCACCACCAGTACACCGACCTTACTTCACCACAACTGCGACCCCAGTCCCTTCTTCAGACCAAACCTTCCTCAACCACCACCACCACATCATCACAAACCCCCAAACCCCTACTCGCCGTCGCCGCCATGACTCTGACCCGCAGCCAATCATCACCACCGCACACCCAAAAACCCCCAAAACACAACTTACCTCGCTCCCAGTCGATCGCCTCCAAATCGGTGTACACCGGTGACCGCCACACCCGTCGCCAAGTGCTCGCATCCGCCACCGCCATCCGAGCACCGCCACGGCCGTCCATACCTCCTCGTCCAAGCGCCGCCGACCCATCGGCCGTGGCCGATCAGCATCGCCTCGATGCTGTGGGCGACTTGTTGACACAAAATCACAGTCAACCAAATATTGATACAATTGATGACTTGATACTTGTAATATTTCAATACGACACATGAAGACTGAACTCAGTACAAGACGGACGACAGCTCGCACCTGCTATGTTAAATGTTTTAAGTCTGTATTTTACACTTTTATTGAGTCTAGACATATGTAAACTGAGTCGTACTGAGCAATTTGAGACTTAACCTATACCCATACCTCAAATCAAAAGCTCCACAAAAATCCAAATATGCCCATTTACCCATTGGACCAGTTCTGTGCTCTGGAGACAGAGTTCGGACCGAACTCTGCCTCCTCACAGAGTTCGGGCCGAACTCTGTCTCCTAAAATCTAGGACCCTAATTTTTAGGGTTGGCTAGATACAAGTTGTCCAACGGCCAAATTTTTGAATATTTGACCCATAATTCTGGCCGAATTCTGCCTATCTGGTATCCTATAAATAGGCCATAAATTCTCCCATTTTCAATCATCCAATCTTCTCTTCTCTTCTCTCTAAAGCCTTTTACAAGCCATACCATTCTCATCTACTAGCTACAAGCTCTCTAAGCCTCAAAGTGTTCAGTACTTTTCAGTTAGGAGTTTGTACAAGAGTTCAAGAAGTCGCTTGGAAAATTCCAAGCATCGCCACTGCGATCTCTGTAAGAAGTTGACGTGCTCTTCTGAAGAAAAGGCACGGGGTGTAACTACTATTTCATAAATAGTAGATTTAATCCTGAGCTAGAGTTCTCAGGACTGGACTAGTCCTCCACGAGGGAAACTAGGTTAAAATCGGCTGTATTTGCGTATGCCTTCTCGCTCTTTACTATTTTCGTATTTACTCTGATTATTTATTGTTGGTGAAAGAGTTTTATTTTTTAATTGGACATTATTGTCATAAACTCTATTCACCCCCTCTAGAATTGTCTATTTGTTCTTCAATTGGTATCACAGCTCTGTTTTCTCAACAATGACTAACATCCTAGAGCTGATCCATGGCAACCACACAATCCATGATTTCCAATCACGGTGAAGGACAGTCCACTCATAGGCCTTCCCTATTTGATAGGACAAACTACACCTATTGGAAAACAAGGATGAACTTTTATCTCAAGTCGCTAGACTTCGACCTGTGGACCATTGTTACCGATGGTTACAAAAAGCCCGCCAGGATAGTTGTCAATGGTGATCTCGTTGAAAAACCACATGACAAATATTCTAACGAGGAAAAAAATATGCGAGTCTAGATGCAAGAGCTATTAATGCTTTATTCTGTGCTATAGACAAGAATGAGTTTAACAGGGTCTCAACATGCACCACCTCTCACGAAGTATGGAGACTTCTAGAAGTGATGCATGAAGGAACCACCCAAGTCAAGGAGTCAAAAATAAGTCGTCTCACTCAAGAATATGAGGCATTCAAGATGAAGCCAAATGAGACGATCACACAAATGTTTACAATATTCCTCGACATCATCAACCCCCTGTCTTCTCTCGACAAGTAATAGACAAATCACGAGAAGATCCACAAGCTACTTAGGGGGCTACCAAAGATTTGGAACCCTAAGGTGACAGCCATCATAGAAGAAAATAATCTCACGACTATGTCCATGGAGACTTTGATGGAAAAGCTGATGACTCATGAGCTTGACCTCAAAGACTTCGAAGAGCCTGCTCCTAAGGCAAAGGGGATTGCCCTTAAAGCTCACCGACGAAGGGCTGATCCTGAAGAGACGGATGATGACAACTCGGAAGGTGATGATCAAGCTCTCCTTGTCCGCAACTTCAAGAAATTCATTCGCTTCAATCGAAGAAAGAAGGAAACGCAAGAAGATGACGAAGAAGAGCCAACATGCTACGGTTGCAAGAAGACTGGACACGTCCGAAAAGACTGTCCATTCGCAAAGAAGAGCAACCGATATTGTTACGACCCGCACCCATTTTTTTAAACGGATACGAGACGTGTCCAAGCCAGCCTACGCCGCAGTGTCGACGGTAGAATGCTGTCACGGCCATAAAGATCAAAATCACAAATAATGCTCATTCACATAATTAATTTAACTTACAATGATCACAAGTTTTATATTTATAGAAAAATATAAACTTGTACAAATAAATGAATGACTACAACTCAACTATCTAGCTAGTCTCTAGGCTTTTGTCAGCAAGTATTCCCGTCACTCCCCAAGCTAAGTGAATCCACGGCTAACCTGAAAATGTTGGTTTCCAGTCAGGAATAAAACGAGCACAATCCACTGAATGCAATTTTAAATAAATAAAATGACTATAAGACAAAGGTTAGACATCAATCATGAGTTTTGAAATAAACAGTAAATACGGAAAACCAATAGCAATAAATAGACACAAAATACTTTTCCCAACTGTTAGAATTACCTTTGATATGTGATCAGTCTGGGACACTACACCGCACGGTCTACGAGATCTACTTGCATGAAAGATAAACACTGTCTACGAGATCTACTGTAAAAAAGTAAACAATGTCTACGAGATCTACTGCATAAAAGTAAACAATGTCTATGAGATCTACTGTATAAAATTAAATGAGGTCTACGAGATCTACTGCATAAAAGTAAACGAGGTCTACGGTCGGATCACACATCCTTGGTACTTCTCATTCCTGACTCAATAATTTATAATAGAGTATAAAAATCACATAACCAATGACTAATCAATAAAATATAGTAAAAATCAATATCGAAATGCAGACAATAAACTGTACTCGCCTGTGGTCCTCTGCTGGTGAAACCGACAATCTGAACTACTCAATGTGCCACAATAGTCAAAACCCGTACAACAGTCCCCGGATGCTGAAATAGATAATACCAATGATCTCAGAATAGTCAAATTAACTAGGATTACCTGTTCTTAAGTCCAATTCTGGACACAGGGGCAAAACGGTAATTTTGGACAAAAACGATGTCCGCCGTTGGACCCGCTTTGCACCGAAAAGCGTGCCAGAGTCAACGGTCTCTAAAGTTGTCAAACTATATGTCTACGGATCCAGTTTTCCGATACGAACCCAACCGTATGTCCAAAGTTGGATTCCGGCGGACCTTGCACAAAATCGCCCGTTGAGTGGGACCGTAGGGCCCACAAAACGACGTCGAATTCAACTGTCTCAGAATTGGACCAAACTTGGCATACATGACCAGAAAAATGATACAGTTCTGTTGGCACAAGTTTCGTCTCGATCCGATGAACGTACACAAAGTAATTAAGAAATTTACAAAGTACATGATACGGTAAATTTCGACGGATACGTATCAAATTCGTCGCGCACACGCGACCAATTTGAATTCCGTCAAAGCCCACACGACTACGAAGCCGTTACGCAGCTTTCGATTCTTTCGGTTCGCGACCACGTCGTCCGGAATGGCGGGACGCACGTCGTGTGGATGAATTTTGTAATTTTGAAAACAGGTTTTTCTTTGTTTTGGAAATCTGATTTCGCGACGCACGGTCGATGAAATCCAAATCTACGAAAAGGGTTATGAAGCCCTATAGGTTGTCTAAGGATTTGTTTAATTAGGTTTTCAAGTCGATCGTCGGTTTGACAGAAATTCGACTTCAAACATGGGGTCTCTACTGTTAAAACTGTTCATTTCTTGAACAGATTTTTTGCCGATTGTTGGCTTGATTTATGACGTGTACATCGTGATCCAACTAAATCTAATTGAAGGGAAATAAACCAGGTTAGTTCGGGTTCATACCTATGAAGACGGTTTGCGAGATGGTGGAGCATGGGGGTCGTGGTTGCCTCACGAAATTGCCCTCCCCGCTGCTACTGCTGCTGTTGTTCTGTTATTATTCTCGCGTTGCTCTGCTGTCCCGCGCCTGGCCGGCGGTCCTGGTCGGCCGGCGGTGGCTCCCCGCCGCGCGCGCAAGGTCAGGGGTCGCTTGCGTGTCGGCGTGGGTTCGGGTATAGTTAGGGTTTCCCAGAGCTTCTCTCCCGATCTTAGTTAAGCATATCCGCCCATCCTATTTACAGGATTAGGGTCGGGTAACAATCCTATCTTCATCTCGCGATATTTCAAAATATCGCGAGATAATGAATTATCATATATATATATAATACCCTTTTCATTTATCTAATAATCTTATATATCTATATATATATATTTGTATATATCTACATAGCTATACTTCTATCTCTCCTATATATAATAAATACTCATAAAAAAATTCAATAAATTATCAATATTATATCTATCTAATATAGAGCATTTATGGTCGCATGTATATCTATAAATCTATTTGACAATGAAATAATAAGCAACTAATGGTAACTAATTTTATTTAGCAATCACGTCAATACTAACAATAATAATAGTAAGAATATAAATTATAATTACCTAATAATACGAGTAGTATTGGTAACACATTATACTCGTTTGTTACTTGGTTCACAGAAACTGTGCAAGTATCTTATAATTGTCCTGTAAATATTTATTTGATAATAATATCATAACCAATAATAATATAATATTATTATATAATAATAACCTAAATAATAATAATAACAAATATAATAATAAGAATTTTAATAAATCAATAATGGTATATATATACCATATTGTACAGTCTAAAAATCCTAAAATGTACCAGGACCCTCTTCTACAATTGTCGTCGAATATCGACTAATAATAATATTTATGATATTCAATTACGAATATTTGGAAATTATTTATTAAATCATTGAAACAAAATATAATACACTCAAACCAAATTCCACCAACACGAATGTCGTTGGACGTGCTGCATGACCTACATGTGCTTGGGCTCCATAACTCCACAAGGACTTAAGTCATCCACCGTAATAATTAGTTAAATAATTATTTACAAAAATCTAAAAATCACCATTTAATTCCAATAAATAAATAAAATATAATTCGAAATTTCGGAAAGAGGGGTTACAAATCTACCCACCTTAAAAATAATTTCGTCCTCGAAATTCTAATTTATAACTATTTCTTAAATTTCAAAATCTAGTACTCCCTTAATCTCATCAAATTTAATTCCTCAAAAACAGTTTATATCATCCTCTTAGCCATTTTGCAATTTCGAAACTCCGAGGACTTCTACCCACCTTTGGTCACGCTACTCCCTCAAGTCTCATGTCACTAAAACTTTATAATCATCCAACTACTTACTAAAATAGATATCTACGGTATAGGGCATCTGAATTCCTCTCCTATCTATCAAGCAACTTCCAAAATTTAACGAACAACAACTTACACAAGTGGCTAAGAAATATTAGTAAACTCTAATAGGCATGATCCCTCGTTGCTCTGAAATAAAAAGGACATGAAAAATAAGGAAGAATAATCAAGAGTAAAAATGAAGTTTCAAGAGCAGTCGCGGTATCCAATGATATAGATAGAAAGAAAATTCATGAACCATTGCCTTATTGGCTAGATTAGGCTACTCTAGTCCAGTCACTTGCTAACTCGAAGGACCCTTCGTTTCTCAAAGGGCTTGCACTCCGTGCAATACGAAAATTCCGTTCTCAAAACTCTAAGCGGTTCCATAATAAAATAGAATTTGAGAAATCAAGATTGTGGTCTTTTCTGTGGTTATTTAAACACACGAGCAAGGGATAAAACGCAATACAACTTCGTATCACGACTTCTAGGTAGATGGAATATTGGTTGCGAATGACTTCACAATCTAAGAGGGAAGACTACATAATATGTATAGGGACCTATTTCAAATAGTTCGGTTTATAATCCAATGTAGTGGTATGCATGGATGGGTTTTACTGGGTCCCAATGGGTTCCTGATTGGACGCCAATCGTTGGTTGGATGAACCCTGGATTTCAATCTATATGGACTGAACAAGATTCCAACGATAAACTAATTTTTTTTACTAGGTTAGGGTATCCTAGAATAGGTTTCTATCCAAGAGTTGAGCTAGTTGCCCATCAAGTTGGTTAGCTTGGTCCCTAAAGCCCAAAAATGCGTCTTCCGTGGCTTTTGTGTTTAGTTAGCACGAAAAGACACAATTGAGTGACACACTAGTGACATGTGCATAGTGGGCTTTAAGTAAATTACAACCATATATTGGGTCGAATGAATTGAGTTAAGGTTGAGCCTCTGATGGAAGTCGGGAAACATACCGCTATTATGGTAAGGGTTATAGCTAGTCCTTTTTACCTGAAAGTCGTACCATAAAAATAGAGTACAAGGGGATGGGTTTGAGTGGGACATGATATATCTAGATGAAGGTGGACTTGTCTAGATCTTGCATGTAAAATTTGTTGGAAGGTAACAACTGGTCTCGTGCTCCGAATACTAATGACACAGCCGGGAACACAAAATGATCTAAATGGAAAATGGGAGTCTATAGGGCACTAACTATCATTCTAATAAAATTTATTCTAATCAATCGGTGATCTTCGTATTTTCCAAAACTTTAGGAGGCTTACAGTCTATTCACCTTAAAAATAGGACATGGTCTTAGGAATATTGAGGTTAGAGGGTTCCCAGAGTCCAGATACTGTACCTCGACTCTTTGTTAATAGGGAAATAAGGCACGGCGTATTGGGATACGGTAAATATAAGTCAAATCAAGGATCGTTCCTCAATAAATTGAGTACGAGGGTGTACTAAGACACATAGTCGATAATATAGAATGACCTACTCGTCCACCATATACGAGAGTTATTGACGGGGTAGGCAACTCTAAGGCACATCCTATGAAAAGATTCCTAACCACTGAGTTGTGAGTTTCTATTTGTGTTAAGCCTGCCCGATTATTGTCCTTACCTTTTGTCCACTCATCACATATCTAACTGTGGGCTTGGTCGAGGGACGGTTGAGTCAAGGTACAAGGGTTGCAAGTTAAAGCAAGCTTCTAGCAGATAGTTAGAGACTCACGATAATTGGTTTCTTGAGAAGAGATAGTCTCCTAGGTTGGCATTTTGACCAAGGGTAAAACCCTACTCATTTCCAAATTCAGATGGTTATAAGGTCTCAAAAGTAGTTTAAGGGTCGAGAGGAGAACGAGTAACTCAATCTCATGACTGGTCGATGCTAGTTACACTTGTGTATACAACTAATTTAACCATGTGGATACTCTGTATCTCTCCACCATCACGAGCTTCTGTCCTTCCAAATCAGTGGAAGATAAAAACAATAAAGAGTTCAAGGGAGATGTCACTGAATACAATTTCGTGATTCAAAGGTGAATATATAGTTTCAAGAGGAATTGTCAAAGCAGTCGCGGAGGAGATCCTAGAGATATCTATATCTCAATCCACGTTGGGTAATTAGAAGAACAGCGAACCAAATGTATCATGGTTGATCAGACCATAATACACTGATTCTGATTAGACAATAAGTTAGTGGGCGTCCCCAATAAACATATGTCTTGAATCAAGCTCGATAAAGAGTAAGCTTGCAAAACTAGGCTGTGATAGCAACATTGGTCAAAATAGTCAAAACACAAGTATGCGAGATTTTCGAAAGAAGGCACAAGTAGTTCGAGTTTTGTGAGAATCAACCTTACCCGGTGTTCTTGCTTATACAGTCTTCCCACTATCTTCTTATTCATAAGGCCTTGGTCAACCAATGGGTAATGGACTTCTAAATTCTATATTCCAGGTAAACCTATTAGTGTCAGTCAATTACCTCGTCAATAAGTCACAAGGACTACGGAATGCTAGGTCGGGAGACATGCTAATTATAAACTTTCACTAACCTTGGCTTTAGATCTTATGGGTCATACATGGCATTGTCCTACCCTCTATAGTATCCTAACTTGTAATCACATCTAAAATCATTTCACCGAGGATTATTTCCACCTGTATACTCTGGCTGTGGTAAAATCTTGGTTTCGTGATTCCGATCTGATATGCTATCCGATACTCTACCTTATATTGACACAAGGGTGACTACGGTCAAAAGAGGACCACTAGCCATATTTTTAGCAATATTCTATAACTCATATTTTTTAAACTAATTTCAACTCTAGGGGTCGTGTCTCGCCAGTGCGCTGCTGGCTGCAGTGAATCCCTAGTCTCCAAAATTTAAATAAATGGCGACAGTGTGCTGCTGTCCTGCCAGTATGTGTTAACTAACATTCTCGTAACTATATCTGTAAAAATATCCCTGAGCTTTGAGAGATTCAAACAAGTTGACTATGTAATAAAGCGTAAGTATTATCAGTCATAACCCTTAAAATAAGGGATTAAACAGGGATAATAACTGAGGACAGAAGAAACACAAACATTCTAACTATTTCATGTGTATTCAAGCCGTTGAGGAAGAACTTGAATCGAAACTAACTTGAGGTTCATCTATGGATAACATAGAAATAATAATTCTTAGGGCAAAAATAGGAACTAAATAGGCAATTTAACTAAGATGTGAGGATGATATCAAGGGCAAGGAGAATGAATTGCACCATTTATCAAGGTTAGATCATTATCTCTATAAATCCCTGTCTCACCAAGCGAATAATCTATCCACGTTGGATCATATCATCCTATCAAGAGGTAATAATGTATCTATGGGGATCTGACAAACTATCAAAATTAATAACGTCTCATCTAAATTGCATGGCCTAGACTACCCATTGGTAAACTTGTACAAGGGACTCCTAGTCCTAGTCATTCTCTTAAATTAAATTAATTTCTCCTTCGTGAATGAGTATTTCTAGTCGTAGGCTCGCAATAGTACGACTAACGTACCATCATGAGTTCGTAATCTTGCAAAAACGGACCTGCATGGGCCACCACAAAAACTTGTCACGACCCGTACCCATTTTTTTTAAACGGATACGAGACGTGTCCAAGCCAGCCTACGCCGCAGTATCGGCGGTAGAACGCTGTCATGGCCATGAAGATCAAAATCACAAACAATGCTCATTCACATAATTAATTTAACTTACAATGATCACAAGTTTTATATTTATAGAAAAATATAAACTTGTACAAATAAATGAATGACTACAACTCAACTATCTAGCTAGTCTCTAGGCTTTTGTCTGCAAGTATTCCCGTCACTTCCCAAGCTAAGTGAATCCACGGCTAACCTGAAAATGTTGGTTTCCAGTCAGGAATAGAACGAGCACAATCCACTGAATGCAATTTCAAATAAAGAAAATGACTATAAGACAAAGGTTAGATATCAATTATGAGTTTTGAAATAAACAGTAAATACGAAAAACCAATAGCAACAAATAGACACAAAATACTTTTCCCAACTGTTAGAAGTACCTTTGATATGTGATCAGTCTGGGATACTACACCGCACGGTCTACGAGATCTACTTGCATGAAAGATAAACACTGTCTACGAGATTTACTTGCTGAATTTAAACAATGTCTACGAGATCTACTGCATAAAAGTAAACAATGTCTACGAGATCTACTGCATAAAAGTAAACGAGGTCTACGAGATCTACTACATAAAAGTAAACGAGGTCTACGAGATCTACTGCATAAAAGTAAACGAGGTCTACGGTCGGATCACACATCCTTGGTACTTCTCATTCCTGACTCAATAATTTATAATAGAGTATAAAAATCACAAAACCAATGACTAATCAATGAAATATAGTAAAAATCAATATCAAAATGTAGACAATAAACTGTACTCGCCTGTGGTCCTCTGCTGGTTAAACCAACAATCTGAACTACTCAATGTGCCACAATAGTCAAAACCGGTACAACAATCCCCGGATGCTGAAATAGACAATACCAATGATCTCAGAATAGTCAAATTAGCTAAGATTGCCTGTCCTCAAGTCTAATTCTGGACACAGGAGCAAAACGGTAATTTCGAACAAAAATAATGTCCGCCGTTGGACCCGCTTTGCACCGAAAAGTGTGCCAGAGTCAACGGTCTCTAAAGTCGTCAAACTATATGTCTACGGATCCAGTTTTCTGATACGAACCCAACCGTATGTCCAAAGTTGGATTCCGGCGGGCCGTGCACAAAATCACCCGTTGAGTGGGACCGTGGGGCCCGCAAAACGACGTCGGATTCAACTGTCTCAGAATTGGACCAAACTTGGCATACAGGACCAGAAAAATGATACGGTTCTGTTGGCGTAAGTTTCATCTCGATCCAATGAACGTGCACAAAGTAATTGAGAAATTTGCAAAGTACACGATACGGTAAATTTCGACGGATATACATCAAATTCGTCGTGCACACGTGACCAATTTGAATTCTGTCAAAGTCCACACGACCACAAAGTCGTTACGCAGATTTCGATGTTTTTGATTCGCGACCACGTCGTCCGGAATGGCGGGACGCACGTCGTGTGGATGAATTTTGTAATTTTGAAAACAAGTTTTTCTTTGTTTTGGAAATCTGATTTCGCGACGCACGGTCGATGAAATCCAAATCTACGAAAAGGGTTATGAAGCCCTATAGGTTGTCTAAGGATTTGTTCAATTAGGTTTTCAAGTCGATCGTCGGTTTGACAGAAATCTGACTTCAAACATGGGGTCTCTACTGTTAAAACTGTTCATTTCTTGAACAGATTTTTCGCCGATTGTTGGCTTGATTTATGACGTGTACATCGTGACCCGACTAAATCTAATTGAAGGGAAATAAACCAGGTTAGTTCGGGTTCATACCTACGAAGACGGTTTGCGAAATGGTGGAGCATGGGGGTCGTGGTTGCCTCGCGAAATCGCCCTCCCCGCTGCTACTGCTGCTGTTGTTCTGTTATTATTCTCGTGCTGCTCTGCTGTCTCGTGCCTGGCCGGCGGTCCTGGTCGGCCGATGGTGGCTCCCCGTCGCGCGTGCAAGGTCAGGGGTCGCTTGCGTGTCGGCGTGGGTTCGGGTAGAGTTAGGGTTTCCCAGAGCTTCTCTCCCGATCTTGGTTAAGCATATCCGTCCATCCTATTTACAGGGTTAGGGTCGGGTAACAATCCTATCTCCATCTCGCGATATTTCAAAATATCGCGAGATAATGAATTATCATAGATATATATAATACCCTTTTCATTTATCTAATAATATTATATATCTATATATATATTTGTATATATCTACATAGCTATACTTCTATCTCTCCTATATATAATAAATACTCATAAAAAAATTCAATAAATTATCAATATTATCTCTATCTAATATAGAGTATTTATGGTCGCATATATATCTATAAATCTATTTGACAATGAAATAATAAGCAACTAATGGTAACTAATTTTATTTAGCAATCACGTCAATACTAACAATAATAATAGTAAGAATATAAATTATAATTACCTAATAATACGAGTAGTATTGGTAACACATTATACTCGTTTGTTACTTGGTTCACAGAAACTGTGCAAGTATCTTATAATTGTCCTGTAAATATTTATTTGATAATAATATCATAACCAATAATAATATAATATTATTATATAATAATAACCTAAATAATAATAATAACAAATATAATAATAAGAATTTTAATAAATCAATAATGGTATATATATACCATATTGTACAGTCTAAAAATCCTAAAATGTACCAGGACCCTCTTCTACAATTGTCGTCGAATATCGACTAATAATAATATTTATGATATTCAATTACGAATATTTGGAAATTATTTATTAAATCATTGAAACAAAATATAATACACTCAAACCAAATTCCACCAACACGAATGTCGTTGGACGTGCTGCATGACCTACATGTGCTTGGGCTCAGTTCGGGTCCAGTCCGGCTAAAATGGTATAATCGGTATCCCTAAACTCAATAGTATAGTTATTAAGTAAATAAAACGTCGGTAAGGGTTATGTCGCAACTCGGCCTGGTTTCTCTAGTTAGGATATTACTATGGCTCGGTCTCTCCTGGTATGGCTAGTACTCTAGTCAAAGCACACTGTTACATCTCCCGGGCCACAGTTCCTATTCGTTTTGTGCTCCATAACTCCACAAGGACTTAAGTCATCCACCGTAATAATTAGTTAAATAATTATTTACAAAAATCTAAAAATCACCATTTAATTCCAATAAATAAATAAAATATAATTCAAAATTCCGGGAAGAGGGGTTACAGATATGAGAAACCATACAAGAAAGCTTCCTTAAGAAAATATGCCAACACAAGTATTTGGCATGAAAGCGAAGCTAGTGACTCCGAGGAAGAAAAGGACTCTCCTCAAGACACCGCCAATGTTTGCCTAATGGCTACATCTGACAAGGTAACTAGCAAAACTCTCGATGATTTCACTTTTGACGAACTTGGCGATACATTCAATGATTTACTCAATGACCACAAGAAAGTCATTAGTAAATATAAATACGCCAAGGAGAAGATCAAAAGTTATGAAGTCAAGATTCAAAGACTCTCTTCATTGCTTGATAATATTAGAGACATTTCACCCACAGAAGTCACAAATGAGGTGTCTAAGCTTAAATTAAGCCTACATGATGCCGAAGCACGTATTGAAAAGCAAACACAAGAGATCACATCACTCAATACTGAGATTGCTGAAGAAAAGAATAGACACAAGATCTCTATCACTAAGATTTATGGTTTGAATACTAAGATTAATGAACTGCAAGCTGTCTCTAAGAAATTAGAGACTAGATTGGGAAAACAGGTTGCTCAACCTCAAACCCAATCACATGAGACACACACAAAGTACAACACTACTCATACTAGTCAAACACGTCATCCACCTGCAGCACGTAATCATGCTTACATGTACACCCACTTTCATAAAGCACACAAACCACATGCACGTAGAAATAATTCTCATATGACACATAATCACGATGCTACACATAGATACAATCATCACTATGTTGCACATAAACAAAATCACCATCATACTGCATATGGATATAAACATCATCTTGCAGCCACATATAGTCATCATCATGCTGCTCCACACCACTCTTACAATGCTACATATAAACATCATCATCATGCTACTCCACACCACTCTACATATAGACATCATCAACATGCTCATAACATAAATAGGAATGTTATTTGTACTTATTGTGGATTACATGGACACATCTCACCACAATATAGAGTTAGGAGATTAGTAGATAGAAACATATATGCATGGTTGCCGAAAACTAACTTTTCAGGACCCTCAAGAACTTGGGTACCAAAGGTCACATCTACTCTTGATGTAGGTGGACCTTCCCTCCTCAACTAAGAGTAAGTGGATTCTCGATAGTGGATGCTCGCGACATATGACGGGAGACGTAAATCTTTTCGCATCACTATCGATGAAGAGGAAAGGGTATGTATCCTTCGGCAACAACCTAAAAGGGTATATTATTGGTAATGGTACTATTGGTCATCCTCCTTCTCCTGTAATAAAGGATGTCTGCCTAGTGACCGAGTTAAAGCATAACCTGCTCAGCATAAGTCATCTTGCTGATCATGGATATGATATTAACTTTGGACAAAATAAATGCTACATTTATGATAGGTCAACTGGAGACATCGCTTTTGAAGGGATAAGAGAGGATAACATTTATATTTTCTATCTATCTAGAGATACTAACAGTGCAGAAAGATGTCTCTATGCTCATAAGGATGAAAGATTACTATGGCACCAGCGTCTTGGTCATGCCAATATGGATACTATATCCAGGCTATCGACTAAAAAGCTAGTCAGAGGCTTGCCCGATATCACATTCAAAAAGGACACGGTATGTGCCGAATGTGAGTTGAATAAGGCAACCAAGTCCTCATTTTATTCCATAAACTCTGTAAGTACTACTAGACCCTTGCAACTACTTAATATGGATTTATTTGGCCCTAGTAGAGTAGCCAGTCTTGGTGGAAAACTCTACGCCTTTGTTATAGTAGATGACTTTTCTAGATTTACTTGGGTTTTCTTTCTTACAAACAAAAGTGATGCCATTTCAGTTTTCAAAATTTTTACTAAAAAGGTTCAAAACGAAAAAGGCTACATGATTACTCGAATCCAAAGTGATCATGGAGACGAATTCAAAAATACTAATTTTGAAAAGTTTTGTGATTTAAATGGTTTTGATCATGAGTTTTCTTGTCCAAGAACTCCTCAACAAAATGGTGTTATGGAGCAGAAGAATAGGACTCTTGGCGATATGGCTAGAGTCATGTTGAATAAATTTTCACTTCCGAAATATTTTTGGGGTGAAGCTGTCAGTACAGCGTGCCATATTTTAAATAGGGTGCTTATTCGTCCTATTACGAAGAAAACACCATATGAGCTTTGGTTTGGAAGAACTCCAAATGTTTCATATTTTAGAGTTTTTGGTTGTCGATGTTTTATCCTTAACACCAAAGACAACTTAGGCAAATTTGATGCCAAAGCTTACGATAGTATTTTCCTTGGCTATGCTGCCAAGCGCAAGGGATATAGAGTATTCAACAAACGCTCATTAATTGTGGAAGAGTCTACCAATGTGACTTTTGATGAGAATAACAGTGCAGCAACTACTCTTGATGATGATGTTGAGCCATCAACTTCTACCACCACTGAAACCACTTTACTGGAGGGCTTGCCAAAGAAATTCTCTTTCAAGCCATCACATCCAGAAAACTTGGTTATAGGTGAGGTTTCACGCGGAGTAAGTACTAGATCATCATTAAGAGACTCCATTGCCAGTACTGCCTTCATTTCACAAATTGAGCCGAAAAATATTTTAGAAGCTTTTAATGATAAATTTTGGATTTCTGCCATGCAAGAAGAACTCAACCAATTCGAGAGGAGCCAAGTTTGGAAACTTGTTCCTAGACTGGTAAATCACTCGATTATTGGTACAAAATGGGTTTTTCGAAACAAAGTAAATAAAGATGGTTCAGTTACACACAACAAAGCTCGTCTAGTAGCTCAAGGATACAACCAAGAGGAAGGTATCGACTACGATGAGACGTATGCTCCTATTGCAAGATTGGAATCCATTCAGATGCTTTGCGCATTTGCTAACTTTCAAATTTTCAAATTGTTTCAAATGGATGTTAAAAGTGTTTTCTTGAATGGATTTATTAAGAAGGAAGTTATTGTAAAACAACCCCCTAGTTTTGAAAATCACAAATTTCCCGACCCTATTTTCAAGCTCAAAAAAGCGCTATATGGCCTTAAACAAGCCCCTAGATCTTGGTATGAACGGCTAAGCAATTTCTTGCTTGAAAAAGGTTTTTCAAAAGGAAAAGTTGACACTACACTTTTTATAAAATCTTTCAAAGACACTATTCTCTTAGTACAAATTTACGTTGATGATATTATATTTTGTTCTACTAATGAAACTCTCTGTCAAGATTTTGCCAAGTGTATGCAGACCGAGTTTGAGATGAGCATGATGGGGGAGCTCAATTACTTTCTTGGACTGCAAATCAAACAAAGATCAAATAGAACTTTCATCTGTCAGTCGAAGTATATAAAGGACATGCTGAAGAAATTTGACCTTGACAACGTCAAACCAATCGGCACTCTAATGGCTACTACAACTAAACTAGAACCAGATGAAAGCGGCAAACCTGTGGATCAACGTAAGTATCGAGGTATGATAGGTAGTCTACTGTATTTAACTGCTAGTCGCCCTGATATTATGTTTAGCGTTTGCCTGTGTGCTAGATATCAAGCTAATCCTAAGGAATCACACATGTCTGCCGTTAAGCGTATCTTTCGATACCTTAAGAGTACGGTTACAGTGGACCTATGGTATCCCAAATCAATATTATTTGACCTCATTAGTTACTCTGATACTGATTTCGCCCGATGCAAGGTCGACCGTAAAAGTACGAGCGGCACGTGTTATTTATTAGGAAAGGCTCTAGTCTCTTGGTTTAGCAAGAAGCAGAATTCTGTCGCACTATCCACAACAGAAGCTAAATATATCGCAGCTGGTCGTTGTTGTGCACAAATTCTGTGAATAAAGCAAACCCTTGAAGACTATAACTTATCTTTTATGCACATTCCTATATTTTGTGACAACACTAGTGCTATAAATCTCACTAAGAATCCCATATGTCACTCACGCACGAAGCACATTGAAATACGTCACCATTTTTTGCGTGATCACCAGCAAAATGGTACTATTAACTTAGAATTTATTGACACTGATTATCAGCTAGCAGATTTCTTTACAAAACCACTATCCGAAGAGCGTTTCAACTTTCTTTGTCGTGAACTAGAAATTTTGGATGAAGCTGTTATTCAGTAAAGTAACCTGCATAAATATCGATTATGTCTTGATTATTTATGATAAAATTGCTATGGGTACAAGCCGAAAGGGTCCTTCTGACAACAAGGCGTAAAAGTCTAAGCGACACGGTACACTAGTCCTCAGGACTACCGCTAGTTGGGATCCGGCCCCTGCAGCTACCCCATGGCAGCTTCAAATTATTGAATTGTGACATAATTTCTTATTTATTACATGGTATACTTTTATTTATCACATGCTAAAATTCAAAATTTCAAACTTTACTTTGATTCAGCGTTGACTTTTTGCTATTCTCTACTTGGTTTTCTCATTTTGTATATGCATCTATCCATTATCGTATTCCTCTTAGTCTCACTTATTTGATCAAACTTCTTTTTAGCCCAATTTCTGTTCTGGCTACAGAAACCAGAATTTGGGCCGAACTCTGCCTAATCCAGAGTTCGGGCCGAATTCGGTCTGGTCCTTCCAGAACCGAACGCAGGCTCAGCCGCTGATCAAATTTTGATCCAATGGTCCAAAATTGTTCCGACCATTCGAGCCCTTACACTTAAAACTGGGTTCTTCTCTTTTTTCTCCTCTATTGCCACCTTCTAAACTTCTCTAAACTACTTCTCTTCAAATCCTAACCCTAGTTCTTCCATCCTAGTGCATCTTTCTTCTCAAAATTCAAGGAGAAGGATTCTCTCACCATTCTCTTTCATCTTTTATCAACAAATTGAGGTATATTTTCACACTTCTCTCCATCTAAATTTCCTCAATTTTCTTTATTATTTTATAGCTCTCAAGTTGTTCAATAGAGGGAAGAGACTTCGAACCGAGGGTGCGTCCTCTTCGAATGCTCCTCCTCGTGTTGAACAACCCGTTGAACAACATAATCAACAACCTTTTCACCCGTTGTTCAACCCACCTCGTCCACTCGACCCCAATACGTATGATGATCGGATATTTGTATCACTAGACGCTTCCAATGAGTGGTTTAGTGATTTTCGATCACGTCCTGTGTATGTGGGTCATCCTATAAATTTTACTATCTTTTCACAATATGATTCATTATTTCATGATCTATGTCTTGATGAACTTGTCACTACCAATTCGGTTATCTATCTCAATGCCATCCAAATGTTTTATTGTAACCTTACTCACAATAATACACATCTATTTTCACGTGTTGCGGGCATTGATATTTCTTTTGATGATTTTGACTTGGCCGAATACCTTAAAATTCCGGAGCCAAACTCATGGGAGAAACTTGTTAAAGCTCGCAAGTTTCAATTCCCCGATGGATCATCCCTAGAAAGCTTTAAGGACAATTTGTGTACTCCTAACACACGTCCACGCAAGCTTCTCGCCAAGTTTCTCAATCCTTACTTTTATGTACTTCATCGCATTATTTTTAATACGATTCTGCCTAAAGCAGGATCAAATGATGAGTTAACATACTTTGAAATCTCTGCTTTGTACCACCTCTATTTTCATGTTCCTTTTAATCTTCTACGTACCATGATGGACTGGATGATTAATGCTAGGAAGAAGCCAAGATCCTTGGTTTATGCTCTTTATCTTCCTATGATCTTTCATGCCTTTCGTGTACCTCTTGACGAGTGCCAATTCCTACCTGCCCCTGCCTTCCTCTCTAAGGCACGGCGGCTTCAGGCAGCAGTTGGCTCACCTGCTGTGTCTGAGCACTCTAACGATGAGCCCGACGCACCTCCTCTTGGCCAGGATGCGCCTCCTCCTCCTGCTACTCTTGAGTCACTACAGACTATGCTACGCGATCGATTCACTTTAGAGGATGATCGCTGGACTCAGCTTGACTACTGGACCACTCTGCAGATGAGTGCCATCAGCAACTCACTGCATGATATTCGGTACTCTATGTCCCGACATCCTTCTATGCCTATTCCTATGGAGCGGGACCCTGCTCGCGATGGATACCGTATCGATGACCCTTGGGTTATCCGCTACCTGAATCCGAATGCGACTTTCGTGGACCATCGTTGTTCCTTCACTGATCCATCCGACGATGCTGGGCCTTCACGAGCTCGATGATGGATGTGGATTTCTACTTGCTGCTACTGCTAAGGATCGTAGTTTATGTTTTTCTGCATTTTTAGTTGATGTAGTTGTTTTTTTGGTTGTATTAGAACTTTTTATGTGACTCTTGAGACGTTTTATTCTGCCGTTTATCAGTTTATGTACTTTATTATTATTATTTTTGGTGTGCTTGCCAGTCATTATTTCTGGTTGTTTGATAAATGCCAAAAAGGGGAGAAATATTTTGCTATATTTGCTATATTCATCATCATATCATATCATTGTGTATCTGTGCTTTGGGAAAGAATGTTTGTATCAGGACAACATGAATGGAGCAATGTTTACGGGGGAGCTATTGATAGCTCTGCACTGATTACGGGGGAGCTACGCTACTGCTCTTTAATGTGTCCATGTATGAATATTGAATATACAAATATCATTTTGTCAATTATCAATATAGGGGAGATTGTTGACACAAAATCACAGTCAACCAAATATTGATACAATTGACGACATGATACTTGTAATATTTTAATACAACACATGAAGACTGAACTCAGTACAAGACAGACGACAGCTCGCACCTGCTATGTTAAATGTTTTAAGTCTGTATTTTACACTTTTATTGAGTCTAGACATATGTAAACTGAGTCGTACTGAGCAATTTGAGACTTAACCTATACCCATACCTCAAATTAAAAGCTCCACAAAAATTCAAATAAGCCCATTTACCCATTGGACCAGTTCTGTGCTCTGGAGACAGAGTTCGGGCCGAACTCTGCCTCCTCACAGAGTTCGGGCCGAACTCTGCCTCCTAAAATCTAGGACCCTAATTTTTAGGGTTGGCTGGATGCAAGTTGTCCAACGGCCAAATTTTTGAATATTTGACCCATAATTCTGGCCGAATTCTGCCTATCTGGTATCCTATAAATAGGCCATGAATTCTCCTATTTTCAATCATCCAATCTTCTCTTCTCTTCTCTTTAAAGCCTTATACAAGCCATACCCTTCTCATCTACTAGCCATAAGCTCTCTAAGCCTTAAAGTGCTCAGTACTTTTCAGTTAGGAGTTTGTGCAAGAGTTCAAGAAGTCGCTTAGAAAATTCCAAGCATCACCACTGCGATCTCTGTAAGAAGTTGACGTGCTCTTCTGAAGAAAAGGCACGGGATGTAACTACTATTTCATAAATAATGGATTTAATCATGAGCTAGAGTTCTCAGGCCTGGACTAGTCCTCCACGAGGGAAACCAGGTTAAAATCGGTTGTGTTTGCGTATGCTTTCTCGCTCTTTACTATTTCCGCATTTACTCTGATTATTTACTGTTGGTGAAAGAGTTTTATTGTTTAATTGGACATTATTGTCATAAACTCTATTCACTCCCCTCTAGAGTTGCCTATTTGTTCTTCACGACTGACCCCGCTCCTCGGTTGTCGGTACCCCCCACGTCGGCATCCAGACACCGGCATCGTTCTCCACTGGCGGGCCCGGCTCCGTCGCGAGCGTACGAAGCACACCCGCATGCTGGAAAACCCCTCTGGTAACACTCAACTCCTCCCCCTCTCGACTCCTCTCCCGCAGCTCCCCTCTTCTCTCCCATTCTCTTTCCCTTTTCTCGACTCAACCCCTCTCTACTTCTCCGGCCTTCCATCTCTCTCTTTCAGCTCCTCTCTTCTTCTTTTTTGCTGTTTGGTTTTTCTGTCACCAACGAGAGATAACTGTAGGTATTAAGTCCTTTAGTTTTCTTTTCAATTTTTATTATTTTTCTTTGTCTTGTGTGTGCTTTAAAGAGTACAAAAGCTGTACAACTGAGTTATCAGTAGTACTTTATCATTAGTACTTTATTATTATCATTATTATCAATTGGTTTTAGTAGTTCTTAACTGTTAATACACTATTAGCATAATGGCATATATAATTCTGGTCATGGGAATTATTATTCCTTGACAATATTTTTGGTATACTTAAGTAAAAACAAATATTATAATGATACTACTATTTCTAATATTATATAGTGTTTGACCCTACATATATTTTAAAAATAAGATTTGGACATAAATATAATATTATAGTATTTTATATCCATTAAAAAATTTAGTTTTATATTTTGACAAGGTTAAGGATTTTACCCTAATATATATATATATTTTTCATATATATCTAAATTATTTGCACTACTGAAATATAGTTTTCTTTTACGTGGTAAATTTACTTCGACAAACTGATAGTATTAGCCTAAAAACAATTATATATTTTAAGTATTTATCTAACAAAATATTCTTTTCAAAATTATTATATATAACTATTTTTAAGTGTTTATGTGAATTATTTGAACTCCTAAATATATTTTTCAAAGATTATAAATAGTTTCTAAAAATAATATGTACAACTTCCTTCGATATTCCTCTTATCCATAACAAATCTCCTTTTTTATTCTCTCGCCAATTCTGTACATCCTCCTAACGACCCTAACTATTTTGATTATTCTGGACCCAATGGAACCGTCTGTATCACCATCAGAGGCCGCCTTGCGTACTTGTAACACCAAAGTCAAATCCGTGCCACATTCATCATCGCAGCACATCAGGCGACACTACTAGGAAAGATACCTTTCCATTAGCTATTTATTTTACTTTAGCTCATATTCATGCATTTATTCATTATTTATTTTGTGCAAAATAAACTGTGATACATGGCATAATTAGATAGAATTTTACTGTTTAGTTCTATTTCCTGCTATGTATTATTTTTCTTATACATTGAACTTAGAGTTAGGGGACCACCCTTTGTGTGTTGCATTCATAGGCCTTGACACATTTTTACCACGGAGTTGTGAGTCGCATGTAGAACTCGGACATACATGACTGGCTGGCCACCGGCACGTATAAGCCGTGCCATAGGAATAACCGCTAATAGAGGTTGTATGCTTAGTTTGACTTAGCGGTTAATAGAAGTTATATGTGTTGTGGATACAACATAGTAGGCATTGGGCGGGGAGGACTATACCTTAGCGTATGGGCTACTATACACTTTACCTTTTGTAACCCGTGAGCTCCGTCGGAGATGCGGGTGAGATTACCCATGATTACTGACGGCCACTGGCATTCTGCGGAACGTTATGCTCTTATTGATTGGGCCTCTGGTTCCCCAAGGGAGGATTATGCCGATCCCATTTTAGCCAGGGCCCATACGTTGGAGGATGTTCTTCAAACTGCATTCACTTAGATTGGTTAGGCACCCTTATCCGTTAGGTATGAGTACTCTTGGTTTGGGTACTTGTATCTGACCGTGGCTTGGAACAATAACTTGTCGCGGATTAGTTCGCCACATCTTGTCCTTGTTTGGTTGTAGGTGTGGCTTACTACTCCGATGAGAAGGTATTGAACCTTGTTGGGGTCCGGATACCATATTGGATTTGTGACTTGGAAAGATACTTCATCGTGGGTTAGTATGTCATCTAATGTCCTTGTTTGGTTGGGGGGATGGTATGCTAATCCAAATGGTGAGGTATTGGACCATGTTATGATCCGATCTTACTTATTATTATTGAGCAGTATTTATTCAGTTTATATGGCATGATATTATGTATCTTGTTACGTCCCTCTGAGGACCTGGTTATCTCTCCAGGTTTTTGTTCTTGTCTTCCGCAGGTATTCTAGCCGAGGTCGTGATCTTCTTCATTTATTCGAAGATGACGTGTCTTGGATCTATCTTGATACTTTCGTCAAATCATTTTATATATCATGTACTTCTTTCCTTTTATTTGGTTGGTAGTGGATGTGTCTCTACCCAACATATTGTACGAAGACAAATCATGTTTATTATATGATATCTTTTACATTTCTGTAGATGAAATTAGTTAGTTGTGGTTTACTGCATTTTACAGCTTATGTATCCATACGAGGCCCATGTACTTCGTATGAATACAGCTGGCATGTCTACGTTTCTAGTCCTACGTATTTTGGGACTGGGGCATTATATATTTTTGTGGTGGCCCATGCAGGTCAAGATAAATTGTTTGGTTACTTTACCGTACAAAGCAAGCCTGCATATAGGATTAGAGTCTAGGATCTCATCCACATACTTGACCTCTTTCCTCGATTCTATTTGCGAACTATCGCTTGACTCATCGATTTGCATCTTCCTTGATTCCTTCTATCATAATTCTTATCTTTCCTTCGTGCTTGCTAAAGGTTAGACGGGTGATCACTACTAGTTTGATATGTTTCAATTACCCCTGTAGCTCCCCTTCCCGAAATTTTTTAAAATATTTTTATTTTATTATTTAAATGGTGATTTTAAATTATTATAAGCAATTATTTAGTTTATTAATACGGTAGATGCCTTTAGCCATGGTAGATTTTGGAGTACAAGACGACTAGGAATCGTGACACGGATAGTGTAATGGCGTGCTTTGACTAGTGTATTAGCCCTAGTAGGGAAGGCCGAGTCATAGTGACATCCTAATTAAGAAAACCAGGCCACGTTGCGACTTAACCCTTGCCGAAGATTTTATTTATTATTTAAATATTTATTATTAAGGTTTATCGACTTGTGGAAGACCCGGTTGTACCAAACCAGTCTGGATTTGACCAGGACCCAAGCCCATGCAATCATGCGGTACAGCTAGAGACATACGTGTTGACATAACGGGGTATGAGAGTGTTGTATTCCGTCTAATGATTTAATGAGTATTCCTAAGTACACGTAATTTAAATATTATAAATATCGTTATTAGTTGGCATTCAGTGATATTTGAATAAGATAGGTCCTTGTACACTTTTGGGTATTTTTAGACTGTGCATGGTGGTGTATACACCATTATTTAGTTTATTGAATTTCGTTATTATTATTATTATTATTTTTATTATTTAGTGAGATTATTAGTATATAATATAATATAATTATTGGTTATATTATTTTCGTCAAGTGAATGTTACATATTTACATGAATGGGTCCTACACTAGAAATAGAGAACTTTGAGGTTTTGTTTAGATTCATGGAGATTAATATATAAGTATATTTATATATATAGGAATATATATAAGCTATGTGGATGCTTATTAAATAATTGTAAATACATATACTCGCATTATTAAATATAAAATAAAGTATATCTATATAGACCTATATAAGTATATACGTATACATGTGTATATGTTACATATTATATATGTGTTTGTATATAAATATATACATGTATATGGGTGTAGGCGTATTTATGCATATAAATATATAAATGTATGTGTATATATATATAAAATATATATGTATAAATGTGTAGGTGTGTGTACATGTATACAGATAAATAGATGTGTATGCGTGTATATATATAAATAGATATATGCATATACTAATAATATTTAGTAATAAGTAAAAAGAAAAAAAAAAAAGAAGAATAAGCACTAGAGCAGCCCAGGCCGTAAAGGCCAGCCAAAGGGGCCACAAACCCATGCTCGCAGGCCGACCCCAAGGCTCGGGTCACAGCCATGAGTATACATATACTCGTGAATATGAACACGATCGAGTTGTTCTCCTCGAAACCCTAGTTAATCGCGAGCGCCACCACGTCCCGGGGCCACGTTGAGGCTGGGCGACCACCCTTGGCCCCGTGCGCCGCTGCGAGATGCCGCTGGTCGGCCGGGAACCGCCGTCAAACCCAGGCCGAGCGAGTAGCAGCACAGTAACAGTGGCCGGAGGGCCCTACTTCGCGGTAAGATTCCGAACTCGTTACTCCATCATTTCGCAAACCGTAAATTTATATGGAAAGCCAACATGACCGCCTCGAAATCCCAGCAATTAGATTTGGTATAGAATGCACGATCAGGCCACGGGATCGACTCAAAGTCGGTCAAAAATTTGTCGAAACATGACAGTATTTCCAGTCCATGAACCCACTTTGGAATATCGATCCTGATCGATCCAGTAACCCTTCAGAAATTCTACTTGAACAAAGTTAGAGACAACATATACGGCTCCGCGACGCACTTTGCAGAAGTCGATGCGATCAACTGAGCGCCGAGAAATCGACGTCTCAAATTGATCGAAAATCTGTTTAAAAATATTTAAAAATATTGAAAAATGCTTCGATACGACCTGCGTCCCGCCAATCCGGGCGACGTGGTCACAAACCGAAAGCATCAAAAGCTGCGTAACGGCTTCATGGTCGTGTGGGCTTTGACGGAATTCAAATTGGTCGCGTGTGCGCGACGAATTTGACGCGTATCCATCGAAATTCACCGTATCGGCCTCTGTGTAAGTTTTCCAATTACTTCGTGCACGCTCGTCAGATCGAGACAAAACTTGTGCCAGCACGACCGTATCGTTTTTCTGGTCCTGTATGCCAAGTTTGGTCCAATTCTGAGACAGTTGAATCGTACGTCGTTTTGCGGGCCCCACGGTCCCACACAACGGGCGATTTTGTGCACAGCCCGCCAAAATCCAACTTTGGACATTCGGTTGGGTTCGTATCAGAAAACTGGATCCGTAGACATGTAGTTTGATGAGTTTAGGGACCGTTGACTCTGGTACGCTTTTCGGTGCAAAGCGGGACCAACGCGGACATCGTTTTGGTCCGAAAATACTGTTTTGCCTCTGTGTCCAGAATTGGACTTAAGGACAGGCAATCCTAGCTATTTTGACTATTCTGAGAACATTGGTAATATTTATTTCAGCTTCCGGGGACTGTTGTACGGGTTTCGACTATTGTGGCACATTGAGTAGTTCAGACTGTCGGTTTCACCAGCAGAGGACCACAGGCGAGTACAGTTTATTGTCTGCATTTCGATATTGATCTTTACTATATTTCATTGATTGGTCATTGGTTATGTGATTATTTTCTATTATAAATTGTTGAGTCGGGAATGAGAAGTACCAACGATGTGTGATCTGACCTTAGACAGTGTTGACAGTGTAGACAGTGATTTATTATTGCAAAGTAGACAGTGTAGACAGTGATTTATTATTACAAAGTAGACAGTGTAGACCATAATTATTATTGTATTTAAACTGTGTAGATCATGATTATTAATTTGTAGACAATGTTTCTTTATTTTAATATTTGCTGTAGACAGTGTAACTTTAGACAGTGTAGACAGTGTAACTTTAGACAGTGTAGACAGTGTCGCATAATTTTCCCGAGACCGATCACATATCAAAGGTACTTCGAACAGTTGGAAAAGGTATTTTGTGTCTATTTATTTACTATTGGTTTTCTGTATTTTCAGTTTATTTTCAAAACTCATGATTGATGTCTAACCTTTGTTTTATAGTCATTTTCTTTATTGAGATTGCATTCAGTGAATTGTGCTCGTTCCATTCCTGACCGGAAACCAACATTTTCAGGTTAGCCGTGGATTCACTTAGCATGGGAGATACGGGGATACTTGCAAACATGAGCTTAGAGACTAGCTAGATAGTTGAGTGGTAGTCATTCTATAATTGTACAAGTTTATGTTTTCTGCAAAAGTAAAACTTGTGCTCTTTGTAAATTAAATTAATTTTTGTGAATGAGTATTATTCGTGAATTGATCTTCATGGCCGTGACAGCGTTCTACCGCCGACACTGCGGCATAGGCTGGCTTGGGCACGTCTCGTATTTGTTTAAAAAAAATGGGTACGGGTCGTGACAAGTTTTTGTGGTGGCCCATGCAGGTCGGTCTTTGCAAATTATGCGAACTCGTGATAGTACTTAAGTTAGTCGTACTATTGCGAGCCTGCGACTAGAAATGCTCATTCATGAATTTAAAATTAATTTAATTTATGAGAATGACTAGAACTAGGAGTCCCTTATACAAATTGACCGATGGGTAGTCTAGGCCATGCAATTTAGAGGAGGAGTTATTAATTTTGATGGTTTGTCAGATCCCCATAGGTACATTATTATCTCTCGATATGAAGACACGATCCAAAGTGGATAGATTGTTCACTTGGTGAGACAGGGCTTCATATAATTTATGATCTAACCTTGATGAATTGGGCAAATCATTCTCTTGCCCCTTAGATATCATCCCCATATCTTAGTCTGAATTGCCCATTTAAAATCCTATTTTGCCGTAAGAGAATAGTTTATAATTCCTGATTCGGTTATTCAAATGCGAATCTCGAGTTAGACTGATCCCAAAAAATTTCTCCCAGGGCTCGAATACACATAAAAGAGATACCAGAATATTTGTAGTTCTTTGTCTTCAGTTTGTTCCTCACTGTGCAATCTGTTATTCTAAAGATTGTGACTGATAGGCCAAATAATTATGCCTTATTTTATAGTCAACTTGTTTGAATCTCTAGAATCTCAGGGATTTATTTACAGATACAGTTACGAAAATGTTAGTTAACTCATGCTGGCAGGACAGCAGCGCACTGTCGCCATTTATTTAAATTTGGAGACTATGGATTCACTGCAGCCAGCAGCGCACTGGCGAGACACGACCCCTAGAGTTGAAATTAGATTAGGAAAATATCGGTTATAGAATTTTGCTAGAAATATGGCTAGTGGTCCTCTTTGATTATAGTTACCCGGGTGGCGGGATAAGGTAGAGTATCTGATAGCATATCACATCTGAATCACGGAACCAAGAGTTTACCATCGCCCGAGTATACGGACGAGGCATAATCCTCGGTGAAATAACTTCAGATGTGATTACAAGTTAAGGATACTATAGAGGATAGGACAGTGCCCTGTGTGTTCCATAAGATCCTAAGCCAATATTGGTGGAAGTTTTGTAAGTTGGATAGCACGTCTCCCGATCTAGCATTCCGTGGTCCTTGTGACCTATTGACGAGGATATCGACTGACACTAATAGGTTTACCTAGAATATGGAATTTAGAATGTCCATAACCCATTAGTCGACCAAGTCCTTGTGGATCAAAAGATAGTAGGAAGACTGTATAAGCAAGAACACCGGGTAAGGTTTGATTCTCACAAAACTCGAACTACTTGTGCCTTCTTTCAAAAATCTCGCATAATTGTATTCGACTATCTTAACAAACACTACTGTTACAGCTTAGTTTTGCAAGCTCACTCTGTTCTCGAGCTTGATTCGAGGTATATGTTAGTGGGGATGCCTACTAATTTATTGTCTAATCAGAATCAGTATATTATGGTCTGATCAACCATGATGCATTTGGTTCGCTCTTCGTTTAATTACACTACATGGATAGAGATATATAGGTATCTAGGATCTCATCCGCGACTGCTTTGACAATTCCTCTTGAATTATATGTTCGCCTTTGAATCATGAAATTATATTCAGTAACATCTCCCTTGAATTCTTTATTATTTTTGTCTTTCACCGATTTGGAAAGACGAAAGCTCGTAATGGTAGAGAGATACAGAGTATCCCCATGGCTATGATAGTGGTATACACAAGTGTAGCTACCATCGGCTAGTCATATGACTGAGTTACTCGTTCTCCTCTCGACCCTCAAACTACTATTGAGACCTTCTAGCCATTCGAATTTGAGAATGATTAGGATTTTACCCTTAGTCAGAACGCCAACCTAGAAGACTATCGATTCTCAAGAACCAAATGTTGTGAGTCTCTAATTTTTGCTTGAAGCTTGCCTTAACTAGCTACCCTTAAGCCTTGAACCAACCCTTCCTCGACCGAAGCCCACAGTTAGACATGAGATGAGTGGACAATAGGGTAATCACTTACCGTGACACTCATCCCGAGATTGGTTTCCAACAAATATTACTCTAGTTATGTAAACTTTATTATTAAGACCTAACTAGTGTTGGAACACCACAGTCACTAGCTTAGCCAATGCCATAGCTTAAATACCCTGTCATATTATGATCTACCAGTTGTCAACCGTAATACACGATCACTACAACTCTTGTGACGATAGTATGGCAGGTTGACACAAGTAGAAATTCTTGACTCAGTTGTTAGAATTCTTTTCTTATGATATGCCTTAGAGTTGGTTACCCCGTCGACAACTCATGTATACCGTAGACGAGTAGGTCATTCTATTTTATCGACCATGTGTCATTGCACACGCGCTCGTTTTTTTCAATTATTGAGGAACGACCCTTGACTTGACTTATATCAACCGTATCCCGTTACGCCGTGCCTCATTCTTTATCAACAAGAGTCGGGGTACAGTATCCGGACTTTGAAATTCTTTTGACCTCATTATTCCTAAAACCACATCCTAGCTTTAGGGTATGTAGACTGTAAGCCCTCTAAATTTTTTTTAGGATATACCAGGATTACCGAGTGATTAGAATAACTTTCTTTAGGATGATGATTAGTGCCCTTGGACTCCCACCTTTCTTTTAGATCATTTTGTGTCCCCGGCCGTGTCATTAATATTCGGAGCACGAGACCAGCTATTACCTTCCAACAAAGTTCACATATAAAATCTAGATGAGTCCACCTTCATCTAGGTATATCATGTCCCACTCAAACACGTCCCCTTGTACCCTATTTTTATGGTACGACTATCAGGTCAAAGGGACGAGTTATAACCCTTACCATAATACAGGTATGCTTTCCAACTCTCACAGCTTCAACTTCGTCTCGAACCTTTTGACCCAATATATATATGGTTGTGATTTACTTAAAGTCCACTACGCACATGTCACTAGTGTGCTATTCATTTGTGTCTTCTCGTGCTACTTAAACACAAAAGTTACGAGAGGCGCATCTTCAGGGCTTACAGAACCTAGTTAACCAACCTGACTAGGCAACTAGCTCAACCACTTGGGTGAAAACTTAGTCTAGGTTACCTTAACCTAGGAGAAATAGTTTTTAGGATCTTGTCCAGTCAATATAGATTGTAGTCCAAGGTTCATTCAACCGATGATTGTGGTCCGATTAAGGAACCCAATAAAACCCATCCATACGTATCACCATATTTGGACTATAAAACTGAACTTTTTGAAATAGATCCCTATACCTACTATGTAGTCTTCCTCTCTTAGAATGTGAAGTCATTTGTAACCTTTATTCCATCTACTTAAAGTTGCGAAACAATCTTGTATTGCATTTTATCCCTTGCTCGTATGCTTAAATAACCACGGAAAATGTCACAGTCTTGATTTTCCAAATTCCGTTCTATTACGGAACCATTCGGAATTTCGAGAATAGAACTTCTGTATTGCACGGATGGCAAGCTCCTATAAGGAACGAAGGGTTTTTTTCAATTTAGTAAGTGACTGGGCTAGAATAGTCCAATCTAGCAAATAAGTCAATGATTCATAGACTTTCATTCTATCTGCATCATTGGATACTCTCTACCGCTCTTGAAACTTTATAATTGCTCTCGATTATTCTTCCTTATCTTCCTGTCCTTCCCATTTCTGGAGCGACGAATGGTCATGCTTATTAGAGTTTATCAACATTTTTAGCTATTTGTGTAAGATTTTTTGTTTATTAAATTTTGGGTTGCTTGATAGCTACGAGAGGATTATAGATACCACATGTCCTAGATATTTTTGGATGAGCTACTAGTCACTGGTTAGAAGATTTTAAGATTTTTAGCGACCTGTGTTCCAAGGGAGAAGTGTGACCTAAGGTGGGTAGAAGTCCTCGAGATTTCGTAATTACGAAATGGCTAGAGAAGGTTATAAAATATTTTGAGGAATTGAATTGAGGAGATTAAGGTAATGGTAGACTTTGAATTTTAAAAGAATACATGCGAATTAGAATTTCGAGGACGAAATTATTTTTAAGGGTAGGTTTGTAGCTCCCCTTCCCGAAAAATTTTAAAATATTTTTATTTTATTATTTAAATGGTAATTTTAAATTATTATAAGCAATTATTTAGTTTATTAATACGGTAGATGCCTTTAGCCATGGTAGAGTTTTGGAGTACAAGACGACTAGGAATCGTGGCACGGATAGTGTAATGGCGTGCTTTGACTAGTGTATTAGCCCTAGTAGGAAAGGCCGAGTCATAGTGACGTCCTAACTAAGAAAACCAGGCCACGTTGCGACTTAACCCTTGCCGAAGATTTTATTTATTATTTAAATATTTATTATTAAGGTTTATCGACTTGTGGAAGACCCGGTTGTACCAAACCAGTCTGGATTTGACCAGGACCCAAGCCCATACAGTCATGCGGTACAGCTAGAGACATACGTGTTGACATAACGGGGTATGAGAGTGTTGTATTCCGTCTAATAATTTAATGAGTATTCCTAAGTACTCGTAATTTAAATATTATAAATATCGTTATTAGTTGGCATTCAGTGATATTTGAATAAGATAGGTCCTTGTACACTTTTGGGTATTTTTAGACTGTGCATGGTGGTGTATACACCATTATTTAGTTTATTGAATTTCGTTATTGTTATTATTATTATTTTTATTATTTAGTGAGATTATTAGTATATAATATAATATAATTATTGGTTATATTATTTTTGTCAAGTGAATGTTACATATTTACATGAATGGGTCCTACACTAGAAATAGAGAACTTTGAGGTTTTGTTTAGATTCATGGAGATTAATATATAAGTATATTTATATATATAGGAATATATATAAGCTATGTGGATGCTTATTAAATAATTGTAAATACATATACTCGCATTATTAAATATAAAATAAAGTATACCTATATAGAGCTATATAAGTATATACGTATACATGTGTATATGTTACGTATTATATATGTGTTTGTATATAAATATATACATGTATATGGGTGTAGGCGTATTTATGCATATAAATATATAAATGTATGTGTATATATATATATATATATATAAAATATATATGTATAAATGTGTAGGTGTGTGTACATGTATACAGATAAATAGATGTGTATGCGTGTATATATATAAATAGATATATGCATATACTAATGATAATTAGTAATAAGTAAAAAGAAAAAAAGAAAAAAAAGAAAAAGAAGAATAAGCACTAGAGCAGCCCAGGCCGTAAAGGCCAGCCCAAGGGGCCATAAACCCATGCCCGCAGGTCGACCCCAAGGCTCGGGTCACAACCATGAGTATACATATACTCATGAATATGAACATGATCGAGTTGTTCTCCTCGAAACCCTAGTTAATCGCGAGCGCCACCACGTCCCGGGGCCACGTCGAGGCTGGGCGACCACCCTTGGCCCCGTGCGCCACCGCAAGATACCGCCGGCCGGCCGGGAACCACCGTCAAACCCAGGCCGAGCGAGTAGCAGCACAGTAACAGTGGCCGGAGGGCCCTACTTCGCGGTAAGATTTCGAACTCGTTACTCCATCATTTCGCAAACCGTAAATTTGTATGGAAAGCCAACATGACCGCCTCGAAATCCCAGCAATTAGATTTGGTATAGAATGCACGATCAGGCCACGGGATCGACTCAAAGTCGGTCAAAAATCTGTCGAAACATGACAGTATTTCCAGTCCATGAACCCACTTTGGAATATCGATTCTGATCGATCCAGTACCCTTCAGAAATTCTACTTAAACAAAGTTAGAGACAACATATACGGCTCCGCGACGCACTTTGCAGAATTCGATGCGATCAACTGAGCGCCGAGAAATCGACGTCTCAAATTGATCGAAAATCTGTTTAAAAATATTGAAAAATGCTTCGATACGACGTGCGTCCCGCCAATTCGGGCAACATGGTCACGAACTGAAAGCATTGAAAGCTGCGTAACGGCTTCGTGGTCGTGTAGGCTTTGACGGAATTCAAATTGGTCGCGTGTGCGCGACGAATTTGATACGTATCCGTCAAAATTTACCGTATCGGCCTCTGTGTAAGTTTTCCAATTACTTCGTGCACGCTCGTCAGATCAAGACAAAACTTGCGCCAACAGAACCGTATCATTTTTCTGGTCCTGTATGCCAAGTTTGGTCCAATTCTGAGACAGTTGAATCGTACGTCGTTTTGCGGGCCCCACGGTCCCACACAACGAGCGATTTTGTGCACGGCCCGCCGAAATCCAACTTTGGACATTCGATTGGGTTCGTATCGGAAAACTGAATCCGTAGACATGTAGTTTGATGAGTTTAGGGACCGTTGACTCTGGCATGCTTTTCGGTGCAAAGCGGGACCAACAGCGGACATCATTTTGGGCCGAAATTACTATTTTGCCCCTGTGTCCAGAATTGGACTTAAGGACAAGCAATCCTAGCTATTTTGACTATTCTGAGAACATTGGTAACATTTATTTTAGCTTTCGGGGACTGTTGTACGGGTTTCGACTATTGTGGCACATTGAGTAGTTCAGACTGTCGGTTTTACCAGCAGAGGACCATATGCGAGTACAGTTTATTGTCTGCATTTCGATATTGATCTTTACTATATTTTATTGATTAGTCATTGGTTATGTGATTATTTTCTATTATAAATTGTTGAGTCGGGAATGAGAAGTACCAACGATGTGTGATCTGACCTTAGACAGTATAGACAGTATAGACAGTGATTTATTATTGCAAAGTAGACAGTGTAGACAGTGTAGACAGTGATTTATTATTGTAAAGTAGACAGTATAGACCGTGATTATTATTGCATTTAAACTGTGTAGATCAGGATTATTAATTTGTAGACAATGTTTCTTTATTTCAATATTTGCTGTAGACAGTGTAACTTTAGATAGTGTAGACAGTGTAACTTTAGACAGTGTAACTTTAGACAATGTAACTTTAGACAGTGTAACTTTAGACAGTGTAGACAGTGTCGCATAATTGTCCCGAGACCGATCACATATCAAAGGTACTTCGAACAGTTGGGGAAGGTATTTTGTGTCTATTTATTTACTATTGGTTTTCTGTATTTCCTGTTTATTTTCAAAACTCATGATTGATGTCTAACCTTTGTTTTATAGTCATTTTCTTTATTGAGATTGCATTCAGTAAACTGTGCTCGTTCCATTCCTGACTGGAAACCAACATTTTCAGGTTAGCCGTGGATTCACTTAGCATGAGAGATACGGGGATACTTGCAAACAGGAGCTTAGAGACTAGCTAGATAGTTGAGTGGTAGTCATTCTATAATTGTACAAGTTTATGCTTTCTGCAAAAGTAAAACTTGTGCTCTTTGTAAATTAAATTAATTTTTGTGAATAAGTATTATTCGTGAATTGATCTTCATGGTCGTGACAGCCTTCTACCGCCGACACTGCGGCATAGGCTGGCTTGGACACGTCTCGTATCTTGCATGGGAGATACGGGGATACTTGCAAACAGAAGCTTAGAGACTAGCTGGATAGTTGAGTGGTAGTCATTCTATAATTGTACAAGTTTATGTTTTCTGCAAAAGTAAAACTTGTGCTCTTTGTAAATTAAATTAATTTTTGTGAATGAGTATTATTCGTGAATTGATCTTCATGGCCGTGACAGCGTTCTACCGCCGACACTACAGCGTAGGCTGGCTTGGACACGTCTCGTATCTGTTTAAAAAAAAAGGGTACGGGTCGTGACAACCCCAAAATACCATAAGTGAAACTCTTGTAAGTTGGATAGAATGCCTTATGACCTAGCAATTCCTTTGTCCTTGTGACCTATATTAGCTAGTTCACTTAGGTTCTAGAATTGAGGGGACCCTAACCCATCTAGCCAACCAAGGACTTGGACAAGAAGACTATAGGACGACTGTATAGAGACCAACACATGATATGACTTAGAATCGTAAGGAGTTTAAACTAATTCTGCTTTCTTTCAATCTTAATTTCACGTGCCTATGTTTTTACTATCTAGACTAATGATGCTAATGTAGCCTAGTTTTTGCAAGCTCAATTCTTTATCAAGCTTGTTCATGACATATTCTTTATCAAGCTTATTCATGACATATGCTATTGAGCGCACGCTCACTAACATATTGTCTAATCAGAACCGGTGTATGATGGTCTGATCAACCTAGTGCACTTTGGTTCGCTTTTATCTATCGTTCTACGTGGATGGGGACATAGCTAAACTTGCCCTTTAGAGTCCCATCCGCGATAGCCTTTGCAATTCTTTTTGAATTACTCACTCGCCTTTGAACCACATATTGGTATTCGAAAACAACTTCTTTAGGCTCATATTGGTTTTTCGCCTTTCACTTATTTAGATGAAGACTCGTACTTAATAAATAAACCCAAAGTATCACCTTTAGTTATCCCACAATCTATTGCCAAGATAGTTAGCCATGGACCAACCAAGGTGACTATTTCCTCGCTTGAACCACTCGTCGATTCCATATCTATTATCGCAACCTTATATGAAACTTGAAAATGATTCCAATCATCCTTTCATTCGTGCCCTCAACCTAGATATTCACCATGCAACCTTCTCCGAAGAACCATCTCTCCCAAGCCCCTAAGTTATTCTCTTGATCTACTCCCTTCGTATTATCATGATTTTACTGCCTTGACTAGCGACCCTCATCCATACCATATTCATGATTTATTTTCGTCATTATCGAAATCACGATTCACTAAAGCATATTCGTGTTGAACGTTGTTTCCTTACCCCGTCCAAATGATTTGATTGTGTTGCCTTGTCCCTGGTACATTCTCAACCCCCTACTTATTCTTAATTTTGAGGACAAAATTTTTGTAAGTTGGGTAGGATGTAAACCCTCCAAAAATTTCCCCTATTTTTATTTTTTTATTTATTTGTTATGGCATCGATTTATTTTTTTTCTTTTCGTATTCGTACATGGAGTGCGAATGTGTAGATAAGAAATATTTGTTTATTTATATACTAAATATTTGGTTATTTTTTCTGATAAATATTGAAAATAGATATTATGTTTCAAAATAGTATAAGTAAATTTTTTAGTGCGCCGTCCTAGATTTGCTAAACTCGCATTTATTTCTAAAAAGATATTTTATTTCGTGATACTAGTATAATTTGTAACTTAGAAAATGATATTCTATTTGCATGCGATTGCATGAATTTAATATTTTAACTTTCAAAATATTTTATGTCAATTTATTAAAAAGATATTTTTGAAGTTATTTCATATTGATGTTTAAATAATAATGGTAATTTTTGAAATTATTATTATTAGTATTTTTATAAAATATATTTTGAAATGAATGTGGTAATTTAAATCTTGATTTTATTTTATGGATTGATTAATATCAATATTTGAAATTTGATTTATCTTATATGAATATGAACTAAAAGATGGAATGTAATTATATTTAAATTGATTTGGATTTGGATTTGAAATTATTGAATTGATTTAAATTAGAGGTTGAAATTATCTACCGGAGATTTAAACAAATCCAATCCTTATCCAACTAGGAGCACCACCTCCTATATAAGGAGAGGCTCCTTCACTCTTTTCCATAAAATTCCAACTCCAAATTCCACAACCCAAGTTTGTGCATCGTGTCCGTGTCCCCTACCCCCATCCACTATTTATCTACTTGTATATGTACATAAATTTCTCTGCGTCCGACAACCCCAGACGCTGACCCGTCCCGTGTCTCGCAGGACGCATCTCTCGACCCTCCTCTGTTGTGTCGAACACATCTCGACACAACCCCTAAAGACTCTAAAACTGTGCCCATGTTCTGTCGTTGCCGTCTCCGCTCACCCCGCTGCTAGCAACTCCGACCCAGCCACCAGTCCTATCCAAGACCCAACACCACCTCCTATATCACCTCTGCCACTGTAACCCCAATGCTATAACCCGACACCGCGGCCAACCCTCGCCCAAACGCCCTGGCCGAGCCATCCGACTTCACCACCACCACCGTCATCATCACCACCCAAACGCCATGGCCGAGCCATCCGACTTCACCACCACCACCGTCATCATCACCACTAAAACCCCCTGTCTTCTCCGGCCGAGCCCTTACCGTAATTCGCCGTCGCCGCCGTGACTCTGACCCGCGGCCAATCATCACCACCGCACACCCAAAAACCCCCAAAACACAACTTACCTCACTCCCAGCCGATTGCCTCTAAATTGGTGTGCACCTGTCATGACCCGCACCCTAAAGTTAGGGCAGAGAAGTGGGTACGTCCAGCCTACGTTGCAGTATCGGCGGTAGAACTCTGTCCTAGGTCAATCATCTAATACTATATAAGGTACCTGTACAGTATATACACTCCAAATGGAGGTGACATAACATAATACAGTCTCAATCACATCTAAGGCTGAAAACGATAAGAAAGATAGATAGATATAAACGAATCCACACAAAAGATACAATTGAAAGAAGTCTAAGTGTCTATAATAATATCTCCACAAATATCCAGATAAAACAAACTCCTAATATATACAATAATGTATCAAGGAGAAGACAAGGTAAGAGTCTAAGCTAGCAGTCTAAACCACTGGTGGCAGATCTTCTACTGCAAGTGGGTCCAAGTCACAAGTGTTGTCTATAGCTACACCATAATAGGTAGACACCATAGCCTCATCATCCTCTGTAAAATTTTCAACAGGTTCAGTCAGGACATGAGCGAGCATAATACATCTCACGTAGATCATAACATGTTAGAAAATATAAACATGCAAGAGAGTACGATACATGAAACTGAAAGAATGTACATGATGTAAATAGAGAAAACTGTAATGGAAATATCTACAATAAGTATAGAACTATCAGTGACTAGTGATTTAGAGTACAAAGTCGACATGTGAACGGCTGGATTTGCACATGAATATACTAAAGAGCCGCACATGGTTATACTATTTTAGAATTATTCACATGACTATTTATACTCCCCCATACCCCAATCAATACACAAGGATCCAGACACGTTATGTTACGCACATAATTTTTACATAAAAGTCCATAAATCGGTGCACATGAAGTATATATGAGGGCTCATAAATGAGTGCACATGAATTTCATATGAAGGCCCATAAATGGGTACACATAAAGTATACAAGAGAGCTCATAAATGAGTGCACATAAATTTCACATGAAGGCCCATAAAATGGGTGCACATGAAGTATAGGTTATACATGAAGTACACGAGAAACATGACCGAACATGAGAGCACATGAGAGTACACGAGCGTGCATGAACGAGCATGAAGCACATGAGAAACATGAATAACATGAGAGCGAGAAATACATGATGTACATGAAACACATGACATGAAGTATCCGATGCTCCCGAGGGGGATAACATCTCATGTAGGGATCCATACAGTACCAATCCGTGATAATATTGTGACAGCATCAAATAAGGTAATCTAGAGCAGGAATATAATCCTAAGCAGGTTATGAAATGATCAAAGAATGTACTCGTCTGGTATCCTGAATATCTGAAAAAAATATACTGTCCGAAGAGTGGTGTCTGGCTCCTATAGAACAGTACAAGTCACTACCTGTCCAAACTAGTAAAATAGACTACTACAATGCATCTACATGCTGTCTAGGTCAAACTAGACTAAAGTCAACACTTGGTCAACTCTAGTCAACCACACTAGTCAAACTAGGTCAACTAGGTCAAGTCCTAGCCCAAACAAGTCTAACAAATCTCACTAGGCCTAACCAAGCCTAGGCTAGCACTCACACAATCACAAGACAATATGAACCACAACAATGCATAATATAAAATAGATACTATATATAAATACATACCTTCATACATACATGCATATCCATATTACATACATATTTATATATATAGGCATATGTTACATCATGCATATTTACATAGTTACATAGATATATACATTCATGCACATTTACATACATACTTTTATACATTATATATGTTAACATTCATTACAATGCATTATATTTTACTTATACCTTTGAATCATTCATTCATTCATATATGACATTCATTCATGCATTTATACATTCATTCATTAATGTTATTACTATATACATACTTGATTCATGTATCCACACATACATACATAGGTACACAACATACATGTATACATTCATACATGCATATATTGTATACATGCATACATACATATCATGTATACATACATACATTACATACATGCCTACATACATATCATATATGCATACTTGCATTCATTCATTCATCTATACATACATACATACATAGATGCATACATACATATTTGAATATATTATATATTTGTATACATTATATTCATATATGCATATATATAATATATGCATACAAACTCATATATTTAACTCAAAATATATGTGAATACATACATTACATTGATTGCATTCCTACATGCTTGCATTCAACCATATTATACATTAATGTAAAGAGGATACATATCATATATAAATCATTTCATTCATCTAACAAATCATGCATTACATACTCTACATTTATTTAATATCCATACTACATAGGCTCATAGGTTACATAAAATATCTATATCGTATAGTCACTCTTCTACTTAAAATCAATACTGTACCAATTAGGCCTTCACTAAATTATAGGATTAAAATATGTTGTAGCCCTTCGTGTTATCTTTTCGAAACTTCAAACGGATCGCATTTTCGTGTCTGGAAGCTCCCGAAATCGCGAAAATACCGAAACGCATTTGTCTTTCGGACAGCTGACACTCAAATAATTTTACTAAAAGTTCCATAATGATTTTGGCTTATTAAAATATATATTTGGAAAGCTAACTTCGATACGCTTCTTTTAAAAAAATAGGTGATTAAACGGAGTTCTAAGCTAAAAGTTATGACATTTCTAAGTTGTTTTAGTTAATAAAAACATGGATGAATATTATGACGAATTTGAGTTATTTTGGACAAAAGAAACACATGTTGTCATGACCCGCACCCTAGAGTAAGGGCACGAGACGTGGGTACATCCAGCCTATGCCACACGAGAGTAAGGGCACGAGACGTGGGTACATCCAGCCACACAGGCCTCCTCCTCGTCCTCTGTAATATTTTTCAACAGGTCCAGTCAGGACGAAGCGAGCACAATACAACTCAACAGTTCATAGCAGGTTAGAAAATATAATCATACAGTAAAGTAAGATACAGAAAACTGAAGAAAGTATAGAATGTGAACAGAGAGAGAACTGTAATAGAAATATCTACTATTAGTAGAGAACTAACTGTGGCTAGTGAGTCAAAGTACAATATAAATATATGAATGGCATAGGAGATTCTGATGAGACACTACGGAGGTGATCACATGAGATACTACTTGGATATTATTCACATGTCTACTTCTACTCCCCCGTACCTCCAATCAATACACAAGGATCCAGTCAGATTATGTTATGATCCATGCAATGGCCCACAAGGGGTGATACATGGTAGGCCCAAAAATAAGTGATTCTGGGAATGCCCATAAATGGGTGATTCAAGGAAGACTCTGTGATCATGAGAGTACATGTCACAAGTGATCAATGAACCATGAAGCATAGTGATACACATTGTAAGTGAAACGCACAGAACATGTAGTATCCGATGTTCCCTGAGGGGATAACATCTCAAGAAAGGATCCATATAGTACTAATCCGTGTTACCAACGTGACAGCATCAAGTAAAGTAATCTAAAGCAGGAAAATAATTCTAACAGAATTTGAAATGATCAGAGAATGTACTCGCCTGATGTCTGAATGTCTAAAGTAAATATACTGTCCGAGAAGAGGTGTCTGGCTCATAATCAGAACAACACAAGTCACAACAAGTCCAAAATGGCAATATGAAGTTCTACTATGCATTCTACATGATTCTAGGTCAATATAGACCAAAGTCAACTCTTGGTCAACCTTGAAAGTCAAACCTAGGCCAACTATGGTCAAACTAGGTCTAACAAGTCTAAATTAGGTCAAACAAGTTATTCTAGGTCTAAACAAACTAAGTATATGCAAATCAAGTATCCAAGATAGCTACTAACTCATAGCCTAAGTCACTTGCTAAACCAAGCACAAAACTAAACCATAAGCTAACAAGGCACACAAACTTAGTCATATAATGTATATATATTATTCACATTCACACACACACACACACACACACACACACACATATATATATATATATATATATATATATATATAGAGGTAAAAGAGTAAGTGAGTATGTGTGTGTTTGGTATGTGTGTGAAGGGATATGTGTTAATGTTCTAAAATTTAGTGATAGGTAGGTGTATGTGACATGGGATACATGATGTCAAAGGGTATATGAATCATGTGTGTAAAAGGTTATAGGTTAACTCAGTTTATAGAAATACATACATACATACTTACCTTGTATACATGCATACAAACATATCATGTATATTACATTTACATGATACATACATGTATACTTGTATTATATTATACTTACATTCATGCATATTAGATACTTGTATTTATATTAACATATTACAAACATTCATTTCATTCATGCATCTATGCATTACCTACATGTTTTATACATATGCATACATTGTATATTCATATCATTTCATACATTAACATAGAGACATACAAACATGCACACATCATATATTTCATACCTTGCATTACCTTACATATCATGTTATATATTATCATTCATTTCTTTCATATATTACATTATCTTTAAGTTGAATACATCATATATGGATATAATACATTATCTTGCATGCTTACATTCATATATTACATTCTATATTACCTATATACATGTATTTCCTCCATTCATTCATGCCTGCATCATATACTCTACATTACCATACATGTTATCATTATATATTGTATTACAATATTTATACATTATGCATTCACATCTTTCATTACATATATATCTTGCATTCATATCTAGCATTCATTATATACTTTCATGAATACATTGTATATCATTCTTTCATTCATGCATTGCTTATGTGCATTATATTAATTGTATTCCTACATGCTTGCATTCAACCATATATATACATTAATGTAAAGAGAATATATATCATATATATATCATTTCATTCATCTAACATATCATGCATTACATACTCTATATTCATTTAATATCCATACTACATAGGTTCATAGGTTACACAAAATGCATATATCGTATAGTCACTCTTCTACTTAAAATCAATACTGTACCAATTAGACCTCTACTAAATTCTAGGATTAAATTATGTTGTAGCCCTTCGTGTTACCTTTTCGAAACTTTAAACAGATCGTATTTTCGTGTCCGGAAGCTCCCGAAATCGCGAAAATACCGAAATACGTTCGTCTTTCATACAGCTAACACTCAAATAATTCTACAGAAAGTTACAGAAAGAATTTGGCTTATTAAAATATATATATTTGGATAGCTAACTTCAATACGGTTCTTTTAAAAAAATGGGAGATAAATCGGAGTTCTAAGCTAAACGTTATGACATTTCTAAATTACTTTAGTTAATAAAAACGTGGATAAAAATTATGACGAATTTGGGTTGGCCAAGATACTTGGATACCTACATAGGTATCCAAATGAAACTCATTCTAACCATCCTAACTAAGATCAATCCACTCTTTAACTATTCTAAAACCGAATTTAAATATCTATTTAAACTATTATCATACATACATACACATGGGGTGTCCTAATTTGGGATCTATCAAGTAGGACACACGACACATATCTAAAATCCTCAAGAGAGCTCCAAATGGCCTCAAATTTCAATCTAAATGGGACACATACATGAGGATGGATCCTACGGATTCAAAACTAATTTATATGCAAAGGAAATCGATTTAGAGGATGAGTTTTACCTATTGGAAGTGGAATCCCAATGAAATCCTTTAGGACACGGCTCCGATACGAAGATCCCTCAAAGTGGACACTCCTCCTTGCACTCCTCTTCCAATCCTTGGTAGCACCCTTCCCTTGGAGAATGAGAATGATTGAGGGAAGGTTTGGTGAAGGAATGATTTGATTTTGAGATCAAATCAATGGGAAGGCTCTCTAAAATTGGGGAAGAACAAAAGAAAAATAAAAGAGGCAAGATTGTAATGAATGAAATGAACCATTCTCCACTAAAGGTAGATGCCATAAAGAGTCCATTAGGGCTAATGGGAAATGTCATAATTGTCCCTCTCTAGTCTCATATGGTTAAGTCTAGACTAGGTTCAAGTTTGGGGTCAAAATGATCTAGTTTTGAGTCTATAACTTAACCATTCTAACATGATAAAAGTTAGTTTAATTAACTAACTTAATGTTGGGTCTTGTGAGCCATGGTTAACTTAATATTGGGTCCCATCTAGAGTTCAAGCTACCCGGGTCACAATACAAGTCGGAACGAGACGAAACTCAAACCCGACTAAACAAATCCAATAAAAATAATATTAAAAATATAAAATTTTCCCAAAATATTAAAGTATGAAAAATGACCAAAATTATAATACATCAATTTAAATATTATTAAAATAATCTAAAATTCACCAATTAATTAAAATCCTAAATAATTCAAAAGTCACAAAATGACCAAAATACCCTTAGCCTAAAAAGTTGTAAATAGTCATTCTAATCATATGATTAGGTCCCCATGGTCATGGTTAGTCTCTAGGCTCAACAGTTCTAGAGTTCACTAGCTAACACATCAAAATTATAATTCACCAATTTTAAATAGTATTAAATTAATTAAAAATTCCCATAAATTATAAATCATATTATTAAATAATAAACTTTTACAAAAGTTCAAAATTATCCTCATTTTAGAAAAGTGGGTGTTACAAGTCTACCCTCCTTAGAAAATTTTGTCCTCGAAATTAAGATGGTCGTACTTCTTCTAGAGTCTCGTCCCCAACAATCAAAGTCTCAGAACTTACCTAAATCATACAATTTAAAAGAATGCATACAGGGTCATGGCATACGGTGGTAGTGAAAGTCTTATCTAGGTATACTAGTCATGTTAAACCAAAACGGTCATAGGGTATCAAAACTTACAAGCAATCAGGGGTGTTAAACTGGAAAAGATACAGAAATAACAAATCATCAAGGCTTTAAGGCATAATCAAAATTAAAATTTAAAGCACAAATATCGAGCATTAAAATTCAATCACAATATATATATATATATATATATATATATATATATATATATAAAATATATAAAATATATATATATATATATATATATATATATATATATATATATATAGAGTGTTAGAAGGGGAAAAGCTAGCATTATGTAAAGGTTATGTGGTTAGTGTGTGTATGGGTGTATGTGGACATGTTCATAGGGTTAGATAGTAGATATGTGTGTGTGTGTGTGTGTGTGTGAAATATACATGAAAGTGTATAGGAGGATTTGGGTTTCAAAACAATACCTATCAAGTTACACTACTCATGGCATATTGGTTAAACAATCTACAATGCACAACCCATTTACTCATAACATGCATGGCTAACCATATATATATACATATATCTGTATGTATAGAGAGGTAGAGATTTAGTTATGTATCTATATACATTATAACATGTATGCATAAACTATATATATATATATATATATATATATATATATATAAATATATATATATATATATAATATATATATATAGATATATATGAACATAACATAGGGATGAAGGGTTAGGTTTACATGGCAGTTGTGAACATTAGTGTACATTAATGTAGAGTGTCAAGAGCACAGGGGTTATAACTTAAAATGAAGGGTTCAATTATTCAGTTCAGTTTAACATTACATATTAAATCTGAAATTGAACTAAACATTTAAAATCAATGTGAAAAATGTTAACATGTATTCAGTTTTAGGATTTTGGAGAAATTCGAACATCAAACCAACCCAATGTTTATTACAACCTAACATGTAAAAATATGAAACCTAACATTATATTCCTACATACAACAATGTATATACCTCAAAATATTACATTTAAAAATATCAATTTGAACTAATATTTAAAATCTAGTATTAAGGGTTAATATGCACACAGTCTCAGATTTGACAAGTTCAAACACAAAACTCAACCAATTTCTTTAAGAATTGAAACCTTGTGTATAAGATACATGTGCAGTGATGTAAACAAAACTAATAACATAAAATTTATATTTAAATTACAAATTTAAACTGGAAAAGCAGAGAACCAGTCTCTGATACTGTACTGTATCATAATATTGGGGTTTTGAGAATTTAAACATCAACAACATATTAATATGCATTTAGATGGGTTGATAATCAAAGTGTAGCATGCATACGTGTCAAACAAAGTGTCTGTGTCCACTATATATATATTCTCACGTCCCAATATAAAAATTAAATTCTATATCAAGACCAACATTTAGATTCCTACCAAGATTGCAAAGCAGGTGATTGATTTAATCAAGACCGTTTTATTATTATTATTATTATTTAATACAAGAATAACAGCAAGAAGAAAATAACGATAGAATCTGTTCTGCTTATCTGTTTAAAAGAAGGAACCATTTTGAAACCAGAGCTATAATATTAAATCCAAGATAAGGTCTAGCAAAATCATCGATTCATTATTTTAAGAAGAGATTCATAGTAAGAAGTTACACAAATGTTTATAATATAGCTAAAGCTACTCCTACTCCTAAGTTAAATAATGAGAAACAAAACAAACAAAACAATTTTTTTTGAAAGACTGAACAAAAGTAGAGAAAACTTGTTCAAGCGTATTTAAGGTACAATCTGATAATCATATGCGTCTATCCAAAATCATGGTGCACCAAATCTTCGTCATACTAGTAAGCAAGGCTACGATAATCACAGAGTCCTTGACTAAGGTACATACCTCTAGGTTCATGGTATTTAAAATTTTTGCATTGCCGCATGCGACGGCAAAAACCTTAAATTCCCAAATCCGAGAAATACGTCCAAAATCTGACTATATGTCCTCACTATGCCAGCTAACATGACTATCGAAGATTCTAGATCCCACAACTGAGGTGACCTAGCCCATATGATTTTCTTAGAAGAAAAACAAACATAACAAAAGAGCAACATGACAAAATTAATCAATCAGCAAGGAGCAGATGGAATCGGATTTCAAGGTAGTTATAAAAGACAATTGTGGGAATGGAATCGAGAAGAACGAAACTTGCAACAAGATCTCCAATGGTCTGTGCATCCTCGAATGTCCTGACGATAGCTCGTCCCTGCTGTTTTCCCCTGGTCTGCTGCTAATGCTGCATGAACCGCTGCTGCTGAGAGAAATCGGGAATGACGAAAAAAAATCTCTATACAGACAAAGGTGCACCTCCAATGTAGCAGAAACGCCAACCTGAGTCGACACAACAGGAGCTGTGGTCTCGAGGCCCTGATGAACAGGACGAGAGGTGGCCAGCCTCTCGAGTATTCTCCGAACAGGAGCGATGAGATCATGTCTCCAAAATTATCATAAAGACAAATCAAAACAAGAAGCAATTACTGGAAATGAAGCAAAAATTCAAAGGAGGACAGTTTATATTCAAGGGAAGACAATAAACAGTAAATTTAGATAAAATGAATCTGATTAAGAGTTTTTCTAGTGTGATTGAGTATCCTAAAAAATATCCTAATCCTACTGCAGGCTGTAGTGATACTCTAGTTCGAATACCACTACATAAACTCGACCTGCATGGGCCACCACTAAAAATGTGTCATGACCCGCACCCTAGAGTAAGGGCACGAGACGTGGGTACATCCAGCCTAAGCCGCCGTGTCGGCGGTAGAAACGCTGTCCTAGGTCTCAATGCATCTAACAGTATAAGGCAAAGCAGTTTATACTCCCCGAATGGGGGTGATATAGCAGAATGTAAACTCAATCACAACTAAGGAAGAAGAAGCACAATATGATATAGAACTCAAATGAAATACACATGATCAGAAGAGTCTAAGTGTCTAAGATAACAACTCAGCAACATCCAGAAATACAAAGTCTCAACTACAAAGTATGAAAGAATATATACAATCCAGATCTCAAATGACAGAATAGTAAAACCTATACTAGGGGTCTCAGTCTCTATAGCTAAGGGATCCGGCTGGCAGTCCGGGTTACAAGTGTCCTCTAGGGCTGTCCCATAGAAGGTATCCGCACATGCCTCATCCTCGTCCTCTGTAATATTTTTCAACAGGTCCAGTCAGGACGGAGCGAGCATAATACATCTCAACAGTTCATAGCAGGTTAGAAAATATAATCATACAGTAAAGTAAGATACAAAAAACTGAAGAAAGTACGGAATGTGAACAGAGAGAGAACTGTAATAGAAATATCTACTATAAGTAGAGAACTAACAGTGGCTAGTGAGTCAGAGTACAATATAAACATGTGAATGACATAGGAGATTCTGATGAGACACTACGGAGGTGATCATATGAGATACTACTTGGATATTATTCACATGTCTACTTCTACTCCCTCGTACCCCCAATCAATATACAAGGATCCAGCCAGGTTATGTTATGATCCATACAATGGCCCACAAGGGGTGATACATGGTAGGCCCAAAAATTGATGATTCTGGGAATGCCCATAAATAGGTGATTCAAGGAAGACTCTATGATCATGAGAGTACATGTCACAAGTGATCAATGAACCATGAAGCATAGTAATACACATTATAAGTGAAACGCACAGAACATGTAGTATTCGAGCTCCCTGAGGGGATAACATCTCAAGAAAGGATCCATATAGTACTAATCTGTGTTACCAACATGACAGCATCAAGTAAAGTAATCTAAAGCAGGAAAATAATTCTAATAGGATTTGAAATGATCAGAGAATGTACTCACCTGATGTCTAAATGTCCAAAGTAAATATACTGTCCGAGGAGAGGTGTCTGGCTCCTAATCAGAACAACACAAGTCACAACAAGTCCAAAATGGCAATATGAAGATCTACTATGCATTCTACATGATTCTAGGTCAATCTAGACCAAAGTCAACTCTTGGTCAACTTGGTCAACCCTAAAAGTCAAACCAAGGTCAACTATGGTCAAACTAGGTCTAACAAGTCTAAATTAGGTCAAACAAGTTATTCTAGGTCTAAACAAACTAAGTATATGCAAATCAAGTATCCAAGATAGCTACTAACTCATAGCCTAAGTCACTTGCTAAACCAAGCACAAAACTAAACCATAAGCTAACAAGGCACACAAACTTAGTCATATAATGTATATATATTATCCACATTCACATATTCATATACATAGATATATATAGGAAAGCTATATATATAGGCACATATATATATATATATATATATATATATATATATATATATATATATATATATATATATATATATATATATATATATATATATATATATATATATATATAAATATATATATATATATATATATATATATATATATATATATATAAATATATATATATATATATATATATATATATATATATATATATATATATATATATATATATATATGTATATATATATATATATATATATGTATATATATATATATATATATATATATATATATATATATATATATATATATATATAGAGAAAGAGAGGTAAAAGAGTAAGTGCGTATGTGTGTGTTTGGCATGTGTGTGAAAGGATATGTGTTAATGTTCTAAAATTTAGTGATATGTAGGTGTATGTGACACGAGATACATGATGTCAAAGGGTATATGAATCATGTGTGTAAAAGGTTATAGGTTAACTCAGTTTATAGAAATACATACATACATACTTACCTTGTATACATGCATACATACATATCATGTATATTACATTTACATGATACATACATGTATACTTGTATTATATTATACTTACATTCATGCATATTAGATATTTGTATTTATATTAACATATTGCAAACATTCATTTCATTCATGTATCTATGCATTACCTACATGTTTTATACATATGCATACATTGTATATTCATATCATTTCATACATTAACATAGAGACATACAAACATGCACACATCATATATTTCATACCTTGCATTACCTTACATATCATGTTATATATTATCATTCATTTCTTCCATATATTACATTATCTTTAAGTTGAATACATCATATATGGATACAATATATTATCTTGTATGCTTGCATTCATATATTACATTCTATATTACATATATACATGTATTTTCTCCATTCATTCATGCTTGCATCATATACTCTACATTACCATACATGTTATCATTATATATTGCATTATAATATTTATACATTATGCATTCATATCTTTCATTACATATATATCTTGCATTCATATCTAGCATTCATTATATACTTTCATGCATACATTTTATATCATTCTTTCATTCATGTATTGCTTATATGCATTGTATTAATTGTATTCCTACATGCTTGCATTCAACCATATATATATTAATGTAAAGAGAATATATATTATATATATATTATTTCATTCATCTAACATATCATGTATTACATACTCTATATTCATTTAATATCCATACTACATAGGTTCATAGGTTACACAAAATACATATATCGTATAGTAACTCTTCTACTTAAAACCAATACTGTACCAATTAGACCTCTACTAAATTCTTGGATTAAATTATATTGTAGCCCTTCGTGTTACCTTTCCGATACTTTAAACGGATCGCATTTTCGTGTCTGAAAGCTCCCGAAATCGCGAAAATACCGAAACACGTTCGTCTTTCGTACATCTAACACTCAAATAATTCTACAGAAAGTTACAGAAAGAATTTGGCTTATTAAAATATATATTTGGATAGCTAACTTCAATACGGTTCTGTTAAAAAAAGCGGAAGATAAATCAGAGTTTTAAGCTAAAAGTTATGACATTTCTAAGTTACTTTAGTTAATAAAAACGTGGATAAAAATTATGACGAATTTGGGTTGGCCAAGATACTTGGATACCAACATAGGTATGCAAATGAAACTCATTCTAACCATCCTAACTAAGATCAATCCACTCTCTAACTATTCTAAAACTGAATTTAAATATCTATTTAAACTATTATCATACATACATATAGGAACGAAATCGTAAAGCGCAATACTCTAGAGGGGGGTGAATATAGTTGGTAGCGGAATAATACTAATTAAAAATTATTAGCAGCAAGATCACAGAATAATAATAATAACTAAATAATGTAAAGGCAGAGATAAGAAAGCAAACGCAAAGACAACGATGTATACTGGTTTCCCTCTGTTAAGTACTAGTCCAGTCGGTAGAACTCTTGCTACCAGTTGAATCCACTATTTGCAAAACCGCAAGTTTTCTTACGAACTCCTTGCAACTTCTACAATACGAGCTTTGATACGAAGAACTCGTCCAACTTCAATTGTGAAGAGGTATTCTTCTATCAAGTCTCTGATTACAATCACTCTGAAACTTCTAGACCGTACCGCACCTGCAAATCGACTAGAGGATTGTAACTGGCTTGGGATCTGAAAATTAAAGCTCAAAAAAAACTCTTTGGAAGACAGTAGTCTTTAAATAAAGAAAAGATTGAAAGTGAATGAGTGTGTTAAAAAGATCGAAATCCTTCTCTATTTATAGGAGTTCCAAAGACAGAATTCAGACAGAATTCGGGCAGAACTCGATGAGCAAATCTCGGTCAAATTCGCAACTGCAGGAGGACCAAGTTCCAAGGAATTCAAAAATCAAAACGGCCACTAACCGAACTCTGGTCGAGTTCTGTCAGGGTTTGGTTAGGGTTTTTCAAAATAGATTTTGGGGAATTTTGAAAACCTTTTTGGAGCTTTTGTAAATACGAATATTTTTCAAAACTAAGGACATTTTAAAAATATTTTGAAATTATTTTGGAATAGCCTATTTGCCAGTACGACTCGGTGTACAATATATTTTTAGACTCAATAAAATAAAAGATTACATTGCTCAAAGAAATACAGACTCGAACTGTAATGCCTATGGTTCGTATTACGTATTCTTGGAATACGTGTACGTATTTTATTCTTGTATTGCATGATTTCCTTTTTGGCTTGGTTTATTCCTGGTTCGGGTTGGTTGGTTCGGCTTGGCTTGGTTTTGATTGGGTTCATGATGAACCCAAGGTGAACCCCCTACCTACCACCCCCTTGATATTTATTAACCCTTTCTTTCATTCTCTCTCTTCATTACTCTTCTTCTTCTTCTTCCTCATTTACTTCCTTACCTACCAGAGAGAGGGAGAGAGAGGTCTAGGCAAGTACAACTTGCTTCATGGAGGAACTCTGATTTTATTGCTCCTTTTTCTTCTTTATTACATTCTAAAGCACTTTAGAACTTGGCATTTTCACTTTCCATGGCTAGATTCTTGTAGATCTATATTTACTTTATTTTCAGATTTTTTGGGTTTTGATCTACTTAATCTTGTTATTTCTTAGTTTTGATGCTTCCATGTTGTAGAGAATTTTGTTCTACCCCGTTTTGACCTATAGAAGTTCGGATTTGGACTCCGGATGAAGGTTTCATGGAGCTTGGAAGCATGAATTCTTGGTGTTCTTCTTCTCGAAAGCTTGGAGAAGAAGAACAGTGCTAGACTTGACCGTATTTTATGCGACAAGTGATTCCGAGCCGCATGAGCCTTCATACGACAGTACTGGCCGCATGGGCTTGACTTGACCGCATGAGCATTTTATGCGGCAAGTGCTTTTCAGCCGTATGGACTTCTTAGTCCGGGCCGCATGACCCTGTTAATCCCAGCCGCATATGCATCCTTTATTTCCTGGCCGCATGGGCTTCTACTGAGCCGTATGCGCCTGGCCCTATCCAGCCGTATGGACTTCTCTTCCGCTAGCCGCATGAGACCCACCTAAATTGGGCCGCGTGCGCCCTCGTCCCCCTGAGCCGCATGCGCCCCTCTTGTCTTGGCCGCATGGGTTCCAGCGACCCTAGCCGCATGCGCTCACCTAATTGAGCCGCATGTGTCTTATCCTCCCCTGGCCGCATAAGGCTTTGCTTCCGAGCCGCATATGCATCAACACCCTTGGCCGCATGAGGCTGAGTCCATTATCAGCCGCATATGCACCCTTCACTCCCTGCCGCATAAGCAGCCATGTTGACCCAGCCGCATGGGCTTCTATTCAGCCGTATGCGTCCCCTTTCTTTCCCAACCGCATGTGATCACTTCTTAGCCGCATATGCTTTAGCCGCATGGCTCTTCTATAGTCCTGAATATTGATATTTTATTAGATATTTTACGTCCATTTTATATTCTTACGCCTTTTGTCATGAACTTGATAATCATGGATTTGTTTTAGATGTTTGGAATGTTACCTGACATGACACGATAGTGACCCGTAGTGGTACACTCTTGACAAGTAAACCTGACATGACCTGATAGTGGCCCGTCGTGGCGCACTCCTGACAAGGACACTTGACATGATAACCTGACATGATATATCTTGATAAGCTGTTGCGACGGCTACCTGACATGACATGACCTGTATAATTAATCCTGGACATCGTGGGCGATTGTGCTTGTACAAATAAACCAGTCCCGTCTTGCATCATGTCTAGGAGGGGACTCCTGAGTACCACGGTCAGGAGTACCTATTGAAATGGACTAAGGCTAATAACTAGAATAATACATTAGTCATGAAGAGATCTTACAGCTACAGGCAATCCCGTTACCTGGGCACGCCTTGGGATATGTAGCCTGCCGTCGAGTAGGGCATATTTTCAGCACACTGTCATGTGTTTCACCCTTCAAGCTACCTAAGGGTACATTCGTTTCCTGGACGATGTACCCACCTGAATTCAACTCTAATTCTTTTAACCCGGGTAACCTGGATGGTCTGCAGGGCTTGTGGCTGTGGAGTAATCTCACTGCATCTTGCTAGTAACTAGGCCTGTGATAACCCTAGTTAGTTAAAGTATCAAGCCGTAATTCTTGCTTGGCCGTGAAATGATTGGATGGAGTCTAACCAGTCTAGTCTTGTCCTGATTCTGTTCCAGATTACTGCATGACCAGAATGCTTATATTTATTTTACCGATAAATGGTGAGAATTCCAAGTTCTGTTCAGACGAAGGGTTACAACCTCGGTCCTTGTTTGGTTTACGGGTTGTAACCTGTTTATCTGAATAGTTCCATGGTTATCTCGTCGTATATCATCCTGATGTATTTTCTTTACTTCCAGTTCTTACCTTTATTTATAATTGTGCTGATTGCTGATTTTAGTTCCTAAGCGAAGCTTCCTTTGTGGCACTTGCTCTTTCTGGGATCTGACCCAGCTGGTTTTGTGTGGCCAGATTTTGGAGCAGCTCCGGAGGATCTACCGACCTTCCAGCCAGATGGTGGCCACTAGACGGAACCCTGGCAACGAGTGGGTTATTTTTGGCTCTCCCACTCTATTGTAAAAATATTCTTTTGAGGCGTTTAGCCGACGAGCACCTGTTTAGCTCGATTGCATTTACTTACTGTCTGCCTACGGGCTGTAACATGATCGACAGATCCTAAGGTTGATCATGTATGACTAAACTCTTGCTAGTCCTGACATTTTGTAACGACTAGCTTCATGATCAGCTGAATATGTAATATTTGGGATGCCTTATTATTGTATATTTAATGATCATACATCTTGTAACATTTACTTACTTGCTTGTGATTGAGACACTAGACTTGTTCATGACCATAAGAGACTGTTGGCTTGTAATAAACCCTCATGTATCTAGACAGCCGTGACCGTATGGCGAGATGGATTCTATTTCAATATACGTAGCTGGCTATATCTGCCCCCGCTCTCCAGTATTCTGGTTCTGGGGCGTGACACGAACAGGCAAACAACGCTTCGGTCTTGAACTGAGTAGATAGCCGTTCTTGATCATGTCCAAGAGTCCGAGATATTCTGACTAGCTCTATATATCGAGACAAAGTTTGATCAATTATTAAAATCAGTTTGACCATATGACCAATGGGCCAACAATCTCTCCCATTTTGATAATTGACAAACTATGAATGATATAACATCTTTTGAGATAAGATACCATAAAAATTGTTCAAAATTGTTCAATCCCTGTATTATTCTTAAAACAAAATATTAGATCCTTTTTCTCCCCCGTTGTCACTTAGCAAAATAATTGCGAAGAAATAGGCTCCCCTACAGTTAATGCATAAGCTACAACAGTGAAAAAACACAAGAAAATAATATCTCATACAGTGAGAATATACAAGACATAACCGAGAAGTATTTCACAAACAGTTTATAATATAGAAGCAGATAAAGATGCTATAAAGAATAAATAAACTGATATGAAAGATAAACTACGCATCCCATAAAAATAAAATGATGTTCAAGAGACATCAAGAAATATCCAGTACAAGTCCTAAAAAAACTGATAATAAAAGCTAAAAAGAAAGAAACTTGGAATATCGGAGCATTTCCAAGTGTACAGTAGACAATAACTAAGTCTCAAAATCAGCTAATACATCATCATCACATCTTCTCATCATCCTTATCATCATCATCATCAGCTGCAGCACCACCATGTCCAGAAGGACCAGCTCTAGAAGTACCAGCTCCAGAAGGGTGTGGAGTAGCACCAGAACTGCGATACCAATCATAAGCGTTATCAGGCTGAAAGTAGGCATGAACAGCCTCATCCTCACAGCGGTAACCAGAAAAGGCTGGATCTCTAGGAATAGAACCGGCAGAATGTCCAGTCTGAGCAAATCAGAGATCAGCTAGAGAATTTGCTATCGCCTGATAACGAGTGACATCGCGGAACTCACGTTCGCGGGCCATATCCGTCATTGAGACATGCAAATCAGAAAGATGCTGGTGTATGCCATCAAAGGTCATGGCATACTGCTGAGTAGGTGGAGGAGGTGGAGCAGTAGGAAGAGCTGCAGCAGTCATACTACGACGAGATAGCTTAAGAAACTTGGGCTCAGGGTCTTGAGTACAAGTTGATAGATCAATATCAAAATGCTGGAAGATGCGTGGGAGAATCATCGCATAAGAGAGATTTCTATCTCTTGCACGACAATGTCCCATCATCTGGATAATAGTCTTAGGGGCAGAAAAAGGAATCCCCTTAAGAATATGATACATAGCAGACAACTCAAGTGATGTGACATCATCCTTTGAAGTAGACTTCGGAAGGAGAGTGGAGTAGATGATGCGATGCAATTCATAACTAAACAAGTTCAAGTTATTGTCCTTGAACTTTCCAGAGCGAACTCGATCAGGGGCACATAGTTCAGCTTTGAAACTAGCAAGTGTCGTGCCGTCGGGGAAATCTAATTCAGTGATATCATCAAGCGGTGCACGTTCGTTATAAATACCATGGATTTCTGCTAAGAGGACATCATTGAACTCGATATCTAGTCCGCCAACACGAGTACTTACGTCAAACGTGTTTAGTACGATATTGTAATAGAAAAGTCTAATGGCATTAGTAGCTACCGGAAAACAAAGTTTAGCAAAGTGTTGTAACCTTAATGCCTCAAAATAAGGGCAGTGATCTGGAAACACAGTCCATTTGATAGGAGCGCCTGTGCATATAGATCTCATAGAAAAGTCTCCATACCACAGAAGGGCTTGATCTAGGGTTTGAAAATAAAACCCATCGAACGTGCCATCTCTCGATTGAACTGGCAAAAAGAGGGAATCCGTGTATGGATTTGAAGATGATCCTTCCTCACTAGGATTGGTCGTCTTCTTCCTCCTGAAGGGGTTGAATCCCTTAGGCATTGTGCTAATAAAGTAAATATGTACAAATTTAAAAAGAGGAGAAATACGGAGTTATACCTCCCGAGATTCAAGTATGCTGTAGAGGACAACGATCTCCGTACGAATCCAAAATTTGGATGGATTTCACCACGTAGATTGGGAGAAACGAAGTGGTGAAGAACTAGGGTTAGGAGAGCTTCGCGCGGCTGCTGTTGCTGTGGAAGAGGTTTTAGAAGCAATGAATAAGAAGAGGCTCTCGGGTTCTGGTTATATAACCAGATACCACTAACCGAACTCGGGCCGTATTCGGTCCGAACTCTGGCTGAATTTGCCTAGGGGTTCTGTTAGTTGGTTTGGGCCACTTTCTTTTTCATTGACTCATTTAAAAAATTTAATTCAAAGATTAGTAATTTCAACCTTCAATTAATATAATTAATATTATTTTATAGATTAAATTTTGTTACACAGCGACTGTCTTAGATTAGTTGTAGGAGTACTGTCCCAGCTGGCGGAGGTTCACCGGGGAACGCTTACATACCGCTTCGCTTCAACCGTAGTTGTGGTGACAGACAGACTCTTTATTGGCTTGTCTCTAACACAGTTTTTGCGTATTGAAATATAACCATAAAACAAAATTAATTAACATTATTGACGTCCAAAATTCCTAATTCTCGACGTAAATAATTGAAATGATCTTCTGCTAGAGGTTTTGTGAAGAGGTCAGCTAATTGATTCTCAGTGTCTATGTATACAAGGTCAATATCTCCATTCTGATGATGATCTCTAAGAAAATGATGTCGGATCTCGATATGCTTAGTACGAGAGTGACATACTGGATTCTTAGTCAAATTAATTATGCTCATGTTGTCACAGAAAATGGGAATGTGTGTGAAAAATAAATCATAATCTTCCAAGGTTTGTTTCATCCACAAAATCTGAGCACAACAACATCCTGCGGTGATATACTCAGCCTCTGTTGTTGATAGGGCTACAGAATTTTGCTTTTTACTAAACCATGAAACTAAAGCCTTGCCTAAGAAATAACATGTGCCGCTGGTACTTTTTCTATCAACTCTGCATCTAGCAAAATCTGCATCCGAGTAACCAATAAGGTCAAAGGACTTGGTTTTGGGATACCATAAGTCAACAGAAGAAGTGCCCTTAAGGTATCGAAAGATACGCTTAACTGCGCACAGATGTGATTCCTTTGGATTAGCTTGAAAACGTGAACACAGGCAAACATTAAACGTAATATCTGGACGACTAGCAGTTAAATAAAGTAAACTACCGATCATACCTCGATACTTACGTGTGTCGACAGGCTTGCCTTGTTCATCAATATCAAGCTTTGTTGAAGTTGCCATCGGAGTCCCAATAGGTTTGACATTGTCCAGATCAAACTTCTTTAGCAAATCTTGTGTACTTGGCTTGATTTATGAATGTCCCATTGTAAGTTTGTTTGATTTGCAGTCCGAGAAAGAATTTCAGGTCTCCTATCATGCTCATCTCAAACTCATTCTGCATACACTTAGAGAATTCTTGACAAAGAGATTCATCAGTAGATCCAAATATAATATCATCAATATAGACTTGTATTAAGAGAAGCTTGCCATTAAAAGACTTAATAAAAAATGTAGTGTCAACCTTGCCCTTTGAAAAACCGTTGTCAAGTAGAAAAGAGCTTAGACGATCATACCAAGCACGAGAGGCTTGTTTTAACCCGTACAAAGCTTTCTTCAACTTGAAAACATGATCAGGATTTTTAAAATCTGTGAAACCTGGAGGTTGTGCTAAAAAAACTTTTTCTTTTGTAAAACCATTTAAAAATGCACTCTTGACATCCATTTGAAATAATTTAAAATTATGAAAACATACAAATGCACATAACATGCAAATGGATTCTAATCTCGCAACTAGGCATAAGTCTCATCGTAGTCGATACCTTCTTCCTGATTATATCCTTGAGCTACGAGTCGAGCCTTTTTACGAGTCACTAAACCATTCTCATTAAGTTTATTTTGGAATACCCAACGGGTGCCAATGACCGGATGATCAATAGGTCAGGGAACAAGTTCCCAAACTTGATTCCGTTCAAATTGGTTTAATTCCTCATGCATAGCATCTAACAAAAAATGATCACTACATGCTTTATCAATGGTTTTGGGTTCTAGCTGTGAAATAAATGCAACACTAGAAACAATATCTCTACTGGATGTACGAGTACTTACACCTTTGGTAATATCACCAATTACCAAATCCTTTGGATGATCAGCCGTAAATTTCAATCTTTTGGCAGACTCCGAAGGTAGCTGCTTCCGGGTTCTTCTCTTGGAGAATCAGCTGGTGTTGAGCTTGGTACAGTTAGATCTTCGTCATTGTCATCGATAGTCATTTGATTCAATTCATCAAAGGTGACATTGCTTGATTCTTCGATGATGATAGTTCGTTTGTTGAAGACTATGTATAATGCCACAGAACAAGAATACTGGAGAGCGGAAGCGTACATAGCCAGCTACGTATATTGAAGTACAACCCACCTCGCTATACGGTCACAGCTGTCTACATACATGAGGATTTAACTACAAGCCAACAGTCTCCTATGGTCATGAACAAGCCTATTATCTCAATCACAAGCAAGTAAGTAAGTGTTACAAGATATAAGATCACCAAATATACAATGGTAAGGCGTCCCAAACATTACATATTCAGCTGATCATGAAGCTAGTCGTTACAAAATGTTAGGACTAGCAAGAGTTTAGTCATACATGATCAACCCTAGGATCCGTCAATCATGTTACATCCTGTAGGCAGACAGTAAATAAGGTACAATACGAGCTAACACGTACTCGCCGGCTAAACGCCTCAAAAGAATAATTTTACAATAAACTGGGAGGACAAAAAGAAACCCACTCGTTGCCAGTGTTACGCCTAGTGGTCACCATCTGGCTGGAAGACAGGTGGATCCTCTGGTGCTGCTCCGATATCTGGCCACACAAAACCAGCTGGGTCAAACCCCAGAAAGAGCAAGTGCCACAAAGGAGGCTTCACTTAGGAACTAAAACCAGCATATCTTAATAGAATATTAAAGATAATAAATAAAGAACTGATAATAATAGAGATAACAACAGTAAACTGAGTACGAGGAAACCATTCAAGTAGTCAGGTCACAGCCCTTAAACCAAACAGGGATCGGGGTTGTAACCTTTCACCTGAATAGAAATCCATCTCAAATACTATTGGTACAGTGAAGACAAAAAATGAAGAGAGGACACAAAACTGCTCCGGGAGCCAGGTTACAACCCTTAAACCAAACAAGGACTGTAACCCTTTGCCTGAACAGAACTGGACCCCTGATCTTTATTGCTAAGGCCAGCATAAGTAATCATTGATAAGGTAACAAGACAATAAACGAAGAGAGGACACAGAACTCCTCCGGGAGCCAGTTACAACCCTTAAACCAAACAAGGACCGAGGTTGTAACCCTTCGCCTGAACAGAACTGGACCCCCGATTGTTATTGTTAAGGCAAGCATTAATAATCATGTCATGTCACAATCTTGCACAGGATCAGGATAAGACTAAGCTGGAATTAACTCCATCCAATCAATCACGGCCAATCAAGAGTACGACTTGATACTTTTAACTAACTAGGGTTATCACAACCTAGTTACTAGTAAGATGCAATAAGATTATCCCAACAGCCACAAGCCCTGCAGACCATCCGGTTATCCGGGTCGAATGTCCATTTATGAAGGGTGCACCACATGACTGTGTGCTGGAAATATGCCCTACTCATCGGTAGGCTACAAGTCCACTGAATGCGCCCAGATAACGGGATTTTCTGTAGCTGGGATTCTCTTCATGACTACTGAATCATTCTAGTTAATTAGCCTTAGTCAATTTCAGTAGGTACCCCTGACCGTGGTACTCAGGGATCCCCATCCTAGACATGATGAAAGATAGTACCAGTTTATTTGTACAAACACAATCGCCTACGGTGTCCAGGTCTTTCATACTTGTCATGCCGTGCTAGCTATCGTAACAGCATATCGAGGTGTATTATGTCAGGGTTACTTATCAAGAGTGCGCCATGACGGGCCACTATCGTGTTCTATCCTTACATCATTATAAATGAGAAAATTTATATAAATAGTTAATAACATATTCTGGAAGCCAAGAAAAAGATCTACAACTTTTATGTTGGGAGTTGGGAGAAATTCTGGCCATAAATCAGCCAAATAGGACAAAAAAAACAACCCAATTAGACACTATGCGGCCAAGGGTGAATTGGGGGCTCATGCAGCAGTAGATGGGTACTTATCTATGCGACTGAGTAAGTGGGTACCTATCTATACGACTGAGTGAATAAATCTCATGCGGCTGGGTAAGTGGGGACCCATCTATGCGGCTGAGTAAGTGGGTACCCATCTAATGCGGCTGAGTGAATGAATCTCATGCGGCTGAGTGAATGAATCTCATGCGGCTGGGTAAGTGGATACCCATCGATGCGGCTGAGTAAGTGGGTACTCATCTATGCGGCTGAGTGAAATGAATCTCATGCGGCTGGGTAAGTGGGTACCCATCTATGTGGCTAAGTAAGTGGGTACCCATCTAATGCGGTTGAGTGAATGAATCTCATGCGGCTGGGTGAATGAATCTCATGCGGCTGGGTAAGTGGGTACCCATCTATGCGGCTGAGTAAGTGGGTACCCATCTATGCGGCTGAGTAAGTGGGTACCCATCTATGCGGCTGAGTAAGTGGGTACCCATCTATGCGGCTGAGTGAATGAATCTCATGCGGCTGGGTGAATGAATCTCACGCGGCTGAGTAAGTGGGTACCCATCTATGCGGCTGAGTGAATAAATCTTATGCGACTGGGTGAATGGGGTCCCATCTTCTCAGAAAACCTGAGAAGGATGGCCATGGAACCCTTAGCTTCCAAGCTCCATAAAACCTTCACCGTAAGTCCAAATTTGGACTTCCATAGGTCAAAATGGGGTAGAACGAAATTCTTTACAATATGGAACCATCAAAACTTGGAAATAACAATGTTAAGTAGATCAAAACCCAAAAAATCTGAAAATACTATAAACTTAGATCTACACAATTGAGCCACGAAAATTAAAAATGCCAAGTACTAAAGTGTTTTAGAATACTGTGAAGAAGAGAATGGAACCATAAAATTTGTGTTCCTCCATGAAACAAGATGTACTTGCCTAAGCTCTCTCTCTCTCTCTCACTCTCCTGGTGGTTGAAGAAGTAATGGTGGAGAAGAAGAAGTGAATGAAGAAAGAGAATGAGGGGAAATGATTAAATAAGAAGGGTGGTGGTATGTAGGAGGGTTCACCTTGGCTCATGATGAACCAAAGTAAACCAGGCTAGCCGAACCAACCTAAGAATAAACTAGCTAATGAAATGCTAGAATAAATTAAGCAGAAAGATAAGCAATATGGGTCAAATTGCGTATACGTATACCAAGATACGCAATACGAACCACAGGCATTACAACTCTACCAACCTTAAAAGAATTCCGTCCTCGAAATTTAATTAAGAGGCTAGAGGGACAAGAACAAGCTATACTATCACAGGCAAGCTATACTAGGCAATCAATCAATCAACCAATCAATCATGCAAGCAAGGAATCAAAGACATGAGGCATAAAGAAGACATTATACCTCACGAGTCAAACAGTTCGTGATATCGCGATCGGATATCATCCTCATGCTCCCACGTTGACTCACCCAAAGTGATGACACCAAGCAACTCGGACTAACTTGATAGTTTTGTTCTTGAGTGTCTTCTCTCTTCGGTCCAATATAGACACGGGCCTCTCCTCATACGAAAGGTTGGTACCAACAACCAATTTCGAATGATCCAGGATGTGGCTCGGGTCTAGGATATACCGTCGTAGTTGGGATACATGGAATACGTCATGCACCTCACGTAACGAAGGTGGAAGAGCGAGACGATAGGATACATCTCCTACTCACTCCAGAATATCGAACGGTTCTATATACCTAGGACTAAGCTTTTCCCGCACGCCGAAATGAATGACGCCACAGGTAGGCGAGATCCTAAGGAATACATGGTCGCCGACAGAAAATTCAAAGGGTCGTCGATTAGAATCGGCCCAATGATGCTGGCGATCTTGTACAACTCGAAGATAATCTCGGACTCTTCTGACCACCTCAACTGTTTGAGCAATCATTTCTGGACCGAGCATATGTCTCTTTCCGACATCGTCCCATGCTAGCGAGGATCGGCACTTCCTACCATACAATGCCTCGAACGGTGCCATCTGGATACTAGCTTAGAAACTGTTATTGTACGAGAACTCTACCAGGTGCAGGTGGTCTTTCCACGAACCACCGAAGTCGAGTGTACATGACCGCAACATATCTTCAAGAGTCTGGATCGTACGTTCCGACTGGCCATCTGTTTGTAGGTGATATACTGAGCTGAACTGGAGGCGAGTTCCCAAACTCTCTTGCAAGCTACGCCAAAAGTACGACGTAAATCTTGAATCTCAGTCCGAGGTGATACTGACTGATACACCATGGAATCTGACAATCTGCCGGAGATACATCTCTGCTAGCTGAGCTGTCGACTGACCCACTATGAACGGAAGAAAGTGAGCCACCTTCGTGAGCCTGTCTATGACAACCCAAATAGCGTCTCTGCTAGCCGGAGATCTAGGCAATCCAGTCACAAAATCCATGGTTATGTGCTCCCATTTGCACTCTGGAATTGGCAATGGTCGAAGTAGTCCAGCTGGTCTCTGATGTTCAGCCTTAACTTGTTGGTAGACTAAACAACGAGAGACAAGCCGGGCTATCTCCCTCTTCATGCCATTCCACCAAAAGTGCTGGCGAATATTACGGTACATCTTAGTACCCGCCGGGATGAATGAAATACTGCGAACTGTGGGCCTCTACCATGATCTCCTGTCTGAGTATCTCCACTGGGTACACAAAGACGCTTCCCATGTCGAAGGGTATCATCTTCATGGATACATAACTCTGGTCTTCGTCCTGCCTCACACTCTGCTCTGAGTCGCTGAATCCTGAAATCTGTTGACTGCGCCATCCGGATCCTCTCGACGATAGTGGACTGAACTTGCATGCTGGCCATCAATGCCACACTAGTAGGAAGGACAACTTTTATACCCATCTTCTGAAGATCGGCTAACAGCTCTGGTTGTGCTGTTAGAAAATAAACTCTGGCTCTCCTGCTCAATGCATCTGCAACAACGTTGGCCTTCCCAGGATGATACTGCAGGTTGACATCATAATCCACAAGTAGCTCTAGCCACCTTCTCTGATGCATATTAAGTTCCTTCTGGGTGAAAACATACTTCAGGCTCTTGTGATCAGTAAAAATCTCCACCCTATCTCCATACAAGTAGTATCTCCAAAGCTTTAGCGCAAACACCACGGCTGCCAGCTCCAAGTCGTGGGTTGGGTAATTCCTCTTATGATCACGAAGTTGTCATGACGCATAAGCTATTACCTTTCCATGTTGCATCAAAATGCATCCTAAACCTCGGCCTGAAGCATCACAATACACTGAGAATCCTCCGGTCCCATCTGGAAGTGTGAGAATGGGTGCCGTCATCAAGCCTCACTTTAACTTTTCGAAAGAATTCTGATATTCTGCTGTCCAAGCAAACTGTACATCCTTGCAGGTCAACTGGGTCAATGGCGCTGAAATCCGAGCAAAGTCCGAAACAAATTGCCGGTAGTAGCCGGCCAATCCAAGAAAACTGTGAACTTCTGCGACTGTACTGGGCACTGGCCATGACTCAATAGCCACGATCTTTTGGGGATCTCCACTCCTCCTCGGTGATGATATGACCCAAGTACGAAATGTGATCGAGCCAGAACTCGTATTTACTAAACTTGGCATACAACTTGTGCTCTCTGAGAATGGAGGACAACTCAGAGATGCTGCTCATGCTCTACTTCACTCTTACTATAGACCAGGATGTTATCTAGGAACACAATCACAAACTGATCCAAATGAGGCATGAAGATGCGATTTATGAGGTCCATGAATACAGCCGGCGCATTGGTTGCTCCAAATGGCATCACAAGGAACTCCCAATGCCCATACCTAGATCTGAAAGCTGTCTTCAGGATGTCCTGCTCTCTGACTCTGATCTGATGGTATCCTGGTCGCAAGTCGATCTTTGAAAATACTGCTGTCCCTTGGAGTTGATCAAACAAGTCATCTATCCTCGGGAGAGGGTATCTATTCTTGATTGTTACAGAGTTCAAGGTACGATAATCCACATATCTGGACGTACCATCCTTCTTTTTCACAAGAAGCATCGGGACTCCCCAAGGCGATCCACTTGCACGAATGAATCCCTTGGTTCTAAGTTCTTCAATTATCTTGTACAATATCTCTAGCTCTGATGGCGCTATCCTGTAGACTCTCTCTGACACTGGAGCTGATCTGGGAATCAAGTCGATAGTGAACTCGATCTCCCACTCGGAGGTATCCATGGAAGCTCTTCTGGGAAAACATCTAGAAACTCTTCAACTATCCGGCGTAACTGCATTGCTGCTACTGCCATCCGCAACACTGGAGGAGAAGGTTCAACTTCGCCTCGGAAGAAAGAAAACTCCGGCTCGCCTGGAATGCTAAAAACAACCTTGCTAATGTGGCAGTCTATCCTAGCATACTGGTTCCTCAACCAATCCATCCTAAGACCACATCATAATCGGCCATTGGAAACTCTATCAATCTAGCGGGAATTCTCTACCGCTAACTACGATCCGACACGAGGAAAATACCCTATCTACTCCCATAAGTCCATTACCAGTAAGTATATTGAGCCTTACTGATAATGACTCGGGCTCCAGTCCTACCCGTGTCGCAAATCGTGTAGACATAAATGAATACGAGGCACCAGAATCAAATAATACTGAAGCTGGAAAGGTGTTGACGAGAATAGTACCTGCCACTACCTCACATGGTGCTATTCCTTCTTCTCCCATGGTCAAGGCCAGCACTTGACCATGTCCTCTAGGTGTGGGTCCCCCCTGCTAAAAATTTCTCTGCCTTCTCTGGATCAGGGCTTGGGCTTGGGCATACTGTTACGGTCTCTGCTGTTGGAATGCCTGGGCCTGCGTCGACAATGGCCTTGGGAACGGGTATTGCTGCTGCTGCTGCGGGCTGGTGCTGGTCCTCTAACTGAAGGACTAGAAAAGGCCGATGAACTCCCCCTGTTCGGACAGTTCCCCAACCCTGTGGTCCGGGGCACCACAAACCAAGCACAAATCATGTGCTCTGCGACACTCTGATACCACATGCCCTGGCTTCCCGCAGTGTGAACATCCCACTGCGGAAGACTGCTTCTGCTTCTGCTGCTGAGGGTGCGTCGGGGTGGAATGCTGAACCGACGTCACTGAGGCCGCCCGCCTCGGAGCTCCAATAGTCAAAGCCCTGACTGCCGGGGGCTTGTACCGAAGACTGATTCATTTGACCGTGGGATCGCTTCCGACCTCCGGTCCTATCCACGATCCTTTGGGAGGTATACTCATGCCTCATAGCTGCTCTCAATACTGCATCAAAAGTCTGATGCTCAAACTGCTCTACTGCCAATAAAATCTCTAGGTAGAGCCCTTGCTGGAACCGCTGGGCTCTATCAAACTCGGTCGCCACCAAGGTGGGAGCAAACCGACTAAGCCTGGAGAACTCGGCCGCATATCTATCGACCGTTCTGCCCATCTGCTTTAGATTGGTGAACCTCGTCTGTAGGTCATACCGAGCTATAGCATCAAAATACTTGGTCTGGAATCTCTTCCTGAATACTGTCCATAAAATAGAGGCCACTAATCCATTGGCCTGCGCTGCCCACCAGCTGTGGGCGAGTACTAATTGAGACATCTATTCGGTAAACCCTCACATATCTTGATTTACAAGACCTGTATGGGCCACCACTTAAACTATGTAACATCCCAGAACCAGAATACTGGAGAGCGGGGGCGTACATAGCCAGCTACGTATATTGAAGTGCAACCCACCTCGCTATACGGTCACGGCTGTCTAGATATATGAGGGTTTAACTACAAGCCAACTGTCTCCTATGATCATGAACAAGCCTATTGTCTCAATCACAAGCAAGTAAGTAAGTGTTACAAGATGTAAGATCACCAAACATACAATGGTAAGGCGTCCCAAACATTACATATTCAGCAGATCATGAAGCTAGTCGTTACAAAATGTTAGGACTAACAAGAGTTTAGTCATACATGATCAACCCTAGGATCCGTCAATCATGTTACAGCCTGTAGGTAGACAGTAAATAAGGTACAATACGAGCTAACACGTGCTCGCCGGCTAAACGCCTCAAAAGAGTAATTTTATAATAAAGTGGAAGGAAAAAAAGAAACCCACTCGTTGCCAGGGTTATGCCTGGTATTCACCATCTGGCTGGAAGACAGGTGGATCCTCTGGTGCTGCTCCGATATCTGGCCACACAAAACCAGCTGGGTCAAACCCCAGAAAGAGCAAGTACCACAAAGGAGGCTTCACTTAGGAACTAAAACCAGCATATCACAATAGAATATTAAAAATAATAAATAAAGAACTGATAATAATATAGATAACAACATTAAACTGAGTACGAGAAAACCATTCAAGTAGCCAGGTCACAACCCTTAAACCAAATAAGGACCGGGGTTGTAACCTTTCACTTGAATAGAAACCCGTCTCAAATACTATTGGTACAGTGAAGACAATAAACGAAGAGAGGATACAGAACTGCTCCGGGAGCCAGGTTACAACCCTTAAACCAAACAAGGACCGGGGTTGTAACCCTTCGCCTGAACAGAACTGGACCCCTGATCTTTATTGTTAAGGCCAGCATAAATAATCATGGATAAGGTAACAAGACAATAAACGAAGAGAGGACACAGAACTCCTCCGGGAGCCAGTTACAACCCTTAAACCAAACAAAGACCGAGGTTGTAACCCTTCGCCTGAACAGAACTGGACCCCCGATTGTTATTGTTAAGGCAAGCATTAATAATCATGTCATGTCACAATCTTGCACAGGATCAGGATAAGACTAAGCTGGAATTAACTCCATCCAATCAATCACGGCCAATCAAGAGTACGACTTGATACTTTTAACTAACTAGGGTTATCACAACCTAGTTACTAGTAAGATGCAATAAGATTATCCCAACAGCCACAAGCCCTGCAGACCATCCGGTTATCCGAGTCGAATGTCCATTTATGAAGGGTGCACCACATGACTGTGTGCTGGAAATATGCCCTACTCATCGGTAGGCTACAAGTCCACTGAATGCGCCCAGATAACGGGATTTTCTGTAGCTGGGATTCTCTTCATGACTACTGAATCATTCTAGTTAATTAGCCTTAGTCAATTTCAGTAGGTACCCCTGACCGTGGTACTTAGGGATCCCCATCTGTAACACCCACTTTTCTAAAATAAGGGTAATTTTGAACTTTTGTATTTTAAATCATTAAAATATTTGATTTTAGTCATGATATGATTTTTGGTGATTTTTAGTTATTTTAAAACTATTTAATTGAGTGAAATGTGAAATTGGTATTTTGCTAGTGTAACCTTAGTCATGCATAACCTAGAAGACTAATCATGACCAAGGAGACCTAATCATGTGTTTAGGATTTCAAATTTCTCCTTTTAAGCCTAGGGGTATTTTGGTCATTTTGACACTTTTGTAAAATTGTAAATTATATTAATTAAATATGTGTTAGTTAAATTGTTGAGACTTGACCTAGAAGTTAGCCTAATCTAGATGTTAATCATGACCCTAGAGACTAAGTTAGAGGATTTCAATTAAGTAATCACATTAGTGTAATATCTAGATATTTGTTAGAGTGATATTTTAGGCTAATGGTTAAAGGATGTTACTTTAATTGTGAGCCCTTAGATTGGCTAGGAATTGTTGGAGAAGCCTTGACCACTCATCCTAAACCCTAACCCTAACTTAATGGCAGCCATCACACATCCCCACCCTCTATAAATACATCCCATTAATCATTTGCATCATTTTTAATTCATTTTAATTGCCTCCTTTAGTGTTCTTCCCCAATTCCTCCCCAAATATCCAAATCAATCCCAAATTGAGCCTAGTTTCTTGCATTGGGATCCCCTACCATTGAGGGTGCTAAGGGGAGCTAGCTAGCAAGGTTGCACAAGCTTTTGGCTTCACCAAGTGAAGAGGACACCCCCCCTATTCTAGGTTTTTTATTGAGTTTTCACTCAATAGGTAAATACCCTCATACATAGTTAATTTTCTGTTTTCTCTTCATGAATGCATGCATCTAGGTACCAGGGACCTATAGGCTAAGTTTGGTAGGAATTAGATTGGGTTTGGTGTCCGTATCGGACACGTATCTAGGTTTTAATTTAAGTGTTTGATGATTTGCCTCTATCAATTAAATGTTAATATTTTTGAAAACAAATTGCACAATCTTCTATCCCTATAGGTGTAGATCACAGAACCCTAACTCTGAGCACAAATTAGACCCGTGTCCGTGTCAAAAATCGACACGAACCTACTGCCAGGATACTGCACTGAGGCAAACAGCCTCCCCTGCTACTCGACCCAATTTTTGGACACGACACGCCACGAGGACACGTAGAAATTGACACAGAGGAGGGGGCCATCACTGTCAGACCCCCCTCGAGTTTCACGACACGTCGTATCGTATCGGACATGAAATTACGATCGTACCGATTTTACACTGAACTGTGCATACAAAAAATCAGCACTGACACGCACTTCGTGTCGTGTCCTGTCACCACGTGGACACGATGCAGGGTGTCGATCGTGTAGCCCTACATGTGGGCTACACGTGTGCACAGCCACGTGGCTCCACGTGGCCTGTATCGAGTGCACGAGTCCATGGACTCGCTGCACGACGCTGTGTGCACGTGTGTGTGTCTACGTGTGTGCGTGAGTATTTGGACACGTTTGTGTCCAGATTCTTGACACATTATGGCTCAAATAACACAACCACATGTAGTACTCTCTTTACCAACCATTTAAGTGTAATATTAGCATGAATTTATATGTCAATTAGCATTTTTCATTGTTTACTGACACGCAGTGCACTATTTTTAGTTTTCTGATTTGGACACTTTCGTGTCCATTCTTGTGGACACGAATACCCCCCTCTGACATATAAACATATGGACAACACCACTGTCCACCTGTCCTTGGGTTCACATGAGAATTGAATCATTTTAGGTTCAAATGATAAAACTGATACTTGGTTTCCATTTTTATTTTTACTGTTATTAACACAAAAACTGAGATTTAGTTGCTATTCATGAGTTGATTTTGTTTTGATTACCTGAGAGATTGGGTCTGATGTTAATGTGAGAACAAGACTTTGGGTTTATTTGATGCATTCATTTAGTGTTTTGAATTCGAGTAAACTGTTACCAGTTTACTGAATTCCTGAGAACCCTTGACCTATAATCTGAGAATGATGTATCAGGGAGCCTAAGATTCATTAACAGAACTGAGAACTTTGATGTTAAGTCAAACCTGAGTTTGATTGATAAGTGAACCTGAGTTATCTTTCAAATCTGAAACTGAGTTTGTTTAAATTAAAAACCTGAGATTGGGGGGACCTAAAACTGAGTTTTGATTCAAGCTGTAAACTGTCACCCAAATTCTGAGACACATTACACTATCAATCCACACACTCACCCTCCTCTCACACATTAACTCTCCTTGTCACACACATGTACATTGCCCATATCTGAAATGCAATGCCATGCCCAAGTCCAGATGTTTACTTTGGATGTTCAGCCTATAGGTTCAGTTTTGAGTTAAGTATATGGTAGAGTCCTGTATACATGAGGTTCCCTGGTTGTTTGGTAAGTTGGACCAGTCCTTTGTTCTTTATTTTGAGTTCAGTCCTTAGCAAATTTGGGTTGTATCAACCATTGCTTTGAGGTCAGCCCCTTGGCCTATTTTGTTCAGTCCCATTTCCCTTGCAGATGTGTTCAACCTATGGTTCAGTCCAATAACATGTTGACAGTCCCTACTTCCCATTGCACAGCCCATGGTCCATTCAGTCCATCTAAACTGCCTACATATTACACACACACACACATGTATCCCAATTCAAACACACACACATGCTCACACACACAGTCCACTTTATACACACACACCCTCCTATCACTGTTAACATCCTATACACACACACATGTATTACCCCCTAACTCTCTCTATCTCTCAATGTATAAGTATATGTAGATAGGCATATATGAAAGTAGGAATGCATCTATGAAGGTAAGTTGTATGTATGATATCCATGTATAGGCATGTATGCATGTAAGATAGCTTGTAGGTAGGATATGTAATGCATATTATATGAAACATATGAATGAATACATATATGTTAACTAGATGTACAACCTTGCCTAATGCTACACAATGTTATACACACACAACCTATATATATACCCTATATACATATATTGTTATATATGTGAATGAAATATAAATATGATACTAGACTAGATTACTTGTTGTGTGTGCCTAGCTAGCTAGATGTGATGCTAGACTATGGTTAACTTGTGTGCAGTATAGTTAGTTGCCTAGGCTATGTGTTGGATACCTAGAATTGACTTGATTAAGACTAAATTAGACTAACTTAGACTAGTTGACCAAGATTGACCAAGATTGACCAAGCCCTAACTAGTTTGACCTAATTTGACTAGATGTTGACTTGGTTTGACCCAGAGTTGACTTGACCTAGATTGACCTAGAAAATCATATAGATGTATTGTACAATTTAATTTTAACCCCTTTGTATACATCATGACTTGTGTTGCTCTGATTAGGAGACAGACACCTCTCCTCAGGCAGTACACCCTCTTCAGACATTCAGTTATCAGGCGAGTACATTCTCTGATCGTTTCATACTTATCACGACTTATATTCTCGCTCTAGATTACTTTTACTTGATGCTGTCACGTTATCATCATGGATTGGTACTATACGGATCTCTTCTTGGGATGTTATCCCCCTTAGCGGGTGCATCGGATACTTTATGACATGTGTTTCATGTACATCATGTATTCATTGCTTCTGCGTTATTCATGTACACTCATGTTCTCTCATGTTCTTTCATGTACGTTCATGTACTCTCATGTTCTTTCATGAACGCTCATGTTTCCTCATGTGCTTCTTGTATAACCAAAATATCATGTCCGTAACGTAACTTGAACGGATCCTTGTGTATTGATTGTGGGTAGGGGTGAGTATAAATGGTCATGTGATTTACCCATCATGTTCACTCTATTACTTTTCATGTTTTATCATGTACAACACAGTCTTATTGGCTGATGTCCTACATGTTCACTCATGTACATCATGTTCAACCTAAGCCAATTACATGCCATCTCTTACTCTAAATCACTAGTTACTTACAGTTCTTACTTATCATGTATATATTTTCAGTTATCAAATATCTCTTCTGTTTCATGTACATCTTGTTACAGCGTTTCATGTATCTTACTCTATTGCTTGCTTTATATTTCCTGCCATGATATGAACTGCATGAGATGTACTGTGCTCGCTCCTGTCATGACTGGACCTGTTGAAAATATTACAGAGGATGAGGATGAGGCCCTATGTACCACCTATTACGGAGCAGGCTTAGACGATACCTGCGACCTGGTTCCTCTGGAGGACCCAGCTGTAGTTCAGGATGCTACTCCCATAGTCTAGGCTAGACAGCTAGGCTTTATCGTTCTTTTCAGCATTATTTTTGACTTTCAGTTGTTGTTCTGAGATGTATATATTCTTTATATTCTGTAGTTAAGACTTTTGTATTCGGGATGTTTGCTGAGATGTTATCTTAGACACTTAGATACTTCTGTTCATCTGTACTTTATTTTTGAGTTCTATATCATATCGTACTTCTTCTTCCTTAGTTGTGATTGAGTTTACTTTCTGCTATGTCACCCCCATTCGGGGAGTATAAACTGCTTAGCATTATATTGTTAGATGTTGTAACCTAGAACAGCGTTCTACCACCGACACTGCGGCGTAGGCTGGGCGTTGTTATGTTCTCGTACCCTTACAGTGGGTACGGGTCGTGATACCATCCTAGACATGATGCATGACAATACTAGTATATTTATACAAACACAATCGCCCATGGTGTCCAGGTCTTTCATACTTGTCATGCCGTGCTAGCTGTCGCAACAACATATCGAGGTGGTTCATGTCAGGGTTACTTATCAAAAGTGTGCCATGACAGGCCACTATCGTGTTCTATCCTTACATCATTATAAATGAGAAAAGTTGCATAAATAGTTAATAACATATTCTGGAAGCCAAGGAAAAGATCTACAACTTTTATGTTGGGAGTTGGGAGAAATTCTGGCCATAAATCAGCCAAATAGGACAAAAAAAACAACCCAATTAGACACTATGCGGCCAAGGGTGAATTGGGGGCTCATGCGGCAGTAGATGGGTACTCATCTATGCGGCTGAGTAAGTGGGTACCCATCTATGCGGCTGAGTGAATGAATCTCATGCGGCTGGATAAGTGGGGACCCATCTATGCGTTGAGTAAGTGGGTACCCATCTAATGCGGCTGAGTGAATGAATCTCATGCGGCTGGGTGAATGAATCTCATGCGGTTGGGTAAGTGGGTACCCATCTATGCGGCTGAGTAAGTGGGTACCCATCTATGCGACTGAGTGAAATGAATCTCATGCGGCTGGGTAAGTGGGTACCCATCTATGCGGTTGAGTAAGTGGGTACCCATCTAATGCGGCTGAGTGAATGAATCTCATACGGCTGGGTGAATGAATCTCATGCGGCTGAGTGAATGAATCTCATGCGACTGGGTAAGTGGGTACCCATCTATGCGGCTGAGTAAGTGGGTACCCATCTATGCGGCTGAGTGAATGAATCTCATGTGGCTGGGTAAGTGGGTACCCATCTATGCGGCTGAGTAAGTGGGTACCCATCTATGCGGCTGAGTGAATGAATCTCATGCGGCTGGGTGAATGAATCTCATGCGGCTGACTAAGTGGGTACCCATCTATGCGGCTGAGTGAATAAATCTTATGCGACTGGGTGAATGGGGACCCATCTTCTCAGAAAACCTGAGAAGGATGGCCATGGAACCCTTAGCTTCCAAGCTCCATAAAACCTTCACCGTAAGTCCAAATTTGGACTTCCAAAGGTCAAAATGGGGTAGAACGAAATTCTCTACAACATAGAACCATCAAAACTTGGAAATAACAATGTTAAGTAGATCAAAACCTAAGAAATCCGAAAACACTATAAACTTAGATCTACAAAAATTGAGCCATGTAAATTAAAAATGCCAAGTACTAAAGTATTTTAGAATGCTGTGAAGAAGAGAATGGAACAATAAAATTTGTGTTCCTCAATGAAGTAAGATGCACTTGCCTAAGCTCTCTCTCTCTCACTCTCCTGGTGGTTGAAGAAGTAATGGTAGAGAAGAAGAAGTAAATGAAGAGAGAGAATGAGGGGAAAGGATTAAATAAGAAGGGTGGTGGTAGGTAGGAGGGTTCACCTTGGCTCATGATGAACCAAAGTAAACCAAGCCAGCCGAACCAACCCAAGAATAAACCAGCTAATGAAATGCTAGAATAAATTAAGCAGGGAGACATGCAATACAGGTCAAATTACGTATACGTATACCAAGATACGCAATACGAACCACATGCATTACACTCTGTATCCTTTGCTCTTGGCCGTATAACCTAAAAATATACCTACATTAGCCTTTTCATCAAACTTTCCCAAATTATCTTTCGTATTAAGAATAAAGCATTTACAACCAAATATTCTAAAATATGAAACTGATGGAATTCTATCAAACCATAACTCAAATGGAGTCTTCTTCGATTTGGGTCTAATTAGAACTCTATTCGGTCAATGATTGGTCCGACCTGAAAAATGGGGTAAACCCCCATTTCATTTCTTTTTTATTCATTGCTTCGTTTATCGTTCAGATAAAATATGCCTATAACTATCTCACACTAAGTCAGAAAATGCAAAAAAGGATAAAAAAGTTCTTTTTTATAAGAATTCGATTCGGGGTACGAATCCCAAAACAAGCTGTATTGACAGCTTCAGCCCAGAAATATTTGGGTAGACTAAACTGGTTTTAACATTACTCTGGCCATTTCGAATAGAGTTCTGTTCTTACGTTCTATAACTCCATTTTGTTGTGGAGTCCTAGGGCAGGAGAACTCGTGTACAAAACCGTGTGTGTCACAAAATTGCTCAAATTATGCATTCTCGAATTCGCCACCATGATCGCTTCTAATACGAGTGATCATGTAACCTTTTTCATTCTGTACTTTCTTGCAAAAGGTGACAAATTCAAATAATGCATCATTCTTGCATGTCAAAAAGTATACCCACGTGTATCTAGAGTAACCATCTACAATTACAAAAGCATATAACTTACCTCCGAGGCTAGCAACTCTGCTAGGACCAAATAAGTCCATATGTAGTAATTGTAGAGGTCTAGTAGTACATACTGCGTTTACTGACTTGAATGTGGATCTGGTAGCTTTGTTCTTTTCACATTGTCTGCATACCGAATCCTTCTTGAATGTTATGTCCGGTAAACCGCGTACTAGCTTCTTCGTGGATAATCTTGAGATTGTGTCCATATTTGCGTGACCGAGTCTCATATGCCACAAATGACTCTCATCGCTTTTAGCCATTAAACATCTACCTGAAATGTTAGTATCTTCCAACAAATAGAAAACATATATATTGTCTTCTCTAATACCTTCAAATATAGTATTACCAGTTGAACTATCAATAATAGTACATTTGTCTTTTACGAAGTTAATACCATAACCGTGATCAGCTAAATGGCTTATACTGAGCAGATTATGTTTTAACTCAGTAACAAGACAAACATCTTTAATCACTGGATATGGAGCTTTACCAATATCACCAATACCGATTATATACCCTTTTAAATTATTGCCGAAGGAGACGTATCCTTCTTTATTCCTCTTTGACAGTGTTGCGAATAATGAAGCATCACCGTTCATGTGCCGTGAGCAACCGCTGTCGAGGATCCATTTGCTTCTAGCATGTGAAGAGTGTCCCACCTACAAAATAATTTGCAGATAAAACTATTGGTACCCATTTCTTTTAGGGTCCTGACTGGTTAGCTTTCGATATCCATGTATAAATATTTAAATCAACAAGCTTTCTGATTCTACATGCAGGAGAAATATGACCAGTGTGGCCACAATAATGACATTGTGCATGTTGAGTGTTGAAAGCTGAGTGGTGTGCATGGTTGGTAGGTTTAGGTTTTCTAGTATAGAAGAAAGCATACCTATAATCTTGTTTGGGCATAACCTTTTTAGGCAAAGGTTTGATATGGTTAGGTCTGACAGTGTTTGGTTTGGGAATGTTCCGATTATTCGGTAAGTGACACGTATTAGGGTAGGAAGCAGCAGTCTCAGGCTGTTTTCCTAACCTAATTTCCAATCTTTTGGAAGTGTCATACAACTTAATATAGTCAGAAGTGAGTGCTTCCATTCTGACTTGTGCATTTTGAAGACTTTTCTTCTCTTTAGAAAGTTCTTCTTTCAGTTGCTCAATAACCTTGTCTTTTTCTTCGATGACTTGGTAGTCTCGTGTAATAAGAGCTTAATAGAAGAAATCTCACCAGACTCACTAACATTATCTTTAGCCTCAGCTAGTAGGTTGGTAAGTCTTCCTATTTCACCTTTGTACTCTTTGAGTACCTTCTTAGAGGTCTGATATTTGTTACGCAGTTTTCTGTAATCACTTATCAGTTCACTGAAGGCTTCTCCTAATTGCTCAAAGGTGAAGTCATCATATGTATCAACTATAGGTTTAGAGAGTACCTGATCGGATGCCATAAAGCATACATTTGCAGCGTCTTCTGATTGTTCATCTTCTGAGTCTCTGGCTTCACTTTCATGCCATATGCTGGTATTGGCATACTTCCGAGATATTGATCTCTTCAGGTTCCCTTTCTCGTATCTGTTGCTCTTCTTGCTTGTGTTCGTAGGATAGTCCTTCTTCATGTGTCCTTTCTTCTTGCAGCTGTAGCAGACAGCGTCATCTTGATACCAGTTGTTGCTGCCATTGTTCTCTTTTGTCTTCTTTTCATATCTCAAGAATCTTTTGAATTTTTTGCAAGGAGTGCTTGATCTTCAACATCAGATTCACTTTTGTTTGAATCATCTTCAGTAGATTTTCTGTGCTGAGCTTTGAAAGCGATCGTCTTCTCCTTTGGTGCAGGCTCTTCAAAGTCTTGCAGCTCTAGTTCATGAGTGAGTAGCTTACCCATGAGTACTTCAAGTGTCATAGTAGTGAGGTCGTTTCCTTTAATGATTGTAGTAGCCTTCAGAATCCAGTTCTTTATAAGTGCTCGCAGGAGTTTACAAATCTTTTTATGGTTACTGTAATTTTTGCCTAGGGAGGACAAAGGATTTACAATATCCAAGAATCTTTCGAACATCTGAGTAACTGTTTCGTTGGGCTTCATCTTGAACACCTCATACTCTTGAGTAAGTCTGCTGACCTTTGATTCTTTGACTTGAGTTGTACCCTCATGTGTGACTTCAAGAAGTTTCTATACTTCATTTGCAGTTGTGCAGATAGACACCCTGTTAAATTCAGTTCTGTCTAAAGCACAAAATAAAGCGTTAATAGCACGTGCGTCAAGACTGGCCTTTTTTTTCTTCCTCTGTATATCTGTTATGGGATTTTTCAGTTAAAACTCCATCAACATTTATACGAGGTGGCTTTTGATAGCCATCAATAACAATAGACCATAAATCAAAATCAAGAGATTTCAGAAAGAAGCTCATACGTGTTTTCCAATAAGTGTAGTTTGTGCCGTCAAACAGTGGAGGACTGTTTGTGGCTTGGCCTTCACTTGTGAATTTCACAGTTGCCATGTGTAAAGCTGTGATCTATATAAAATTTAATATAAGTGCTGTTTTACCTTGCTTTACCTGTAACACCCGCTCTGATACCAATTGTAGGAATGAAATCGTAAAGCGCAATACTCTAGAGGGGGGTGAATAGAGTTGGCAGCAGAATAATACTAATTAAAAATTATTAGCAGCAAGATCACAGAATAATAATTACAACTAAATAATGTAAAGGCAGAGATAAGAAAGCAAATGCAAAGACAACGATGTATACTGATTTCCCTCTGTTGAGGACTAGTCCAGTCGGTAGAACTCTTGCTACCAGTTGAATCCAATATTTGCAAAACCGTAAGTTTTCTTACGAAGTCCTTGCAACTTCTAGAACGCGAGCTTTGAAACGAAGAACTCGTCCAACTTCAATTGTGAATAGATATTCTTCTATCAAGCCTCTGATTACAATCACTCTGAAACTTCTAGACCGCACCGTACTGGCAAATCGACTAGAGGATTGTAACTGGCTTGGGATCTAAAAATTAAAGCTCGAGAAAAACTCTTTAGAAGACAGTAGGCTTTAAATAGAGAGAAGATTGAAAGTGAATGAGTGTGTTAAAAAGATCGAAATCCTTCTCTATTTATAGGAGTTCCAAAGACAGAATTCGGGCAGAATTCGGGCAGAACTCGATGAGCAAATCTCGGTCAAATTCGCAACTGCAGGAGGACCAAGTTCCAAGGAATTCAAAAATCAAAACGGCCACTAACCGAACTCTGGCCTAACTCTGGCCTAACTCAGGCCGAACTCTGGCCGAGTTCTGTCAGGGTTTGGTTAGGGTTTTTCAAAATAGATTTTGGGAAATTTTGAAAACATTTTTGGAGCTTTTATAAATACGAATGTTTTTCAAAACTAATGACATTTTAAAAATATTTTGAAATCATTTTGGAATAGCCTATTTGCCAGTACGACTCGGTGTACAATGTATTTCTAGACTCAATAAAATAAAAGATTTTATTGCTCAAAGAACAATGAAATACAGACTCGAACAGGCAAACAACGCTTCGGTCTTGAACTGAGTAGATAGCCGTTCTTGATTATGTCCAAGAGTCCGAGATATCCTGACTAGCTCCATATATCGAGACAAAGTTTGATCAATTATTAAAATCAGTTTGACCATATGACCAATGGGCCAACAATACATACACATGGGGTGTCCTAATTTGGGATCTATCAAGTAGGACACAAGACACATATCTAAAATCCTCAAGAGAGCTCCAAATGGCCTCAAATTTCAATCTAAATGGGACACATGCATGAGGATGGATCCTATGGATTCAAAACTAATTTATATGCAAAGGAAATTGATTTAGAGGATGGGGTTTACCTATTGGGAGTGGAATCCCAATAAAATCCTTTAGGACACGGCTTCGATACGAAGATCCCTCAAAGTGGACGCTCCTCCTTGCACACCTCTTCCAATCCTTGGTAGCACCCTTTCCTTGGTGAATGGGAATGATTGAGGGAAGATTTGGTGAAGGAATGATTTGATTTGGAGATCAAATCAATGGAAAGGCTCTCTAAAATTGGGGAAGAACAAAAGGAAAATAAAAGAGGCAAGATTGTAATGAATGAAATGAATTATTCTCCCCTAAAGGTGGCTGCCATAAAGAGTCCATTAGGGCTAATGGGAAATGTCATAATTGCCCCTCTCTAGTCTCATATGGTTAAGTCTAGACTAGGTTCAAGTTTGGGGTCAAAATGATCTAGTTTTGAGTCTCTAACTTAACCATTCTAACATGATAAAAATTAGTTTAATTAACTAACTTAATGTTGGGTCTTGTGAGCCTTGCTTAACTTAATATTGGGTCCCATCTAGAGTTCAAGCTACCCGGGTCACAATACAAATCGGAACGAGACGAAACTCAAACCCGACTAAACAAATACAGTAAAAACAATATAAAAAATATAAAATTTTTCCAAAATATTAAAGTATGAAAAATGACCAAAATTATAATACATCAATTTAAATATTATTAAAATAATCTAAAATTCACCAATTAATCAAAATCCTAAATAATTCAAAAGTCATAAAATGACCAAAATACCCTTAGCCTAAAAAGTTGTAAATAGTCATTCTAATCACATGGTTAGGTCCCCATGGTCATGGTTAGTTTCTAGGCTCAACAGTTCTAGAGTTCACTAGCTAACACATCAAAATTATAATTCACCAATTTTAAATAGTATTAAATTAATTAAAAATTCCCATTAATCATAAATCATATTATTAAATAATAAACTTTTATAAAAGTTCAAAATTACCCTCATTTTAGAAAAGTTGGTGTTACACATGTAGTCCAAGATACTTGGATACCAACATAGGTATCCAAATGAAACTCATTCTAACCATCCTAACTAAGATCAATCCACTCTCTAACCATTCTAAAACTGAATTTAAATATCTATTTAAACTATTATCATACATACACATGGGGTGTCCTAATTTGGGATCTATCAAGTAGGACACAAGACACATATCTAAAATTCTTAAGAGAGCTCCAAATAGCCTCAAATTTGAATCTAAAGGGGACACATCCATGAGGATAGATCCTACGGATTCAAAACTAATTTATATGCAATGGAAATCGATTTAGAGGATGGGTTTTACCTATTGGGAGTGAAATCCCAATGAAATCCTTTAAGACACGGCTCCGATACGAAGATCCGTCAAAGTGGACATTCCTCCTTGCACTTCTCTTCCAATCCTTGGTAGCACCCTACCCCTGGAGAATGGGAATGATTGAGGGAAGATTTGGTGAAGGAATGATTTGATTTGGAGATCAAATCAAAGGGAAGGCTCTCTAAAATTAGAAAAGAACAAAAGAAAAATAAAAGAGGCAAGATTGTAATGAATGAAATGAATCATTCTCTCCTAAAGGTGGCTGCCATAAAGAGTCCGTTAGGGCTAATAGGAAATGTCATAATTGCCCCTCTCTAGTCTCATATGGTTAAGTCTAGACTAGGTTCAAGTTTGGGGTCAAAGGATCTAGTTTTGAGTCTCTAACTTAACCATTCTAACATGATAAAAATTAGTCTAACTAACAAACTTAAATGTTGGATTTTGTGGGCCATGCTTAACTTAATATTGGGTCCCATCTAGAGTTTAAGCTATCCGGGTCACAATTGTAACGCCCCAGTCCCAAAATACGTAGGACTAGGAACATAGACATGCCAGCTGTATTCATACGAAGTATACTCCAATATATGGAAGCCTCGTATAAATACATAAGCTGTAAAATGTAGTAGAACCATAACTAATCTCATCCACACAAAATAAATGAAATAAAGATCATATAATGAGAATAAATTGGTCTTGATACAATATGTTGGGCGGAGACAAATCCACTACCAACAAAATAAGGAAAAGTACATAGAAAATGAAATGAATATGACGAGCGAAGCGAAGACGATCCAAGTACAATCATCCTCGAAGAAATAACAATGAACACGGCTAGAGCTAAAGCACCTGCGAAAGACAATAGCACACACCTGGCAAGACAACCAGGTCCTCAGAGGGACATAACAAGACACATAATAGCATACCATATAAACTGAATAAATATTGCTCAATAAATAAGTAAATCAAATTTATAACATGGTCCAATACGCACGTACTGAACTAGCGTACCATCCCCCCAACCAAACAAGGACAGGAGATGGTAAACTAATTCACGGCGACGTATCTTTCCATGCTAAGAATCCGATATGGTATCCGGACCCCAACAAGGTTCAATACCTTCTCATCGAAGTAGTAAGTCATACCTACAACCAAACAAGGACAAGATGTGACAAACTAGTCCACGATAAGTTATTGTTCCAAGCTACGGTCAGATACAAGTACCCAAACCAAAAGTACTCGTACCTAACGGATAAGGTAGCCTACCATTCTAAGTGAAATGTTGTTAAGAACAATCCTTCCTACGCATGGGCCCTGGCTGAATAGGATCGGCATAGTCCCCTCTTGGGCACCAGAGGCCCCAACAGGAAGAGCATGACGTTCTGCAGAATCGTCAGTGGCCGTCAGTAATCTTGGGTCATCAACCCCGTATCTCCAGCGGAGAGTCCGGGTCACAAGGGAAGTGTATCGAAGCCCATACGCTAAGGAATTATCCTCTCCGCCCAATGCCTACTGTGTTGTATCCACAACACAAACCACTATAACCGCTAAATCAAACTAGTATGCAACATCTATTAGCGGTTATTCCTATCGCACGGCTTGTACGTACTGGTGGCCAGCCAATCATGCACTTCCGTGTTCTACATGCGACACACAACTTCATGTATACAACGTGTCAAGGCCGATGAATGCAACACACATGGTGGTCCCTTAAATCTAGGTTTAATTTGTAAGAAAAATAATACACAGCAGGAAATATAAATGAACAGTTATGCCATGTATCACAGTTTATTTTACATAAAGAAAATAAGTAATGCATGAAATATGAGCTAAAATAATTAAACAGCTAATGGCAAGGTGTCTTGCCTGGTAGGACGCCTGGTGTGCTGCGATGATTAAGATGGTACGAACTGCAACTTTGGTATAATCAACTACACAAGGGGACCTCTGATGGTGGCACGGATCGTGTCATTGGGTTCAGGGCGGTCCAATTAGTTAGGGTGGACACATGGTAGTCTAGAATTGGTGAGGGAATGGGAATGATGGGATTAGGTACGGACAGGAAGACAATCGAAAAAATTAATGGATAAAGAAATATTTATATTTACGAGTTTTTGAAAATATTTAAAATTCCAAAAACTAGCTTTCATGAGTCAAAAAATATATATAGGAAAAATACTTAAAGTAAGAAAATTATTTTCGGTAAAAACTCTAAGTTGTCAAAATACCATTTTGATAGGAAGATATTAGTTAAAATTACTTTTAGGTAATTATTTTAAAAGCCTATATTCATGATAACTTATCTTTTTGTCAAAGACTTTTAGTACATAAAAATAGGTATACATAATGTAATACATATTTAGGGTTTCCAATCCAACCTTTTGAAACTATAAATGGCCTAAGCCAAATGCTATATTTCGTTACACTTTATAAAATAAATAATAATAATCACTAAATAAAATAATAATAATTACTCTTAACAATATACTTATACTCATATACTGACTAATTCTAATACTATTAATAAAAATAAAAATAATTAAATATATCTATAATGAATCATGCCAACCAGTTGGCACAGCAGTCAACACTGCTACACCTACATACTTTCCAAAAAAAATGTCAGTTCTAACAAAACAACAAAAAAAAAGAATGAGAGAGAAAAGCTTCAGAAAAAGAAGAATAGAGGAAGGAACGAGCGGAAGGGGAAGAGAGAGAGAGATCGAGAGGGGGAGAGAGCGGAGCGGTTCGGTGAGAAAGAGGGAGAGGGGAGGAGTGTCGGCCGACAGTGGTGAAGGGGAGGAGAAAGGCGGCGGTCCGGCGGCAGATGGGTGGACGCGAGGGGTTTCAGCGGAGGAGACGGCGGGTGGCGCGGTTCTCGGCGCTCAGGCGGAGGGTACGGCTAGGGTCGGAAGAGAGGAGATGAGGGCGGAGGAAAGGAGAGTGTTCGGCGGACAGGTGGCGGAGCGGCGTTTGCCGGAGGCTGCAGGGTCGAGTCGTCGGCCGGTGGCGACAAGAGGGCAGCCGCGCGCCAGCGACGGAGGGCGTTCAGTGGTCACAGGCAGTGGGGATCGGACGCGCGCGTCGGCGGACGGTCGGCCGGCGAGGTAAGTCCTAGGGTTAGGGTTTTCTTTCTTCCTGGTTTGATGGATTTGGGTGACGGTCGGGGTTTTGACGTCGGTGGTGGCATTGCGGATGGTGACCACAGTGGTGGTCCGGGTGATGGCAAATTTTTTTGGTGATGTAGTCGATGGTGATGGTGGTGGCTGGGAGTTGGTGGTGTCGGGGAGGTCCGGTGGCGGCGTAGGCAGCAGGGGTTGGTTCTGCTGGTGACTAGTTTGGTGATCCGGCGAGGAGTTGGGGAGAGCTGGGATGGTGGTGGTCTGTGGTGGTTGTGTCGCTATGGCGACGACGGTGGTAGTAGTTACTTGTCCCTGTGGTGGTGTCGGGTGACACTTAGGGAGGAGGAACGGGTGGCCAGGAGATAGAATTGGGCTGGACGCTGCGATGACGGGGTTTGGCCGAAGCTGTTGGTGGTTCGGGTGGTGGAGTCGGGAGGCGGTTGTGGCTAGGGAAAGAGATTAGAGAAAGAGATTAGGGTTTAGAGTAGAGTATTGGGTTGGTTGTGTCGAAATCGTGTCCGACATGTGGACACGAAGAAGGTGAACTGTATATGTAAAACTAATGGAATAAGAATCTGGGACGTGGAACACGGACACGAGGCACTGCACTTGTGGAAATTTTGTGGAGTAATTATGGCTTGTGAAGAACAATGGAGGAGTACCTGCCTATTTATAGGATGTGGAAATTCCCAGTAAGATTAGGATTTGGATATTTAAAACCCAATTTAGATAATACGCAATTTAAATTAAAATCCATCAAATCCAATCCAAATAATAATCCAATTTAAATCTAATTAGATCCCCTTAGTTTAAAATCAATAAGATAAATCCAATTCCAAATATGGATACTAATTTAATCTATTTAAATAAATTCAAAGATCCAATCACGATTTAAATCTCAACAATAATTTCGAAATATATTTTTCAAATACCAATAATAATAATTTCAAAAATAATAAATATTTTTAAATATCTTTTTGAATAATAAAATATTAATATTAATAACCTCGAAAATTATATTTTATTTAAAATAGACAAATAAATAATTACGATACATATGTATGCAAAAATATTCTTTACCTAATTATGCTTTTCTAGTATACGAAAATATTATTTATTATTAATAACTTTTTAGAAACAAAAAGGCTTTTTATAGCAAGAATAATAATTTATATAATTTTTAAAAGTGTATATTAAAATAGAAAAGAAAATGTTTTTATAAAATATGTACGCTCGCACATATTCGTACTCGTCGAGCAAACGAAAATTTTGCATACGACGTACAATATGACTACGTGACATACAGTACAAAAATTTTAAATCCATACAAATTAATAAATAATAAAAAAAATAGTAGAAATTTAGGGGTTTTACATCCTACCCAACTTAAAAGAAATTTCGTCCTCGAAATTAAGGATTAGTAGGGGGGTGAGAGGGCACAACGGTAGATAGAAGGGTTCGAAGTTTATATGGTCGTAGTCTAGGTTGAGGATACGATTAAGAGACGATTGTAATCGCTCTTAAATTCAAGTGATTCGAAAGTCAAAATTATAGAATTAGAGTCGAGGGAAAGGGCGAGTAGTTAAGACAAAGATATAGGCACATTGAGTGTTAACGGTCACAAGAGATAGGATAGCTAAGGGAACTTCAAGTACATCGCATTCGTCCTTCTTAAATAGGTGAAGGCGAAAGCAATCTAGAGTTCGAAGGAGGCGTTATCGAATACGAAATACGTGATTCAATGACGATCGAATAATTTCAAAAGAATTGTCAAAGCAGTCGTGGATGGGATTATAAGGGCAAAGTTTAATTATGTCCCCATCCACGTAGAGTAATAGACAAAAGCGAACCAAAGTGCACTTGGTTGATCAGACCATCATGCACCGGTTCTGATTAGACAATATGTTAGCGAGCGGCCGCTCAATAGCATAAGTCATGAACAAACTCGATAAATAGATGATTTTGCAAAACTAGATTATAGTTGCAACATTAGTCAAAGTGGTAAAAACATAGGCACGAGAGATTAAGATTTAAAGAAGGTAGAATGATTCTAAGTCATACGGTCGTCCTATAGTCTTCTTGTCCAAGTCCTTGGTTGGCTAGACGGGTTAGGTCCTCTAGATTCTAGGATCTAAATAAGCTTGCTAATATAGGTTACTAGGTCAAAGGGGTTGCTAGTTCATAAGGTATTCTACCCAACTTAAAATTTTTTAACTAAAGGTGTTTTGGGACAATTAACTAGTAGGGTCAATCTTTAGTAAGCACGAAGGAAAAATAGGAATGGAAGGAAGCAAGCAAGATGCAATTGATGAGTCAAACGGTAGATAAAATCAAGGAGAGAGGTCAAGTATGTGGATGAGATCCTAGACTTCTAATCTTATACGCAGGCTTGCTTGGTACGGTAAAGTAACCAAACAATTTATCTTGACCTGCATGGGCCACCACAAAATCATGTAACGCCCCAGTCCCAAAATACGTAGGACTAGGAACATAGACATGCCAGCTGTATTCATACAAAGTATACTCCAATATATGGAAGCCTCGTATAAATACATAAGCTGTAAAATACAGTAGAACCATAACTAATCTCATCCACACAAAATAAATGAAATAAAGATCATATAATGAGAATAAATTGGTCTTGATACAATATGTTGGGCGGAGACAAATCCACTACCAACAAAATAAGGAAAAGTACATAGAAAATGAAATGAATATGGCGAGCGAAGCGAAGACGATCCAAGTGCAATCATCCTCGAAGAAATAACAATGAACACGGCTAGAGCTAAAGCACCTGCAAAAGACAATAGCACACACCTGGCAAGACAACCAGGTCCTCAGAGGGACGTAACAAGACACATAATAGCATGCCATATAAACTGAATAAATATTGCTCAATAAATAAGTAAATCGAATTTATAACATGGTCCAATACGCACCTACTGAACTAGCGTACCATCCCCCCAACCAAACAAGGACAGGAGATGGTAAACTAATTCACGACGACGTATCTTTCCATGCTAAGAATCCGATATGGTATCCGGACCCCAACAAGGTTCAATACCTTCTCATCGAAGTAGTAAGTCACACCTACAACCAAACAAGGACAAGATGTGACAAACTCGTCCGTGACAAGTTATTGTTCCAAGCCACGGTCAGATACAAGTACCCAAACCAAAAGTACTCGTACCTAACGGATAGGGTAGCCTACCATTCTAAGTAAAATGTTGTTAAGAACAATCCTTCCTACGCATGGGCCCTGGCTGAATAGGATCGGCATAGTCCCCTCTTGGGCACTAGAGGCCCCAGCAGGAAGAGCATGACGTTCCACAGAATCGTCAGTGGCCGTCAGTAATCTTGGGTCATCAACCCCGTATCTCCAGCGGAGAGTCCGGGTCACAAGGGAATTGTATCGAAGCCCATACGCTAAGGAATTATCCTTCTCGCCCATTGCCTACTGTGTTGTATCCACAACACAAACCACTATAACCGCTAAGTCAAACTAGTATGTAACATCTATTAGCGGTTATTCCTATCGTACGGCTTGTACGTACTGGTGGCCAGCCAATCACGCACTTCCGTGTTCTACATGCGACACACAACTTCGTGTATACAACGTGTCAAGGCCGATGAATGCAACACACATGGTGGTCCCTTAAATCTAGGTTTAATTTGTAAGAAAAATAATACACAGCAAGAAATATAAATGAACAGTTATGCCATGTATCACAGTTTATTTTGCATAAAGAAAATAAGTAATGCATGAAATATGAGCTAAAATAATTAAACAGCTAATGGCAAGGTGTCTTGCCTGGTAGGACGCCTGGTGTGCTGCGATGATCAAGATGGTACGAACTACAACTTTAGTGTAATCAACTACACAAGGGGACCTCTGATGGTGGCACGGATCGTGTCATTGGGTTCAGGGCGGTCCAATTAGTTAGGGTGGACACATGGTAGTCTAGAATTGGTGAGGGAATGGGAATGATGGGATTAGGTACGGACAGGAAGACAATCGAAGAAATTAATGGATAAAGAAATATTTATATTTACGAGTTTTTGAAAATATTTAAAATTCAAAAAACTAGCTTTCATGAGTCAAAATATATATATATAGGAAAAATACTTAAAGTAAGAAAATTATTTTCGGTAAAAACTCTAAGTTGTCAAAATACCATTTTGATAGGAAGATATTAGTTAAAATTACTTTTAGGTAATTATTTTAAAAGCCTATATTCATGATAACTTATCTTTTTGTCAAATACTTTTAGTACATAAAAATAGGTATACATAATGTAATACATATTTAGGGTTTCCAATCCAACCTTTTGAAACTATAAATGGCCTAAGCCAAATGCTATATTTCCTTACACTTTATAAAATAAATATTAATAATCACTAAATAAAATAATAATAATTACTCTTAACAATATACTTATACTCATATACTGACTAATTCTAATACTATTAATAAAAATAAAAATAATTAAATATATCTATAATGAATCATGCCAACCAGTTGGCACAGCAGTCAACACTGCTACACCTACATACTTTCCAAAAAAAAAACGTCTGTTCTAACAAAACAACAAAAAAAAAGAATGAGAGAGAAAAGCTTCAGAAAAAGAAGAATGGAGGAAGGAACGAGCGGAAGGGGAAGAGAGAGAGAGATCGAGAGGGGGAGAGAGCGGAGCGGTTCGGTGAGGAAGAGGGAGAGGGGAGCAGTGTCGGCCGGCAGCGGTGAAGGGGAGGAGAAAGGCGGCGGTCCGGCGGCAGATGGGTGGACGCGAGGGGTTTCAGCGGAGGAGACGGCGGGTGGCGCGGTTCTCGGCGCTCAGGCGGAGGGTACGGCTAGGGTCGGAAGAGAGGAGATGAGGGCGGAGGAAAGGAGAGTGTTCGGCGGACGGGTGGCGGAGCGGAGTTTGCCGGAGGCTGCGGGGTCGAGTCGTCGGCCGGTGGCGACAAGAGGGCAGCCGCGCGCCAGCGACGGAGGGCGTTCAGTGGTCACAGGCGGTGGAGATCGGACGCGCGCGTCGGCGGACGGTCGGCCGACGAGGTAAGTCCTAGGGTTAGGGTTTTCTTTCTTCCTGGTTTGATGGATTTGGGTGACGGTCGGGGTTTTGACGTCGGTGGTGGCGTTGCGGATGGTGACCACAGTGGTGGTCGGGGTGATGGAAAATTTTTGTGGTGATGTAGTCGATGGTGATGGTGGTGGCTGGGAGTTGGTGGTGTCGGGGAGGTCCGGTGGCGGCGTAGGCAGCAGGGGTTGGTTCTGCTGGTGACTAGTTTGGTGATCCGGCGAGGAGTTGGGAAGAGCTGGGATGGTGGTGGTCTGTGGTGGCTGTGTCGCCATGGCGACGACGGTGGTGGTAGTTACTTGTCCCTGTGGTGGTGTCGGGTGACACTTAGGGAGGAGGAACGGGTGGCCAAGAGATAGAATTGGGCTGGACGCTGCGATGACGGGGTTTGGCCGAAGCTGTTGGTGGTTCGGGTGGTGGAGTCGGGAGGCGGTTGTGGCTAGGGAAAGAGATTAGAGAAAGAGATTAGGGTTTAGAGTAGAGTATTGGGTTGGTTGTGTCGAAATCGTGTCCGACATGTGGACACGAAGAAGGTGAACTGTATATGTAAAACTAATGGAATAAGAATCTGGGACGTGGAACACGGACACGAGGCACTGCACTTGTGGAAATTTTGTGGAGTAATTATGGCTTGTGAAGAACAATGGAGGAGTACCTGCCTATTTATAGGATGTAGAAATTCCCATTAAGATTAGGATTTGGATATTTAAAACCCAATTTAGATAATACGCAATTTAAATTAAAATCCATCAAATCCAATCCAAATAAGAATCCAATTTAAATCTAATTAGATCCCCTTAGTTTAAAATCAATAAGATAAATCCAATTCCAAATATGGATACTAATTTAATCTATTTAAATAAATTCAAAGATCCAATCACGATTTAAATCTCAACAATAATTTCGAAATATATTTTTCAAATACCAATAATAATAATTTCAAAAATAATAAATATTTTTAAATATCTTTTTGAATAATAAAATATTAATATTAATAACCTCGAAAATTATATTTTTATTTAAAATAGACAAATAAATAATTACGATACATATGTATGCAAAAATATTCTTTACCTAATTATGCTTTTCTAGCATACGAAAATATTATTTATTATTAATAACTTTTTAGAAACAAAAAGGCTTTTTATAGCAAGAATAATAATTTATATAATTTTTGAAAGTGTATATTAAAATAGAAAAGAAAATGTTTTTATAAAATATGTACGCTCGCACATATTCGTACTCGTCGAGCAAACGAAAATTTCGCATACGACGTACAATATGACTACGTGACATACAGTACAAAAATTTTAAATCCATGCAAATTAATAAATAATAAAAAAAATAGTAGAAATTTAGGGGTTTTACACAATACAAGTCGGAACGAGACGAAACTCAAACTCGACTAAACAAATCCAATAAAAAAAATATTAAAAATATATATATTTCCCAAAATATTAAAATATAAGAATGACCAAAATCATAATACATCAATTTAAATATTATTAAAATAATCTAAAATTCACCAATTAATCAAAATCCTAAATAATTTAAAAGTCACAAAATGACCAAAATACCCTCAAACTAAAATGTGGTAGTGACAGCACCGGTGACCGCCACACCCGCCGCCAAGTGCTCGTATCCGCCACCTCCATCCGAGCACCGCCGCGACCGTCCTTACCTTCTCGTCCAAGCACCGCCGACCCATCGGTCGTGGCCGATCAGTATCGCCTCGGTGCTGTGGGTAACCGACCCTGCTCCTCGGTTGCCGGCACCCCTACGCCGACATCCAGACATCGACGTCGTTCTCTACCGGCGGGCCCGGTTCCACCACGAGCGCACGAAGCACACCCGCACGCTGGAAAACCCCTCTGGTAACGCTCAACTCCTCCCCCTCTCGACTCCTCTCCCGCAGCTCCCCTCTTCTCTCCCATTCTCTTTCCCTGCTCTCGACTCAGCCCCTCTCTACTTTCCCGGCCTTCCCTCTCTCTCTTTCAGCTCCTTTTTTTTGCTGTTTGGTTTTTCTTTTACCAACGAGAGACAGCTGTAGGTATTAAGTCCTTTAGTTTTCTTTTCAATTTTTATTATTTTTCTTTGTCTTGTGTGTGTTTTAAAGAGTACAAAAGCTGTACAACTGAGTTAATAGTGCTTTATCATTAGTACTTTATTATTATCATTATTATCAATTGGTTTTAGTAGTTCTTAACTGTTAATACACTATTAGCATAATGGCATATATAATTCTGGTCATGGGAATTATTATTCCTTGACAATATTTTTGGTATATTTAAGTAAAAACAAATATTATAATAATATTACTATTTCTAATATTATATAGTGTTTGACCCTACATATATTAAAAAAATAAGATTTGGACATAAATATAATATTATAGTATTTTATATTCATTAAAAAAATTTAGTTTTATATTTTCACGAGGTTAAGGATTTTACCCCTAATATATATATATATATATATATATATATATATATATATATATATATATATATATATTGTTTTTTTTGTTTTTTTTTGTTTTATATATATATATATATATATATATATATATATATATATATATATATATATATATATATATATATATTTCATAAATATCTAAATTATTTGCACTAATAAAATATAGTTTTATTTTACGTGGTAAATTTATTTCGACAAACTGATAGTATTAGCCTAAAAATAATTATATATTTTAAGTATTTATCTAACAAAATATTCTTTTCAAAATTATTATATATAACTATTTTCAAGTATTTATGTGAATTATTTGAACTCCTAAATATATAGTTTCTAAAAATAATATGTACAACTTCCTTCGATATTCCTCTTGTCCATAACAAATCCCCTTTTCCCTATTCCCTCACCAATTCTGTACATCCTCCTATCGACCCTAACTATTTTGATTATTCCGGACCCAATGGAACCGTCCGTATCACCATCAGAGGCCGCCTTGTGTACTTCTACCACCAAAGTCAAATCCGTGCCACATTCATTATCGCAGCACATCAGGCGACACTACCAGGCAAGATACCTTGCCATTAGCTATTTATTTTACTTTAGCCCATATTCGTACATTTATTCATTATTTAATTTATGCAAAATAAACTGTGGTACATGGCCTAATTAGATAGAATTTTACTGTTTAGTTCTATTTCCTGCTATGTATTATTTTTTTATACATTGAACTTAGAGTTAAGGGACCATCTTTTGTGTGTTGCATTCATAGGCCTTGACACATTTTTACTACAGAGTTGCGAGTCACATATAGAACTCGAACATGCGTGACTGGCTGGCCACCGATACGTATAAGCCGTGCGATAGGAATAACTGCTAATAGAGGTTGCAAGCTTAGTTTGACTTAGCAGTTAATAGAGGTTATATGTGTTATGGATACAGCATAGTAGGCATTGGGCGGGAAGGACAATACCTTAGCGTATGGGCTACTATACACTTTACCTTTTGTAACCCGTGAGCTCCGCCAGAGACGCGGGTGATATTACCCATGATTACTAACGGCCACTGACGTTCTGCGAAACGTTATGCTCGTATTGATTGGGCCTCTGGTGCCCCAAGGGGGGACTATGCTGATCCTATTTTAGTCAGGGCCCATGCGTTAGTGGTTGTTCTTAAAATTGCATTCACTTAGATTGGTTAGGCACCCTTATCCGTTAGGTATGACTACTCTTGGTTTGGGTACTTGTATCTGACCGTGGCTTGGAACAATAACTTGTCGTAGATTATTTCGCCACATCTTGTCCTTGTTTGGTTGTAGGTGTGGCTTACTACTCCGATGAGAAGGTATTAAACCTTGTTGGGGTCCGGATATGTCACACTCCGATTCCGTCGAATCGATAGTCGTCCCCCGGGCGTGATGCCGTACGAACCTAATTTGCGATCGCACAAGGCATAGTCATAAGGTAATCCAAGACACGAGATCTAAGAGAGTACGCAGACAAATTGATTCACACAATAAGTAAAGAAAACTTGATCTTTATTGATAATGAACATCTTTTACAGACTCCGATACAAGACTCATTACCGCACGGGCTACAACATGACTCGATTACAAAAGAGTGCCGATGAGATAGTCGTTCCATACATTGCATACATCCCTCAATATACAACAAAGTACTCCAGTGACTTGGATGAGAGGGACGCTGAGTTATCTTCCTTGGACTGTCGAGAGCCTTTAAAAGTGGAGTCACAGAGAAAGTCTTCGACGCACAGCCGAAGCTTCAAAATTATGAACGCCGACGAGCTAGCTGGCGTGTCCTTCCTGGTTCGCGGGACCTGCAAAGAGCGAGGATCAGTACAAGCACATGTACTGGCGAATGGCTAATTAAATCCAAGCTCTGCATTTAATTCAAGAAGTTTTATAAAACGTGTTTGCTATCATTCTACGTGATCTTTCTAACCATCCTGATCAATTGCATGTTAACATGTTTTGAGACAAGCATATGAAATTGTATAACATTAAGCAACTATCATTTTCATCCCGCGTCACGTGCATTTGTTAAGCCGTGGAAGGGTGTGAAGGCCGCTGGCAATGTCAAGCCATTGCGTACTATAGACGGGTTAGACGGTGACCCTTTCACGGCAGGTAGCGAGCCCTGTACGAAAGTTTCCGAATAACCCACGTCGATGAAGGGCTGGCGCTTGCTATTCTCGTTCCTCCCGGGCCGAATCGGTCCCTTGGCCTAGGCAACCGTTCGAGGAAACTATACCTTGTCGACAAGTTGTCCAATGACCGTTTTGCTTACTTAGCCGTATCGTTGCGATAAACGTTAATCGATTCATTCATTGCTTTGCATAGGCTAAGTAGATTTGCATAAGGAACATGTTTTCTATTTCCAATACTAGCAGTTGATAACAAGTGTTTTGTGAAGAATTATGCTACGATTTCTTTGATTCTATACTATTATGACAAGCATTTATTTTACTTCACATATTGAGTTTTGAAGTAGAGGGACGAGGCGAAGGAGGTCAGCCACTCACCTTAGAATTTCCTCAAGCGAGCGACCGGTTGGCTGTGCTGACGTCGCCTACGCGATCACCTGCAATCGCATAAGCAACTGATTAAAACACTGTAGAATTCAAGGAATTTTGATAGGAATGCGAAGCTCAAAAACGCAAGTCAAGAAAATCCATCGGAAATATTCACGAAAAACGTATTCACGAAAATAAAGCCAAAGCCAAATCAAGTACGGCATGAAAATCAGAAAAACGAGAGGTCTCATCCGACTCAGCCGCAGAGCCAATCCTCGAGGCGCAACCTGCTGAATATGGGACTTGGTTCCGAAGAAGCCAATCCTCGAGGCACAACCCGCTGAATATGGGTCTCATAACGTGGAATGGATCTTAATTCAACCGTTCCCGTTCGATCGACTCGACTGATTCTGACCTATCGGTCCCGACCGAACGATAGCGACAGTGTTCCTTTCTCACGTACCCCGTGGACGGAAACGGGACACGATGTAGGGACAGGGCACTACACCATAACCAACTAATAAATAGTTTCGTCCTCAAAAGTTAAGGATAGAACCTACCTCTACGAGAACAATGAAGGAAATTTTTCTTTCATTTCTGTTTCAAGCTCCCATGTCGACTCTTCAACCGAATGGTTCCTCCAGAGGACGCGGACGAGAGGGATCGCTTGATTTTGCAGCAGCTTATCCTTGCGTTCTATGATTTGAACTGGCTCTTCAACGTAGGATAAGTCGGACTTTAGCTCCAGCTGGCTAAAATCTACCACGTGGCTCGGGTCATGCACGTACTTTCACAGTTGAGAGACATAGAAGACATTGTGTACACCTTCGAGCACCGGCGGTAGGACAATTTTATAGGCCACTGGAGCGACCCGTTCGAGTATTTCGAACGACCCAACGAATCTCGGGCTCAACTTTCCTTTCGCGTCAAACCGAGTAACTCTCCGCATGGGCGACACCTTGAGAAATACGTGATCGCCTTCTTGAAACTCGAAGGGTCGACGATGAACGTACGCATAGCTTTTCTGATGACTCTGCGCGATCTTTAATCTTTCCCGAATGAGCCGAATCTTCTGCACGGTCAGTTTTACCAGTTTCGGACCGAGAATCTGCTGCTCTTTGACTTCGTCCCAACAAATGGGTGATCGGCACTTGCGACCATACAAGGCTTCATACGGCGCCATTTGAATGCTGGATTGATAGCTATTGTTGTATGCAAATTCGGCCAGAGGTAGATGATTGTCCTAGCTTAATTTGAAGTCAATTATGCATAGTCGTAGCATGTCTTCGAGAATCTGATTGACGCACTCTGTTTGGCCATCGATCTGAGGATGGTAAGCTGAGCTGAACTGTAACTTGGTACCTAGCGCCGACTGAAGGCTACTCCAGAATCGTGACATGAACCGTTAATCCCGATCAGAGACGATGGATACTGGAACTCCGTGCAGCTGTACTATCTCATCAAGATATATCTGTGCCAGGCGATCAATGCTTCAAGTAACTTTGATGGCAATAAAGTACACTGACTTGGTTAATCGATTGACGATGACCTAGATAGCATCATTTTCCCGCGACGTCTTCGGTAGACCAACAATAAAATCCATGCACACGTGCTGCCACTTCCATTCCGGAATCGACAGATTCTGTATCTCCCCGCCCGGTCTCTGGTGCTCAGCTTTCACCTGTTGACAGGCCATACATTGCGACACGAAAAGTTCTACATCTCTTTTCATCACGTGCCACTAGAAGTTTATACGGAGGTCCTTGTACATCTTTGTGCTGCCGGGATGCAAGGTGTACTTCGTGTAGTGCGCCTCCTATAATATCTCCTTTCTATGTTCTGAATCATCTGGAACGCATAGCCTACCCCTCAATCGAAGCATGCCGGCCTCGTCTTCTGCAAAGTCGGTCATCTTACCCATCAAGATTAGCTCTCGCATCTTCTTCCGGTACGGATCGTCCTTCTGAGCGGTCTTGATCCTTGCTTGCAAACTCGGCTCTAACTGTAACTTTGCCAACAACACATTCCGGAATTGGACTCGGAGTTTGATGCCCATCTCTTCTAGGTCACGTAGCAGTCTACGGTCGATGGATAGCGAGGCAATGTACTTCCGACTCAAAGCGTCCGCCACAACATTTTTCTTTCACGGCGTATAGTCGAGAGTCAAGTCATAATCTTTGATTAATTCCAGCCAACGCCTTTGCCGCAAGTTCAGTTCCTTCTGCGTGAATAGACACTTGAGGCTCTTGTGATCGGTATAGATCGTGCACGCCAAGCCATAAAGATAGTGATGCCACAATTTCAATGTAAACACAATCGCCGCTAACTCCAGGTCATGCATGGGATAGTTCTTCTCGTGCGGCTTTAGCTGTCGGAAAGCAAAAGATATCACCTTGTTCCGCTGCATCAGTACACACCCCAAGCCCTGACTGGACGCGTCGCTGAATATCTGGAAACCCTCAGTCCCTTCTGGAAGTACGAGTATCAGGGCCGAGACGAGCCGTTGCTTCAACTCTTGGAATACAGTTTCGTAGTCGTCTGACCATTCAAATGCAACTCCTTTCTGGGTGAGGCGAGGCAGAGGCGATGCGATCTTCGCGAAGTCCTTTACGAAGCATCGGTAGTATCCCGCTAAGCCAAGGAAACTTCGAATCTCGCCGACGGACGCTGGCCGTTTCCAATCGACAACGGCTTTAACTTTCTTTGGGTCGACCGCAATACCTTCAACTAAAATGATGTGTCCGAGGAATGTGACGCTGCTAAGCCAGAATTCATATTTGCTTCGCTTTGCATATAGTTAATTCTCTCGAAGGGTCTGAAGCATGGTCCACAGATGCTCAGTGTGTTGCTGCCTATTCTTCGAGTAGACGAGTATATCGTCGATAAAGACTACTACTAATTTGTCGAGGAATGGTCGGAACACCCGATTCATCAGATCCATGAAAGTGGCAGGGGCGTTCGTTAGGCCGAACGACATTACCAGGAACTCGTAATGGCCGTATCGAGTGCGAAAGGCAGACTTCGGCACATTGTCCGGCTTGATCTTGAGTTGATGGTAACCCGAACGTAGATAAATTTTAGAGAACACCGTGGCTCCTTGAAGCTGATCAAACAGATCATCTATGCGGGCAGGGGATATTTGTTCCGGACGATGGCTTTATTCAGCTCGTGGTAATCGATACAAAGACGCAAAGAGCCATCCTTCTTCTTGACAAACAGCACAGGCGCTCCCCATGGCGAGACGCTGGGTCGAATGAATCCCTTATCGAGCAACTCTTGTAACTGTACTTTGAGTTCTTTAAGCTTTGTAGGGGCCATTCTGTACGGGGCTTTCGAGATCGGTCGGGTATCGGGGAATGTATCGATAGTGAACTCAATCTCTCGATCGGGCGGCATGCCGGGCAGCTCATCCAGGAACACATCAGGAAATTTTGCCACAACGTCGGTCTGACCCGCGTTTGCACTATCCTGTCATATATCTCGAATGGAAGCTAGATAGCCTTTGCACCCGCAATGCAGCATCCGTCGAACAAATATCGCAGAGATCACCATGTAGGTCGGCGACACCTCACCACACAAGTAGCAGAATTCAGGCACTCCAGGTATGCAGAATGTGACCTTCTTTTCAGCACAGTCTATGGTTGTATTGCACGGACCGAGCCAATCCATCCCCAGAATGATGTCGCAGTCCTTGACGCCTAAAACTATCGCATCGAGACTAATCTTTTGACCACCTATACAGATGATTCCGTCTCCGTAGACTAAATTTGTAAGAAGTGGCCTGCCCGACGGTATGTTAATAGTGAGATTGAGGCCTAGCGATGTCAGGGAAAATTTGTGCTCGATGGCAAAGTCTACCGATATAAAACTATACATGGCACCTGAGTCAAACAATACACGAACAGGTTTATTATTGAATTACAGTATACCTGTCACGACTGTATCAGATGTGGACGCTTCGTCGCGAGTCATGGCGTAGACGCGGCCCTGAGCATTGGGGCGACGGTCCTGGCCATTCGGTTGTGCGGTCGATGGAGCCCGAGGTGCTTGGCCTCGGTTCTAATGGTGTTGTTGGGGGCGTTGGTTCGGCCTAGCTTCCGGGAAGTTCCTTGCGACATGATTTATTTTATCGTACACGAAAGATGCTCCGTTCTTTAACCGGCACTCGATGGCCATGTGCCCCTCCTCGTGGCAGAACTTGCAGACTACTCGATCCTTCGTCTGGTTGCCGCCTCCATTGACGTGGTTTTGACGCTTGTGGGCATTGTTGCCTCCCGCATTACTATGGCGTTTGATATTAAAGTGAACATCGTCGGTAGTAGCAGGAGGATAATCGAACTCCAGACGGAGAGCATGGTTGAGTGCCTCGTCCATTGTTTTGTACTCAGGCACCGAGACATGAGCACTGATAGTAGAACGCTGGCCTACTTCGAATCGTCGAGCTCGACTTGCAGTGGTAGGCAGATAGTCTCCAGCAAATTTGGCCAGTTTGTTGAATTCGGCCGTATATTGTCATACAGTCATATTCCCTTACCTTAACTGCATAAACTTATTTTCTTTCTCCTATCGCACGGCTGTGAAAAGATATTCGGTCTCGAATGCATTTCTGAATGTAGCCCAGGAGATCGCCGCCGTCTTGTCTTTACGTCGAATAGCCCGCTTATGCACATCCCACCAATCATGCACGTTTATTCGAAGTAGAAGTTGAGCACACGCGACTTTCTTTGAGTCCTCAAAACCCAGAAGCTCGAACTTATCTTCCAGCTCCTCAAACCAGTCGATCGCCATCGAGGGATCTTTTGTGCCGTTGAAGGAAGTGTGATAGCTTTTTATGAATTTTGACACGTCAAAGTTGGAACTTCTCGGTGCCGCAGGCGAGAGCACGGGCGCCTCTGGTTCGGCTTCGTTGGATCGAACCGCAGGCTGGGTCACTGCAGGCGTCATCGTTGAATTGTTGTTGTTGCCCACGAGTGATTGTACGATTTGCTGGAGGGTATTCAGCTGCTGCTATTGCAGCTTGAACTGAGCCTCGAACCGATTCTCAAATTGAGCCTGACGAGCCTCCGCTTGCTGACGATGGAGCTTATTTTGACGTTGCTGCATTTCAAGCATTTGCAGCATACGTTGCATCGGGTCACCGGAAGGTCCGGCTACAGTAGGCGTCATTCCCGTTGGGTGACGAAATGCTCGGGTCTGGAAGTACTCGAGTTGCTGGAAGCGCTCTCCTCATCCTCTGCCCGAGCTCCTGCAACTGCAAGAAAAGAAAGGCAACTCTTGTTAGTTTCAGAAAACGTCCTGGGTTCAGTATATTGAACAACTTATCTCATCGACACGAGGTCAACGATTTGAGACTAGAAACTCGACACTGGAGGCCAAGGATGTAAAGCCGTGCTCTGATACCATTATGTCACGCCCCAATTCCGTTGAATCGATAGTCGTCCCCTGGGCGTGATGCCGTGCGAACCTAATTTGCGATCGCACAAGGCATAGTCATAAGGTAATCCGAGACACGAGATCTAAGAGAGTACGCAGACAAATTGATTCGCACAATAAGTAAAGAAAACTTGATCTTTATTGATAATGAACATCTTTTACAGACTCCGATATAAGACTCATTGCCGCATAGGCTACAACATGACTCGATTACAAAAGAGTGCCTATGAGATAGCCGTTCCATATATTGCACACATCCCTCAATATACAACAAAGTACTCCAGTGACCTGGATAAGAGGGACGCTGAGTCATCTTCCTTGGACTGTCGAGAGCCTTCAAAAGTGGAGTCACAGAGAGAGTCTTCGATGCACGACCGAAGCTTCAAAATCACGAACGCCGCCGAGCTACCTGGCGCATCCTTCCTGGTTCGCGGGACCTGCAAAGAGCGAGGATCAGTACGAGCACATGTACTGGCGAATGGCTAATTAAATCCAAGCTCTGCATTTGATTCAAGAAGTTTTTATAAAACATGTTTGCTATCATTCTACGTGATCTTTCTAACCATCCTGATCAATTGCATGTTAACATGTTTTGAGGCAAGCATATAAAATTGTATAACATTAAGCAACTATCATTTTTATCCCGTGTCACGTGCATTTGTTAAGCCGTGGAAGGGTGTGAAGGCCACTGGCAATGTCAAGCCATTACGGACTATAGCCGGGTTAGACGGAGACCCTATCACGGCGGGTAGCGAGTCCTGTGCGAAATTTCCCGAATAACCCACGCCGATGAAGGGCTGGAGCTTGCTATTCACGTTCCTCCCAGGCCGAATCAGTCCCTTGGCCTAGGCAACCGTTCGAAGAAACTACACCTTGTCGACAAGTTGTCCAATGACCGTTTTTCTTACTTAGCCGTATCGTTGTGATAAACATTAATCGATTCATTCATTGCTTTGCATAGGCTAAGTGGATTTGCGTAAGGAACTTGTTTTCTATTTCCAATACCAGTAGTTGATAACAAGTATTTCGTGAAAAATCGTGCTACAATTTCTTTGATTCTACACTATTATGACAAGCATTCATTTTACTTAACATATTGAGTTTTGAAGTAGAGGGACGAGGCGAAGGAGGTCAGCTACTCGCCTTAGAATTTCCTCAAGCGAGCGATCGGTTGACTACGCTGACGTCGCCTACGCGATCACCTGCAATCACATAATCAACTGATTAGAACACTGTGGAATTCAAGGAATTTCGATAGGAATGCGAAGCTTGAAAACACAAGTCAAGAAAATCCATCGAAAACATTCACGAAAAATTCATTCACGAAAACAAAGCCAAAGCCAAATCAAGTGCGGCATGAAAATCAGAGCAACGGGAGGTCTCTCCCGACTCAGTCGCAGAGCCAATCCTCGAGGCGCAACCCGCTGAATATGGGACTTGGTTCCGAAGAAGCCATTCTATAATGTGGAATGGATCTTAATTCAACCGTTGCCGTTCGATCGACTCGGCCTATTCCAACATATCGGTCCTGACCGAATCGATAGCGACAATGTTCCTTTCTCGCGCACCACGTGGACGAAAACGTGGTACGATGTAGGGACGGGGCACTATAGGATACCATATTGGATTCGTGACTTGGAAAGATACTTCATCGTGGGTTAGTGTGTCATCTCCTGTCCTTGTTTGGTTGGGAGAATGGTACGCTAATCCAAATGGTGAGGTATTGGACCATTTTATGATCCGATCTTACTTATTATTATTGAACAGTATTTATTCAGTTTATATGGCATGATATTATGTATCTTGTTACGTCCTTCTGAGGACCTGGTTATCTCTCCAGGTGTGTGTTCTTGTTTTCCGCAGGTATTCTAGCCGAGGTCGTGATCTTCTTCATTTATTCGAAGATGACGTATCTTGGATCTATCTTGCTAATTTCGTCAAATCATTTTATATATCATGTACTTCTTTCCTTTTATTTGGTTGGTAGTGGGTGTGTCTCCACCCAACATATTGTACCAAGACAAATCATGGTTATTATATGATATCTTTTATATTTCTGTGGATGAGATTAGTTAGTTATGGTTTACTGCATTTTACAGCTTATGTATCCATACGAGGCCCATGTGCTTCGTATGAATACAGCTGGCATGTCTACGTTTCTAGTCCTACGCATTTTGGGACTGGGGTGTTACAGAGGCTCATGAGCTCCTAAGAAGGCAAACACCCAAGGCAACGTATCGAGGTACCCTGCACAAGCAGTAAAATAACACAAGAGCTCGGCTACAGAGACAATGACAAGTAGTAGTATAATAGCCAAGTCCTGAGTTTGGTGACGAGGTCAAGCAGTAAATATAACCTGATTTGTCGGTAGTGTTCTTCCCACCCCATGTCTAGATCTAACAAGCCGAGTCAAGTCCAGTATAATAAGTTACAAGTGCAAGCATCAATCTAGTACCCTATCACAAAGTATATAACCATGAATACTCATGTAGACTCTGTATCATGAGTACGCATTGTCTTGTGTCGATACTCAATGATCAAAAAATATCATCGGCATCCAAATACAATACAGACGCAAAGTACTGACTAGTCCTACGTCCTTAATGATAATAAATTAAGAAACAAAATACAACAAATAAAAGAAAGAACGATAAACTGTAACATTAGCAAGGTACACTTACTTACAGTCTCTAAGCGTACGTACCGTGGCCCAACTCCGGTATCCTTGATCACACCATCACGTACTCCTAATGAATAATAAAACAACTAATTAAAAAGTGTCACGCCCTAGAACCAGAATACTGGAGAACGGGGGCAAAACAAAGCCAGCTACGCATATTAGAGTACGCTAGTACCCCAATATGCGATCAAAGCTTTGTAGACGACAAGTGGGTGGACTCTAGCATGCCACTGACGACTCCTATGGTCGAATAAAACTTATCTCAATCCAATCAACACAAGAAGCAGTAAAGAGTAAACCACATATGAGATGGGTAAGGCATCCCAAACACAAATACATACATAATCATGAGAGTTGACATAATGAAAAGATACATCAACTGAATATACTAAAGATACATAAATATACAACTAGCCATGGTCCATAATATACATCTACGCCGTACAAAGACGGAGGGAACAAAACCCAGATATAAGGACTAATACATGTCTTGGCTAAACACCACTAAATAAAAGTACAACAATGGAGTGGGAGATAAGTTAACCCATTCGCCAATTCGTGTCGGTCCTTTGAGTACGAATCATCCAGAGAAGAAAATGGTAGATCCTCGAGATGAACTATGGAACCTGGCCATGCAAAACCAATGGGGTTAGACCCCAAATAGCAAGTACCACAAGGAAAGCTCGAGGTGAATGACAAAGCCCATCAACAACACAGTAACATAATAACAGAAATAAATAAATGCAGGTCAAGACTAATATGGTACCAATGTATGTATCTCGAGAATAGAAATAACTGAATGGAAATACTCAACAATATAGCAATAGAGAAGAATAAGCCGATGGGCAACAAAAGCCTTAGGAACTACTCGAAGTCAGAGCCACAACCCTAAAAACAAACAAGGATCGGCGTTGCAGAACCTTTTTCGAGCAGAACTTAGCCTATGGCTACTCACCAACACATAGAGCATATAAAGTAATGCACAGCAAAAAGTGCACGACCAATCATTGCCTACGGCTTGTTATAATTAACTAGATAGGGTTGTCGCAAACCTAATTACTAGAATACAAGTTGAGGAACTTCACTACCACCTACGCTGCAGTAACTCGGGTGGCCAAGGGGGTGACGATGGTAGAAAGAAAAGAAATACAACCAATCAATAATCTCTATCAATAGTAGATAAACAACATATTCTCAAAAACATACATATCAATAGTAGATAAACAATATTTACTAAAAAACAAACATATCAATAGTAGATAAAAATCTACTCAAAAATATCAATAGTAGATAAACATCTACTCAATCAATAGAGGTCAGGGTCCCACGCCGGTCGGGGTTATCCCTGCCACTGTAGGGGCCCATAGCGACCCGAGTCGCGGTAGCATGAAGTATCCTCCCCTTCCAATGATCTATACGAGTTTACTAGTCAATTACCTATAAGATTCATTTTCAATTCTCAAATCGTGGACACTCAAGAATCGTCCTATAATGACGAGCCATGGGTACAAGTCATTTGCGAGATATCTCTAGCAAATGTTCTCAATACACATTACGTGCGATACAATGGACAATACTCACACTCGATTGTCCATTGACAAGATGCAAATAGATTATACATATAACAAGTTAAATCCACGGTATCAATAAAGAACATGCATTCAATCTTAATTTAGAAGTTAATCAGAAAATCAGTACGGGAGTGCGCTACTACGAGCCACTATATCAATCTGGACATGTACGGTAATCACAAGTACGCCATGACAGGCTACTGTCAATCAACGTACAGCTAGACAATAAATGTACTGGACAATAAAATCTAGAAAGGCATGACAATACATATCATGGCATGTGAGGAGAAATCAACAGAAAAACATATCATGGCATGTCAGAAAATCAAATAGAAAACTATATCATGGTATGTAAGAAAATCAATAAAAGATAAGTACATGACATAAAACAGTTTATGAACATAAAATATGTCAAGTGTATATAGGGTGTACAATCATTCTCCAACTATACAAGATCATCTAATCATGTTAAGAGTTCATTACAATCGAAAAAAAATCAAAAACGGACAAAACAGACAAAAACAGCCTATCCGGATCATCCGACGGATTACTATGGATTGCCAACGGATTTTTCGAAGTGTCACAACAAGTTTTGTGGTGCAAGTTCGGATTTTTCGACGGATTTCCGCGGATTTTTCGAACCGTCACAGAAAGTTGATTTTTGAAAACTTAAAACTTGTTTCGGCTATAAAAAGTTCGTTTTAAATCGAAATTCGGATTTTCAAAAGTCAAAATTGTATAGAATTGAATTTCCTACAACATGGAATCATTAGTTTTCATAAATTCAAATTTTTGATAAATGAATAACTCAAAATACTCAAAAATCATATCTAGAAATACAAATCTATGTAATACCACCGATGAAAACCAAAAGTGCTATGTACTAAACATGTTAACAATTTATAGAAGCATATTATAGAACAATAAAACTTTAGTTTCTATGAAAAACCAAAAATACAACATGGTCATATCACTTTTGAGCAAGATATACTTGCCTAAGTTTTAGCAACCAACCCTAATCTTCCACTCCACCAGCAAGTGGGGTTCTGAAATCACACTCAAGGCCTCAAGGCTAAGCTTTCCTGAGCTTGAGGAAGATGAAGGAGAGTGAAGAGGAAATGAAGAAGGAATGAAAAGAGAGAGGAAAGAGAAAGTGAGAGGGTATAGAATGGGTGAATTAACTGTGACCATTGGATCGTAATCCATGTCACAATCTAAGTCAATCTTGGACATCTAAAGAAAAAAAAGTATCTATTGGATTATAGGGTGCATCTATACTATTTACGAAAATATCTAAACACTATTCATCAAAATATCAAAAACACTATTCACAAAAATATCGAAAATAATATTTACAAAAATATCTGAAATAAAAAATATCTAAAATATAGAAAATCTATCCGGGCAGTATGCCATCGGTATACACTGGTATAATGGCAGTATGACGGTCCAAGAGAAAATCTACAATTGGCAAAATTTTAAAGCGTTCCAAAAACCAAAAAAATGCGAAATACAATACAAAATACGTATCCGTATATAAATACCGATACTGTGAGACGAGTCTCACAACTCTCCACAACTTAGAAAAATTTTGCCCTCAAAATTTCCTAAAGCCGGTCGAGCAAAAATACACATGCTTAAACAATGTAAAATCCTAGCTCATCGAAGAAAACATCCAGTGTACAAGTGATAATTGAGATACAAAATTTAAATAAATACAGAAAATAATAAGTACATACATATATAATACAAGAAAAGAATAGAACTATGAGGCATATGGAATAATATACCCCTGAGTCAGTTAAGTAGGGATTCGTCCTCGCTTGCCTATACTGACTCACAAAGTGGACATGGGTCAATTCTCAAAGTAAGTCGGTACCAACGACCCAGTCGAAGACATGACTCCAATCCAGGACGCACCTTCGTAGTCAGGATATATGATGGATATCACATATCACGAGATACGGAGGCAGAAGAGTGGTATGAGAAACTCGCCTTCACTCATCGAATATGTCAAGTCGATCATCACATTCTGGGTATAAGTGGAATATAAAGCCGTTAATGGAACCCAAGAATAAGAATTACTGAAATAACACCTCAGAAGCTTACCAACAATCTGACTACCCTCAGCCAATATCTGTTCTATGATAACAAACTCTCTCTGTCCATGCATCGGGCTGCTGCTCTGACCTACTACTGATTTTACCTGACTTATCGGACCTGGGCAAACTATGATGGATGTTGACATTAAAACTGTTGAGACTGCGTCAGAAGGAGATACTGAATATAGGATCGGGCTAACTTTGCTGGCTGAATTGACTAGAGTAGAGTGAACTGAGCTGCCGATAAATGCTGAGATGGTACTGTTACCTGACTCTGTGGAGACGGGATCTGATGTCGACATACTGCTTGAACCATGGAAGAAGACAGAGCAATAAAATCAATAATGGACAGGAATAGAGCAAGGATAAGGATACGTGACATCAATAGTAGAGTAATCTAAGCTGTCGACAGATGGTGAGATGGTACTGTTACCTGACTCTGGGGTGTCCTTGAAGGATAAGGACACGTGATATCAATAATGGACAGAAATAGAGCAAAGATATGCCAAGCATGATTACAGTTCAAGGAAAATGAGAGATATAATAAGCAAGACGAGATCAAATGAAGACAAATATAGGATTGTGATTCTAACAAGATAAATTCCCTATAAGTTTGAAGATAGACCTGCATGGGCCACCAAAAAACTCTGTCACACCCCAGAACCAGAATATTGGAGAACGGGGGCAAAACAAATCCAGCTACGTATATTAGAGTATGCTATTACCCTAATATGCGATCAAAGCTATCTAGACGATAAGTGGGTGGACTCTAGCATGCCATTGACGACTCCTATGCTCAAACAAAACCTATCTCAATCCAATCAACACAAAAAATAGTAAAGAGTAAACGACATATGAGATAGGTAAGGCGTCCCAAACACAAATACATACATAATCATAAGAGTTGACATAATGAAAAGATACATCAACTGAATATACCAAAGCTACATAAATGTAAAACTAGCCATGGTCCAGAATATACATCTACGCCGTACGAAGACGGAGGGAACAAAACCCAGATACAAGGACTAATACATGTCCTTGGCTAAATACCACCAAATAAAAGTATAACAATGGAGTGGAAGATAAACTAACCCACTCGCCAATCTGTGTCGGTCCTCTGAGTGCGAACCATCTGGAGAAGAAGACGGTAGATCCTCGAGATGAACTATGGAACCTGGCTATGCAAAACCAGTGGGGTCAGACCCCAAACAACAAGTACCACAAGGAAAGCTCAAGGTAAACGACAAAGCCCATCAACAACACAATAACATAATGACAAAAATAAATAAATACGGGTCGAGATTAGTATGGTACCAATGTACGTATCTCGAGAATAGAAATGACTGAATGGAAATACTGAACAATGTAGCAATAGAAAAGAATAAGTCGATGGGCAACAAGAGACTTAGGAACTACTCGAAGTTAGAGCCACAACCCTTAAACCAAACAAGGATCGGGGTTGCAGAACCTTTTCTGAGCAGAACTTAGCCTTTGGCTACTCACCGACACATAGAGCATATAAAGTAATGCACAACAAAAAGTGCACGACTAATCTTGCCTTCTGTCACGCCCCAAAACCAGAATACTGGCAAGTGGGGACGGACAAGGCCAGCTACGTAATACCAAAGTACGCCAGTAGTTTAAAATTACGTATAAGCTGTCAAGACATGGGGGTTACTTCTACAAGAAAACAGTCGATCCTAGGTCAAGCATTCCTAGGTATCTCAATCACAGATAATTATACAAAGTACAAGAAATATGATCATCAGACATACAATAGTAAAGCATCCCAAACCATTTATACATGGATGATCATGAAGCTAGTCATACCAAAATAGAGAACTAGCAAGAGTAATAGTCATACATGATAAGCTCTAGCTATAGTCTAGAATACGCACATCATGTTTTGGCCCATAGGCTAAATATCAAGAACCAAAACACGAGCTAAACATGTGCTCGGAGGCTAAACGCCACAAAAAAATAATGTACATATCAAGTGGGAGAATCAAACAAGAAACCACTCAGGTACTCTGGTGCTTCGGATGGTCATCGTCGAGTAGATGGTGCGAAAGATCCTCTGGCTCCTTAACTAAATCTGGTCAATGCAAAACCAATGGGGTCAGACCCTAATAGCAAGTATTTTCAAAGAACAAAAGTTTTATTATGTACTAAGAAAAGAGTACATGAGTACAATTGATTTATGAGGAAGTACAACTATAGGAATCTGATCAGAAGACGATCACTTTATCCCTTGGACGATGTGATATCGAAGACACGAGCCTCTGGAAGATACAACAACACTTTAGCAGGCGATTATGATCACTCTTGATCCCTTGTGATTGATTTGAAACTCTATTTATAGAGTTCTTGAAATAACTGTTTAGCAGTTATTATAGATTGCGCGCGCTTCAGGTTGTGCGTGGCACAATGTAGCAACTTGCGTGAACGGTTGTACCAACTACTATGGACGTATGGCATCATTTGATTGAGATGCGCGTGGTCGTGGGCAGTATAGCGGGCACGTTCTATGAAGTTAGTGGCTTGCGTGTCACGTCACTCTGTCTTGAACATTAGTTGTTCACCTTGCGCGAGCTTCATCAGGTTGCGCATGACGTAATATAACAACTTATGTGAGCTGTTGTACCAACTGCTATAGACACGTGGCATCGTTTGATTGAGATACGCATGATCGTGGGCAGTGTAGTAAGCACGCTCTGCGAAGTTGGTGGCTTGCTCGCCACGTCACTCTGTTAAAAATAAAAAAATTAATCAAGTGGCGCCAACTTGTCAGACTGTGCATGGGCACAACTGGACAACTGGCGCCTTTGACTAGGTTGTTTTTGTGCTGTACTGATTAATCCTCGTGCCATATAGTGACTTACGCGAACCAGCTATCAGCATTAATTACATGCTGACAAAATCATCTCGAGCGCCGTGTTGCGCAGGATTTGAACGAAATTTCCTTAATCTTCGTGCTATCAGTTTGTCAGGTAATGATGATGCCGTTACAGCTTTTCGAGGAAGTACGCCATGTGGCGCTTGCATAACCTGCCCCAGTAGAAAAAATAATTCACGTCTATATAACCTATGAGTTGTCTTTCTATACCCTAATGAAGTTCACGTCTACCATGTACATATTACCTCTGAGTAGTCGTTTCTCCCATGATAACCTTGTTTTGTCATAACTATCTAGAAATCCTTTCACGTCCATACTACCTCTGAATTGTTATTCTACACCTAGCGAAGATTGTGCCAACCATGTCCATATTATCTCTGAGTAGACATTGCTTTCATGACAATCCCCTGTGAATGTCATAACTATCTATAGAATCTTTCACGTCTATATTACCTCTGAGTTGTTCTATACACCCGTAGAGACTATCCTTGTCATGTCTATATAACCACTGAGTAAGGAAAATTCTACCACCAAAAAGCTCGTGTTTATCATGTCCATATGACCTCTGAGTGAACACCCTATCCCCAGTGGAGTCATCTCCATCCCCTCACGTTATACTACCTCTGAGGGAATTCTCACTCTTGTACAAAAAAGCTCACAACAAAAGATAAGCAAAACCAAAATTTTCATTTATAGAATTGAAAGGTTTTCTTTCTTTAGCTACAAAAGAGTCTCTCAAAAGAAAGAGAAAAAAAGACAAAATGGAGGTCAAAACTGTGAAGACCGATGCAAAAGTTCTTCTAGTCGACCCCTCAAAAGAGCAATTTGGGGGCCAACCTGTGCTTAGGCTCGACACTCGGCCTCCTGACATCGAGCGGCTTCATCTTCAACTTACGACGGGTTTTGGCGCACAAGAACCAGTTCTGCCTGGCGCAGGCCATACTTTCCTTCTTCCAAGTCAGGTCTCGAAGCGTTGCCGAAGGACCTCCTGCTGGTCCTTGGACTTATCCAACTCGCTCTCTGCAAGGGCCAAAGTCTCTTCTAGATTCCGGATATGCTCTCGGAGGGCCTCGTACTGTTCCTTCGAGGTTGAATGATGGCAAACCTGAGTCTCTTTGACGTCGATCACTTCTTCAATTTCGGCCTCGACCTCGGCCAGTCTGTTAATCAAGGCTCGACATTTCTGCTCGTGCCGGGATGCTTCATAATCTATTTTCTCTAACTCCGCAGCAGCTAGGGCCAGAAGACTGCACTCAAGATTTTGAAGCTCTGAGTCGACATCTTCCAAATCGGCCAGCAAATGATCTATCGCATCTGCCTTCGCCTCGCATTCTGGATAGTCGCACAAGGCCATCAATTGGGCACTCACTATAGACCGAGCCTGACTGAGTGATTGGTCATCCCGCAAGACACCCTCTTTGTCGCGCATCAAAGCTTGATGAATTGTACCCAGAATCAGTTTGGTATAGTATGCATTGTCAGCCAAAATTATCAGGATCATCGAAGATGCCGTAATAGTAGGTCCCAGGGCAGCAACGGTAGCCGACACGCTTCTAGGCATTACAGCCGAAGTAGGTAGTACCATAACTATAACAGTGATCATCGGTGGTGCAAAGAGGGTATGCGCCAACACTGTTTGATATACAGCTGACTCTTCAGTAGGCTCCCTCACTGGTCCTTCAACCATATCGGCAACCGAAGCTGCATTAACTGGGGCCTGAGCAATCTTAGTAGTCGACTTCTCGACGGTCACTGTAACCGACTCATCAGTAGTCTTCTCTACAGGTGCTTCGGCAGCCGATTGTTCCACGGTCTTCTCAACTGAGCCATAATAGGTGGCTCGAGGATAACCTCTTCAGACATTCTTGGAGTGAGCACATTGAAGGGTTCTTCAACTGGTTCATCGGTGGTCGTCTCAACCGATTCTTCCCCGGTCTCCTTAGTCGGGCTCCTAGGGGTTTTGTCGACCGGCTCATCAACAGCACCGTCGACAACCATTCTAGTGATCTCCTCGACTGGAACCTCGACAGCCGGCTCGTCAGTGGCCGCCTCAGCTCGGCCAGCTAGCTCGTCAGCAGCATCTACTGGTAATCTCTGACTTTCTCTTCAACCACCACCCAAGGTTGCGGTACGATGTACGCCAAGGATAATTCTTCCTATACTATTCCTCCGATACCTCCGTGAGAAGGAGGCTTCCTAGGGGAAGCAACGGTTGGGCCTTCAGCGCCTTCGACCGAATAGCCCGTTGTAAGACCAGGCTCCTGAGCTGCGCATTCGTGAAATGTAAGGCCAACCCCGGGTATCACTACAGATCCACCAGTGGAGGTCGCTTCTTGATGAGAAGGCATGAACTCCAAAAAATTGCGAGTCTCATAGCCAAAAGTGATAGTCGAAGAAACCTCTTATGGCCGAATAGTTTTGGCCGCCGCCGCAGCTGACGGATCCCCCTCGAGAAATTTCTCCAGCATTTTTGACCACCCCGACGTCCCTTTTTCTTGTACCAGTAAAGTAGGGATGAGTAAAAAATTACGGGTAAAAACTCGAACCAAAGGGAAACTAAAATGTACCTGTGAAGTCGATGCAACAGGAGGTGCGCTAGACTGTAAAGTAGCACGACTCTTGGATGCCACCCTTTTGACCTTCTTGCTAGGAGGAAGGTTTGCCGTCGGAGGATCTCGACGTTTCGATGGGGAGTTCAAGGGTGTTGCATCCTTCCTTCGCTCCCGAGAAGCACTAGAATCATCCGAAGTCCCATCTCCTGCAACTTTGAACTCTTGAGACCATCGCTGGGGCCTCTCAAACTTCGTACCCACAATAAAACTTTGCCCTCGGTCATAACCTGACGAGAAGTTATTCACCAAACAATGGAACTTCACAGCGGAATACAAGATGCGGGGCTCCCCATGCATCTCAGGGAGTGTAAATGCTGCCCTAGTGGATCTAGCATTATAATAACCCCAAGTGTAGGTGCCATCCAACAATCTTGCCTCATAGCCAAGACATGGACTTGGGTCGTTCATCATAGTCTGGCTGTAGACAAACTGTCGTGCAAAGTGGCTCCGCAGATAGGGCTCCAAGTATACCTTGTTCTGACTCCGGTACACCAAGTACAAAGGACGAATGGATAATAACCAGTAAAAAGCACCGGTAGTCACCTCGCCCCTTTCTCCAGCCCAGTCAAGTAGCTCATCACCTACCTGATGACTACCATAAAAAGCCAAAACCCTGCTAAAACTATAGCCATCTAAGCGATTTGATGCCCGTCTACAGGCAGGGTTGCCGTCATGAACCCACTTCGCCTTATGGTAGTTGTGCAAGAGCGCGTCCCCCTCGTCACGATCGTCTATAGTTGTCACGCCCCAGAACCAGAATACCGGAGAGCGGGGGACAGACACAGCCAGCTACGTACATTGAAGTGAATCTCACATCGCAATACGGTCACGACTGTCTAGATGCATGAGGGTTTACTACAAGCCATCAGTCACTTAAGGTCAATAACAAGCCTAGTGTCTCAATCTCAAGCAACAAGTAGATATAACAAGATGGTAGATCATCAGACATACAAAGTAAGGCGTCCCATACATTACATATTCAGATGATCATGAAGCTAGTCATACAAAATACGAAGACTAGCAAGAGTTTAAGTCATACATGATCAATCCTAGGATTTGTCAATCATGCTACAGCCCGTAGGCAGACAGTAAATAAAGTTGCAAACGAGCTAACACTTGCTCGGCGGCTAAACGCCTCAAAAGAATATTTTTACAAGGGAGTGGGAGAGCAAAATAAAAACCCACTCATTGTCGGGATTCCTTCTAGTGTTCACCATCTGGCAGGAAGGTTGGGAGATCCTCGGTAGCTGCTCCAAAATCTGGCCATACAAAACCAGCTGGGTCAGACCCCAGAAAGAGCAAGTGCCACAAAGGAGGCTTCACTTAAGAACTAAAACCAGCATGTCAGCCCATAAATCATAGATGAAATAACATAAGACATGAGTTAAAGAAAACAAGATGATAAACGATAAGATAACTAAAAGACTATTCCGGTAACCAAGTTACAACCCGTAAACCAAACAAGGACCGAGGTTGTAACCCTTCACCTGAACAGAACTTAGCCTCGAACCAATTATCGATAAAGTAAAGCATAAACAAGCATGTCCGGAGATATCCATATACTGGATCTAGGCAAGACTAGATAAGATAGGACCCCATCCATCATTCACGGCCAAACAAAGAGTACGGCTTGATACTTAACTACCTAGAGTTATCACAAGCTTAGTTACTAGCAAGATACAATGAGGTACGCCTACGGCCACAAGCCCTGCAGACTATCCAGGTTATCCAGACGCAAGGTTCAAGCTTAGAGTTATCATGCCTTGTAAGGTGACTTGGATGCACCACATGACAGTGTGCATAGTAATCGTTTCATGTAGTGTCCCACATAACAGTGAGCTGGAAATGTGCCATACTCGTCGGCAGGCTACAAGTCCATCAAGGAAGGTGCCCAGATAACAGGATTGCTTGTAGCCGGAATACCTCTCTATATGCTCTACTTGATCAATCTAGTCATTAACCTAGTCAGATTTGGTATGAATCCCTGACCGTGGTAACCAGGGATACATGTCCTAGACATGATACGAGACAAGACTGGTTGCTTATACAGGCATATTCAATACAATCACCCACGGTGTCAAGAATTCACTTAGCATGTCAGGTTAGCCGTCGCAACAGCGTATCAAGGTTATCGTGTCAAGATTACTTGTCAAGATTACTTGTCAGGGGTGCACCACGACGGGTTACCATCATGTCATGTTACTTATCAAGGCAAGGGTGCGTCACGACGGACAACCATCAAGAATTATCATATCAAATTACTGGTCAAGAGTGCACCACGGCGAGTCACTAATCATGCAATTCTATCAGTAAGCCTTGGTCCGATTAACATTCATAAATACTGTCATGATCATATCGGGTTCATGTCAAGTTTACATCAAAGGCGTAAGGATATAAAATGGCTGCAAATTCATAAAGGGGAATATGGGGACATAAGGCACTCAAGGGGGGAGCAAGAGGTAGCGTACGCTCAGGACATGCGTACGCTCAGGCCAGGGCACGCTCAAGTCTGCGTACGCTCAAGACAGCGTACGCTCGGGTTATACGTACGCTCAAGATAGCGTACGTTCGGGTCATGCGTACGCTCAAGATAGCGTACGCTCGGGTCATGCGTACGCTTAAGATAGCGTATGCTCGGGTCATGCGTACGCTCAGGCCAGGACACACTCAAGTCTGCGTACGCTCGAGTCACGCTTCCAACAGGAAGTGTTCTCAAGGCTGCGTACGCAAGAGTCACGCTTCCAACAGGAAGCGTATTCAAGGCTGCGTACGCAAGAGTCACGCTTCCAACAGGAAGCGTACTCAAGGCTGCGTACGCAAGAGTCACGCTTCCAACAGGAAGCGTACTCAAGGCTGCGTACGCAAGAGTCACGCTTTCAACAGGAAGCGTACTCAAGGCTGCGTACGCTGCGCTAAAAAGCGCGCACAGCTTAGTGGCGTAAGCTAAAAGCTCTGCACACTGCTCACTGCCTTCTCCAAACCAGCAAGAACTCCATGGTTAAACCCAAAAGTTCAAAAGTTCAAAAGTTCATAACTTGGTCAAAACAAGTCCAAATCCAACTTTTCAAAGGTCAAAATTGAGTAGAAGAAAGTTTTCCACCACATGGAACCATCAAAACTTGAAAACAAAGAAGTTTGATAGATCAAAACCACCAAATCCAAAAATAACAAATTTCTAGATCTACAAGATTTAAAGCCTCAAAATGGAAAATGACAAGTTCTAATGTGTCATAGAAACATGGGGAGAAGCTAATGGAACAATAAAATGGGCTCTCTTGTAGAAGCAAGTTGCACTTGCCTATGGGTGTGGAGAGTTGGGTGGAGGAAGAAGAAGAACAAGTTAATGGAGGAAGTAATAAAAAGAGAGAGAGAGTGTTGGTAGAGTTTTTTATGAGGGTGGGATGTGGTGAGTTGAGGGTGGAGCATAGGCTAAGGTGTTCCAATACACATTAAACCAAACCAAACCAACCCAAACCAATTAAAACCGAGCCATCCCAAAATAAACCAAGTTAAACCATTATATGCTATGATGAACCTAATCAAGATTAAACTGAAATTAGCTAGCCAGGCAGGAAAAATAAAAATACATGTCAGGATTCCGTATACGTATACTGGAAATACGTAGAACGAAAAACGGGGGTGACAACTCTACCCACCTTAAAAGAATTTTGTCCTCGGAATTTAATCAAGAGGCTAGAGATGTCGAGCAAGCTATATCAATTGCAGACAATACAGAACTAGTAGTCAATCAAGCAATCATTCATGCAAGCAAGGAACTTACGCATAAGGCATAAGAAGACATTATACCTTACGAGTCAAACAGGTCGGTGTAGAAGCATGGAATTTCACAACCAGAAAGCCCATGCGCCAGACACTACATGCGCCAGAACTCAGACGAAGAACTTCACAGCAAAGTCAATAAGTATAGACATTCGAAGAAGGACTTTTTATTTATATATAAAAGTCTATTACATGTCTAGAAAAGGTTATACAAAGGAGAATTTCTACAAAGGAAAGAGCCTAAGTCTACAGCCAGCGGCCACCATGCGCCTTCAGATAAGCGTAGCGGCCACCATGCGTCTCCAGATAGGCGCAGCATCACTATGCGCCACCAGTGAGGCGCAGCAGATATCATGCGCCTCCATCCAGGCGCATCTCATTATCTCTTCAGCAGCTCAGTTATGTGCATCCCTTCAGCCAAATTCTTCCAGCCAGGCTCACCTGGCCGAGTAGAGCCCAGTTATGTGCCGCTCTTCCAACCAGGCTCGCCCGATAAATGCTTCGACACAAAGCATTTAACCCTCTGGCTGGAACCAAGGAAGAGAAGAGCACCGCAAATGCTGTGGCCAGGGGAGGCTTCGAAAGAGCCTCCAAAGCCGAAGGAAGACCGTGATCGAAACCACGGCTAAAGGAGCAGCTTTCGACACGATCAAAGTGGGGGAAACCCCACTTTGCAGGAAGAGAGAGCCTTGCACCGCCATTCCGATCTACGGCTCTTCCGGAATAACGGAGACGAGGCTCGAGCATCCCTATCTTTGGATGCAACATGCACCTTCCGCCTGCCTCAGAAGCCCTCGACTCCGTCTTTTGGATGTAACAGTCACCTTCAAGTGCATCAAAGACAACACAGCGTCTCATCTTCACCCTCGGGAGCACTTCGTCAGCAGAATGCACCCGTATGTTCAAGTTCATATTGGAAGTACGTGAGGGAATGAGAAGCAAATCTTCTCTCCATGCTACTATTTATAGGTCGGGCAGATCAAACCCACGCGCCAAGTGGATGGCCCTCCGAATTCCGTGCAATGAATTTACATTAAATGGATGAACCGGACGCCTCGAATTCAGCCAAACGGCTATTTATAGCACTCGAAGAGCGAGACAGCCGTATCATTAAAAGATATGTCTGAGGCGCCAGCCAGACAGCGCATCACACGGACGCGCCCTTCGGCATCAGGCGTATCACACAGACGCGCCCTACAGTACTCGGTGCATTATAGAGGGTGCGCCCCCACACATCTCCATACCGAGTGGAACGCCAACCGACGCGCCCACTCAGCTGTCCATCGAACGTCACCAACATTAAATGCTGAACTGACAGAGTTGGCAGCACGCCTCCCAAAGTCTGAACAGTCGACAGCTTTATTCAGAAAACGAAGCGTCGGCAACGTCAGCATCATCATGACTCTATTCCGACGGTTACTGCCACGTGGCTACCCGCATGCGCCTCTACGACCATGCATCCACACCCGCATGCACCTCTACGGCCATGCGACCAAACCGGCATGCGCCTCAAAAGCCATGCGCCTCAGACCCTTCACTGATCCCTAAAGACAGAAGAAGAGTCTCCGGTTGAAGTTTTGCATGCGCCTCAAAAGCCATGCGCCCCAGACTGATCTCTGATCCCAAAAGACAGAAGGAAAGTCGCCTGCATGCGCCTCAAAAGTCATGCTCCCCAAATGGTTTGTAACTCCTAAAGGTTATGAGCCGCAGCCTCCTCCTGCGCCCAATCCAAGGTGCAGCCCACCAGATCGCTCCTCTCCACCAAATCCGAGATCTTCGAACCATGAGTCGACGACACGTGTCTTTTGACTCAACTCGTCCAAGATTTCAGCAACGGAAAGATCTTCTCTTCTGCTACGTGCCGGCTCACAACCGCAGTATGAAGAGTTCTCCCCCTCGATCAGGGCGCAGCATCCATGCGCCTCCACCAGCAACCTCCATGTGGCGTCCCACACCGGCGCATCCTGCATGCGCGCATGAGCAGCCAGCCTGCAAAACTATAAATAGAAGGGTCATCTCCTTCACACAGAGGAAGAGAGACAGAGACTCAGAACATAAGACTCACAAAGAATCCACAACAGAGAATCACCGGAGAGGCAGTTCTAGACACTCAACGTCTTCCTCCTCTCAGCAAGCTCCAGCACCCAGAGCAATCAACACCTTCAGAGAACCGATAACCGCCGTCAGCCGGTCAACGGAGTCAACGCATTACCACTCGCTCCATTGGCACTAAGGACCCAGCTTAAACAAAAGTGTACTCCTAGGACTACATCTAAGTCCTATATTGTATCACTGTCCTGTTTGAATTAAGATTTCAATCAAAACAATTTTAATGGCAAACAAGCTGGCGACTGCTGGGGACCTCTTTCTCCTCTACCGAGAAAGTCGTGTCACATGCCGACGACGTGAAGGTGGGCTCCTCCCACAAGACGCTGGTAGTGCGCCTCAATCAACAGGCGTACGAGGAGTTCATTTCTGAAGGAAGTGCGAGTCCTTCGAAGCGGCTGTCGAAGCCGAAGAAGACCCGCGCAGTCTGGGTGCGCAAAGTCGACGCCTCGGGCACCACCGTTGAAGGGGATGCGCCCGTCCAGCCTTCCCTTCCTGCTGACGTCCTCAGCAGTCAAGGTGCGCCCGCTGATGCAGCGCATCTCTCGGGGAAGCGTGCGGCTGACCACATTCCCCAGCCATCTTCCTCTCAGGCGAGAAAGATACGTCGACGGAGCAGGGGCACAGCCAATGCCCCGCGCATTATTTCTGATGCGCCACAAAGAGCCTCTGTCTTTGACAGACTCACTCGCTGTAACGGCGAGGAGAATTTAGATGCTGAGTACTATGCGCCCCAACGGGCTGGTACGAAGAAATCCAAGGCGGCACGGGCCATGCGCCACAAACGTGCTATGCCAGCAGCCGGCCAGAGGCACGCGCTTACAATCACGCGCGCTGCCGATGGCAAGCTGTACAAGGTTGACTCAGGTGCTCCTGCACTGACAACGAGTCGACCTTCAAAGTCCTCATCCCGCTTGGGCGCATTCACTGCGTGCACAACCAAGCCGAGAGAGGCAAACTCTGTGGTCTTGAACTCCCGCGCCTCTTCTGGTTGTGCGTTCGAGGTCCGTTCAAGTCACTTCAAATGCTGTGGTTCCCCCACTACTGATCGTGATGCCTGCTTGGTATTAGATCAGGGGGCGCAGCACTCACCCGACCACCCCGGCGCTTGGCCCTGCCATGCGCCTGAGAGGGGTGTGAGGGTAGCACTCTCCTCCAACGACTTGCGCAACGTGATCACTCACAAGCGCCGGTCAGGAGAGTTGACCAACAAGCACGATGCGCCTCTCACGGGGCACACTTGTACAGTGGTCACCATCAACTGCTGTTGCAAGACGGTAGTACCGCCAAAGCAGTCGGTCTTCCAATGGCTACAATCATCGACACCCCTCCGAAATTGCCTTGGGACGAAGGTGTCAGCAGAAGAGGAACTAAAGATTACATCATGCAACGTGATCTCCAATTCCTCATCTGTCCGGAAGACGACTGCCAATTCCTCGTCTTCATCCAAAAGCCAGCCGAGGAAAACCAAGGCAGCTGTCACGACCTCTGGAGTGTTCGAAGGCACTCGGTCGAGGAAGAAGTCCTTGGAGGAAGCTGGGGGTAGCCAGACCCTTGTCGAGCCTCCTTCCGAAGACGAAGATGTCCAAAGCACAGCTGCGACGGATCTTCATCAAGGCGAAGATGGCCTCCCTGAAGCCCCTCAAAATGACGATGTCCTCCAGGACACCGCCGGGGGTAGTGCTGAAAACGAAGAGGCCCTTCAAGACAGAGCTGAGGGCAGTCAGGCCCTTGCAGATGCGCCTGTCGAAGACGAACTCCAGAATGTGGCTGGGGGTGGCCAAACACCAGGAGAAGTCACTCCCCCACATGAGAGCGAGGCTGAGAGCGAAGCCTCAACTAATCCATCCACTTCCGGCCGTGTCATGACAGTATACATGACCGGGGGAGATCTTGAGACTGATGCGCCGCCATAAGACATTGTCCAGCGCATAGACTCGCTAGAGGGAGGACTCAAAACCCTCTCTGCCTCAATGCAAGCACTGACTCAAGCAGTGTTTGAGATGCGGTCGGCCTTGATCAGGACACCTTCAAATGGTCCCGACCCAGGAGCCAATGGAGAGTCGAGTGTGCCCCTCCAGCGGACACCCTCAGACACAGAAGCACCCCGGACATCGGAGCCCTCAAACGCTCCACTCCAGGTAGTACCTCCTTCCCCGACTCCTAGCTCCACGGAGGACGTGGTCGAAATGATCAAAGATCTGCGGGAGCGCTTCGAGTCCAAGAACAGGCAGGAGGAGCGCCAGAAGATGGGCATTCCCCAGCCTTATCCCCTTGAGTGGAACAAGGTGGTTTATCCCCCAAAGTATAAACCACAAACACTCACGCCGTATAACGGAAAGGACTCTCCACGACGGTACCTGACGTACTTCCAGTCGCAGATAGGGCATCTTCCAAAGGAGGACGCGCTCCTCACCAGCATCTTTGTTGGGGCCCTGAAAGGGGTGGCGTATGACTGGTACTGCAGCCTCCCCGATAATTCCATATCGTCCTTCGACGACCTGACACGCCTCTTCCTCGACCGCTTCTACGACGGGGGGAAGGACATGACGATGGCGTCTCTCATTGAGATACGCCAGAAGGACAAGGAAACGGTTCGGGCATTCATCGAACGCTTCCGTCAGGCCTGCTTCAGGCTACCTCCAGGCATGCCAGAACATGCGCTTCTCTCCGCTTGCAGTATAAACATGCTGCCTGCAGTAAAGCTCTGGCTTAACTCTACTCTCCCTCCCGACTGGAGCTCCCTAATCATTGAAGCTGAAGCTGCAGAGAAGAAGGCGGCCAATGCACGTCTTCTGGGTGTTAGCTTCCCCGCCTTTGACGATAAGGGGAAAAAGTCCGCAACCAACAACTCCGGACGAGAAACAAAGGGGAAACAGGCATTGACTGTTAATGCCTCGAAGGGCGCATCTGCGCCTACTCAAAAGCCTCCACTGGCACCGAGACCCAAGGAGGTTTATTCATTCAATGATGACGACACCCTGCAACTCTTTGAGATACTGAAGCAGGGTGACAAGATCAAGCTTCCGGACCCGAAGCGGCCCGATGAAGTCGGGAAGGTGGACAACCCGAGGTACTGTCACTACCATCGGTTTGTCGGACACCCGACTAAGGACTGCTACGTCCTCAAAAATTACATCCAGCACATGATCAATGCGGATGTAATCTCCGTCGACTACGAAGAGAAGACGGTGTCAGCTAATATGGTATCACTTCAGTTTGGCACCTTGCCGCCGACTACCACACAAGATAGCGTCGTCCCCATCCCTAAGGCGACATTGGACGTGGTAAATTTGCCACCCACCCGTGACAATGTGAGTGGACTCGTCCCACTCACCACATCTCGAGGAGAGGTCCTCTGGGTTCACCCCGACCTCGTCTCCGAGGTAACTCATCCGGAGGTACGCCCTACCTCCAAAGCAAAAGGCAGGAAGATCAAGTCTTGCCGCACGGTCTCTTCTTCAACTGAAGAGGCGCTTTCTGTGCAGACACGTGCACAACAGAACTCCCAGCCCGGTGAAGCTGCCGCCGAAGTGGTGCCTCCTGGCACCATCCCTGAGGAGGGTCCATCCAAGCCCTCAGCAGCCAATAAACAAAAGCAAGCGGAGGCCCGTTTCGACAGACCTCTGCGGAAAGAAAATGCTTTGGGGCTAGCCAAGCCCCACAATTTTGGCATTCTGGCACAACTGGCCAGTACTCCTGCACGCCTGTCTTTGTTCGAGCTTCTGCGTCTCTCCAAGGACTCCCGAGAAGCTCTCTGCGAAGCTCTGAAGGATGCCGAATCCTTTCTCAGTCAGGTCAAGCAGCCTGAAGACCTTCCAACTACTTGTGCACACTGTCATTGTGCGGATGAAGTTATCCCAAACATAACCTTCACCCAACAAGACATGCTGCTCAAGCATCACCGACATAACCGACCGTTGTATTACACAGGGTACATCGGTTCGGTAAAGGTGAGCAGGATTCAGATCGATCCGGGGTCTTCCCTAAGCATCATTCCAAAGGCGCTGCTATCAAAGCTGGGGATCCCAATGTACCGGCTGGCACCCTCCAATACGACCATCAGCGGCTTCAACGCCAGCAAGAGCGAGCCACTGGGCAAGATCCGGCTGAAGTGTCACATCGGCAGCCTCAAAACTGAGGTAACTTGTTATGTGGTGGATGCCGAGGTCAACTACAACATCTTACTCGGACGACCATGGTTACATGAGTACATGGTGGTGCCCTCCACGCTCCACCAATGCATGAAATATGTATCCACCAACGGCGTCATCCGGACGGAGTTTGCAGATATCGATCCCTTCAAAGGGATTGAGGCCTACTTCACCGATTCCGACTTGTACAAGCCACTTGACGAGGAGGAAGCCAACGATGCCGATGATGAAGCAGAGACGGCAACAGAGCCGGACTTGGAGCCCGAAGTGACTCCTGACGCCCCCTTGAAAATCCGTCTGAAAGGGAGACCACCCCAGAAGGCGCCTCCAATGAGCATCAAGCTATCAGGAAAAGCGCCAGCTCGCGAAGCTCCCCTGAAGATACGCCTTAAGGGGAAGCCACCACAAACAGCGGCTCCCCTGGTGGTAAAATTACAAGGAAAGGCGCCACTCATCGAAGGCGCAACCGAGGCACCCCTCAAGGTGCGTCTTAAAGGCAAGCCGCCGCAGTCATCCAAGATGCCGGAGAGGGCTCACATAACCCTCTCAGACCCCAAAGTCAGAGCGGTGGAGGACTCTCCTGATCCGGCCCCAGTGCTTACAGACGAGGAGCTTGGCGAATATATCTCTGCTGATGTAGATGCACCCTCCTTCGACAATGTAATCCCACGGGATAAAATCTCGTACTTTATCAATAATAGAGTGTCTTTCAATTATTCTTGTCTTCCACACTGGAATGCCATGTATACATTAGACAACGCTCTACGGTCGTTGCAAACACAAGTAACGACCGTCTACCATAATCAAATAGTCCCGTCTCAAGGAGTCTTCATAGTCCCTCCACGAAGCCGAGACGAAGGCACCATCATCTCGGGCAAAATCGAGCATCGTCGGGACCTCCCGTCAATCGAGCCCGAACCTGATACCAGCAGAGTACAAGTCTATCGATACACGGATGCGGCTAAGCACATCATCCAAAAGATGGGCTACGACCTGAAAAGCAATAAAGGCCTAAACTACGGCAAGGGTCGGCATCTCCCTGTCCGGCTTTCGATGCCCAATGGAAAGCCACAGGATTACTATAATCGGACTCGACGGGGGTTAGGCTATGTCACGCCGCCATCAACTCCAGAGAGTTCAGACGCAGAAGACATAGAACATTCCCACTCGTCAGAAGCATCGACGTGGGATTCCGATACCAGTATCGGATCAGTCTTCAGGAAAGTGCTGTCAGCTAACATGACATCAGCGCAACCTCAGAAGGATGAAGGCGAGGACCAACCGCCGGAACCCTTCGAAGAAGAACCCTGGGCTCAACGTCTAGGAGAACAATGGGAGTCTCGTTTTGAGTTACGAGAACCTCCCACCGAAGACGAAGTCGAGCAGATCGACCTCGGGGATGGGTCTTCTTCTAAACCCATCTTTATCAGCAAAAGCTTGGAAGGAGAAGACCGAGAATCTTTAGTCCAACTGGCTAAGGAGTATATCGACGTCTTCGCCTGGAGCTACGAAGACATGCCGGGTCTCGATCCACAGATCGCGATGCATAGGTTGAACATCTTACCAGATGCCAAACCTATCAAACAACAACAGCGACGCTTCCGCCCGGACATCATGAACGCCATCGATCAGGAGGTGGACAAACTCTTGACCAGTGGCTTCATCCGTGAGGAACAACACCCGGACTGGGTAGCCAACGTCGTCCCTGTCACCAAGAAGAACGGGAAGATACGAGTCTGTATCGACTTCAGGGATCTCAACTCTGCTTGCCCAAAGGATGAATTCCCGCTCCCAATCACCGATGTAATGATCGACAACACATGTGGCTTTGAACGCATGTCATTCATGGACGGGTATTCAGGCTACAATCAAATCAAGATGTTCCCCGATGATGCAAAACATACGTCATTCAGGACTCCGAAAGGTGTTTTCTGCTACACAGTAATGCCCTTCGGCTTGAAGAACGTCGGTGCAACGTACCAGCGAGCTATGAGCACCATCTTCCGTCAACATCTTCGTAAGACAGTTGAGTGCTATGTTGACGACATCGCAGTCAAGAGCCGCCTCAAAAGAGATCACCTACAAGACCTGAAGACGATCTTCGATCTCATGCGGGCACATCAACTCAAAATGAACCCCGCTAAATCCTTCCTGGGGGTTTCTAGCGGCAAATTCTTGGGCTTTGTCATCACGGCAAAAGGCAATGTCGATCCCGAGAAGACTAAAGCCATCCTTAACATGGACCCTCCGAAGAACCTTCGAGAACTTCGGGGCTTACAGGGACGTTTGGCATACATCCGGAGGTTCATAGCAAACCTCTCCGGTAAATGTCAACCCTTTACTCAGCTCATGAAGAAGGGAGTCTCTTATGTCTGGACAGAGGAGTGCCAAAAGGCTTTCGACGACATCAAGGCTTACTTAACAAGCCCGCCAGTCCTAGTGGCACCTGTCGCCGGCAAACCCTTCCTCCTCTACGTCCGTGCCATGGATCATTCCCTCGGCGCTTTGCTGGCTCAAAACAGCGATGCAGGCTACGAGCAAGCAATCTACTACCTCAGTCGAACACTCATCGGGGCCGAACACCGGTACAACCCCGTTGAAAAGGAGTGCTTGGCTTTGGTGTTTACCATTCAGAAGACTCGTCATTACGTCTCGGGCCAGACAATTCACGTCATCTCCCGAGTCAATCCGCTCAGAGTTCTCATAACGAAGCCAGGGTCATTAAACTCCCGGCTGGCTACATGGGCGATCCTACTAACGCCATACAACATGGTATTTGTCCCGCAGAAGGCGGTCAAGGGTCAGGCTCTGGCTGACTTTTTAGCTGCACATCCCATCCCAGAATCTTCAAAACTCTATGAAGATATCCCGGATGAAGTCCAAGAATCAAACGTCACTGAAAGAAGCCCCGTTTGGCGGATGTTCTTCGATGGCGCTTCAAGAACGGGCCCCAACGGCCAAATCATAGCAGGAGTGGGGGTAGTCTTAGTCTCCCCCGATCAGCTGGTCATCCAACGCGCATACTCCCTTTCGAAGCCGTGCTCCAACAATATTGCTGAGTACAATGCACTCGTCATGGGACTCCAGCTAGCACAACAGCTGGGGTGGATCATCTGGAAGCCTACGGCGACTCGAAACTCGTCGTAAACCAGATTCGGGGGCAATACGAGGTTCGCCATGAAGATTTGATCCCTTACCATGAAGTTGCATTGAACATCATTTCAACCTTTACTGGGTTCTTCATCGAACATGTACCCCGCCTACAAAACTTGGAGGCTGACGCTCTGGCTGGCCTCGCAGCCTCATTGGCCGCGCCCCTTGGGACTCAACATTATGTTACGGTGACTGGCCGAGACCTGATTTGTCCCAGAAACAACCTATGTTTGCAAATGGCTCACGCCATGCCGACGAACACCGATGTTAATGTCCGAGACTGGAGGTTCCCATTCATCGACTTCGCTGTCTACGGAATCCTTCCAGAAGACCCGAAGGAAGCCGTCTCAGTCAGGAGACGCTCTCTTCGATTCTACTACGATACAGCCACTAAAACGCTGTACCGATGCTCCTTCGACGGGCTTCTCCTTCGATGCCTGTCTAACGAAGAAGCAGCCGAAGCTCTTCGAGAAGCTCATAACGGAACTTGCGAAGCTCACCAACCAGGGCCTAAGTTGCAAGATCGACTGCGACGTATGGGCTACTACTGGCCAACCATGGTTGCCGACGCAGTGGAATATGCTAAGAAGTGCCATGCATGCCAACTTCATGCAGACTTCATACATACACCATCTGAACCTCTACATCCTACAGTCGCCTCCTGGCCATTCGAAGCCTGGGGCATGGACATTGTAGGGCCAATCACCCCTCCTTCATCGAGAGGACACCGCTTCATCCTGGCCATCACCGATTACTTCTCCAAATGGGCAGAAGCAGCCCCACTAGCGGAAGTAAAAAGCTCCAGGGTGGTCAGCTTTATCAAACACCATGTCATTTACCGTTTCGGGGTACCCCGGCGGATCATCCATGACAATGGTCCTCAGTTTATCAGCCACATTTTCAGCAGGTTCTGTGACAAGAATCGCATTCAAAACGTGGCCTCAACCGCCTACAATTCGGCAGCAAACGGATTGGCCGAGGCGTTCAACAAAACTATCGTCAGGCTACTCAAAAAAGTCGTGTCATCCAACAAACGCGACTGGGACAAAAAGCTTGGCGAATGCCTTTGGGCCTATCGCACAACGGTACGGACCCCAACAGGCAACACTCCATTCTCCCTGGTCTACGGGAGCGAAGCAGTACTGCCTCTCGAGATACAGATACCTTCGCTCCGCGTGGCAATCACAAACGATCTCACAGAAGAAGACAATCAACGTCGTCGTCTGTGGGAACTGGAGGCACTTGACGAAAAGCGTCTCCTAGCTCAACAACGCATCGAACTTTACCAAGCCCGTATATCACAGGCTTTCAACAAGAAGGTCAAGCAAAGAACTTTCCAAGTTGGCGACCTGGTTTTAGCAGTCAGAAGGCCAATGGTGTTAACTCACAAGACACCAGGGAAGTTCGAGCCCAAATGGGAAGGACCCTTCATCATCGAGATGGTATACTCAAACGGTGCTTACTGTCTCGCCAAACCCAATGGGGACTTGTTCATGATGCCCATCAACGGCAAGTTCCTAAAGAAGTACTATTCTTGACATCCTCCAAGACATGTATTTCCCCAAAATCAATCGCTTCCGGAACCCAGCTGTTCTGTGGCATCCTTCCGTAGAAAGATAACCACGTCCACATTACCTCTGAGTTGTCTCTCTACATCCTACAAAGCGGAACCTTACACTTCGTGAGCTTACGCTATCCTTCATGTTTACCACGTCCACATTACCTCTGAGTAAACATCCCGTACAAACAACTCCTATGTTGTCGTACATTGATCGCAGAACTTCCACGTCCACATTACCTCTGAGTTGTTCAGCGTATCCCCCAGGATCATTCCTACCACGTCCATAAACACCTCTGAGTAGGAAGATTCTATCATTCGAACCTAATGATTGCCATGTCCACATTACCTCTGAGCAAACATGTTGGTTCCTTTATACTTATTATCTGTACCTAAAAACCAAGGTGCGCAAAAGATAATAGGTCCACATAAATCATCAAGTTCATGAGATTAAAAATGAACACATCACAAAGAGATAGTGTATTTCTTTATTTTTCAAAAAAAAAGAGAGTACAGAAATACGCTATTTCTCCAGCAAGAATTGAAAAAACACATAAAAAGAAGAGAAGCTACAATCCCCGATCCTCCCCAGGGTGGGATGAGAGTTCTCTGACTCGACGTCTCAGGTCGGAAGTGCGAGTTTCCACAGTCGCCTGGACTCGCAGCTCGGCTTCTTGACGCATTAACCCGACAGCCTCAGCAGAAGTTTTACTCTCATACTTCTCATCAAGCTGTCGTCGCTGCTGAGCCAAAGCAAGGGTCCGCTGAGTAAGAGTCGCTTCCTCCTGCTTGAATGCCACGTGTTCAGCCAGGACACGATCAGCTTCTAGTTGAAGTTGGGCCCGCTGGTCTTCAAGACGGCGCATCTGAGCATCAACCTCTGCGATGTTAGCGTCCACCGCAGCCCGCTTCTCCGTCGTCTTCTCCATAGATTGAGACAACTGCTCCGCCGCAGCCTCAGTCCCAGCCACTTCACGCTCCCAACTGCTCACATCGGCCCAATGGGAAGCCTCGATTTCAGCAATCAACTTCCCTATCTCTGCATCTATCAAGACAGAGAGGTCATTTCGTTGGATGCGCTGCAGTTCCGCGAGCCGCTCGTCCAGCTCAATCACCGAAACCTCCAGAATTTTGGCCATATGGTCATGGCCTTGGTGAATGCGGATCAGCTCGATACAAGGCATTGCCAAAGCTTTTGCTGTCGCAAAGCTCCCCTTGCCATCCATCACTGCAGATACTCCTTTCTCCAGCATTTTGTACACTCCCTCGACGAGGAACTTCACATACTCGTCGGCATCCGCCAGCACCTGCGGCGTCATAGCAGGAGTTGGGGGAGCTACTACAGTTTGCGGACCGAAGAAGGATCCGCCAACCTCGATCTGAGAGGTTTGAACCTCGGCTGCAATAGGCTTTTCATCAACAGGGGCCAGACTGCTAGCCCGAGGTGCCGAAGGAACAGAAGGAGCCGACACATGCGTCGTGATAGTACCCCAAGTGGAAGGAGCAACAGAGGGTTCCACACCCTTACCCTTCTCAAACCCGGAGACATCACCGACGTCAACGGCCACCTCTTCTACCCCCGACGTTCTATCAGCATCAGCTACCTCCCCCGGCAAAATGGGGAGATCAACATTTATCTCCTGGCCAGCCCCAGGAGACAAGACCGGCAGAAGGGTCTCATTCTTCTCAAACCCCTCTACAGGGACAAAATCTGTCGCTACCCGCCTGATCGGTAGCCATCTCTATGTCCATGGTGGAAGCCAAGGAAGGATTCGGCAATGATTCGGCCGACCTCCTTTCATCATGACCAGGAGGGGAATCAACCCTCTCCTCTATCCTCACCGCTTCTGCTGCCCCCACAACGGACCCTTGCAACGCTGGAGGGACGTCACCAGAAGGCGACGAACTCCAATCCACTTCATCATCAGGATGCCTCGAGTCTGTAGGACCCTCAGCGTCCAAGGCCTCCACGGCAGATGGTACTATCCCAGAAGTTGTTGCGACTTCAAAGTCAGGAGATACTAAAACCTCCGCGAGAACATCTTCGGGACCCTCCTCCACAGGAGACATCATCATTGGTGGAATGCGCTCCTCAGAAGAGCCTGCCACCTCCTTCGGCTTACTGGTGCCCGATTTCGAAGCACGAGACTTCTTCTTCAATCCCTACAAGAAGAAGAGCATAAGTCGCCACAATGACATAAAAAAACTGGAATTATGAAGCACTCCTTACCTCAGCGGGAGCTAAGCCCGTTGGCGTTACAAGTGGCGTTTCCGTAATCTTCGGGGTCGACGTCCTTCTCGACGTTTTTGGTACAGAAGAACCAGCTTCTGTGTCAGCCCATCTTTTCCCGACAGACGGGTCTCTCACTGGTGCCACAGCAGCAGCCCGATACCCCGCTAATTCTGGCGGACGATATGACCGAGCTGCCACCAACATATTCGTTGTTGCCTCCAACTGGGTTCCAATGATGAAACTAGTCTCCCTGTCATAACCAGGAGACATAGTATTCATAGTACAATACAGCTTGGCGGCCGGATATAAGATCGACGGCCGAGGATTGCGAACTGGTGTGGTAAACTTAACGCTAGTGCATCCAGCGTTATAATACTGCCAGCCCCGGGCTCCATCCAGCAAACTCCCGATAAAGCCTAGACTGCTACTGGGATTCCGCAGCATTAGCTGAGTGTAGCCAAATTGACGAGCAAATCGGCTTGGCAAGTACGGTTCCAGATAACACCTGTTCTGATTACGGTAGACCAGATGCGAAGGCCGGATACTCTGCAACCAACGAAAACTCTATTTCGGCAAAGTAACAGCATCCTCGCCAGAATCAACCAAATCCTGGTCGGCCTCGAAATTCTTGAAGATCGGGCCAACCTTCACGATTTCCCACCCCTGAAGGAAGGACAAAACCCTCCTACAAACGGGGACGCCAGTGTAAGACCACTTCCTCTTGTAGAAGCGGCGAATGAAGGCATCTCCTTCAACATGGTCCTCCTCAGGACCAGGACTCATCACATTCGGATGATGTAAGATCAGCCAACCCATAAGATAATGGAAAGGCAGCTCGGCCCGGGGAAAGTTGTCATTATTACCTTTCTCGTGGATCACATCATCAGCAAAAGACCTCAAACCGCGCAGCAGGTTGCACACCATCGCGGGAAGGAGAGCCAGAGGTCGTCCAAAGGCCAACTTCACTGCAGGCAAAATGAGATTCCGATGTACCCTCTCAACAGCACCGGATCCCCCTGCAAATATGTAATCCCGGAGCCATATCATCAAGTAGGCCGTCAACACTGCCTTAGATGACATCCGGTGCCCGCAGTGCCAGAAACAGCTGTACGTGTTCTTGCCGCTCTCATTTGAATGTGGGGTCCTCTCGTCCAGCCGGGTTATTTCAGAACTCACTTCCGCGGGTGTCAAGCCCTGCGGAGTCGCAAACCGGATCCTCGAAGGATCCGCCAAATCCTGTCTGAAAACATAGTCCCTCCAAGCAGTCACGTGAGGTTGGGTCTTACCCTTGTCCCTCCGGTGCATCAGATAATGATGGCTCGTCACCTCCTTGAAAACGGCCATCATCTCCGGGTCCTTATCTTCCAAGACCTGGATCTCTTCATTCGATGGAAAATATTCCTCATACGGTTCCGAGCCCCAAGGAAGCTTGAACACTTCGTACATCTCATGAAGGGCCAATCCCAACTCCCCCACTGGAGTAAAGAAGCTGCCAGTCTGGGCGTTGAAAAGCTCCAACAGCGCAAGGAACATCGGCTTATTGAGGTCCACGCCTGCCTGCGTGGCCCGAATGGCGGCAGTCAGCCCTATCTCTTTAAGCTCAACTTTGAACCGGGAAAGCACCCAGGAGGTCAACTCGTCCCACTTTGGGATGTAGTGACACCAACCTTCGACTCTAAAACCAGCTGTCGGATACGTGACCTTCGACGTCAGCATCCGATTTGCAAAAGTCGGGGCACTGAAGGGAAACGTGTCATTTGGGACTTCACTATAGATGCTCCCGGGACGCAAAGCTCGGTAACTGAACGAAGAACCAGTTCGTGAAGCGGTCAAGGTGTCTCGCTGGTTCGAGGTGGTGTCAATCGAAAGGGAGCCCCCCAAGGCACCTCCTTGAGAAGGAGTAAGTTCCCAATCCATCATTCTCTTCGAAGCTAGACGGTAAAAGGCTGTCAGTGGCAACTGGCGGTCAACCTGCCGCATGTATAACATCATGCCCTTAGCAGCAAAGAACCAGTCTTCTCTGATCTTCAATATCTTCGCTTCGGAAGAGACTAATCGGTCGCCAAACAGAAAGGCAGGCTTTAAGAAAGTCACACCTTCAGAATCAGCAGACTTCAGTTTACCGCTCTCCATCATACTCTGGAGGAAAAGCGGCAACTGGACCTGGATTTGTAGCATCCTCTCACGAGGTTGGTCCTGAAGGATAGCATCCTTTGCAGGGTTGATCACCGCCTCATCAAAATCAACTCCCATCTGACAAAGAGAAGCGTCCAGGAGCACCTCATTCAACAAAGGGATCGTCATCGACACTGGCACGACAAAAGTGGAAGTCAGGCAAAAAGACAAAATATGTCAAGCAGACTGGCACATTGCCAGGGTATGAACCCATGCGCATCTGCTTCGGCGCATCATCAGGGCATAGGCCCATGCGCGTCAGCATGTCTCGGCACATCATCAGGGCGTAAGCCCATGCGCGTTGGCATTGGAGCTTCGGCGCATTATCAGAGCGTGAGCCCATGCGTGTCAGCAAAGGCTTCGGTGCATCTTCAGGGAATAAAACCCATGCACGTCAGCCATTAAAACCTCGGTGCATGATAAAGGTATAAACCTATGCACGTCGGCAGGATAGAACCTCGGCGTATCATTAAAGACCGAAGTCTATACGCGTCGGCAGTTAGGGCACAGAGCCCAAAGCAGAGACGAAACCCACCTGTCACCTCAGGACGAACGTCGGCAAGAGGTGCAAGAGTGATAGGTACATCCTCATCCGCGGACTCCTTCGCTTTCTCCTTCCCCTTGCTGGCAGCGCCGCGAGGAGTCTTGGGAGCCATTCTCTCGAAGAAGGAGAAGTTAGGGTTTTTGAAGAAGAAACTCTAAAGAAGCAGAGGCACAGAGAAGAAGAACCCTTTCTCTCTCTCCAACTCTTACCTATTTATAGGGCTTGGTCGCACGCGTGAACAGATGACGTATGATCTCAGCCGTCGCCTCGGGTTCTATACAAGGATAGCAGCAAATAAAACCAAAAGATCATCATTAATCTTTTCGGTTACCGAGGCACCATTATCATCAACTGAGAAGAGCATGCGCCCGAACAGGCATGCGCCCAGAAATCATGTGCCCTGACCTCCATGCTTCTTATTCAAAGTATTCCAAAACTTATTCAAAAGTTTTGAAAACTTTGAAGGGGGTCTTGTAGAAGCATGAAATTTCACAACCAGAAAGCCCATGCGCCAGACACTACATGCGCCAGAACTCAGACGAAGAACTTCACAGCAAAGTCAATAAGTATAGACATTCGAAGAAGAACTTTTTATTTATATATAAAAGTCTATTACATGTCTAGAAAAGGTTGTACAAAGGAGAATTTCTACAAAGGAAAGAGCCTAAGTCTACAGCCAGCGGCCACCATGCGCCTTCAGATAAGCGCAGCGGCCACCATGCGTCTCCAGATAGGCGCAGCATCACTATGCGCCACCAGTGAGGCGCAGCAGATATCATGCGCCTCCATCCAGGCGCATCCCATCATCTCTTCAGCAGCTCAGTTATGTGCATCCCTTCAGCCAAATTCTTCCAGCCAGGCTCACCTGGCCGAGCAGAGCCCAGTTATGTGCCGCTCTTCCAACCAGGCTCGCCCGATAAATGCTTCGACACAAAGCATTTAACCCTCTGGCTGGAACCAAGGAAGAGAAGCGCACCGCAAATGCTGTGGCCAGGGGAGGCTTCGAAAGAGCCTCCAAAGCCGAAGGAAGACCGTGATCGAAACCACGGCTAAAGGAGCAGCTTTTGACACGATCAAAGTGGGGGAGACCCCACTTTGCAGGAAGAGAAAGCCTTGCACCGCCATTCCGATCTACGGCTCTTCCGGAATAACGGAGACGAGGCTCGAGCATCCCTATCTTTGGATGCAACAGGCACCTTCCGCCTGCCTTAGAAGCCCTCGACTCCGTCTTTTGGATGTAACAGTCACCTTCAAGTGCATCAAAGACAACACAGCGTCTCATCTTCACCCTCGGGAGCACTTCGTCAGCAGAATGCACCCGTATGTTCAAGTTCATATTGGAAGTACGTGAGGGAATGAGAAGCAAATCTTCTCTCCATGCCACTATTTATAGGCCGGGCAGATCAAACCCACGCGCCAAGTGGATGGCCCTCCAAATTCCGTGCAATGAATTTACATTAAATGGATGAACCGGACGCCTCGAATTCAGCCAAACGGCTATTTATAGCACTCGAAGAGCGAGACAGCCGCATCATTAATGTCCGAGGCGCCAGCCAGACAGCACATCACACGGACGCGCCCTTCGGCATCAGGCGCATCACACAGACGCGCCCTACAGTACTCGGCGTATTATAGAGGGTGCGCCCCCACACATCTCCATACCGAGTGGAACGCCAACCGACGCGCCCACTCAGCTGTCCATCGAACGTCACCAACATTAAATGCTGAACTGACAGAGTTGGCAGCACGCCTCCCAAAGTCTGAACAGTCGACAGCTTTATTCAGAAAATGAAGCGTCGGCAACGTCAGCATCATCATGACTCTATTCCGACGGCTACTGCCACGTGGCTACCCGCATGCGCCTCTACGACCATGCATCCACACCCGCATGCGCCTCTACGACCATGCGTCCACACCCGCATGCGCCTCTACGGCCATGCGTCCAAACCAGCATACGCCTCAAAAGCCATGCGCCTCAGACCCTTCACTGATCCCTAAAGACAGAAGAAGTGTCTCCGGTTGAAGTTTTGCATGCGCCTCAAAAGCCATGCGCCCCAGACTGATCTCTGATCCCAAAAGACAGAAGGAAAGTCGCCTGCATGCGCCTCAAAAGTCATGCGCCCCAAATGGTTTGTAACTCCTAAAGGTTATGAGCCGCAGCCTCCTCTTGCGCCCAATCCAAGGCGCAGCCCACCAGATCGCTCCTCTCCACCAAATCCGAGATCTTCGAACCATGAGTCGACGACACGTGTCTTTTGACTCAACTCGTCCAAGATTTCAGCAACGGAAAGATCTTCTCTTCTGCTACGTGCCGGCTCACAACAGCAGTATGAAGAGTTCTCCCCCTCGATCAGGGCGCAGCATCCGTACGCCTCCACCAGCAACCTCCACGTGGCGTCCCCACACCGGCGCATCCTGCATGCGCGCATGAGCAGCCAGCCTGCAAAACTATAAATAGAAGGGTCATCTCCTTCACACAGAGGAAAAGAGACAGAGACTCAGAACATAAGACTCACAGAGAATCCACAACAGAGAATCACCGGAGAGGCAGTTCTAGACACTCAACGTCTTCCTCCTCTCAGCAAGCTCCAGCACCCAGAGCAATCAACACCTTCAGAGAATCGATAACCGCCGTCAGCCGGTCAACGGAGTCAACGCATTACCACTCGCTCCATTGGCACTAAGGACCCAGCTTAAACAAAAGTGTACTCCTAGGACTACATCTAAGTCCTATATTGTATCACTGTTCTGTTTGTATTAAGATTTCAATCAAAACAATTTTAATGGCAAACAGTCGGGATATCGCGATCGGATATCATCCTCACGCTCCCATGTTGACTCACCCAAAGAGTGATGACCCCAAGCAACACGGACTAACTTGATAGTCTTGTTCTTGAGTATCTTCTCCCTCCAGTCCAATATGGATACGGGTCTCTCCTCATACGAAAGGTTGATACCAATAACCAATTCCGAATGATCAAGGACATGACTCACTACCAAAATAAGTCGTATTGGCGACGAATTTAGCGACGCAAGTCATATACGTCGGTAATATTTGTGAATTTAGCGACGTTTTATAAAAACGTCGTTGAACGTCACTATCAGCGACGTTTAGCGACCGTTAGCGCCACACATTATGCTTTGGAAAGCTGATGTCGCGGTCTAGTCACAAAACGTCGCTGTTTTGTTTAACTCAGCGACATTTTGCGACTCCACATTAGGGACGTCGCCAGTTTTTTATTGAATAGCGACGTTTAGTGACGTCCTTTGTGGACGTCGCTAAAATGTTTCATATAGGGTTCCACCCGATCGATCATTTATTTTCTTTCACCTAAAATTTTCAATCTCCCGCTTCCCAAATTTCTCTCCCCCTTTTTCTCTCCTCTCCAGGGACCCCCTCCCTCCGGCGACCCCTCCCTCCGGCTACCCCCTTCCCTGCGGCGACCCCCGTTTCTCCGGCGTCCCCCCTCCACCGTTGATTATCCTCGTCGACACCGATCCGACTCCGACGCCAACCCGTATCCACCGCTGCTCCAGCCCCGGCGACCCCGACCCGACCCCGACCAACGCAGGTAAACCCTAACCCTAACTCCCTCCTCCTGACGTGCTGACACAGACACGATACGACATACACGACATGCACACACACAGACATGAAACACACGACACGCACAAACACCACTACAAGAAAATAAAACATACTTGGTGATCACCACTAGGGTAGTTTTCAGGTCGGAGTGTTAGTAACTGTTTAGAGTGTCGGTGCGTATGTGAATAATAATAATAATAATAATAATAATAATAATAATAATAATAATAATAATAATAATAATAACAACAACGTTAAGAATTGGTATACTTCACGATACCTAGCATGATTTTGAGGATCAACATTTGGGAACATATCCTATTAGTCCAAAGATGAGCCCATCAAAAAATAGGATAATTAAAATAAGATCCTCTTGACCAAGTAACAACTCTAGAAAGATGGTCACTAAGAACCCAAGACTAAGACTTGTAAGTTCTGGTTTCAATTGAAGTGTCACCGACGTATGATTCATCGACTTCAATTGAAGTGTCACCGACGTTAAGAATTGGTATACTTCACGATACCTAGCATGATTCATCGCTTTCAATTGAAGTGTCACCGACGTATGATTTTTTGAAAATCAGAACATCATCTATGGCTGACAGTGCTCTAGCCTGTACCTATAAATTGAGGGTCTAGAGGAGAGAAACTCCCTGCTATTCTCTTTTCTGAATCCTTCTTCTTTCTTTTCTTCCATAATTTTGACCTCTCCCATGACTCTGCCTTAATGAGAGTGTTAGTGTGTGTGTGATTATCAGTATGTGTCAGATCTTAGTATTCCTAAGTAAGAGTGGGTATATGTGAGTGAGTATCATTAGAGTGTTAGAGAGTTAGTTCAGTCCTAGTACCTAGAGTATATAGAGTATCTTAGAAATATAGGTATGATTGGTACAGTGTTTTGAGCCATTCTTTAGAAATTAAATTTACTTATGCCAAGCCTTTTGGGCCTATCAGAGTTATAGATTTTTTTTCGGAAATCTAGTATAACGCTGATTGCCTCAAAAGGCTTGTATAAGTAAGAGTGTATAGAGTACCTTTTGGGCCTATAAGAGTTACTTCACTCAGTTTGTCAAGACAAGTAAACTTTTTAAATGTTGACGGTATATATACCGTCAACATTTGGTTTTGCCTTGTAGCTACAGGCAGTTGCCTGCATTTTGCCTTATAACTTGGCCTATGGCCTGTGCTTAAGCAGTGTGGACTTCCAGGTTAGGGTGTTAGTTCATGATTAGCATTATTTAGATATTAGTTTCAGTTAAAGGGTTAGTTAAGATTAGGATATTAGTTTATGTTAGAAGGAATATGAGAGTTAGTAGATGTTAAAGTAGGATATTAATTTATTAGTTAGGATAGATAGTTTGAGTTAGGATACTGCTCAAGCACAGGCCAAAGGGTCGATATTGGGTATTAATTTAAAAAGTTTTACTTGTCTTGACAAACTGAGTGAAGTAACTCTTGTAGACCCAAAGGGTCGATATTGGACAGTTGGTGTCGTGTACTCCTACAAGTACAATTATACCTCACCAATAATCTCAGTTTTCTCTAAACTGTCGCTCTCTACTGACCTCTATCTAAATTGCGCACCCATATCTAAACTGCCTTAATATTCATTCACTGACTGCAATGTGCATCTATCTATCTTACAGAATTATCCTCAATTGGATATGGATATGAATTACTACTTACGAAATAAACTGCCTTAATATTCATTCATTTTACTAGATTGTTGATCGAGTTGACCAATAGTTGACTTTGACCTTGATTGGCCTAGGAATCATATAGAATTGCATGTATACTTCTTTTATTTTATATTGACTTCCATGATATGACAGCTCCTCAAAAAAAGAATCCTCTACTAGACATCGCACTCTCCTTTTCAGAACATCAACTAGTATTACTACCTTGATGTATATATAAAGTATGCATGTATAATAGTAGGTAATGATATGCAAAACTGAAAAGATAAATACAATGCATGAATGAATGGATGAAAAGATAAATGCAATCCATCGGAAAAGCTTTGACACTTGCATATCATTCACTACCTTGATGTATCTATCTTACAGAATTATGGAGCTGAATTACTATCTGCGGAATCGTACTTGGATGTACAACCGTCATCCTGATGACATGTGCGGTGTGCGGGATGAATTCATAGAGGGTGTACACCAGTTCCTGCAGTTTGCCAAGGCGTTCCCTCAGTACATGGACGGTACCAAAATTAAGTGTCCGTGTGTGAGATGTCGTAACTTGAAATATCATCCAGAAGTGGATGTCACGTATCATTTGTACTCGAAGGGTTTCACGCCGAATTACTATCAGTGGAGCGAGCACGGAGAACTTGTGTCTTTAGCATCGGAGTACGAGCCTTATGTTGATGTCCACAACAACGCTCCTTACGACGATGGGTTGGTGAACATGGTTTTTGACGCGGCCGGGCCTAGTTTCGATCCGGATGATCATGATGCACCTGAGGAGGCACCGAACCCCGATGCTGCACAGTTCATGGAGTTGCTGGAGAATGCAAGGACTCCATTATATCCTGGTTGTGAGGATCATTCACCGTTGGAGGTGGTTACAAGATTGTTGAGCATCAAGTCCGATTTTAACATGTCGCAAGATTGCTACAACCGTATTATGGAGTTGCTTATAGAAATATTGCCTGAGGGTGCGAAGTTGCCTAAAGACTTTTACCGGTCTAAGAGGATGGTTAGATCGCTCTGGATGGAATATGAAAAAATCGATGCCTGTCGCAACGGGTGCATGTTGTACTACAAAGACGACAAGGATGAAGACGCCTGCAGATTTTGTGGTGTCGATCGCTACAAGGCCTGTGGTAGAGGAAAGTCTGTCGGTACCAGGAAGCCTACCTCTTCGATGCACTACTTGCCGTTGACGCCGCGTTTGCAGCGGTTGTTTATGGTGAAGGAAACTGCAGAAAACATGAGTTGGCATAAGCGGGAACATACCGAAGGAGTGTTGGATCACCCATCTGATGGAGAAGCATGGAAGCACTTTGATCGAGAGTATCCAGATTTTGCTTCTGATCCGCGTAATGTTAGATTGGGTCTCTGCTCTGACGGTTTTACCCCATTCGGACTTTCAGGATCCCAGTATTCGTGTTGGCCTGTGATCGTCACCCCGTATAATCTACCGCCTTGGATGTGCATGAAGACTCCATATATGTTCCTCACCGTTATTATCCCAGGTCCGAACAATCCGAAAAGGAACATTGATGTTTATTTACAACCATTGATTGATGAGTTGAATCAGCTGTGGGAAGTAGGTTCCAACACGTACGATGTATCTAGAAAACAAAATTTCCAGATGCGGGCAGCACTTATGTGGACCATCAACGACTTTCCGGCCTATGGAATGTTATCTGGATGGAGCACGCATGGTCGTCTTTCATGTCCGTGTTGCATGGACGACACTAAGGCTTTCCGTTTGAAACACGGAGGCAAACCGTGCTTCTTCGATTGTCATCGACGATTCCTGCCGAAGGATCATCCGTACCGGAGGAACAAGAATGCTTTTCGTGCTGGCGTTGTGGAGAAGGGTGATCCACCGACAAGGTGGTGCGGAGCCACGATATGGGAGGAGGTTAGAGATTTACCAAGTGCTATTGAGCAGCCTGCTACGGGCTACAAGTGTGACGGATTTGGTCGCACTCATAACTGGACGAAGAGGAGTATATTCTGGGATCTGCCATACTGGAGCACCAATCTGATTAGACATAACCTTGATGTCATGCATATTGAGAAGAATGTGTTTGACAACATAATTAATACTGTAATGGACGTAAAGGGGAAGACGAAAGACAATCCTAAGGCTAGATTGGACTTGAAAGAAATATGTAGACGTCCTGCATTGCATTTGATAGAGGACGGGAATGGAAAGTTGAAGCAGCCTAAGGCAATTTTCTCACTGGAGAAGGAGGATAAAGTGAGGCTTTGTAGGTGGATTCAAGGTCTGAAATTTCCAGATGGGTATGTTTCAAACTTGAGAAGATGCGTCGACCTCAAGGAGAACAAACTGACAGGTATGAAGAGCCATGATTGTCACGTATTCATGGAGCGGTTAATTCCGATTGCATTTCGGGAATTCTTACCGCAGGCAGTTTGGGATCCATTGACGGAGCTTAGCATATTCTTCAGGGACCTTTGTTCTAAGAAATTGCTCGTTGATCGTCTAGAAAAGCAAGAGAAGGACATTGCGGTAACACTGTGCAAGCTAGAGAGGGTGTTTCCTCCTGGATTCTTCGACTCTATGGAGCATTTGCCGATTCATCTTTCCTACGAGGCACGTGTTGGTGGACCCGTCGAATATCGATGGATGTACCCGTTCGAGCGACATTTGAATCACCTAAAAAGAAAGGTAAAAAATAAGGCTCGGGTCGAGGGTTCTATTTGTGAAGCCTATATTCTCGAGGAGATTACAAATTTCTGCTCCTCCTATTTCAAACCTCATGTTGCTACGAATAGAACGAGGGCTCCGAGAAACGACGACGGATATCAAGAATTTAATGATGGAATACTGAAAGTATTCAATGCGTCCGGAAAGCCTTCGGGAAAAATGAAGAAGAGATATTTGAATGACGAAGAGCTAAGGGCTGCTCAGTTGTATGTATTACTCAATTGCGACGAGGATGAAGTGGAGAAGCTAGAAGGGTAAGTAAGGAATGATGAGTTTACGTCATCTCAATGTAATAGTATAAGCTAATATTATTGTACTAATCGTTCTAATGCTTCGTTGTTTTCCAGCACATATAATGATGAGTTGAGGCTGGTTAGACCCTACCTAACAGACGAAGCATTAGAACAAGAAATGAGACGTCATTTTCCTTCTTGGTTGAGCGAATATGTAAGCAGTTCGGTAATATTTACTGGCCTCTTCTAATGCAACTGCGCAATAAATAACTTATTATCTCTTCTTTGATATTCAGGTCGATCGTCTAATTTCACCCGAGATTGAATTAATTAGAACTCTTGCCAAGGGACCAATTACTTTTGTTAAAACATGGCCAAGTTATTGTGTCAATGGCTTTCGGTTCAAGTCGACAAATGCTCCGATCAGAGACAGCTTCCTGGATCTTGATTCCACGAAGAACAGTTGTTTGTGTATCAAGTCTTCGAACTACAAAGACGTCGATCCAGGAAATGATTTTTTTGGCATCTTGCGAGAGATTGTGGAGTTGTCATATAATTATGGCAGAGAACCTGCAAATATCGTGTTGTTCAAGTGTGAATGGTTCGATCCGATTGAAAATCAAGGCTGGAAAATTGACAAGCATGGTCTTGTGGATATAAACTACAAGCGTAGATATCAAGGCTACGAACCGTTTGTCCTAGCAACTCAGGCTCAGCTCGTGTATTTTACAGCTTATCCGAGACGGGGAGCAACGAAGTCTGACTGGTGGGCAGTATGCAAGACTAAAGCTAGAGATACTTTTGATGTTGATGAAAAAGCTTACCAGGAGGACGAGCTACCTCCTGTAACCAATATCGTCGATGTGGACTCCACGGAAGTTACGCATTACACGACACATAATGTAGAAGATGTAGAATTATCCGAAGAGGAAGGCGAAGCCGACGAAGGTGAAGACGAAAGTGAAGATGAGGAGGAAGAGGAAGATGAGGTCGAGGAAGACGAACAAGATGATTATTCTGAAGATGATTGAGAGAGATATTATCTGGACTTAGATGTTTATTGTAGAATGTATCATCATATGTTACCTTGGTTATTATCTTTGTTGTACTGTCATATTTCTAGTCTCTATTATTTGTTGTACTGTCATATTTCTAGTCTCTATTATTTGTTGTACTGTCATATTTCTAGTCTCTATTATATCTTGTACTATCATATGCTGTTATCAGGTATGGCAGGTCGTCGCGGACATTTGCGAGGGCCACGAGGAGGTCGGGATCATCCGGTACTTCCTACAGGTACTGCTAGGGGACGGAGTTTGCCTTCGGTACCTCCTATTGGTACCGGCTCTGGATCCTCGTCGCCGATTACTCCTCCATATCGGACAGTAGCTGGGCCGGTTGGGACGACGTCACGTGGCATATCTCCTGGGACGAGTAGTTCCAGACCTGTTGAGAGGGCTCCCCCGTCTAGCGTTCCTGATGTTGATACGACGATGGAGACGGATGAGCAGATGGCCGAGGAGGATGCGCCGACGGCCGACCAGCATCATGAAGATGATGCGTGCGCACCTCCGGAGGAGGGGAGGACGGAGATCTGGGCCGACGGTACAAAGTAGGTATTTTGGTTTATTATTTTTTCTTTCTTTCTGTTTTTATCATAAATTAACTTTTTCATGAATATAATATGTATGTATAGATATCGTCCTTCAGGGGTACAGAGACGCCTAGGCGATATGCTGAGGCATAATTATGGTGGTCCCTGGATTAACTACTCTGATGCTCCAGACGAAAGGAAGAACTTCTGGTTTACGCGCTTCAAGGTTAAAATAGATTTGTTTTTAACATGAATCATTTAATTTGTGCATATTATATATAACTGATAAATATTTGGTTTCGTACTGTTCTAGGATATGTTTTACTATCCGCCGCACCGGGCCGAGCAGATCGAGGGGATGTTTCCTTCCGTCGCTGCCAAGCTGATCCGCGACTCTATCAACGATCAGAAGGATCGTGATCGTGCCGGAAAGCCGATCCAAGGTTGGATCACCCCCGATCAGTGGAATGCGATGAAGGCTCGATTCAACGAGCCAAGGTACAAGGAGAAGTCGGAGAAGGCTAAGGCGGCTAGGCAACATGCCTCGAAGTGGTGCGGTGGGTCGATTCCGATGACGGAACATTTCCGTCGTCTGGTATGTCTTTCTCTTTTAGAAATATTATTTTAATGCAAATCCGATAAATTATTACTAAGATAATATATTTAATTACAGGTAAGGAAGGTCGGTAACGCCGACATGGTGACCGTCTTTCTGGCCACCCATCGGAAGGGCGGAGTCCTTATTGACGAGAGGGCCGAGCAGACCTATGTAAGTATTACAATACGTTATCTTAATTTAATACTTCGTGTCCATTTTAATATAACTTAGTAAATATGATGCAAATAAATATTCATGAAGTTAGTAAAAATAAGTACATTAATTAGAAATTAGAAATCATAGAGTACTATCCATACTTTCTAGGCCGAGTATAAGAGGCTGCGGGAACGGGCGGCTGCTAGTGCACCTGATGCAGGAGAGGCCGGTACTTCCTCGCAGCCCACTCAAGCTCCGTCGGAGGACGAGCTGTGGATGACCGCCGCTGGTGGCCTCCGTAGGGGTACGTACTACGGTACGGGATCCTATGGCGCCCTAGTTGCGACCCAGTCCTCTAGGACATCTCCTGCTAGTGTGCATGGTCCACAGCCGTCCCAGGAGTCTGCCCGAGTCCACCAGATGATGGAGTCTCTCTGTGACGACCTGCTACGACAGATCGAGCAGCAGTCTCAGCATCCTACGGACGATCCTGCGCTGCTAGCACGATTGGATGCGCTCGACCGCGGCATTATGGACCTCAGGGAGACGACTGAGAGGACAGAGCGCGCCGTTGGAGGGTTAGAGCGCACGGTGACGGAGTTGCAGACAGGACAGGTGACCATGGCCGAGAGGGTGAGATTGGCGCAGGATTCGATGGTCCAGAGCAGTGGTAGAATGTTATCTATCATGGATTCATACAACCAGCGACTTACAGCGTTGGAGCATGCTGGTACTCTGGGTGCGCCTTCATCGTCGTCGACTCCGCCGCCTCTACCGCCTTCTTCTTCGACACCGACTCCACCGACTGGCGCTCCATCTGTATCGATTTCACTTGCGGAGTATGAGGAGTTTTTACGCCTTCGTCAGGGCGGTGCCCCTCCTGCACCAGATCAGTAGTAGTCCTAGTTAGGACTATTTGTTTGTGTTTGTTTGATCATTTGTGACTGTTTGTTTGTGTTTGTATCATCGTATGTTTGTGACTTGGATATTTGTTGGTTGTTTAGACTTGGATGTTTGGATCCTATTTGTTGGATCCTATTCTATTTGTTGGTTGTGTGTAGACTTTGGTTATTTGGTTGTATCATCATACGTTTGTGACTTAGATATTTGTCGGTTCTCTGTGGGTATGTTCTTGCATATTTTGGGATGTTGAAGCATGCTAGATATGATACATTACAGTTTATGATTAGAGCAGAATGGAGTTCTTCCATTTATGGATTCACTGCAGCTTTTTGAATAGCTGCTAATGTATATGATACTCTGCCTGAAGGACATTCTGTGTTTATGGTTATTTTTTTAAACTGCAGGGAGAAAAGGACATTCTGTGTTTTATTTTTTTTATTTTTTTTGCAAATTTATCGACGTTTACCGACGATTACCGGCGTCTACCGACGCAACTTTGTGACGTTTACCGACGGTAAAGCTGCAAAAAATATCCAGGCTACCGACGTTTACCGACGATTATTGACGTCTTGCGACGTACTTTGCGACGTTTACCGACAGAAAAGCTGCAAAGAAAATGATCAAGAGTACCGACGTTTACCGACGTCATGATACGTCGGAGATACTTATACGTCGAAAACCGTCGGTAAAACGTCGGTAATAATCCCAGGACGGAGACCGACGTGTAGCGATTTTATCCACGTCGCTACTGTACCGACGAAACGACAGAAGACGTCGGTAAAATACCGACGTATCAATACGTCGCTGATTGTCGGTACTTGCGACGTTCGGCGACGTTTAAAAGATCAGCGACTAAGAAAAAAGCGACAAGGCCTAAACGTCGGTAAATACGTCGGTAATTATATTTAGCGACGTATTTTGTTGTTTTAGCGACGTTTTTAGGCGTCGCTAAAACGATATATTTTGGTAGTGACTCGGATTCGGGATATACCGACGTAATTGGGATATATGAAAGACATCATGTACCTCACGTAACGACGGCAGAAGAGCGAGACGATAGGATACATCACCTACTCGCTCTAGAATATCAAACGGCCCTATATACCTAGGACTGAGCTTTCCCCGTACGCCGAATCGAATGACGCCACGGGTAGGCGAGATCCTAAGGAATACGTGGTCGCCGACAAAAAATTCAAGGGGACGCCGATGAGAATCGGCCCAATGACGCTGGCGATCTTGGACAACTCAAAGATGATCTCTGACTCGTCTGACCACCTCAATAGTCCACGTCACCATCTCTGGTCCAAGCATTTGCCTCTCACCGATATCGTCCCAAGCTAAAGGAGATCTGCACTTCCTGCCGTATAAGGCCTCGAAAGGTGCCATCTGGATACTAGCCTGGAAACTGTTATTGTACGAGAACTCTACGAGATGCAGATGATCTTCCCACGAACCACCGAAGTCGAGTGTACATGACCGCAGCATGTCTTCAAGAGTCTGGATCGTGCGTTTTGACTGACCATCTGTCTGCGAATGGTAGGCTGAACTGAACTTGAGACGAGTCCGCAAACTCTCTTGAAGACTCCGCCAAAAGTACGAGGTGAATCTTGAATCTCTGTCGGACACAATACTGACTGGCACTCCATGTAATCTGACCATCTGCCTGAGGTACATCTCTGCAAGCTGATCCATCGACTGATCGATTCTGAAAGAAAGAAAATGAGCTACCTTCGTGAGACGATCAACTATAACCCAGATGGCATCCCTTCCAGCTGGGGATCTAGGTAATTCAGTTACAAAATCCATGGTAATGTGCTCCCATTTCCATTCTGGAATTGGTAAAGGTTGAAGAAGTCCAGCTAGTCACTGATGTTCAGCCTTAACTTGTTGACAAACTAAACAACGAGAGACAAACCGGGCTATCTCCCTCTTCATGCCATTCTACTAAAAATGCTGTCGAATATCACGACACATCTTCGTACCGCCGGGGTGAATGAAATACTGAGAACTGTGGGCTTCTGCCATGATCTCCTGTCTGATATCACCACTGGGTACACAAAGACGCCTCTCATCCTCTCAACTATGCTGGACTGAACTTGCATACTGGCCATCAATGCCACACTGGAAGGAAGAACAACTTCAATACCCATCTTCTAAAGATCTGCTAACAACTCTGGCTGCACCGTTAGAAAATAAACTCCGACTCTCCTGCTCAATGCATCTGTTACCACGTTGGCCTTCCCAGGATGATACTGCAAGTTGATGTCATAATCCACAAGTAGCTCTAGCCATCTTCTCTGACGCATATTAAGATCCTTCTGGGTAAACACATACTTCAGACTCTTGTGGTCGGTGAAAATCTCCACCCGATCTCCATACAAATAATGTCTCCAAAGTTTTAATGCAAAAAATACGGCTGCTCACTCCAGGTCATGGATAGGGTAATTCCTCTCATGGTCACGAAGTTGACGTGACACATAAGCGACTACCTTACCATGCTGCATCAAGACACATCCTAATCCCTTGCCGGATGCATCGCAATAAACTGAAAATCCTCCCATCCCATCGAAAAGAGTGAGAATGGGGGCCGTCATCAATCTCTGCTTCAGTTTCTCAAATGAACTCTGACACTCTGCTGTCCAAGCAAACTGCACATCCTTACGGGTCAACTGCGTCAGTGGTGCTGAAATCCGAGCAAAGTCTGACACAAAGCGTCGGTAATAGCCGGCCAATCCGAGGAAACTCTGAACTTCTGCAACGGTGCTAAGTACTGGCCATGTCTCTATAGCCACTATCTTCTGGGGATCAACTTCCACTCCACCTCTGGTGATGATATGACCCAAGTACGAGATACGATCCAACCAAAACTCGTACTTACTGAACTTCGCCTACAACTGGTGTTTCCTGAGAATCAGAAGAACTACACGAAGATGTTGCTCATGCTCTGCCTCGTTCTTGCTATAGACTAAGATGTCGTCTATGAACACTATCATGAACTGGTCCAAATAGGGCATGAAGATACGATTCATGAGGTCCTTGAATACGGCCGACGCATTGGTAGCTCTAAATGGCATAACAAGGAACTCCCAATGTCCATACCTAGATCTGAATGCTGTCTTCGGGATGTCCTGCTCTCTGACTCTGATCTGATGGTACCCTGACCGCAAGTCAATCTTCGAGAATACTACTGCTCCCCTGAGCTGATCAAATAAATCATCTATCCTTGGTAAAGGATATCTGTTCTTAATGGTTACAGAGTTCAAGGTACGATAATCAACACATAATCTTGACGTACCATCCTTCTTCTTCAAAAGAAGCATCGGAGCTCCCCAAGGTGATCTGCTAGCACAAATGAATCCCTTGGTTCTAAGTTCTTCAATCATCTTGTACAGGACCTCCAACTCTGATGGTACCATCCTATAGACTCTCTCTGATACTGGTGCCGTCCCTGGAATCAAATCGATAGTGAATTCTATCTCTCTCTCTGGGGGCATGCCTGGAAGATCTTCGAGAAATATGTCAGGAAACTCTTCTACAACTCTGGAAAACTGAACTGCTGCTGCTACGGCCATCCGCAATACTGGGGAAGAAGGTTCTACTCCGCCTCGAGAAAATAAAAACTCTGGCTCACCGGGAACACTAAAAATAATCTTGTCGACATGGCAATCTATACTAGCATACTGGTCCCTCAACCAATCCATTCCTAGGACCACATCATAATCGGCCATCGGAAACTCTATCAACCTAGCGGGAAACTCTCTACCGCTGACTACAATTCGACACGAGGAAAACACCCTATCTACACCCACAAGTTCGTTACCAGTAAGTATATTGAGCCTTACCGATAGTAACTCGGGCTCCAGTCCTATCTGTATCGTGAATCGTGCAGACATAAATAAATACGATGCACCTAAATCAAATAATACTGATACAGGAAAAGAGTTGACAAGAATGGTACCTGCCACCACCTCACCTGATGCTAACTCCTCCTCTACGGTCAAAGCCATCGCTTGTCCGTGCCCCCTGGGTGCTGGTCCCCTCTGCTGGAAACCTCTCTGGCGGTTCTGAACCTGAGCTTGGACCTGGACATACTGCTGCGGTCGCTGTCACTACCACATTTCTAGTTTGAGGATAAATTTGTCATTTTTGGGGTAAATAAAATTTATTAGTATTAATTAGAATTTATGGAAATTTTTAGGATTTATTTTGGATTTATTTGGACTAGTTTGATTTTTGACTATTTTTGACTAATGTAGATCAACCTAGGAACTAACCCTAGTTAGTTGGGCTTGGTTAGGTCAAGTGACTCTAGTCTAACCTATTATGACCTAAGTTAGTAGTTATTGATTCATTAGAATATTAATTAGGAATTTAGAAATCAAGTGTTTTGATAAATGGCTTGTGGTTTCACAAGTCATTTTGTGACTAAACTAGATATGACTAGCTAAACCTAGCTAAACCCCACCCAAACCCAACATGGCTGACCAGCTAGGTTAAACTAGGGATTCCCTCCTATTTATTCCCTCCTAGTTTTTTGGGCTAGCCTCTTTTAAGGTTCTTTCAAAAGTTCTAAGGAAAGAGGTGAGTCCCATCTTCCAAAAATCATTAAAAATCCATTTTAAATCCTTTCTTCCCCAAACCAATTCCATTAGGACCTAAAATTCATCCTCTTGCTGCTGGAATAATTTGTTTGTAGGAAGACAACAATTTGTGGGACTTGGTGGCTTGAGGAGTTCTTTCCATTTGAACGCTTTTCCATTCATTGTGCATCAATAGGTATAACTCTCAATACCCCATTAAATTCCTGTTTAAATCTATTTTAGGAAGGCCCTAGCCCTACCCCAACTGTAGGATAGGCTAAACCTAGGGTTCGAGTTCGTTTCGTGTCCGTATCGGATACATATCAGTCATGTGTGTAGGGTGTTCGACAGAATGCCTCTGAGAGATCAACTTTGCTGTTTTTAAATTCTGTTTGAATAGGAAGGTAGATCTATGTGTGCTCATTGATTTTTATGAAGGAACCATGGTCATTTTATGTCTGTGCCGGGTGCAAATCGGGCTGGACACGAGTTTGTGCACTGGCTCGGGACTGTTCATTCCCCTGCTACTCGAGCACGATTGCTCACTGGTTAAGACACTAGAGCACGTGAATTTCACTGGACACTTTGGGGCAGTGTCTGTCATGACACTCCCCAAGTGGCATGACCTATGGTGTCGTGTCGGATACGCACGGATGAGTACACTGGTTTTTGCCTGAGTTGATTTCAGTATTTTTTTTGGTTCTGATACGCCTATACCAGTCACGACACAGGACACGTTGACCCAAACCAGGGTGACACAGACCTAGGGGGACCCTAGGCGAACCACCCTGCAGAGGGACTCGACCCAGTTCGTGTCGTGTCGTGCACACGATACGCGTGTACACGACACGCGTGCACACGTACACGAGGAATGGCTCTCTGTGTTTGTCCTGTAAATAGTGTTCTGATGATTAAATCATTTTAAATGCTTCTAAATGATGTTTTAATGGTTAATTAGTTTCTAAACATCATGATTAATCTCTGCTATGATAGGATTACAAATTGTTTAGGTTGTATGAGTTGTGGGCTCGAATTGGTTGGGATTGTGGAAATTTCTGATACATTTGATACATCACTTAGTTTCTTCAACTGTTAATCCATTTTATCCTTTAATCCAATTGTTCTCCACTGTCTAATGAATCCCACAGAATTGTTAGCCTAAGATAAGATGATTTACTTGTTGGAATATGTGTTGGATCCATGTAATTAGGATTGAACTATGAGTTGGGGCTCTAATAAATTAACTGATACAGTTAAACACTGTTCTCTGTTAACCCTTTCCTTCCAGTCTTCTAATTTGGATTTTAGCTGATGATTCTAACCTATATAATGGTGTTAATGACTGAGTTCTTGATTTTAAACATGTTCCCTATGTGTATTCTTGCTTTGGTTAAAGTTTTGGGTTGACTTGATGAGTAGAGAACTGTTTACATGGGTTAATATTATATGGTAAGTGATGAACTGTCATTTCCTTCTTTTACATAAAATGCTGTCAAAATTGATGAACCTGGGAAATTCCTTAGTCCACTGTAAACTGAGATTGATTCCAGTTTGTGTAACCTGAGAATGCAGTGAGTGTTCACTGTTGACTTCTTTTTTCATTTGTGAGATGTAAGCATGAATTGATTTCCTGTCCTTCTTTCTAACTGAGATTTGTTTTCAAATATGAGACTAATAACTGCCATTGATATGCTTAATGAATGAGTTGATTCCTTGCCTATTCCTGAGATTACCCTGTGGTTCAAAACCTGGGATTGGTTTAACTGTTTTCCTGGGAACACTCTCACCCACTGTCCTCTTCTTCTTGACTTGATTCCTGCCAATGTCTTCCTGTGAACACAAGGATACACACATGTTTTCCTTTTCTTTCACTGATTGCACTGCCTACTAACACAGGCACACACACACAGTTTTTCCCTTCACTGCTATTAAGTCCTGCACACATTTTGGCACTGTTGCACTCTCACTTAATACCTGAACACACACACTTCTCACTATTTTTCCTGTACAGCAAGCCTACACCCTTCACTGTTTTGTATGACACACACTTCTCTATTGCACACACACACACATGTGCACTGTTATTGCTCACTGTTCGTAAATTTCAGATTTATCAATATAGCCTAGACACCTAATGCACAATCTATATTATGACTATACCTATATACATGGTGTGTGAAATGTTATGGAGAATGTGTATACTTGTGTACTTGTGTGTGATGCATATCTATATGAATACATATAGTATTTAGCCTAGGTATACATAGTGTAAATCCAAATATTGGTATCTATATATATAATGTTGTATATGCATAGGTGTATGAGTACTTGGAATGTTGTGTGTTGTCTAGTATAGACTTGTTAGAGCCTAGCATGACTTGTTAGGCCTAGTTAGTTGAGTTTAGACTGGATTAGACTAGGTTGACCTAGTTTGACTTCTAGGGTTGACCAAAGTTGACCAAGAGTTGACTTTGGCCTAGATTGACCTAGAATCATGTAGAATGCATAGTAGGACTTCATTTTACTATTCTGGACTTGTTGTGACTTGTGCTGTTCTGATTAGGAGCCAGACACCACTCCTTGGACAGTACGATTCATATCGGACACTCAGATACAGGCGAGTACATTCTCTGATCATTTCATATCTTGCTTAGAATTATTTCCTGCAGTAGATTACTTTACTTATACTGTCACGACGGTCACACGGATTGGTACTATATGGATCCTTTCTTGAGATGTTATCCTTATGGAGCATCGGATACTACGTGTTCTGTGCGTTTCACTTACATGGCGTATCACTATGCTTCTTGGTTCTTTGATCACTTACGACATATACTCTTATGATCGTAGAGTCTTCCTAGAATCTTACACTATTAGGTAACCCCCAAAATCACCCATTTATGGGCATCCATATATCACCCTACGGGGCCTTGCATGGAATCATATAACATAACCTGGCTGGATCCTTGTGTATTGATTGGGGGTACGGGGGAGTATAAGTGGACATGTGAATACTAGCCAAATAGTGTAGTATCAGAATCACTTCCGTAGTGTAGTATCAGAATCTCCTAGCCCATTTACATGTTCATGTCGTACTCTGACTCACTAGTCACTGCTAGTTCTCTATGTATAGTAGATATTTATATTACAGCTCTTCCTGTTTACATACTGTTTTTCTTCAGTACCTGTATCTTACTTTACTGCATGTTATATGTTTTCTAACCTGCTATGATCTGTTGAGATGTACTGTGCTCGCTCCTGTCCTGACTGGACCTGTTGAAAATATTACAGAGGACGAGGAGGAGGCCTGCCTGGACACTTACTACGGGGCAGCCTTAGATGACACCTGTGAGCTGGACTCCCAGGAGGATCCAGCAGTAGCTGAGGACATTCCCCCGACTGCCTAGACTAGATTAGTTAGGTTGATTTTCATTTGTAGCCTTGAGACATGTTCTAGTTAGACTCTTTTTGGAGATCAGTTTTGTATATATTCTTTTATCTGAGATCTTGTATTGCTGGGATTATCTTAGACTACTGTTTTTATCTATCTCATTTCCTTGAATTCTGTTTCATATCGTGCTATCTCTTCCTTAGTTGTGATTGAGTTTATTATTGCTATGTCACCCCCATTCGGGGAGTATAAACTGTTTAGATATATATACTGCTAGATGTTGTGACCTAGGACAGCGTTCTACCGCCGACACTGCGGCGTAGGCTGGACGTATTCACGTCTCGTACCCTCACAGTGGGTGCGGGTCGTGACAGTCGCTGCTGCTGGAATGCCTGAGCCTGAGGCGGCAATGGTCTCGGAGGCTGATACTGCTGCTGCTGCACTGGTGCTGGACCCCTCACTGAGGGACTAGTCTGGGCCGATGAGGATGAACTGGCTCTCTGTGGGCAGGACCCTATCATGTGATCCGGTGCTCCACAAGCCAAACACAATCCTTGTGCTCGGCGACATTCTGACACTACATGTCCTGGCTTCCCACAATGAGTGCAGCCTATTGTGGAAGACTGCCTCCGCTTCTGCTGCTGAGGATACGTCGGAGTCGAATGCTGAACCGACGTAACTGATGCTGCCCTCCTCGGAGCCCCAATGGTCAAGGCCCTAGCTGCCGGGGCTGGGGCTGAAGACTGGATTATCTGACCATGGGACCGCTTCCGTCCTCCAGTTCTGTCTACAATTCTCTGCGAGGTATACTCATGCCTCTTAGCTGCCCGTAAAACAGCATCAAAGGTCTGATGCTCAAACTGCTCCACTGCTAGAATGATCTCCAGGTGGAGTCCCTGCTGGAACCGCTGCGCTCGATCAAACTCGGTTGCCACCAAAGTGGGAGCAAACCGACTCAGTCTTGAAAACTCGGCCGCATATCCATCGACCGTCCTGCTCATCTGCCTGAGATTGGTGAACTTCGTCTGTAGGTCATGCCGAGCCACAACATCGAAGTACTTGATCTGAAACTTGTCACTGAATACCGCCAACGGAACAGGCGTTGCCAAACCAACTACTATCATCACCCACCAGGTGCGGGCTAGGTCCAATAACTGTAGACGTACCACATCTACCTTCTCTCCTTCTGGAGTCTTGGCTGCATCTAAGATAATCTCAATGTCCTGGAGCCACGCATCGGCTGCAATAGCGTCTTCACTCCCATCAAAGAAGGGAGGGTTAAGGCGCTTGAAACTGCTAGCCGCACTGTTCCCTTGATAACCAACACGGCCCATGGCATCCTATACTGCCTGGTGCAGGGCATCGCCCCGACGATCTTGAGATGCAAGCAATGTCCTGATGAGACCCACCAAGGTGACATCGTCAGGCTCTGCAGGCTGGACTGGCTGAGCTGGGGGCTCGGGGTCCCCAGAATGCATGACTCGGGAGTCCACTCCAAAGTGCTGGGCTTGGTCTCCAGGTTACTGCTGGTCCACTGGAGGTGCTCCGCCTTGCTGATCGGTAGGACCAGGAACAATACCGCTGAAGAAAACGACATAGGGAACAATAAGAAAGGACCATGAAAGATCGAAGATATAAACATGTGATCAGGTCAAGGATTCTGAAAGATCAGAAGGCACGAGTAGAGATCAAAGGCGAGTGCTGATTGAGACATCTATCCGGTAAAACCCTCACACATCTTGATCTACAAGACCTGTATGGGCCACCACTTCAACCGTGTCACGCCCCAGAACCAGAATACTGGAGAGCGGGGGACAGACACAGCCAGCTACGTACATTGAAGTGAATCTCACATCGCAATACGGTCACGGCTGTCTAGATGCATGAGGGTTTACTACAAGCCATCAGTCACTTAAGGTCAATAACAAGCCTAGTGTCTCAATCTCAAGCAACAAGTAGATATAACAAGATGGTAGATCATCAGACATACAAATTAAGGCATCCCATACATTACATATTCAGATGATCATGAAGCTAGTCATACAAAATACGAAGACTAGCAAGAGTTTAAGTCATACATGATCAACCCTAGGATTTGTCAATCATGCTACAGCCCGTAGGCAGACAGTAAATAAAGTTGCAAACGAGCTAACACGTGCTCGGCGGCTAAACGCCTCAAAAGAATATTTTTACAAGGGAGTGGGAGAGCAAAATAAAAACCCACTCATTGCCGGGATTCTTTCTAGTGTTCACCATCTGGCAGGAAGGTTGGAAGATCCTCGGTAGCTGCTCCGAAATCTGGCCATACAAAACCAGCTGGGACAGACCCCAGAAAGAGCAAGTGCCACAAAAGAGGCTTCACTTAAGAACTAAAACCAGCATGTCAGCCCATAAATCATAGATGAAATAACATAAGATATGAGTTAAAGAAAACATGATGATAAACGATAAGATAACTAAAGGACTATTCCGGTAACCAAGTTACAACCGTAAACCAAACAAGGACCGAGGTTGTAACCCTTCACCTGAACAGAACTTAGCCTCGAACCAATTATCGATAAAGTAAAGCATAAACAAGCATGTCCGGAGATATCCATGCACTGGATCTAGGCAAGACTAGACAAGATAGGACCCCATCCATCATTCACGGCCAAACAAAGAGTACGGCTTGATACTTAACTAACTAGAGTTATCACAAGCTTAGTTTCTAGCAAGATGCAATGAGGTACGTCTACGGCCACAAGCCCTACAGACTATCCAGGTTATCCAGACGCAAGGTTCAAGCTTAGAGTTATCATGCCTTGTAAGGTGACTTGGATGCACCACATGACAGTGTGCATAGTAATCGTTTTATGTAGTGCCCCACATAACAGTGAGCTGGAAATGTGCCCTACTCGTCGGCAGGCTACAAGTCCATCAAGGAAGGCGCCCAGATAACGGGATTGCTTGTAGCCGAAATACCTCTCTATATGCTCTACTTGATCAATCTAGTCATTAACCTAGTTATATTTGGTATGAATCCCTAACCGTGGCAACCAGGGATACATGTCCTAGACATGATGCAAGACAAGACTGGTTGCTTATACAGGCATATTCATTACAATCACCCACGGTGTCAAGAATTCACTTAGCATGTCAGGTTAGCCGTCGCAATAGCGTATCAAGGTTATCGTGTCAAGATTACTTGTCAAGATTACTTGTCAGGGGTGCACCACGACGGGTTACCATCATGTCATGTTACTTATCAAGATTACTTATCAAGGCAAGGGTGCGTCACGACGGACCACCATCAAGAATTATCATGTCAAATTACTGATCAAGAGTGCACCACGGCGGGTCACTAATCATGCAATTCCATCAGTAAGCCTTGGTCCGATTAACATTCATAAATACTGTCATGATCATATCGGGTTCATGTCAAGTTTACATCAAAGGCGTAAGGATATAAAATGGCTGTAAATTCATAAAGGGGAATATGGGGACATAAGGCACTCAAGGGGGGGGGGAAGCAAGAGGTAGCGTACGCTCAGGACATGCGTACGTTCAGGCCAGGACACGCTCAAGTCTGCGTACGCTCAAGACAGCGTACGCTCGGGTCATACGTACGCTCAAGACAGCGTACGCTCGGGTCATGCGTACGCTCAAGATAGCGTACGCTCGGGTTATGCGTACGCTTAAGATAGCGTACGCTCGGGTCATGCGTACGCTCAGGCCAGGGCACGCTCAAGTCTGCGTACGCTCGAGTCACGCTTCCAACAGGAAGCATTCTCAAGGCTGCCTACGTAAGAGTCACGCTTCCAACAGGAAGCGTACTCAAGGTTGCGTACACAAGAGTCACGCTTCCAACATGAAGCGTACTCAAGGCTGCGTACGCAAGAGTCACGCTTCCAACAGGAAGCGCACTCAAGGCTGCGTACGCAAGAGTCACACTTCCCACAGGAAGCGTACTCAAGGCTGCGTACGCAAGAGTCACGCTTCCAACAGGAAGCGTACTCAAGGCTGCGTACGCAAGAGTCACGCTTCCAACATGAAGCATACTCAAGGCTGCGTACGCTGCGCTAAAAAGCGTGCGCAGCTCAGTGGCATAAGCTAAAAGCTCCGCACACTGCTCACTGTCTTCTCCAAACCAGCAAGAACTCAATGGTTAAACCTAAAAGTTCAAAAGTTCAAAAGTTTATAACTTGGTCAAAACAAGTCCAAATCCAACTTTTTAAAGGTCAAAATTGAGTAGAAGAAAATTTTCCACCACATGGAACCATCAAAACTTGAAAACAAAGAAGTTTGATAGATCAAAACCACCAAATCCGAAAATAACAAATTTTTAGATCTACAAGATTTAAAGCCTCAAAATAGAAAATGACAAGTTCTAATGTGTCATAGAAACATGGAGAGAAGCTAATAGAACAATAAAATGGGCTCTCTTGTAGAAGCAAGTTGTACTTGCCTATGGATGTGGAGAGTTGGGTGGAGGAAGAAGAAGAAGAAGTTAATGGAGGAAGTAATGAAGAGAGAGAGAGTGTTGGTAGAGTTTTTTATGAGGGTGGGATGTGGTGAGTTGAGGGTGGAGCATAGGCAAAGGTGTTCCAATACACATTAAACCAAACCAAACCAACCCAAACCAATTAAAATCGAGCCATCCCAAAATAAACCAAGTTAAACCATTACATGCTATGATGAACCTAATCAAGATTAAACTAAAATTAGCTAGCCAGGCAGGAAAAATAAAAATACATGTTAGGATTCCGTATACGTATACTGGTAATACGTAGAACGAAAAACGGGGGTGATAATAGTGGCAGAAACAATTAAGCAAGTATGATGCATTGCTAACCAGGCTATCAGATAATGGTAGGACAGCTCCATTAGAGGAAACTCGCTGGCACACCCGTGATACTTTATTTTTTCTGAGAGCACTCGCAGGCCTCGAAGAGTATTGTATACCATGTCAAGAAGAAAAGTAAGAGAGTGCCTGAAAGTCAAAATCACAGCCGGCATGATAAGCTCCCTATTAAGCCGCCCCACAGAGCCTGAGCCTCCAAGAACCACATCCTTCTTCAGCCACATCATCAGAAAGGCAGCTAGCGTCGCTTTCCAACTCACGACAGTCAATTTTTGATAAAAATAGCTACGGACTATGGAGTTGGGATTTTCCTTAGCATCCAGCAGGGGAGCTGACACTTTTACCTTCGCTAACATACCCTCCACGTCGGCAGTGGTATACACCCTTGAGTAGTAAAGCGAACCGTTCTGTACTTTGACGGCTCCTCGATAAAGAAATACTTTCTCCACGCATTAAAGTGAGGATGACCCTTTGCGGAGTCCTGGCACACACACACTTGATGATGGCAAAGCATTTCCTTGTACATAGCCATCAACTCAGGGTGCTTGTCTTCCAACCCCATGAGCTCATCTGGGCTAGTGTAGTACTCCTCGTACGGGTGCTCATCCCAAGGAAGTTTCGAGATGGCGAACATCTCCTGGAGGTCCAATCCCATCTCTCTATACGGCATGAAGAAAGTCCCGGTGTGGTGATTATACAACTCCAGCAAAGCCAAGAACAGAGTCTGGTTGATGGCGATTCCATGCTCAGTCACTTTTAAGGCACGGCGTAAGCCAGTACCACTCATGTCCTCCTTAAAAGTACTCAATACCCACTGGGTCAAGTCACCCTACTTTTTATCGGGGTGAACCGAGCCCTCAACCCGATAGACGTTCGACGGATATGTACAGCTGACCGCCAGAAGCCTGTTGGCAAAAATAGAAGTGTCAAATGAATATACATCAGCAGAAAGATCGCTGAACCTAAGACCAGGAAGTAGCAACAGTAAGGTATACGATGCACCACCCCGAACGGGCGTAAAAGTATCCCTTCCCTAGGAACTCTTGTCTTCCTTGAAGCGGCCTGATATTAGACCCCCTTGACTAGGGGTCAGGGTCCACTCCATTCGCCATTTTTTGACAAAACAGGAAAATACGGACAGCAGTAGGTATTGGTCAGACGTCGAAACATACAAGGGGAGGCCATTACTCTCAAAATACCATGATATCTTGAGTGCAAGGAGGTTCGTCTCCTTCAGAGCCAACAGATCACCAAAAAGAAACTAGGGCTTTAACATCCCCTCGTCGGCATCAAGAAAAGGTGTCAGCCTGCCCTTATCCAGCATGTGGCAAAAATAAACCAGATGCTGCTCCTGTATTTAATCCACTTGCCCATCTGATTGATCTTCGGTGATCAACCTCCTAGCTGGCTCAACAAGCTCCCTCTCGACGTTTGTCCCTAGTACGCAGACAGAAAAGTCGTAGAGAACCTCATTTAAAAAGGAGGTGGTCACAAAAATTACAGAAACGAGAAACAGAAGTCTGAGATAATCTTGAGTGAAACAAACATTCGCACAGGTAATACCAAGTAACGCTGCATTTTTAGCGAGCTAGCATCAGTACAGGTACCGCTTCATAATACTGCACTTCATCAAGGAAGTATCGGTGCAGATACTACTTAACAGAACTGCATCTCAGCGAGATAGCATCCGCACAGGCACTCCATAGTAATCCTACGCGTCAGCAAGAACTTTAGCACATCTTGCAGTCGTTACTTTATAAAAGTAAAAATGACCATGTATATAAGTCGAACGAAGCTTCAACGCATCTACGGACACTCCTCCAAAGAGCAAGTGACCATACACATCGGCAAGAAAAGCTTCAGCACGTCTACGAGGCAATACTCCGAGGAGTAGCCGCTCATGTGCATCAGCAAAATAGAGGATCAAAGTTTATTACCTGCGACAGGCGGTCGTACATCGCTATAAACTATGGCACCAACTTTCGGTTAGTCATTAGCATCAACAGCCACTGAAGTAGGCCGCTTTTCTTTAGCCTTCTTGGAGCTTGCCGCCGGAGCTTTTGGGGTTTTTGATTTCTTGGGTGCCATGGCGGGAAAGCTACGGTTTGAAGGAAGAAGAAAGCTCTAACAAAAAAGCTTCTGTTGGAGGAAGAAAGAGGGAAAGTTTTTCTCTCTCCAAATAGCCTCTACTTATAGGGTACAACCACGTCAGCAAAAGAAGACAAAACACTTCATGTTTGAGGAGACCCTTCGGACACCGTGGGAATTAAGAGCTAAAATCGTGATGGTCGTCCCCTAGAAACGAGGAGTTGTGATCAACCTTTTCATGAAGCGACGGCTCAAGGCATTTAATGCTGAAGGCTAAGCATGACGACAGCCTGTCAGTAAGCATGCTGGGCATTCGCTTGCAAAGAACACGTGTCATACTTCTGTCAAAGTATTTAGAGCTTGGCTCAAGTTTGAAACACTTAGAAGGGGATCTTGTAGAAGCATGAAAAATCATAGACATATCAAAAACGTAGGTGACAATACTTGCTACACATGAATTCATAAATGCACAGGTACCCCAAAAGTGCAGACAACAGACAAAAGCCACAATGAGACATACAAAGAGGGCGCAAGAAAAAGTTCTTTATTACAATCATGTATAATGGAATCTATTATAGATTCTTCATGATTACATAAAAAGACTAGAAATACCTAAGATTACAAGTGGGCAATCTTCTTCGCAAATGTGCAGCCCCCAGACGCGCACCTGTCAGAACGAATCACTTCCACTTCAGAGCAAGCCACTTCCTAGTCGGATGCGGAGGAACTCCAAAATGGCTAATGAAGCAGCCATTGGCCCAAGCCAGAACGCAACTCATGCTTGCCACACTACTGCAACTCCTGAGCAGGACAGAGCACAACCTATGGCTCTTTGAAGATCTCCAAGATGTCGTTTAGGTTCAAACTCCTCATGCCAAATGCTCAAGTGTATCTCAAAACTCAGCAGCAGTTCTTCTACAAGGACATAGCTTCTTTGAACGAAGGGATCCATAACCAACAGTCAACTTTTGTAAGGCCAACGGCCGTTCTTAGCTAAGTTAGGATCGAGCATGATGGTGGAAATGCTAAGAGATAGTAGACATAGCTCCTCAGAAAAGCTGCCTTTATATAGGTTGAGTGTGGTCCAACCCACATACCATGTGGCCGTCAGTCAAAGACCCCTAAATTAATGGGATGAACCTAAGACTCAGCACAATGAATCTCATTTAATAGGTTCATTTGACTGAATCCTAGGCCACAGACTTGTTGAATTCCACAAAAATGACGACGGTAGTTAAAGAAAAGGATGACTGACTCGTCCGTTAAAAGAGTAGTCATTAATTGCTTCTATGAGAAAATTAAAGAAGAGAGCGATTTAATACAAAATGAAAGATAATGGATGAGTCAGTCATCCAAAAAGTTTGGCTATGTTTGGTCTGACAATATTGGGTTTGACCGTGTTCTGATGTTTCGGTAATTGACACGTGTTAGGATAAGAAGCAACAACTTCAGGCTATTTTTCTAACCTAATTTCAACTTTTTGGAGGTGTCATAAAATGTGTTATAGTCAGCTGTAAGTGCATTATTTCTGACTAGTGCACAGTGATGGTTCTTTTTCTCTTTGAGTAAATCGTCCTCAAGTTTAGTGATGGTCTTGTCTTTTTTCGGATAAACGTGTAGTCTTGTGTACTTACAGTTTGACAGAATAAAGCTCACCAGTCCCACTATTTCTAACCTAGATGGCTTCAATTTCATGCCAAATGCTTATGTTGGTGTATCTTCTAGAAGTAAATTTCTTCAAGTAACTCTTTTCATACTTATTGCCTTTCCTGGTTGATGATGATGTTGTCAGACAGTCCTTTTTTATGTGTCCTTTCTTTTTGCAACCGTAGCAGATTAGATCTTCTTTATTATTGTCGTTGTCGATGTTGTGTTCCTTTGTTCTTTGGTTGAACCTCATGAACTTCTTGAACTTCTTCACTAGAAGATCTTGATCTTAAGTGTCAGAATCACTGTCGTCAGAATCTTCTTCGACAGTTCTTCATTGTTGAGCTTTTAAGGCGATTAATTTTTTCTTCAATACGACATCTTCAAAGTCTTGAAGTTCTAGCTCGTGAGTGAGTAGCTTTCCGATAAGCGTATTAAGAGACATGGTAGTAAGGTCGTTTCTTTCAACGCTTATCGTACCCTTTGGAATCCAATTTTTTGTGAGAGCTCGCAGCACCTTGCGAATGTTCTTGTGGTTATTGTATTCCTTGTCTAGGGAGAACAAAAGATTTACAATATGCAGAAATCTTGTAAACATTTGTGTAACGGACTCGTTTGGCTTCATCTTGAACGCCTCATACTTTTGAATAAGCCTACTGATCTTGGACTTCTTGACTTGTGTCGTGCCTTCATGAGTGACTTTGAAAAGTTTCCAAACCTTATTAGATGTTGCACATGTAGACACCCTGTTGAATTTAGTCCTATCTAAAGCACAAAATAAAGCATTAATAGCACATACGCCAAGACTGGCTTCTTTTTTTTTAGAATCAGTATACTTGTCATGTGCTTTTTTAACCAAATTTCCATCAATAAGAACACATGGAGGTTTTTTATAGCTGTCAACTACAATCGACCATAAGTCAAAATTAGAGATTTCAAAAAAAAACTCATATGTGTTTTCAAGTAAGTGTAGTTGGTACCATTAAACAGTGGGGGTATGTTTGTGGCTTGGCCTTCAGTTGTTAATTTCACACTTAACATATGTGATATAGTGATCTATGTAACAACAGAAAAATAATAACAACGTTATCTTGCTTTACCTGTATAACCTACTCTGATACCAATTATAGGAACGAAATATAAAGCGATATACTCTAGAGGGGATGAATAGAATAGGCAGCAAAATATTAGCTATTAAAAAATTATTAGCAGGAAGGTCATATAATTATATCATAGATATAAGTAAGTAAAAGTAAAGTGCAAAAAGCAAACGCAAAAGACGACGATGTACTGGTCTCCCTCTTGTAAGGACTAATCCATTCGAGAGAACTCTAGCTCCCAGTTGAAATCTATTATAGAAAGATCGTATGTTTTCATACGAAGTCCTCGCAACTTCTATAAACACGAGCTTTAATCCGAAGTACTCGACCAACTTTAATTATAAAGTATCTCACTTCTGTTAAGCCTCTGGATTACAATCACTCTGAACTTCTAGACCGTACCGTACTGTAGACAAAAAAAAGAAGAAACACTGTATTTTCTTATTGGCACAAGGTACTACAAATCGAGTACGCCTGAGAGATCCTACGCTGAGGATCCCCGAGTACAAAAAGGATTTGGGGGAATGGAATGATGGAGATCGAGCGGCAGTTGCTCTTTTACTCCGTTGACACTCCGATTACAAAACTGGAAGAAAACAGTGCCACTTCACCAAGCATGCGCCCAAAGCTATGTGCCAATAAAAAAGACAGCAATTCTTCTTCTTTTTTGTGTGTGTCCATAAAAATTATTGTAGACACACAAAAAAGAAGAAGAAATGCTGTCTTTTCTTATTGGCGCAAGGCACCACAAATCGAGTACGCCTGAGAGATCCTGCGCTAAGGATCCCCGAGTACAAAAAGATTTCCGAGGAATGGAACGATGGAGATCGAGCGACAGTTGCTCCTTTACTCCGTTGACACTCTGACTATAAAAGTGGAAGAAAACCTAAGAAAATTGCTAACTCTTGGCTAACTGGCAAGAAGTACAGCAATTTAGCTCTTGAAAATATTCTTCGTTCTGTCTGTTGAAGAGGTATGAGACCCATTTTTATAGTCGTTTCCGAGCTGGAATGATGTTATGCATCCACATGAGAAAATATACTAATTTTCATGTAGGCGCATAGTCCTACTTTGGGTGCATAGAGTGTAGGCGCATGCAGACTGTGTGATCGTGGGTTGATCGTGGGGTTGACGTGGCCGCATGCTTCGGTGCACGACTGCTCGTGGAGACTGACGTGGCCGTATGCTTCGATGCACGATTGATCGTGGGTTTGACCGAGTCGGGGGCTGCCCTGACTTGGACGCATAGCCTGCTATAGGGCTATGCGCCCCTTCTGGAGGAGTCTAGAGTGGACGAATGGGCGCATAACATACTCGGGTGACTCGGGTGCATAGCATGCTCTGGTGACTTGGGCGCATAGCATGCTCTTGTGACTTGGGCGCATAACATGCTCTTTAACTTAGGCACATATGACTTCTCTGGCTTGGGCGCATATGACTTCTCTAGCTTGGGCACACGGTTGTCAAGACTGCTGAAATTTTCATGCTTCTACAAGACCCCCTTCAAAGTTTTCGATACTTAAATGAGTTCAAAATACTTTAAAAGAAGCATGGATCGTCTTTTCGTGATGCAGTGGGCGCATAGCGTAGCTCTCCCTTTGGGCGAATAGAGTTTGGCCAGACTGTCAGAGAGATGGCGGTTGAGATCTTCCTCGAAAATCTGAACTGACATATTCATCGGGGTAGAATTTGAAGACGTCCATCCTTTATGTGTTTTCCATATCAGCAAGTGGCAGTCACATAATGTACAAGAAACTGGGTCTTCATGTGAGCGTATGAGTCGTAATGGGTGCATAGGCGCATAGGAGTAGTGGGCGCATAGTGTTTAGCCCATGCCTATAAATAGGCTTTTGAAGAGAGAGAAAATTCATTACTCTCTTTTCTTTTAAAACTTTCAAAAGACTTTTCATCTCTTCTCTGCACGAACCATGTCTCCTAAGGCCGCCAAGAGATCCGCGAAGGGCAGAGGACTGCATCGAGTGGCTCTCCTCCTGCGGCAGCATCCTCGCTAGTCCAGGACCCGATCCTGGGTGAGGCTATGCCTCCAAACAAAGTCTTGAGCATTAATTTACGACGCTCAGACTTTTCCTCTGCCTGCGCATGTGCCTAAGACAACATGTTTCTGTGAGCATTCATATGCGCCCACAGAAGCATGTTCCCATATTGTGGTGTATTATGCACCCACATGCTGCTATATGTTAAGCGCCCACATGCAACTGTATGTTATACGCCCACATGCTGCTGTATGTTATGCGCCCACATGCTGTTTTTGGTGCATAGCTCTTTGGGCGCATAGGATTCCTCTAGTACTTAGTTTTTTCTGCAGATTCTGAGTCTAACTTTCTCTTCCATCCTTGCAGTTAACATGTTTGTCCCGAAACTTGGTAGAATACCTTTCGGCTCTAATTGCTAAGTCCTTGGCACAAGCCTCATAACCAATATGGTCAGCAATGTTCAGGCGAAGATCAGTCATAACCAGCCTACGAACGAACGCTTGCCATACTTGAACAGGATAAAACTTTTTTGAAGCAGATAATTAATGATGAGAAGCTCTTGCTTGGAGGGGCACGTCGTTTTAAGAAGCCGTACTTCCTGTTTGGTGACAGTGTGGGGTTCGAAGATGGCGAGACGATACGCTTGAGAAACCTACTGGTGGTCAGGCTAAATAATCAGAGGATATGGCTACCGTCGATGGAGCGTCATTATTCTTTGTCTGCATTCACTGTCTTAGCCTCTTGGTGACAGATAAAGTGGGAGCTAACCCCTGAGCTCTCCGGGGTCGTCTCCGGAAGAATACAGTTCGACTTAGGAGATTAGAAGAAAGACACTTTCAAGTATGTCAGGGGCTCTACATCTTACTCCACGAGAGGGCTGTAACTTGGTACCGTAATAAACAACATCCCGACTGACCTCCATCCTTATGCTGCCGACACGCTTTGCAATAGATGTTGGGGAAGCGTCGTATCTTGTAGGGAAGATACGGATAGAAGGCTAGAGGTATCCAGTTTTATTCTATAGCAACCTCACTGACTGGATGCTTTCCACGTATGAAGCCACCCTGAAGACTGCTGGCCATTTTTAGGCTATTAGGGCCATCCAATATGGCATAAAGGTCAACCTGCCAATATTTGTCTCTTTGGTGGAGTTATACAACCTTCCCACTTGTACTTTCTTTACTCCGGGCGGGGAGATGGGATTGGCTCTCCACGAAATGTAGGAAGTGTCGAAGCTTCCTTGGGGCACAGAGCCATATGAAGAGTACGTGCCTTGTGATGAAGAGCTCCGAGACCTAGAGAATGATAACTCCAAGATGATGGATGTATATAAGGAGTTATTCTGCCGCCTCCTCATCTGCCATAGGATCAACAAGAAAGGAAGAACCGAGGGGGCTAATCCCCACACAAGAGCTTGGACGGGCTACGTCTTCGTTCAAGGAGAAGGAGAGGATCCGACCTCCTTTTCGATTTTAAAACCTATGACCAAGTCCAAGATAGAAGTCCGGATGGCAGATTATAATACGGCAGATACTGAGGATAATGATGATACTGAGGGGAAATCCCCGATCGGCCACTACTTCCGTCAAGCTGAATATCCGTTGTCAGAGAAATCCGGGCTGGCAGCTTTCTTAATGATCTGGCTTCGTGACTGTATAGTGCCTAGGGGTTCAGGGACTATTGAGAGGATGAGCCAGAGCATAATACTTTCGGTTGTGAAGCTGGCATTCGGATACTGTCTTGTCTTGCTTCCCTCGATGGTCTGCGCCACTGAACGAGGTCTACGGGACTTTGTTAGAAATGCGATAACTCCTGATGGCAGAGCCAACTTCGCCCGGACCGAACTTCCATAACATTTCTTGATGGGATGGCTGCAACTACATTGTCCTACCCTGATGAAATCTGGGCCGGCGGCGGACTCTTTGGCGGGAGATGCCTTTCTTTGCAGATTTTGTAACACGGATTGGGCCGTCACTGGTGTACCCGCTTGTAGAAGGGCTTTAAGCTTCTTGCAGAACTACGAGTTCTTTAGGGTATCCTCTCCGTCCGGCAGCGGTAGTACAGGAGATACCTTAGTGGATGAGGGAGTTCATGCTACTAGCTTGACTGCTGGGGCATTTCCCTGGCTTCAGTCTATTAGACCGTCGCATCTGGTGCTCAGAAATAAGAACCACGCCTATCTGGAGCCATACCTACCGAGTCATTTCCTGCGGTAGTTTGGCTACAGCCAGCTCCTTTTGGGAAATGCTAGCCCGCACTTGGAGTCAATAGGCAGCTTAATTGACAGGGCGCGTGCCTGGATATATTATAATTCTGGATGTACGGGACAATCTTTACTCTGCCCTCGAATAAGCCCGAGACCCACCTGTGCTATGCTGCCACCAAGTTTTATGTTCAAATCAATACTTTTCATCCCCGGTATGATCGTGAACAGAGCTTGATATTGGGGACTCGGTTTGGCCCTCCTTCTGCAAAACGTACCTAAAAGGCGCCGAAGGGTCGTAAGAAGGAGGGCGCTCCTCCAGCTGTGAAGCCAGCCGCAGCACTGCGGCAGAGGGCTATCCTTAGGAAGCCAGCAATGCCTCCAAAGGAGGACACGACAGATGGTTCTGCTCTTTCCAATCCTTCTCAGAAAAGAAAAGTTTCAACTGAATTGGCCCACGAGACAACTTTTAAGAGGAAGAAAAAGACTGTTGCCCTAAGAAGAGCCAAGGAAGTGGGTGCTGGCTCACCTCCCTTGAGAAGGTCTTTTCGACAAACTAGAAGAAGTGGAACGACATCGTGGGCCGTTACCATTCGGGAGGTAGATCCATTCCTAGACTCCATAGCCGTTTTGGTCAAGCCATTAGAAGCTTTCTCACCCTTGTGTTTTTTCTTTGCACATGACCCTGAAGTTGCAGCTGAGGCAGGTGCCTCCTCGTTTGAGGAAGTGGACGTGACAACAGTGTCCCCTCCTTGTCCTCGAACGGCAGATGACGTTCGGCCTTCCCCAGTCAAAGAGGCTGAATCAAAGGATGTTCAGGGCGAATACCCGAATTATGGTGGTGACCAGAACGCCAGTCCTTCTTTTGATATCTTCTTGGAGGCGATGTCTGAAATCGGGGCCATAATGAAAGATTTGGACGAGAATCAAGTCCAATTGGATCATCCTCCCATGGGTACGCTATCTTTGCGCCTCTCTTCGGATGAGATTTTTTGACTTTGATTTTGCGTGCTCCTCGTGAGGCTGACTGCCATTGTATATTCCTGTAGACAAGGAGAAGGCACCACTCATAGATATAGCCCAAGGCATTGGAGAAGAAACAGAGGTTGTTCCCGGCTCCTCTAAATTTGTTGGTACGGAGGGATATGTTAGTGAGACGGCATCGGCTATAGAAGGAGAGGTTGAACAGCCTACTGAGGGGGCTGTTGCTGAATCTGCTCCCGGTCCAGCTGGGACCGTGGAAGATACCCGGCGTGATGCTGCTCGAGGATTTGATATTATTCTTTTTGAACAGCCTGGGCCTGCTCTCGGTTTCCCTGAAGCTAAGATCGATGACTTAGCCCAAGTTGGCGCTGAGCATACCGAAGGTACAAAATTACAACTCTTTTGTATTCCCTCCTTTTTTGGCTACTGATGCATATATTGTTTTTTTGTCAGGTTCGGCTTTTTGTCAGGCATATCTTCCTGGAGCGGAAGAATCTCATCAAGCTTCCTCCCCGATGACCTCGACCGAAGACGACGAGATGGCCTAGGAAGTCGTCAAAGCTTTCTATTCTGTCCTTAAAGTAAAGCTTCCTGGAGTTCTGAATCGGATTGCCGCCTTTGGCCCTGTGAAGGCTGTTACTGAATGCCAAGTGGTGGCCCTTGAGAGCACCGTCGGCTATGAAGAGTGGGCTAATGCTCCAATGAGGGTTCTGAATGATCTGGAGAGTCAGGTGGCCAAATTTCGGGATGCCAAACAATGGAGCCCGACGTCGCTATTTCGTGCAGAAGACGAGGCTTTGATCGCAGCTCTTGCGGAGGAGGAGGCTACTTTCTAAGCAAGGAAGGATGCCCTCACTCAAGAGATCAATGAATTGGCTGATTAATATGGGCAGTTCAACGCTGTGAGTGAGACATGTGCTGCTTCGAAGAATAACCTGGTTGTACGGATTACTGCAAAATATAATCATATTGTGCAGATCCAAAGTAAGATTGCTTAACTGGAGGCCAGCTTGAGGACAGCGACGTCTGAGCAGGAGGACTATTTGGCTCAGGCTGCCATGACCGCCACAACTTTTGACCACTTAAAAAAATAGTTGGTGAAGTTGGAGAGAGAGCACATGAATCTAATCCCCTTCCAGGATGAAGCTGCTCGTCAAGAAGAGGCGCGCCGCCGTGCTACCGCGAAGTCTGAAGCCAAAATTGTGGCTCTAAGGGATAGTATCAATCGATTGTGTATCCCTTAGATTTTTTGTTTGTAACTGTTTCTTTTAGCCGTCGAGACTCTTGTATCTTTTTCTTCGTCTTCTGATAGACGTTTTAATAAAGAATCGGTTGGCTTTCAAAATTCATGAATAAAGTTTTGTGAAATATCAGAACTAGAGGTAATGTGGACATAGTAAGGATATTTCTGGTGGGTATTCCGCTAGAGAATTTGATATGGACCTATTATCGGTTTTATATTCAGGGTTCTTTTATATATATAATAAGTTGAAAGAAGCTGCTAATAGAGGTAATATGGATGTAATAGCATAGGATGTTCTATATATGACCAGAGGTAATATGGACGTGGAACGATATATAACATTAAGTAGGAGTAGATAATTTAGAGGTAATATGGACGTGATTATCCTTGATGAATGCTTTGCTCAGAGGTTATATGGACGTGGCAAAACGTTTCTTATTCATTCTAATGGGGAAATAATTATCGAAAAACAATTTAGGGGTAATAGGAACGTAACTTGTTTTCGTCAAACCGAGTTTGGACAGAGTAAAAAATAGAAATGATTCCATTGGGGAATCTTTTTAGAGGACCTATTATCCATGGCGTATTCAAGACTCTTAAAATACGGATAATAGTTAGATGATTTTTTGAATCACATAAACATTGTACTGTATATTTACATGATTAAAACAGGGTATATGTGAACGCTATTATACATAATATTTCTTCAGGAACTTGTCGTTGATAGGCATCATGAGCAAGTCACCATCAGGCTTGGTTAGTCGATACGCACCGTTAGAATACACTGATTCTATAACGAAAGGACCTTCCTATTTAGGCTGGAATTTTTCTTTTGTCTTGTGCGTCATGACCATTGGTCTTCTCACTACTAAGACTAGATCACCAACTTGGAAGATTCTTTCCTTCACATTTTTATTGAAGGCTCTGGAAAGGCATGCTTTATACAGCCCAATACGCTGCTGAGCTAATAAATATTTTTCGTCTAATGCTTTGAGCTCCTGTAGTCACAGACGGTAACTTTCTTCGGTAGTCAACTCACTGGCTAAGGCTACTCGAAGAGAGGGAATCTAGATTTCTAGGGAAAGAACTGCTTTGCTCCCATAAACCAGAGAGAATGGCGTACTGCCTGTTGGAGTCTGGACTGTTGTACGATAGGCCCAGAGACATTCGCCGAGCTTCTCATTCCAATCGTGCTTGTTTGAAGAAACGAACTTCTTAAGAAGTTTAATGATGGTTTTTGAAGGCTTCTGCTAACCCATTAGCTGCTGGATTATAGGCAGTAGAGGCTACATTCTGGATTTGATTCTTATCGTAGAACTGATAGAATGCATGGCTCGTGAATTGTGGACCATTATCATGGATAATCCTGCGAGGTAGGCCAAAGCGATAGATAACGTGATGTTTGATGAAACATATCACGTTTGACATCTTTACTTTGGTAAGCTGTATAGCTTTCTCCCATTTGGAGAAGTAATCGGTTATAGCTAGGATGAACCGATGTCCTCTGGAAGATGACGGGCTGATTGGGCCTATGACGTCCATACCCCAGGCTTCAAATGGCCAAGATGTTGCTGTCGGCTGTAGAAACTCCGAAGGTTGATGAATGAAGTCGGTGTGGAAATGATAAGCCCTATACTTCTTTGCATATTCAACAGTATCTGCTTATCATCGTGGGCCAATAATAACCCATTCGTCTGAGGCAATCTTATAATTTGGGGCCTGATTGATGTGCACCACAAACTCCGTCGTGAGCCTCCCGGGGTGCATATTAGGCTTCTGTGTCTGATAAACATCATAATAGTAGCCCGTTGTAAGAGCGACAATACAGCATTTTGGTAGCTGTATCATAGTAAAATCTGAGGGGTCGCCTTTGGATAGATACTGCTTTTTTGGGTCCTCAGGGAGGATTCCATAGACAGCGTAGTCTATTAAAGAAAATATCCAGTATTTAACGTCGATGTTTGTTTCCGTTGTGTAACTGTGATGAATATGCAAGGCGTCTTCCACACAGAATAGTTCTCGACTAGACACTGTGATCGACTGCTGAGTATTGGTAGGAACGGTCAGGAAAATAGCAAGATCCGCTAAAGCATCTGCTTCTATATTCTATAGTCGAGGTACGTGTTCGATGAAGAATCCAGCAAAAGTAGAAGCCAATTCGATTGTCGTTTTGTGATATGGGATGAGATTTTCGTGACGAACTTCATAATCCCCTCGGACCTAACTAACTATTAGCTTGGAATCACCGTAAGCTTCTAGGTAGTCCACTCCCAGTTGTTTTTCCAGTTAAAGGCCGATCAATATGGCATTATATTCGGCCATGTTGTTGGTGCAGGGTTCCACGAGAGAATATGCACGGTATATAACCAGATGGTCGGACGACACAAGCACGATGCCTACTCCGGCCATGATATTTCCTTTAGGTCCAGTTCTTGATGCACCGTCAAAGAACATTTGCCAAATGGGGATTTCCTCAGTTGCGGTTTTAGACTTTACTACTTCATCGGGGATTTCATCGTAGAGTTTGGAACATTCTGGCACTTGATGCGCTACTAGAAAATCAGCTAACGCTTGGCCTTTTACTGTCTTCTGAGGGACAAACAACATATCATATGGAGTCAACAACATTGCCCATGTAGCTAAACAGGAATTAAGAGAACCCCGTTTAGTCATGAGTATTCTGAGAGGATTGACTTTAGATATGATGTGGCTAGTCTGCCAAGACACATAGTGGCTTGTCTTCTGGATAGCAAGTGCCAGTACAAGACATTCCTTTTCTACAGGTGTGTATCTGTGCTCGACACCCACCATTGTGCGGCTGAGGTAGTAGATTGCCTGTTCATGGCCGCTTTCATTCTTCTGAGCTAATAGGGTGCCAAGGAAATGGTCTATAGTGCGAACATATAGTAAGAAGGGCTTCCCCATTATTGGAGCCACCAATACTGGGGGGGCTTGTGAGATACTTCTTGATGTCGTCAAATACGCGTTGACATTGTTCAGTCCAGACAAAAGGTACGTCTTTCTTCATGAGCTGGGTAAACAGTTGACACCTACAAGAAAGATTCGAAATGAAGTCCGCATAGCTCTTTCTTTCTTGAAGTCCGCGTAGCTCTTTCAGATTTCTTGGGGGATGCATATCGAGGATAGCTTTCACTTTCTCCCGGTCAATATGTATACCCTTTGAAGTGATAACAAAACCAAAGAACTTGCCGCTGGAGACTCCCAGAAAATACTTGGTTGGATTCATCTTAAGTTCGTGTGCACATATTAGTTTGAACACCATTCTCAAGTCTTGGAGGTGGTTGCCCTTGAGACGCCTTTTAACTGTAATATCGTCTGCGTAGCATTCCACTATTTTGCGTAAATGATCACAAAAAATTGTGTTCATAGCTCGCTGGTATGTCGCTCCTGCATTTTTCAATCCGAAGGACATCACTGTATAGCAGTATACCCCCAACGGTGTTCGAAAAGATGTGTGCTTTTCATCGTCGGGGAACATCTTGATATGGTTGTAGCCTGAGAACCCATCCATGAAGGACATCTGCTCAAAGCTGCAAGTATTGTCGATCATTACGTCGGTGATCAGTAGAGGGAACTCATCTTTTGGGCATGCAGAGTTCAAATCACGATAATCGATACAGACTCGAACATTACTATTTTTCTAATGGCTGAAAAAATGTTAGCGACCAGTCAGGGTGTTGTTCTTCGCGAATGAATCCACTTGCAATAAGCTTCTTGACTTCATTCTCGATGGCCTCCATAATATCTGGTCGGAATCGTCATTGCTGCTGCTTCACTGGCTTAGCTTTAGACGAAATATTTAGGCGGTGCATAGCAACTTTCGGGTCCAAGCCTGGCATGTCGTCAAAGCTCCATGCAAAGACGTCAATGTATTCTCTTATAAGTTGTATAAGAGATTGTCGTTCATCGCCAGACAGACTTTTGCTGATGAAGATTGGTTTAAGAGATGATTTATCTCCTAAATTGACATGGACGACTTCGTCTTCAGTAGGTGGTTCACGTTGTTCGAAATGTAATTCCCATATAGTATCCATCTTTTTAGCCTATTGTTCAAGCTCGATCGATTGGACATCATCTATAATTTGGACAACTGACACCATGTTGATGGACAAACTTGCTTTGAACATATATCCAATGCTGGAGTCTGAATCACAGAGGCAGGAATCAGAAGAATGAGAACAACGATCTGCTTCAACATCTAATCTTTCAGGAGTTGCTGGAGGAGTGACATAACCTAAACCAATATTGTTTTGTTGATAATAGTTCTCGGGTTTGCCAGGAGGAGCAAAGTGACGTATTGGCAACCGTCATCCCCGGCCGTAGTTTAGTCCCTGGTCGCTTTTGATATCTTATCCCATGTTCTGGATGATATTCTTGGCTTGCCAACTATATCAAAAAAGTTGTATTTTTCCAGAGTCATAGTCAGCTTCAGTATTGTGATTGGGAGAAGTAGAGTCCAGAGAACTTTATTTCACCAATTATTCGACCGAAGATGATTAGTTCTTCATCCTTCTTTCTGGCTGGAACGATGAAGTAGTGGATATCTTCTGGCCAGGCTTTTTCTTGCAGATGAGGCATCGTGACCGGCATGCAGAGGTATGGTCCTATGCCGTGCTCTAGAGCGTATATCGTATCTATATACTGGTTTAAAGATTGGTAGACATCAGAGTAATTCAAAGATAAACCTTTACTTAAAAAATACACAAGTTCTTCTTTAGGGATAACATTATCCATTGAAGGTACATTATTATGAGTATTTATATACTCATTGAGAGGATCATTGTCTCGAACAGGAGCCATAGACTTGGCCAAGTTTGCCACATAGGATAACTCTTCAGGATTGGGAGGACGGACTTCAGCAAGTTCCACCCGAGGTGTTTTACGGAGAGTGATGGTCAATGGTTTGACCTTATCAGGGTTCTTCTTTTTAACCCAGATTGTGAGAGACTTTAGAGTACTTTTTGGAGTAGTACATCTTTTGACTCAGATAATCAGGGGACCATCACTGGAGGATGAACTCACTTCAGCTTCATCGTCAGCTTCGTTGCCATCATCCTTGGAGGGCTGAGATTGGTAAAGTACCGAATCTCCATAGTAGGCTTTAATGTCATTAAAAGGATCGACATCGACAAACTCCGTCTTCACGACGCCATCACTGTAGACATACTTGAAGCACTGGTGAAGTGCAGAAGGAACGATCATGTTCTCATGTATCCACGGACGTCCCAACAAGACATTGTAGGATACATTAGCGTCGATTACATAGCAAGAAACCTCTGTTCGGAGATCACCAATCTGACACTTGAGACAGATCTTGCCCAGCGGGTGGCTTCTTCCAGCATTGAAAACCATGATAGTTGTATTGGTTGTAGATAGCTTATGCAGAGGGATTCCTAGAATTTGGAGTAAACTTCTAGGAATGATGCTGAGGGAGGAACCTGGATCGATGTGCATCTGATCCACCTTAATCGCCCCGATATACCATGTATAGTACAGAGGTCTATCATGACGATTATTTTTGAGTAGCATGTCCTCTTGTACAAAGGTGATGTTGGGTACCACTTCCATAGTACTATGGCAGTGGGGACAGGATACAGGATCTTCAGTGGGGGCTTTGACTTCAGCGAGGTAAGAGTCGACATGTAGTAATGCCTCACTTAAGGCCTTCCGCATTTCTTTGGAGAGTCGCAATAGATTGAACAGAGACAACCTGACAGGTGTATTGGCCAGCTGTGCCAGTATGTCAAAGTTGTAAGGCCGATCCATGCCTTTGGGAGTTGGCGCCTTCAGAGACTTGTCAAATCGCGTCTCCTTCTGCTTGGCTTTGTCGGTAGTTGAAGGCTTAGACGGACCGGCTTCTAAACTTGTGGAGGCAGTAGGAGCTTAAGAAGGTACTGCTTCTTCTTGTGCAGGGTCATAAGTCCGTAGATAAGCCTTCCCAGATCGTGTCTCGCCAGATAGAACTTCGTAAATGGAAGAAGACACCATATGACATGATTTGTATTTCTTGTCCCTCTTTACTTTGGAAGATACCAGCCCCTGTGTTATTTTTTGCACAAGGTCCGGATGGACCCACATGATCTCACCACGTTCAGTCGTGAGTGGCACCAAAGTTGAGTTGCGAGCTGGCGGCAGGTTGACGACTTCCATTATTGCCTTGGGGTTGGGACTACGCCGTCTGGGACTTCTGTGGGAGGAAAGTCACCAAATTGAAGCGAGATCATGTTAGAAGATACGACCTTGTCTTCAGCTTCGAGGTTGATCACTTGGCTGTCGATAAGATGTTGTATCTTTTTTTCAGGACGATGCAATCCTTGGTAGAGTGGTGCACGTATTGATGATAAATATAGTACTTGCGATCGTTGAGTGGTTCGCCTCCGTAGGACGTCGTGGTGGAGGCAATGTCAGTTTATTATCCTTTGTCAATGTGTGAAAAATGGTAATAACATCGTCCTCGTCAAAGGAAAAAGTCTCCTTAGGTTTGTCAAGAGCGTCCTGAGAATTGGAAGCTCCCTTGGAAATGTCGATCTTCAAGTCTTCTTTCCCTTTACCCCTACGGACAGGGATAGTTTGAGGATGCTTGCCTTTGTCTTCAAATTTGGGCATTTTTAACCCCAGTAATTCCAGATTAGGGACGTCGTTTTCAGCAACATCAGCGGCCCCAATGAAAGTGGGCCATGTATCATACTTACGTATACGCAGACAGAACTTCACTGTAGGAATGAAGTTATGTCGACAAGTATCCATAAGTTTTGAGTCTGGTATACCGAAGGGCATCTTCAATGCTAGTTGTCTAAAGCGTTCGATAAAAGCAATGACAGACTCAGTCCTCCTTTGCTTGGTCTCGATGAGGGTGGACATACTAACATGCATGCCACTCTCGTAAAACCTATTGAGGAATAACCTCTCCAAGTCTTTAAAGGAATTGATACAACCGTCAGGCAGACTGCAGAACCATTCAAAAGCTACCCCCTGCAAGGTGCTAATAAACAGCTTTGACAAGAACGGATCATCCCTGGGTAAGTGTAGAGTCTGCGTGTTGAAGTATGTCATGTGTTAACGAGGAGTAATCATCCCGTCAAATGAATTTAGCTTCAGTGGCATGTAGTTAGGAGGGCAAGTAGCATTCTCTTATTCATGAGGATAAGGTTGAGATAACCCCATCTTCTGAAGACCGTCATTGCATGAGATGGTGTCGAGACGGGCAATAAGAGAATCAATTGCATCCTGTTGATTGAGCAGGTATTAAGAAACGGCTGCTGTAGGGTTGTCAGGCGTCGTTGGTGAAGGACCACCCTCAGCATTTGTAAGATTTGGATGAGGCACAACGAAATGATACTCCTCCTGTAGTAAAGGAGGGTTGTTGCTATGAGCCGAACTAACATGTGTCGAGACATTTTGTTGAGGTGGAGGAACCACCCCAGCATCTTGGACCGCCATGATACTGGTAAGCATATCAATGATCTTGGCAAATGCTATCTCAAGACCCTCTAGCCGTTTGTTGGTCTGATCACTGGCTTCTTCAGGTCTCTCTCCATCTTCCATGTATGTAGATAACATGCGAGGATGAACAGAGGAAATAGTACAACTGGTGCTGATACTGTCTGTCTCTAAGTTGAAAAGTTCCTTATCTTCAGGTAGGGGAGGTAGATAGTCACCATCAGACTCAGAGAGATCATCGTCATCTGGAAGACTACCCTCGGTGTGAAGGTCATCTGCTTCAGATTCTGAGGGAATACTACCCCCAGCTGAAGGATCATCCCCTCCAGCTTGGGAGTCCTCGTCGTCTATACAAAATCTCGTCCTTGATCGAGCATCCCTAGAGACTCCTTCAGATGTGACAGCTTGTTGGCTATCTGTTGGCAGACTTCTTCTTCTGTTTGCGGAACTGAAAGAGAAAGTTGGGTTCGTGGTCCACCTTCTTTGATTGGGGCTCCCGTAAAGGGGACCCCATGAAGCCATGTTGGATGAAACACACAACGGCTTTTCATCATCAGCGCGATGCAGTCGTCAAAAAATGGACTGCCTCTGAGGCACTCTCGTTGCTTTGGAGCAGCAACAGTTGATGACAATATTGGTGCACGGATGTACGCCATAAATTGTCGTATCCTCTCTCGCTTTACGCTTATGATTTATCATGTCGCGTAAGTCAGCGGAAGGGAGTTTTGTCTTAAAACCCATGTCAAATGCATCGCCGAGCTTTGCATATGGGTTTGTAAGGAGAGTTGGCACATCCGAACTTAGTTCACGTGCAGGGACAACCCCCACACCTAAGTTCTGTGATGACCTTGAAGACAGCACCATGCTATACTTGTTGGGGCCTGTCTTTTTGCTGTGGGCGCATAGACCCTGGAGTATGCCTTTGGGCGCATGCTTCCCAGAAGTCTTGGCAGCATGCCAAAGCTTCCTCGATGTGGGCACATAGTATGGGTTAGTAGAGCTTGGGTGCATAGCCTTGGGCGTATGACCCTGGATGCATAATCTGTCGAAGACAGAAGTCTTCTGGCCAGAGTTATGCGCCTATACACCCTCTTGGGCGCATAGCTTTGGGTGCATGCTTGGTAAAGCGGCGCTGTTTTCTTCCAGTTTCGTCTCCTTCCTCGCTGAGTTTGCCCAGAGTGTCGAACACTTTGATTCTTGGCATCGTAGTATTTTTCTTTGCCAAGTCTCAAGCGTTGAACACTCTATTGTTGGTTGTACAAGAGGGAAGTCGCTGGGCTAGTAGAGCCCGGAACGGTATGAGTCTTCTTCATTTGTGGAGCTTCTATGGCAGAGTCATGCGCCCACAGAGGAGCTCTATACGCCCACTTGGCAGAGTCCTTCAGTTGCATAACTTCTATGACACCTATAGGATATGCACCACGAGCCTTCAGAAGCCAAGTCTTGCGAGACTTGTTCGGCTTCACTGATTTTGAGGAAGTAGAGCCGTCCCTCGAGAGCATCTCTTCGAATGCCTGCTGATCGAACTTCACGATCAACATCTTTTGAGTGCTCTCCACTTTGTCCGTATCGGATTGCGTCACCACCTTCTCGTCAGAGGAAAAGGTAGTCCCCATCAGAGTCACCATTTTTGTGGACACACACAAAAAAGAAGAAGAAACATTGTCTTTCTTTATTGGCGCAAGGCACCACAAATCGAGTATGCCTGAGAGATCCTGCGCCGAGGATCCCCGAGTACAAAAAGAATTCTGGGGAATGGGACGATGGAGATCGAGCGGTAGTTGCTCTTTTACTCCGTTGACACTCCAATTATAAAACTGGGAGAAAATAGCGCCGCTTCACCAAGCATACGCCCAAAGCTATGCGCCAATAAGAAAAGACAGCGTTTCTTCTTCTTTTTTGTGTGTGTCCACAAAAATATTTTTGTGGACACACACAAAAAAGAAGAAGAAATGTTGTTTTTTCTTATTGGCTCAAGTCACCACAAATCGAGTACGCCTAAGAGATCCTGCACTGAGGATCCCCGAGTACAAAAAACATTCTGGGGAATGGGACGATGGAGATCGAGCGGCAGTTGCTCCTTTACTCTGTTGACACTCCGATTACAAAATTGGAAGAAAACTGTGCCGCTTCACCAAGCAAGCGCCCAAAGCCTTGCGCCAATAAGAAAAGACAGCGTTTGTTCTTCTTTTTTGTGTGTGTCCACACGCACTGGCAAATCGACTAGAGGATTGTAACTGGCTTGGGATTTGAAATTGAAAGCTCAGAGGGGCTTTAGAAGATCGTAGTACGCTTATAGAGAAGAGATATAAAAGTGAATGAGTGAGTTAAAATGGTAGAATTTCTTCTCTATTTATAGGATTTCCAAAGGTAGAATTCAGACAGAATTCTATGAGAGAATCTCGGCATATAGCCGTTGCATCCGTAACTACAGGAATACTAAGTTTAAAAATCCAACGTTCAGGTAGTCGAATTCGGGGCAAATTTGTACCGAATTTTGCTAGTCCAAAATTGATTTGGTTTTGGGTTTGCAACTCAGGTTTTTGGGCTTTCAAATTTTCAAGCAGTTTAGGAAGTAGTTTTGGGCTTTGTGAGTGGGCTTATTTTCAAATTGAAAGGGTATTTTGAAAATATTTTTTGGGTAGCCTATTTTCCAGTATGATGCGGTTTACAATGTATTCCTAGAATCAATAAAATACGAAAGTACATTGATAATTAAAATACAGACGCGACGACAAATACACCTTAAAGTTCCAAAGTCTTGAACGATAGCATGCACAAACTGTCGTTATTCGTCCAATTAGCCCTTATATCGAGACAGGGTTAGATCAATTATTAATATCTGGTTCGACCATGACCAATGGGCCAACAAAAGTGGTTCAGAAGTGGTCAAAAACTTATACACAAAAGAACTGGTCTATTCTGGACAACTTTTATAGAATAGACGCCCCGAACAAACTGTTTGAAACTGTGTGGATGGCCAGTTGGATATAAAAATAGACACATAGATATTTCTATTAGTTTTAGTTTCATGAAAAGATGATGTCAGAAAGTACACAAAACCTTAGATGCAAAATAGCATACCTGTTGTGACGAATTCAACATGAGTTTGGTCGACTTTGGGTTCCTTCGGTGCCTTGTACCGAGCAAATTTGGGGCTGAGGCTCCTCGAAAAGGTGCTGGGGTGTTATAGGGGTGTCATAGGATGTCACGTCCCAGATCCAGAATACCGGAGAGCGGGGGAATGACTCTGCCAGCTACGTATTATGGGTAGATATATACCATATAATACGATCAATGCTGTCTACAAGACAAGGGGTGCATACTACATACAAGTCTCACTAGGATCACTCAACCTCTATTGTCCCAATCATTCAATGAAAAGCAGTAAGTAGAGAACATGTAAGAATAAACAGTACGATGTCCCAAACGCTCAGTCAAAATATTCTTGAGATCTGGCTTTACAAAACATAGCCAGATGATATAACAAGGTATACACAATCGTTATCAGCTGCAGTCTGACTTAGTAACAATTATGTAAAAGTAAGTGCAAGATAGTCCGACTAACATGTCGGTACCAAGCGGCAAAAATTAAAGTAAGTAACAAATGAGCAGGAAAGCAAGGAACCCACTCGTGTTCTCCTGTGATCATCCCTCTAGTATTGACCATCTTGGGGGTGGAAGTAAGTTGAGTCCTCGGGAGCTGGCTCTAAATCTGGCCATACAAAACCAGAGAGGTTAGACCTCAAATAGCAAGTATCACAAAGGAAGCACGACATGAAGAATTAAAATCAGTGATAAGGGTTAAGAATATGATAAATAATGTCTCTGCTTGCTACTGAGATTCACACAACATCACGATACTTCAAGCCAACTTTCCAACCAAACAAGGACAGAAGTTGACCCGTCATGTCCTGACATTCTGCTCATCTCAGTAGTTAACAGAGTAGGTACAATACACAAACAAATCAGATTAAATGGCAATACGACTACTACGACTTGCTAACTGTAAGTTTCAAGTTATCCTGGAAACAAACAATAAGGGATTCTTCAGTTCTTACAATGTACAATTAAGGCTAGCCTACCCAATAATCAATTGTGCCAATCATGAATTAGACGTGTCCCAGCGGGACGCCCATCACCAATATGCAAAAAAATATAAACAGATACCACTTCCTGCCCGTGTGGCAGGTTTGCAGTATCCGTGGGAACCAGCCGACATGTTGGGGCACTAATTGTCCTGAGATGGCTGCCATGTAAGAACTCAAAAATCCATACTCTCCATGCAATAATTATTTTATTTAACTTAATAGTCCCTATGTTAATTGAAATCTCATGCCGTGGATCATGGTCATTCAGAATGAGTACTTTCGTACAGAGTACGATATGCATAACTCTACAACGATGCCCGTACGGTTAGGTTGTAGGTCTTACATAGTATAATGCAACAATCAAACCTAGATACGAAATAATCATGCCTTGATTGTAACGTACACATGCTACTTTTATAGAAATAAGTTGAATCTGCACGTGTCCATATGCCAATGTTCGGGATCGGCTAGTCGATCGCAATGGTTCGTGGTTCATATACGATCGTGTCTCATTCAATTCAATAAGACAACTAGCCAGTCTTTTAGTTCCAATTAGGAACGTATAATCAATCATTTAGCCAAGGTAATAATCAATGTCAATTCGTGACAAGGTATGAAAGTCAAACTAGTATTTAGTATGGTCGAGTCTATAACTATCCGGGTTAAGTACCAATGATACAGGTGCCCATAAGCCAATCAAGACATGGGGCATACTCTACACAACAATATGTATTAAAATACTATCATGCATCAAGTGGTGCAATCCAGCGAAATGTACAAGATAAGACAGATGGCGCAAATTTAGCGAAACACGTGGACTGAAATGACTGTTATGTGCACACAGGTGGAGAATATACTTATTTACTGTAGGCGTATAGTAGTCCTTCTAGGATCATAGCAATTCCCTTGGGAGCATGACAGTCCTTTGGGAACATAGTAATTCTTTTGGGTGCATAGAATGCCTTGGGCACATAACATGGCTTGGGCGCATAGCATGGCTTGGGCGCATAGCAGTGGCTTGGGGGCATAACATGTCTTGGGCGCATAACATGGCTTGGGCGCACAGCATGGCTTGGGCACATAGCATGGTTTGGGTGCATAGCATGGCTTGGGCGCATAACAGTGGCTAAGTTACTGTGGGCGTATAAGATACCATGCGCCCACATACTGTTCTTCTTCTCCAACCCGAGAAGAAGAACCATAGAACCCATAAACTTCTAAAGTCCATAAATCACTCAAAATAATTTAAAATTCTAGTTTTCAAAGGTCTAACTTGAGTAAAATCAAATTCTCTACAACATGGAACAATCAAAACTTGAAAAGAATGATGTTTGAGAGATCAAAACCCAAGAAAACCAAGATTTGCATAAACTTAGATCTACACACAACCATCCGTGGAAATAAAAAACTTCAAAACCTAAACTTGTATAAAAAGAGGAGTACAACATGGACTAGAAATAAATAGGAATGTATGAAATCTCTCATGGTGTGCAAGGTGTACTTGTCTCTCCAAATTAGATTAGGATTTTGGTATGGAAGTTGTGAGGAGAGAGAAAAGTAAAGGGGTATATATATCAAGTCAAGTTTGATCTCCATTACCCATTCCTTCCCCACACAATCTAGGCCATCCACCCCTTTATCATGATGAACCAAGCCAAACCAAGTTGGTTCCTCATGAATCAAAATAAACCAAGAGTTAAGCAAAAGCAGAAAATAAGATACAGAAAATAATTAGCATGTAATTAAAGGAATTAAATAAAGAATAAATACATGATAAATACTAAATAAATACAGTCAAGTAGTACACGTATTAAAAATATGTATCCCGGGAACGGGGAGTGACATCTCTACCCTCCTTAGAAAAATTTTGTCCTCGAAATTTCAAATCCAAGCAGGCTAGAAACATCAGAGCTAGACTAAAAGTACAAGCAATTCTAGCGAGCAAGCAGTCATCTTAAAATATTAATAGAAAGTAATATATCTATATTTATCAATCTACAACATCAAACAATTTCTACTCAAGGGTGATAAGCATGAGGAATCAAGACAATCAAGGTACATGGAAAGAAATATACCTTGTGGTCAAATAGGTGTGGATACCATGATCGGATATCATCCTCACGTTCCCATGTTGACTCTCATAAGGAGTGATGACCCCAAGCAACACGGACTAGACTAATTGTTCGGTTCTTAAGTATCTTCTTCCTTCGGTCCAAAATGGACATAGGCTGTTCCTCGTAAGACAGGTTGGTACCAACAACCAGCACAGAATGATCGAAGATATGGCTTGGGTCCGATACATACCTCTATAACTGAGATACATGAAACACATCATGCACCTTACGTAACGAAGGTGGAAGGGACAAACGATAAGCAACATCGCCTACCCTATCGAGGATGACAAATGGGCCCACGTATCGTGGACTCAACTTCCCGCGAACACCTAATCTAATGATCCCACGAGTAGGCGAGATCCGTAAGAACACGTGGTCCCCAACAGAAAATTCTAACGGCCTACGATGCTGGTCTGCCCAATAGCGATGTCGATCTTGCGCAACCCGAAGTCGCTCTCTAATACCCTTAACTACTTCAACCTTTTGAAAAATCATCTCTAGGCCTAACATCTTCCTCTCTCCGATATTATCCCATGCCAGTGGAGACCTGTACTTCTTACCATATAGTGCTTCGAATGGTGCCATCTGGATACTGGCTTGATAACTGTTATTGTACGAGAATTCGACTAAGTGCAGGTGACTCTCCCAAGATCCTCCAAAATCTAGGGTGCAAGCTCGTAACATATCTTCTAAAGTCTGAATTGTTCTTTTTGATTACCCGTCCGTCTGTGGGTGGTAAGCCGTACTAAATCTTAACTTGGTACCCAGGCTCTGATGTAAACTCTTCCAGAAATGTGATGTAAAACGGGTATCTCTATCTGATACAATACTGACAGGGACCCATGCTGCCTGACTATCTGCTGCATATACAACTCTGCCAACTTTTTTGTAGATTGCCCTACTCTAAAAGGAAAAAATGTGCCACCTTCATAAGCCGATCGACTATCACCCAAATAGCATCCTTACCACTTGGTGATCTCAGTAAATCGATCATAAAGTCTATTGTGATATGCTCATACTTTCATTCCGAGATAGACAGCAGTTGTAATAATCCAGTTGACCTCTGTTGTTCTGCCTTTATTTGCTGACATATTAAGCAACAAGAAACGAATCTAGCTATCTCCCTCTTTATTCCGTTCCACCAGAAGTGTTGCTTGATATCGTTGTACATTTTGGTCCCTCCAGGGTGTATAGAATACTGAGAACTGTGGGCTTCTGTCATAACCTTCTGTCTGATATCTCCACTTGGCACACATAGACGTGATCCAAATCTAAGTATACCATCTTTGTGAATTTTCATCTCCTTCCTGAGTCCTGACTCACATTCTGTCCTAAGCTTCTGAATCCTTGGGTCCTGTGCCTGAGCTGCCTTGATCCTGTCTACCAAGTCGAATTGAACTCGTAGACTTGCCAGAATTCCTATATCACTAGGAAGTATAACCTCGATGCCCATCTCTTGAAGATCTTCTAAAATATGTTTTTGTGATATCAACATAAATGTGCTGCCTCTCCTGCTAAGAGCGTCTGCTACAACATTAGCCTTGCCTGGATGATACTGAAGCTCTACGTCAAAATCCTTGATCAACTCTAACCATCTTCTCTGTTTTATGTTCAGTTCCTTCTGAGTAAAGATGTACTTCAGACTTTTGTGGTCTGTGTACATGCCTACTCGATCACCGTACAAGTAATACCTCCATAACTTGAAAGCAAATACTACTGCTGCCAACTCCAAGTCATGAGTCAAATAATTCTTCTTATGGTTTCGAAGTTGCCTAGATGCATACGCTATCACCTTCCCATGTTGTATTAGGACACACCCAAGCCCCTTTCCTGATGCGTCACAATATATAGTAAAGTCTCTGGGTCCAACTGGTAATGTAAGAATAGGTGTTGTGATCAACTTCTGCTTTAAATTCTCAAATGATGCCTGGCAGTCTACCGACCAGACGAATGGCACATCCTTTCGTGTCAAGCAGGTCATGGGTGCTGAGAGTCTTGCAAAGTCTGATACGAACCTTCTGTATTATCCTGCCAATCCTAAGAAACTTTGTACATCTGCTACGGTCTTAGGCATCGGTGTCATGACCCGTACCCTATTTAGGGGCACGAGCACGTGGTTGAGTCCAGTCTATGCCGCAGTATCGACGGTAGAACGCTGTAAAGATCATCTAGAATATATAGAATCTAAGACACAAATATAACCTGTCATCTCCGCACGGAGGAATATAACCACAACTTAATCACATAATTCTAAGGAAGATAAACACGATGATAAAGATAAAGATAAAGATGAGATAAATAGTCTGAAAAAATGCTGAGTCGATATCAAAAGTTCAGAGGCTAAGACATAAAACAATATCCTAAAATAAATACTATAAGTCTCAAAGTATCAAACTGGAATATAATCAAGACAAAATCTAGGTAAACTAGGTCACTATCGACGGTGCATCCTCTACGAGTACCGGTTCCACAGGCTGGTCCTGGTCGTAGGCTCCATCTATGGCAAACCCGTAGTAGGTCGGGCAATCTGCATCTAAATCCTCTGAAAAACAATTGAGGTTATCCTGTCAGGATATGAGCAAGTACAAACACCAACAATAGTTCCATGTGAATTGGCAAATACTATAAGAGACAATCATAATAAAATACAAGATGGAATATCAAGACTGAAAGTAAAAAAGTACAAGAGAACTGGATATCATGTCATGTGTGAGATATAAGATAAAACTAGAATATAAATAATGGAAGTAATCTAAGGTATGATGTAAACATAAAAATAAAGTGCCATGAGATATTAGAGCATTATATGATCGACTTGGGTCAAGATTAGGCTGATCCATTTGACCGGCTATGCACAGGTAGTATAATAATATAGGGATCATGCCAGCCAAAATGGAAATCTATGCACAAGTAGTATAAGGTCAGGCTACACCCTACGTGTGGTGAGGGTAGAGCTATGCACAAGTAATAAACAAGTAGGGGTAATGATCACATAACCTCTAATAACTTCCCATTCCTGAATAGTATAATAGATCCAGACATGACAGGCCATGACACGGGATTCGAAGAGCAGGGGGCCAGCCTACTTCCAAATTGGTGTCTATACAAGTACAGGAAATAATACCGAACAATGTACTCATATACCAGGTAAACCGGGAATGATATCTCATGATGAGATTCACGTATACTAGTCCATGTATCCTCGTATCGGGAATCAAGTATAACACTACAACTGAATCGGGTATAGTAGATATTAAAGCAATAAAAACTATCAGAGAATGTACTTGCCTGTTGTCCTGAGCTGAGAAAATCAAAATTACACACCACTCAATGAGCCACGAATGGTCAACTCGCACAACAGTATCCTAATGCTGAAACACACATTACCAACGTTCTCAGAATGGTCAAATTAGCTAGAAACACCTATCCATAAGTCCAATTCTGGATACAGGGGTAAAACAGTAATTTCAGGTCAAAATGGTATCCGTTGTTGGACCCACTTTGCACCAAAAATGTACTCTAAAGTCATCAAACTATATGTCTACAGGTTCGATTTGACGAGACGAACTCAACCGTATGTCCAAAGTTGGATTCCGGTGGGCCGTACACAAATTCACCCGTTGGATCGGGTCGCGGACCCGCCAAAATAGCGTTCCGATCGACCGTCTCAAAATTGGACCAAACTTGGCATACAGGACCAAAAAATATTTCGAGTCCAATGGCACAAGTTTCGTCGCGATTTGATGAGTGTGCACAAAGTAATTAAAAAATTTCGAAAAAGCCCGATACGAGAAAATTTGACGGATACGGATCAAATTCGTCGCGCACACGCAACCAATTTGAATTCTGTCAAGGTCCGCACGTCCACGAAGTCGATACGGACCTTTCGGTACTTTTAGTTCGCGACCACGTCGCCCGGATTGACGGGACGGACCGCGTATCGGGACAATTTTTCTAAAAATTCAGTTTTGAAAATCAGTTTTTTTCTCCAACTTCACAAACCAATAACTTTCTGTACAGTGCATGAAATTCAATTCTACAAAAAGGGTTTTAAAGCCCTATAGGTTGTTTATAAGTCTTTTTAAACCGATTTTGAAAACTCGCAACATGCTGGTCGCAAATCGGCCACAAAGTTGGGATTTCAAGACATTTTCTAAACCCAAAAAATTAAATTTTTTCTCGATTTTGGAACTCGTTTTTCGTCGCATATGGTGTGAATCGGCACGAACTACTTGAAGAAAATTAAAGGTGTATATGTTAGGATCATACCTGACCAAGTGGTTCACAAAACGATGGAGCGAGGAAGAAGAAATCTATTTTTGAAGTTGGCTCTTCGCTGACAGTTTTCCGTGCACGGGTGGGCTGCCCGTTGCGCGTTTCCCGGTGATGGACGGCCGCGGGTGGGTCGACGGCGACGTTGGAGCGTACGCTGGGTTGGGGGTGACGGCTAGGGTTTGGATTTTGTGAAAATTCCTCTCTCTCTCTCTCTCTATATATATATATATATATATATATATATATATATATATATATATATATATATATTTATAGATACCCGCTCGGGTTATACAACGAAAATGGGGGCTAGTTGTATTGTGTTTGAAAGAAAAATAAAATTTGACTTTCTTTCAATTTTGACTTCTTATATATATTTTTTCTTTATTCCTTTCTTTATATATATATATATATATATATATATATATATATATATATATATATATATATATATATATATATATATATATATATATATACATACATACATACATACATACATACATACATACATACATACATACATACATAATTTATTGTATAAACCCGTTAAATATTTACCCATTAATATTTTCCCTTTTATACAAATATATATATATATATATATATATATATATATATATATATATATATATAAAATCTGAATTTATTTATAAACAAAAACTAACTATTTTATTTTATATATTTATTTAAATATATTAAACTTTTACAAATAAAATCTCTATCAATAAAATACCTATTTAAATATTAATATAAAAACACTAACAATATTATTTAAATAATATTAAAATAATAAAATAATGTAAATAACAATTACCATATTAGTCCTATTCTGAAAAGTGGGGGTGACAAATCTACCCTCCTAAAAAAAATTTCGTCCTCGAAATTAGAGCAAACTAGCACAACCAAGTAGCAAGAACAAAGAAAAAATACCTCAAGACTCGAAAAGATAAGGGTAACGCTCCCGCATCTCGTCCTCTCTCTTCCAGGTAGACTCACCTGGGGAGTGATGCCTCCATGCGACACGAACCAAATGAATAACTTGGTTCCGGAGCACCTTCTCACGACGATCCAGAATCTCCACAGGCTGCTCTGGAAAGCGGAGAGTAGGCCCCACCTCTAACTCGGAGTGATCCAATACGTGACTAAGGTCTGCCATGTACCGCCTCAACTGCGACACATGGAACATGTTATGGACTCCCTCGAGCGTAGGCGACAAGTCTAGTCGATAGGCCACTGCACCGACCCTTCCAAGAATAGTGAAAGGTCTGATGAAACGTGGACTAAGCTTCCTGCCTCGGCCAAAACAAATCGTGCCCCGTGTCGGCGAAATCCTCAGGAACGCCATATCGCCAACCTAGACACAAGACAAGACTCAATACAAGACCCTAAAGCAAACAATCACAAACAAGCACAAACAGAAAAAACTGATACTAACCTCGAACTCTAACGGTCTCCGGTGGCTATCGGCCCAATGCCGCTGTCTATCCTGAGCCACCCGAAGTCTATCCCTGATCAACTTAACCTTCTCTACTGCATCCACCACCATCTTCGGGCCAAGCAAAACTTTTTCACCGACATCGTCCCATGACAAAGGAGTGCGACATCTCCGTCCGTATAGAGCCTCAAATGGTGACATCTCTATACTGGCCTGATAGCTGTTATTGTAAGCAAACTCTACTAGGTGAAGATGGTCCTCCCAAGATCCCCTGAAGTCTAACACACAAGTACGAAGCTTATCCTCGAGTGTCTGGATGGTCCTCTTTGACTGTCCGTTCGTCTGGGGGTGATACGCGGTACTGAACTTGAGCCGGTTGCCCAAGCTAGTAGACAAACTCCTTCAGTAGTGGAAAATGAAACGACTTTCCCAATCCGAGACTATGCTCACCGAAAAATGTGTCAAAACCAAAAGTCTAATGTCATCAAACTATATGTCTACAGATTCGGTTTGACGAGACGAACCCAACCGTATGTATAAAGTTGGATTCCGGTGGGCCGTGCATAAATTCCCCCTTTGGATCGGGTCGCAAGCCCACCAAAATAGCGTTCCGATCGATCGTCTCAGAATCGGACCAAACTTGGCATACAGGACCAAAAAAATATTTCGAGTCCAATGGCGCAAGTTTCGTCGCGATTTGATGAGTGTACAAAAAGTAATTGAGAAATTTTGAAAAAGCCCGATACGAGAAAATTCGACGGATACGGATCAAATTCATCGCGCACACGCAACCAATTTGAATTCCGTCAAAGCCCGCACGTCCACAAAGTTGATAAGGACCTTTCGGTACTTTCGGTTGGTGACCATGTCGCCTGGATTGACGGAACGGACGGCGTATCGGGTCGGGACAATTTTTCTAAAAGTTCAGTTTTGAAAATCAGTTTTTTTCTCCAATTTCACAAACTAATAACTTTCTGTACAGTGCATGAAATCCGATTCTATAAAAAGGGTTTTAAAGCCCTATAGGTTGTCTACAAGTCTCTTTAAATCGATTTTGAAAACTCGCAACACATTGGTCGCAAATCGGCCACAAAGTTGGAGTTTCAGGATAGTTTCTAAACCCAGAAAATCGAGTTTTTTCTCGATTTTGGAACTCGTTTTTCGTCGCACATGGTGCGAATCGGCACGAACTACTTGAAGGAGATTAAAAGTATATGTTAGGATCATACCTGATCAAGTAGTTCGCAAATCGTGTTTATATATATATATATAAATTTATATATATATATATATATATATATATATATATATATATATATATACACACACACACATACCCATACCCATACCCGCTCGGGTTATACAATGAAAAGGGGGGGCGCTTGGTTTAGTAGCAGCACTGCTGCTGCTAAGAATTTCGTGTGTGGGTGTGTGTAGTTGTATTGTGTTTGAAAGAAAAATAAATTTTGACTTTCTTTCAATTTTGACTTCTTATATTTTTTTTCTTTATTCCTTTCTTTATTTAACTATATATTTTTTCTTTATTTAACTATATTTTTTTATTTATATATATATATATATATATATATATATATATATATATATATATATATATATATATATATAAAAAAATATATATATATATATATATATATATATTTTATATATATATATATATATATATATATATATATATATATATATATATATATATATATATATATATACATGCATGCATACATACATACATACATACATACATACATACATACATACATACATATATACATAATTTATTTATATAAACCCATTAAATATTTACCCATTAATATTTTCCCTTTTATACAAATATATATATATTTATGTGTACATTTCCCATAAATGGAATAATACCTATATATATATATATATATATATATATATATATATATATATATATATATATATATATATATAAATATATATATATATATATAAAGTCTGAATTTATTTATAAACGAAAACTAAATATTTTATTTTATATATTTATTTAAATATATTAATGCTTTTACAAATAAAATCTCTATCAATAAAATACTTATTTAAATAATAATATAAAAACACTAACAATAATATTTAAATAATATTAAAGTAATAAAATAATGTAAATGACCATATTAGCCCTATTCAGGAAAGTAGGGGTGACAATTGGCCAACTTTCTACTGCTTCTACTTTCTTGGGATCCACTGCTACTCCAGCCCTTGATATGATGTGCCCCAAGAATGAAATGCGATCCGTCCAAAACTCACACCTGCTGAGCTTGGCGTACAACTGGTTCTCTCTCAGAACCTGTAACACTTTCTTGAGGTGATCTTCATGCTCTTCTTCACTAGCTGAGTATACCAGAATGTCGTCGAGGAACACAACGACAAATTGATCTAAGTACGACATAAAGATGTTGTTCATCAAATCCATAAATAGGAGCATTGGTCAAACCAAACGGCATAACTAAGAATTCGTAATGTCCGTACTTCAACATAAATGCTATCTTGGGAATGTCCTCTTCTCGAACTCTAACTTGATGATATCCTGATCGAAGATCTATCTTGGAGAAAACTCTTGCTCTGCTCAACTGATCAAACAAGTCGTCGATCCTTGGTAGTGGGTACTTGTTCTTTACTGTTGCCGCGTTGAGCTTTCTGTAGTCAATACACAATCTTGATGACTCATCTTTCTTCCTTACAAGTACCACTGATGCTGTCCATGGTGATTCGCTGTCTCGAATGAACTTTTTTGCCTTCAATTTCTCTATGTGCTGATACACCTTTGCCTGCTCTGAATCCGACATTCTGTAAACTCGATCCGATATCGGTTTAGTTCCAGGTGCTAATTCTATACTGAACTCAATATCCCTAACCGGTGGTAGACCTGGAAGTTCTTCGGGAAATACATCAAGAAACTCTTCAACTGTCTTTGGGACTTGAACTTCTTCCATTACCATTACTACTCTTTGTTTATGTTTGTCTGTCTCTGATCTGACTAAGGTAAACCGCTTAATGCCTGGAATATTAAAAGATATACTCCCTCTACGACAATCTATTATCACATGACTGTCTTTCAGCTAGTCCATTCCTAAGATAATGTCAAAATTACCAACAAAAAATTGTATCAACTTGGCGGGTAAGGAGCGCTAGCACGCTCAAACTCGACATGCTAGAATAACTCTACTAACTCCTACGAGCCCATTACCAGTGAGTATATTCAGCCTCTCTGGCAATGCCTCGAATGTTATTCCTAGTCGTATCGCAAATCGTACCGATATAAATTAGTGTGATGCTCCCGAATCAAACAATGCTACTGCAGGATATGAGGCGACAAGAATGTTACCTGCCATAACCTCTCCTGATGCCAATGCCTCTTCTAAGGACAGATCGAATGCCTTCCTTCGGCCTCCTTGTTGGTTTCCATGCTGCGGCCTAGCTTGGTGTTGCTGCTGACCCCTGCCCTGGTGATTCTGGGGTGGTCTTTCTTGTTGCTGCTACATCGGCGGTCTCTGCTGCCGAAACATCTGAGCCTGCGATATCAACAGAAGTTGTACCAACGATCTCACTGCTACCGTTGGTCCTTGATACTGGCCTGCCCCTGGTGCTAGCAGCACAGGGAATTGTTGTAATGGCCCTCCTGACCTCGAATTCATGGGACATATGGAAACCTGATGATCTGGACTTCCACATATCAAACATTGTCCGTTCAATGCCCGACACACACCTCTAGTGTGCCCTACCTTCCTACAATAGGTACAGCCCACCGGGGGTTGCTGGTTCTTCCTCTGCTGCTGTTGTGGTTGTCTAGCTGGTAGTGTTGGCCTTTGTATTGCCACATCGTGAATGCGAATGCCAGAATATTGTGCTGTTATTCGGAGTGCTACTCCCCCTTCTCCTTCAATCTGATTGTGAGATCTCTTCTGACCTCCAGTCCTTGATATGATCCTCTGGATAGTGATCTCATGTCTCTGGGTTGCCGTTAATACATCATCGAAAGTCTGGTAGTTGTTCCCCTCTATCAATTATAAGAGTTCAAGATGGAACCCTTGCTGAAATCTCATAGCCCTCTGACTCTCCGTTGCTACCATCTCTGGGGTGAACCTACTCAGTCTGCAGAACTCTGCTGCATAAGCATCCACTGTCTTGCCAGCCTGCTTGAGGTTGATAAACTTTTGTTATAGCTCGAACTGTGCCACAACTCCATAGTACTTCGTCTTGAATCTCGCAGTTAAATCATACCAAGCAATAGGACGTCTGTAACGCCCCAGTCCCAAAATACATAGGACTAAGTACGTAGACATGCCAGCTGTATACATACAAAGTATATGGGCCTTGTTTGTATACATAAGCTGTAAAATGCAGCAAACCACAACTAAATAATCTCATCCACAAAATAAAGGAATAAAAGATAGCATATAATAAATTGTCTTGGTACAATATGTTGGGTGGAGACACATCCACTACCAACCAAATAAAAAGAAAGAAGTACATGATATATAAAAGGCTAAGTAGAAGTAGAAAGGAGGAACCAAGTCACGTCATCTTCGAATAAATGGAGAAGACCACGATCCCAGCTAAGATACCTACAGAAGACATGAACACACATCTGCGAAATAACCAGGTCCTCAGACGGACGTAGCAAGATACTGGAAGAACAAGCTAACATAAACTATCAGAATAATAAAATATATATAAAAGACTATCCTAGACACAAATATGCAAAAGAGATTCTAACCGTCTAATATGTAATTTAGAGGACAACTTTCATGCGCATAGGTGGGATTTTAGGCTATGTGTACGTAACTGGCATCCAGTGATCCGTATCCGTCCGTAACGTCCAAAATGTCAGAGGGCATCTGCAAATAAATCGCCACAGTTCCATCCGGAGACTGTGGTTTACCTGTTTGGATTCCCATACGCACTAGCGACTGTCCTTCCCCAATATTTTCCACACTGACCAAGTCATGTCCATGACCCGCCCAGTTTTGTAACTGCTCGAGTCTCTATACCTTAATCATAGCAGTTACGATCTATCCGTCACACGACAATAAAGATGGCCAGTCCATAAGTCATGCCCCTAATAAAATGTCTCAAACCGTGTAGTATAGGTGTCATGGCCAAAGGAGATATAAGAATATTCCCCAACAAGAAGGTAGTCCGCTAACACTAAGTTAACATGCATATAGTAAAGTAAAACGACTAATAGAGTCGCTTGCATCCAAGTATGGCTTGGACGCGCAATTTATAACAAAAAAACTAACAATATGAAGCAAAGTAAATAATACGAAAAATAAATAATATGACAGTAAATTAGCAAGGTATACTTGCCTGGGTCTGAACACTGTGCTGGCGAAGATCAGACAGGAAAGTAGGTGGAACAACGGCTGTTGAGGAACTAAGGTCCAAACAAACATCTCCGGATGCTGAAAATAGTCTATTATCCAATTATAATTAATACTGTACCTATTAGATTTATTTAATAAATTCTATAATAAGGATATGGCATAGGGTTTCGTATTAGCTTTCCGAAAAACTAAACGGATCACATTTTCGTTTCCGGAAACTCCCGAAATCGCAAAAATACTGAAACATGTTTATTTTTCGGACATCTAATACTAAAATAGTTTTGTAGAAATCTACAGAACAAATTTTGTCTATTAAAATATGTTTTTGGAAACCTTACCTCGATACGCTTCTTTTTAAAAAAAACTGGAGGCAAAACGAAGTTCGGAGCTAGGAGATATCGTCGTTCCAAGTTGCTCTTGCTACTAAAAAGCGGGGCTGAATTCTAATGACGAATTTTAGAGTTTCTATTGGACTAAAAATAATTTCGAATTATGGATGATAGAAGGGGGATGTATTGGATTTATATAGGTATTTATTTCAGATTTATCTTCTAATTTAGATAGGATTTGATTTAAATAAATTGGTGTTTGTTTTGTTAGGATAGGGTATAGATAGAGATGTTTTCCAAGTAGAAGTAGGATTAGTATTAATTTAAAATATAGTTTATATTTATCTAAATTATCTATAATATTATTTAAAATTATTATAGATAATAACTATAGTTAATATTTATTTAGACAACCTTCATCTAATCTCATTTATACAAACTAAATATCTAATACTAATTTGACATTTATTCTATATTATGTAAATAGTGTACAATATAAGTAACATGTAAAAAGTAATAAAAGTTATGAAATAAATCCTAAAATGTTGAGGAAAAGAAATTGTATAATATAGTTTAGATCCTTAAAGTACTAGAAAAATAGCTTTATATATTTTTATACTAAATTCACCAATGAGCACTATACTAAATATATTTAAAATAATACAAATTATATAATAAGTCAATAATAGTTATTTAAAAATCCAGAAATTTTACAAATATTTATTTTGAAAAATAAAGGGGTTTACAAAAGTTTTATCTAGATAAGGATTAAGAAGAGTTTTAATTCTCCTTAGATTTTTCACTATTAATTCAAATTGATTTAAAAGTAACTCAATCAAATATAATTCAATGTAGATAGAGACTAGGATTTATTTAAACCCAAATAGATAATTCTATTATTAAATTTAAACCAATACATTTATATCTAAATCCAAATCCTATTTAAATAAAAATAAATTACACATTTAAATTAAACTATTTAATTTAAATCAATAAATCAAATCATAATTTAATTTATCACAAATATATCCAAAATATCTTTTTATAAAATTTATTTAATAATTAATTTCAAAAATTCCAATATATATTTTAAATATTAGTAGTAAATATCTTCAAAATACCTTTTAAATAATTTAGGTAAAAATAATTTTGAAAATAAACATAAATATTTACATATTTAAAATACCTTCTTGCTAAATAAATTATTATAAATAATAAAAATAAATTTTGAAAATATACATGAAATAATTTTCATGCGCTTTACACGAGTAGAATATTCACATAATCTAGTTTTTCTAAATTACCACTTATTAAAATAAGATAGCCTTTTATAAATAACTAAAATAATAAGTTTTGGCAACCTCGATAGATACTTTTCTCAACTTTTAATAAAAATAATTATTATATATATAATTTTGAAACTATTATCGATAATAAAATCAAAAACCATTTTTCTAAAAATATGTACCTCGCACATATTCGCACTCGACGAGTAAATACAAAAAAAATGCAAATTCTCGCGCGACGTACAATACGACTATGCGACGTATAAATACAAAAAAAAACCAGTACTAAAATATATAGAAATTTAGGAATTTTACATCCTACCCAACTTACAAGAATTTCGTCCTCGAAATTAAGAATAAGTAGGGGGGTAAGAAGGCACAATGGGTATATTGGTAATGACAATTCGACGAGTTCTTGGGCGAGGCAAGAAACAACATAAACAAGCATTAGAAAATCGTGATTTAGATAATAAATCACGGACATAGCTAATAAACGTAAAAGGAAAAGATTAAAAGTTTTAAGTGGATCCATATAAATAATTTAGAGACTTAAGATATGGTTTCTTGGGAGTAGGTTGATGGCACGATTAGGAGAACGATTAGATTCACTCCTAATTGAAGTGATTAGGAAGTCGTTATAGACGGTCGAGGAAGGGATGAGTAGTTAAGACAAAGATATAGTCACATCGAGTGTTAATGGTCACAAGAGATAGGATAGCTAGAGGAAATTCAAGTACAGCGCTTTTGTCCTTCTAAAATAGGTGAAAGCGAAAGCAATATAGAGTTCAAAGACGATATTATCGAATACAAATACGTGGTTCAAAGGCGGCTGAATAATTCAAAAAGAATCGTCAAGGCAATAGTGGATGAGATTCTAAGGGGTAAATTTAACTATATCTCAACCACGTAGGATAATAGTGTGAAAGGCGAACCAAAGTGCACTAGGTTGATCAGACCATCATACACCGGTTCTGACTAGACAATATGTTAGTGGGGGCCCCCAATAAAATATATGTCCTTGTACAAGCTTGAATAAAAGTAAGCTTGCAAAAATTAGGCTACTTAGCAGCATTAGTCACGATGGTAAAAACATAGGCACGAGAGCGTAAGAGTGAAAGAAGGTAGAATTAGTTCAGCTCCTTAAGAATCTAAGTCTTGTCATGTGATTGTTCCTGTACATTCATCCTACTGTCTTTTATCTAAGGCTTGGCGGGCTAGATAAGTTAGGGTCCTATAAAGGCTATAGTCTAAGTAATCATGTTAGTATGGATCACAAGGAAAATAAATGTTAGGTCATGAGGTATCTACCCAACTTACAAGAGTTAAACTAGTGGTGTGATGGAACAATGGGACAAGTCTACCTAGTATGGATTACCTTTCTAACCAACATCAAGCACGAAAGAAGGATAAGAATTAACGGTAGAGGGAATCAAGCAAGATGCAAATCAAGGGATTCAAAATTGAATCGAGAAGGTCAAGTATGTGGATGAGATCCTAGACTCTAATCCTATCTGCATGCTTGCTTGGTACGGTAAAGTAACCAAACAATTTATCTTAACCTGCATGGGCCACCACAAAAACATGTAACACCCCAGTCCCAAAATACGTAGTACTAAGTATGTAGACATGCCAGCTGTATACATACGAAGTACATGGGCCTTGTATGTATATATAAGCTGTAAAATACAGCAAACCACAACTAAATAATCTCATCCACAAAATAATGGAATAAAAGATAGCATATAATGAATTATCTTGGTACAATATGTTGGATGGAGACACATCCACTACCAACCAAATAAAAAGAAAGAAGTACATGATATATAAAAGGCTAAGTAGAAGTAGCAAGGAGGAACCAAGTCACGTCATCTTCGAATAAATGGAGAAGACCACGATCCCAGCTAAGATACCTGCGGAAGTCATGAACACACACCTGGGGAATAACCAGGTCCTCAGATGGACGTAGCAAGATACAAGAAGAATAAGCTAATATAAACTGTCAGAATAATAAAATATATATAAAAGACTATCCTAGACACAAATATGTAAAGGAGATTCTAACCGCCTAATTTGCAATTTAGAGGACAACTTTCATGCGCATGGGTTGGATTTTAGGCTATATGTACGTAACTGGCATCCAGTGATCCGTATCCGTCCGTAACGTCCAAAACGTCAGAGGGCATCTACAAATAAATCGTTACAGTTCCATCCGGAGACTGTGGTTTACCTGTTTGGATTCCCATACGCACTAGCGACTGTCCTCCCCCAATATTTCCCATACTGACCAAGTCATGTCCATGACCCACCCAGTTTTGTAACTGCTCGAGTCTCTATACCTTAATCATAGCAGTTACGATCTATCCGTCACATGACAATAAAGATGGCCAGTCCATAAGTCATGCCCCTGACAAAATGTCTCAAACCGTGTAGTGTAGGTGTCATGGCCAAAGAAGATATAAGAATATTCCCCAACAAGAAGGTAGTTCGCTAACAATGAGTTAACATGCATATAGTAAAGTAAAACGACTAATAGAGTCGCTTGCATCCAAGTATGGCTTGGACGCACAATTTATAACAAAGGAAACTAACAATATGAAACAAAGTAAATAATACAAAAAATAAATAATATGACAGTAAATTAGCAAGGTATACTTGCCTGGGTCCTGAGCACTGTGGTGGCGAAGATCAGACAGGAAAGTAGGTGGAACAACGGCTGCTGAGGAACTAAGGTCCAAACAAACATCTCCGGATGCTGAAAATAGTCTATTATCTAATTATAATTAATACTACCTACTAGATTTATTTAATAAATTCTATAATAAGGATATGGCATAGGGTTTCGTATTAGCTTTCCAAAAAACTAAACGGATCATATTTTCGTTTCTGGAAACTCCCGAAATTGCAAAAATACTGAAACACGTTTATTTTTCGGACATCTAATACTAAAATAGTTTTACAAAAATCTACAGAACAAATTTTGTCTATTAAAGTATGTTTTTGGAAACTTTACCTCGATACGCTTCTTTTAAAAAAACTGGAGACGAAACGAAGTTCGAAGCTAGGAGATATCGTCGTTCCAAGTTGCTCTTGCTACTAAAAAGTGGGGCTGAATTCTAATGACGAATTTTAGAGTTTCTATTGGACAAAAAATAATTTCAAATTATGGATGATAGAAGGGGGATGTATCGGGTTTATATAGGTATTTATTTCAGATTTATCTCCTAAATTAGATAGGATTTGATTTAAATAAATTGGTGTTTGCTTTGTTAGGATATGATATAGATAGAGATGTTTTCCAAGTAGAAGTAGGATTAGTATTAATTTAAAATATAGTTTATATTTATCTAAATTATCTATAATATTATTTAAAATTATTATAGATAATAACTATAGTTAATATTTATTTAGACAACCTTCATCTAATCTCATTTATACAAGCTAAATATCTAATACTAATTTGACATTTATTCTATATTATGTAAATAGTGTACAATATAAGTAACATATAAAAAGTAATAAAAGTTATGACTATGCGACTTATAAATACAAAAAAACTAGTACTAAAATATAGTAGAAATTTAGGGATTTTACAACGTCTGATGCCCACTTCTTCTGAATCCCACCAATCACGTGTGAGGTCTTGAAGTAACAACTTCACTTGATCCACTCGTTCTTCCACCAGAACCTTAGCCGCTGTCAGAATAGTCTCGATGTCCTTAAGCCATGCATCCGCTGAAATAGCATCTTTCGTGCCTTCGAAACGACGGGGGTTATACTTGCAGAATATGGTTGACGCCCCTGAATTAGTCCTCACTCCTCTTTCCAAAGCCGTCTGTAATCCTTGGTTGAGTAATACATTCTGCTCTTGCAGCTGAGTGTACATACATTGCTGGGCCAACATATGATGCTGCTGAGTAGCCATAATCCCTCTTATGATTTCCAGAAGGGATGGTGTATCTACCGCCACAGGGGTAGGCAGAACTGTTGGTGGTATTGGAACCTCCGAATACTGTGGTCCAGCTGTTGGTTCTACTATCACCTCTTTTTGGATGTTCTCTTGAGGTAGTACTGGCCTTTGTTGCTGACCAACATGGTCATGTTGTTCGTGTTGTCCTTGTTGTTGTTGTCCAGCTCTGACAGATACAGACGAGGTACCCCTAAGAAAAGGGACAAAAGAACAATCAAACGATCAGACAGGAAAGATCAATAAAGTCAAAGGATACCGGAACGTCAAGCTAGGGTCGAGAGTAACGAATCATGAGATCAAGGGAAAATATGTATGATTGAGACATCCTATAAATTAAAACACCCCACAAGTCTGAAATCAGACCTGCATGGGCCACCACTAAAACCTTGTTACGCCCCAGATCCAGAATACCGGAGAGCGGGGGAATGACTCAGCCAGCTACGTATTACGGGTAGATGAATACCGTATAATACGATCAATCTTGTCTACAAGACAAGGGGGTGCATACTACATACAAGTCTTACTAGGGTCACTCAACCTATATTGTCCCCATCATTCAATGAAAAGCAGTAAGTAGAGAACATGTAAGAATGAACAGTACGGCATCCCAAATGCTCAGTCAAAATATTCTTGAGATAAAAGGTGCCAAGCGATGAAAGGTAAAGTAAGTAGCAAACGAGCAGGGAAGCAAGGAACCCACTCGTGTCCTCCTGCGATCATCCCTTTAGTATTGACCATCTTGGGGGTAGAATTAAGCTGAGTCCTCGGAAGCTGGCTCTAAATCTGGCCATGCAAAACCAGAGAGGTTATACCTCAAATAGCAAGTATCACAAAGAAAGCACGACATAAAGAATTAAAACCAGTAATAAGGGTTAAGAATATGATAAATAATGTCTCTACTTGCTACTGGGATTCTTACAACATCACGATACTTCAAGCTAACTTCCCAACCAAACACGGACAAAAGTTGACCCGTCATGTCCTGACATTCTGCTCATCTCAATAGTTAACAGAGTAGGTACAGTACACAAATAATTCAGATTAAACGGCAATACGACTACTACGGCTTGCTAATTGTAAGTTCCAAGTTGTCCTGGAAACATGCAATAAAGGATTTCTCAGTTCTGACAATGTACAAGCAAGGCTAATCTACCCAATAATCAATTGCGCCAATCATGAATTAGACGTGTCCCAGCGGGATGTCCGTCACCAATATACAGAAAAATATAAATAGATACCACTCCCCGCCCGTATGGCAGGTTTGCAGTATCTGTGGAAACCAACCGGCATGTTGGGACACTAATTGTTCCGAGATGGCCCCGATGTAAGAACTCGAAAAACCATTCTCTTCATGCAATAGTTATTTTATTTAACTTAATAGTCCCTATATTAATTGAAATCTTATGTCGTGGATCATAGTCATTCAGAATGAGTACTTTCGTATAGAGTACGATATGCATAACTCTACAACGATGCCCGTGCGGTTAGGTTGTAGGTCTTACATAGCGTAATACAACAATCAAACCTAGCCATAAAATAATCATGTCTTGAATGTAAGGTATACATGCTGCTTTTGTAGAAATAAGTTGAAGTCTGCACGTGTCCATATGCCAATGTTCGGGATCAGCTAGTCGATCACAATGGTTCATGGTTCATATACGAACATGTCTCATTTAATTCAATAGGACAACTAGCCAGTCTTTTAATTCCAACTAGGAACGCATGATCAATCATTTAGCCAAGGTAACAATCAATGTCAATTAGTGACAAGGTATGAAAGTCAAACTAGTATTTAGTATGGTCGAGTCAATAACTCTTCGGGTTAAGTACCAATGATACAGGTGCCCACAAGCCAATCAAGACCCGGGGCACACTTCACACAATAATATGTATTGAAATACTAACATGCATCAAGTCGCACAATCCAGCAAAATGCACGAGATAAGACAGATGGCGCAAATTTAGCAAAATGTACGAACTGAAATGATTGTTATGCGTACACAGGTGGAGAATGCACTGATTCACTGTGGGTGCATAGCAGTCCCTCTAGGAGCATAGTAGTTCCCTTGGGAGCATAACAGTCCCTTGGGAATATAGCAATTCCTTTGGGCGCATAGAATGCCTTTGGTGCATAACATGGCTTGGGCGCTTAGCATGGCTTGGGCGCATAGCATGGCTTGGGCGCATAGTAGTGTCTTGGGCGCATAACATGGCTTGGGCGTATAGCATGGCTTGGGCATATAGCTTGGCTTGGGTACATAGCATGGCTTGGGCGCATAGCATGGCTTGGGCGCATAGCAGTGGCTAAGTTACTGTGAACGCATAAGATACCATGCGCCCACATACTGTTCTTCTTCTCCAATCCGAGAAGAAGAACCATCGAACCCATGAATTTCCAAATTCCATAAATCACTCAAAATAATTCGAAATCTGGGTTTTCAAAGGTCTAACTTGAGTAAATCAAATTCTCTACAACATGGAACAATTAAAACTTAAAAATAATAAAGTTTGAGAGATCAAAACCCAAAAAAACTAATATTTGCATAAACTTAGATCTACACACAACCATCCATGGAAATCAAAAACTTCAAGACCTAAACTTGTATAGAAAGAGGAGAGGAACAACATGGACTAAAAATAAATAGGGATGCATGAAATCACTCATGATGTGCAAGGTGTACTTGCCTCTCCAAATTGGGTTAGGGTTTTGGTGAAGGAAATGAAATGGAAGTTGTGAGGAGAGAAAAGTAAAGGGGTATATTTATCAAGTCAAGTTTGATCTCCACCACCCATTCCTTCCCCACACAATCTAGGCCATCCATCCTTTATCATGATGAACCAAGCCAAACCAAGTTGGTTCCACATGAACCAAAATAAACCAAGAGTTAAGCAAAAGAAAAAAATAAGATACAGAAAATAATTAGCATGTAATTAAAGGAATTAAATACAGAATAAATGCATGATAAATACTAAATCAATACAGTCAAGTAGTACACGTATTAAAAATACATATCCCAGGAATGGGGAGTGACATAGGATCAAGATGAAGGTGGTAGGAGGGTTGAAAGAGGTCGGGGTGATAAGTTTCTGTCGGGTGGAAACTAAAAGGCAAAAATAGAAAAAAATATAAGGGGGGTTCGGTTTACATGAAGAATAGGAGGGGGAAGACAGAAAATATGAGTTTAAAATATAAGGAATATATGTTTAAAGGGTTGGAATTGATTAGGATTTGGTTTTGTGAGATTTGGTTGTCTAGTTTTAAAGATATACAAAGATATGTCCAAAGGGATTTAAATCGAGTCCAAATTAGAATCGTTATTATGGAGTTGGTTTAAAATAGATTTGAATTGATATGGCTATAATTAATTCATAAAAATTCAGTCTAAAGTTAGTCTTATATGTTAGGGTACCCTAGAATAGGCTCATGAACCCTAGTTGGTCGAGTTTAGGGTCAGTGGAATCATTTGGATCAAAACGAGTCTAATGAGTCCATAGTTGAGTTTTGTGTGCCATTTAAAAATAAATAGCACATAGGAACTTGATTGAATTGCACACCATTGACATGTGCGTAGTAGGCTCAAAATAGGTCAAAATCATATATTGGGTCAACAAGACTGGATCGAATTTGGGTCTCAAATCAGAATTGAAAAATATAACAAAATTACGGCGAAGGATAAAATGACTGTTTTGACCCCAAATTTGTGCAAGAAATATGTAGTGCAAGGGAGCATTTTGAGTGGGACATAATATACCAAAATAAAAGTGGATTCGTCTAGGACACATATATGGAACTTGTTTCAAGGATTTGGAAAATATTGTGCTTCAAAAAATCAAAACTACAACAAAGTGCTTATATAGCCATAATTAAAAATAAAATATAGTTTAATATATAATTATCATATAAAATAATTTTAAAAAGATCCCCAAAAATTAGGGTGCTTACAAACAACTTGGTGAGTAGGGCATCATCTCGGGGTAAGCGTTCGGTCATAGATTCAAAGTTGTTTATAAACTGATAGGGTGACTCTTTTCCATTGAACGGGATCAGCAACTGAGGCTTTGTCACGATCTGCTTCCACATTTCGGATACGAGTGTGTGGCCAAGTCTAGCCTACGTCGCAACATCGACAGTAGTATGCTATTTATGATAACATGGAGACCTAGCTAAAATGTTTGGGATAGTAGTTGGACCCTAATCTAGCTAGGAATGACTTGAAAACTAAGTGAAGATTTGAATTAAGTAGCTAGTTTGGCCTTTAGCTTAAGGGCTAGTTTTTATAACCTAGAAGAGGGTTTGGGCCATTGTGACTTAACCAAACTCTAGCCCACCATAAGTGGCCGGCCCTAACAGCCATTAACAGTCCCTCACCCTTATATAAGTCATCATTAGCCCCCTTTCCTCCTCTTTCATTGAAACCCTAACCCTAGCTTTGGTATTCTTCCCCAAATTTCCTCCATTCCTCAAATCAACTCCAAATTTATCCAAACCAATTGCAAACTACTCCCCTTGAGTAGAGGAGGTCTCTATTGGCTAGCTAGAAAGGATTTGGAGCAATTTGACCATTGGATTTGGTAGAAAAACTTTGTAAGAGGATTTTCATTTGGATTCCAACTCTTAAGTGGTAAGAGCCTCTAAACCATTCTAATTCCTATTTTCTTTCCATAGATGCATTAATTTAGGGTCCCCCTAGCATTAGGTTAAGTTTGGGTCTAATTTGAATCCATTTGGGATGTGTATCGCAAAAGTATCGGATACGTGTCTCAAGTGTTCGATGGAATATCCCATAGGATGTTTTGTTCACCAATTTCAGAATAAATTATATATTTGGATAGCTTATGAGATTTAGATTACATTTACAAATGACTGAGTCGAATTCGTGATGTTTTGATGTGTATTTTTGGACACGGGGATACTGCACCCTAAGTTAAGGCTTGTGTACAGTATTCCCCTGCTGCTAGGGTGCCACTGCTCACTCGACACGCCTTGGTTTCATCACCAAAGCATATCTTTGGACACGTCTAATGACTGACACCTAGCCTAGGGAGTAGGGCTTGATGTAGTGGTGTTCGAACTCTGGTTCGACCCACAGATTTGGGTTCTGTGCAGTCGAGCACTCTCATACACTGTACTTTATACTCTCTGTACATTGGATACTTTGCACTTGCTACCCTTCGCTTGGATACCACTGGACACATGTTTGATTCTACTCACTGCTCACACATCTTCATATTTTTCTACACTCTTGACACTTGCAATCACTCGACACTTGAACATGTCTGAATACACTCACTTCACTGCTGAACATATCTGTGCACTTGCATGCTTTACTCTGTACACTAGACACTTGCTTGACCCTACTTGGACATTCTTCACATGACACTTGGGCACTTGTACCTTCCTGTACCTCACATTTGTTTGCTGTACATTATTCTGTGACACTGTATAGCTTCACATGTTCTGATACACTGGTTCACATCCCATATCGGACACTTGTACTCATTATACTCTTCATACTTGACACACATCTGATACACTTCATTCACAATGCCATTGACACATAATTCACATCACTGTACATCACTTTTCATACATACTTGTTTGTACCTCACACACACACGTTTGACACCATATTCTGATACGAATTATACTATTCACATCATTGTTTGCATCTCCACATAAATTGGCACTGTACTTATGTTCTGACACTCATTTACACATTTACTCTGGACACACTTGCTGATACCATGCTCACATGACACATTCACTCATGTTCATATTCATATCCTTGACACACTGCACATTTTCTAATTGTTTTGCACTTGCTCTGTTGATTGACATACACATACATATTTCAGTCCTGCACTCTTCACTAGCTGCTACCTGCATGATAGATGTTTACATTCCCTTCTTTATCTTCCAGATTTTGTATCACCTGTCCAATTCTACTCACATGTGCACTATGAGAGGTCTATATATATATATATAGGTTATAGATGATGTTGGCATATGGAATATAGGTTTGGTTGGTATCTATAGGTCATTGTTGTGTAGGGTTATTGACATGTTGTTTAGCCTATATTTGGATTTGGTCCAGTTTTCTATTTAGTTAAGTTCTCTTTGTGTTGAGTTCAGTCATATTTGATCAACTTTTATAGGCAGTGTACAGACCCTTCACTAGATACCCTGTCCCCTTGGTTCAGACTTGTATAAGTTGTTCACTCTACTCAATATTTTATTACCTACCATGTTGCATCATAGATTTTACTGGACCATTGTTCAGACCCTAATTATTGACTCACCAATATAACCATCAACCCCTTATCATATTATACATATTTGGAGGGTTAGTATCATGCATATTAGAGGTCTGCACTCATCCTTACTTTCTGTACATAGTAACATACTGTATCTCTTAGCATTTTACTTTACTTGATAGCCTTGCAATACCCTTCATTATAACCTGCAGTACCTGCCCTACAGTGGAGTTTAAACCTTTTTGGGCATGGTTGTGCAGTCCATTTAGGACAGTTCTATATATTGGGATATAATATGGGTTGTTAATAAGAGTTCTCCTTTGATCATTTGTTCTGTCTCTCTTTCATTCTTAGATACAGATGATACCTGCTTAGCCCATCTGTCCAGATACATGTTCAAACCTTTCCTTTCATTCTTGGTTCAGTCTTCCAAAAGCCTCTACCTGGGCATTAATTCAATTTTCTATATATATGTGTCCTACATATTATTGTCCTACATATGATTGTTCTGCATCTTCATATGCAGCCATGTTACACCACTGTTCTGTCTCAATACACCCTACAGTATCTGACCCCTTCATTGGAGTGATAGGCATGTGGTAGGGTGTGTGTGTGTTATTAGACTTTGAGTAGAGCTTGAGGTGATGAGGGTTAAATATATATAGCTTGTATATATGTAATGTATTTTGATTTGGTATGTAGCCTGCACTCATTTGCAGTATACTACCTATTGCATTCCCTGCACACCAGTTTGGTTCACTTCTTTTAGACCACTTCCTGCATGTAGTTTAGTAGGTGTTCAGTCCAGATAGAGAGGAGAGGTCCAGGTTTGATCTAAAGGCATGTTTCAGTCACCATATAAGTTTTCTTTCACTTTAACTTTACAAGTTGGATCCTAATGTCCTATCCTTTTTGCCTTACAAATTTCGTCTCCTTAGCATCATTCCCTATTGCCTACATTGATGTTTCAGACCATTCATCCTTAGCCTAATTTCTAAGCATTTGTTCAGTCCCTTATGAGTTTAGTCTACTTTAACACTTTGATGATCAGTTATATATATATATATATATATATATATATATATATATATATATATATATATATATATATATAGATGATATACTTAGGATATATGTAACGGGTTGTTGTTCTTGAGCTTATGTATATGTGGTATTTGGGATTTGTGTGCTTAGATTATAGGTATTTAGTTATGGGTGACTTGATAGGATTTGGAAAGTTAAGAGTTAGTCTATTATAGAGTTTTTTTGGGCTTGGGTTATCCATAACATACATTATATATGTATATGGGATATCTAGTATTATTTTCTTGTTTGAGAGTTTTATAGAAGTGGATATAAGTGTGATACCATGTATATACGTGATATATGTATAAATATGAATAGTACTATATGGTATCCTAGGATATGTATGTCTATGGTTTAGATTTGAGACTAGCTTTAGATAGTGTTGACCTAGTTTGACCGGAGTTGACCAAGAGTTGACTTTAACCTAGATTGACTTAGACTCATGTAGATTGCATTATAATTTCAATTACCATATAAATTGAACTCTTTACAATCTATGTTGCTCTAACTAGGATCTGTGACTCCAGTTGGCCATCTTTTCATATCAGATGTTCAGGGTATCATGCGAGTACATTCTCTGATCATTTTATTACTTGCTTTGGATTATATTCTTGCTCGAGATTACTTTACTTGATGCTGTCACGTTGGTAACACGGATTGGTACTATATGGATCCCTTCATGAGATGTTATCCCTCTCGGAAGCATCGGATACTCATGTCTTATGTGTTTCACTTACATCATGTATCTCATGCTTCTACTATCATGAATCTATCATGAATCTGCTTGACTCATGTACTCTCATGAATCACAGAGCCTTCACGAATCTATTCATGAATCACTCATTATGAGTCAGTAGCGTAGTCATGAATCTTAACGTAACTTGAATGGATCTTTGTGTATTGATTAGGGAAAAGGGGGAGTAGAACTAAACATGTGAATGATTCCAAAGTAGTGTAGTCATGAATCAACTCTTTAGTATAGCCATGAATCACCTCCAGCTGTTCATATATTTATCTTGTACGCTGATTCACTAGTCACTGATAGTTTTCTATTTATAGTAGCTATTTACTTACAGTTCTCTTTTTTATACCATTTTGTTCTTTTAGTTTCATGTATCTTACTCTCTAGCATGTTTATATTTCTTAACCTGTTATGATTTACGTGAGATGTATTGTGCTCGCTCCTGTTCTGACTGGACCTGTTGAAAATATTACAGGTAACCTGGAGATTCACAGCTAGCCTAGAGGACCTTAGAGCTTGGAGTAGATTACTAGTTTATGGCTCAGTTTTCCTTTTAAAACTTGTATTGTAATATTAGAAGATCTGAGTTGTATTAAGATTGTTGAGATGTTGTTATTTTAGAAGTTGTTTAAGTTATTCCTTGAGTTTAGTATATACTACTGTGTCATCTTATCGTGCTTAGATTGTGATTGAGTATTATAGTATTTTATGCTTTTCCTCCATTCGGAGTTGAGATGTGACAGGTACATTATATAATTGCATGAGTTATTATTGAGATAGTGACCTAGAACAGCGTTCTACTGCCGACACTGCGGCGTAGGTTGATTCGAATTCGAATCCATTTGGGATATGTATCACAAAAGTATCGGATACGTGTCTCAAGTGTTCGATGAAATGTCCCATAGGATATTTTTTTACCAATTTTAGAATAAATTATATATTTGGATAGCTTATGATATTTAGATTACATTTGTGAATGACTGAGTCGAATTCGTGATGTTTTGATGTGTATTTTTGGACACGAGAATACTGTACCTTGAGTTAAGGCTTGTGTACAGTATTCCCCTGCTGTTAGGGTGCCACTGCTCACTCGATACGCCTTGGTTTCATCACCAAAGCATATTTTTGGACACGTCTAATGACTGACACCGATCCTAGGGAGTAGGTCTTGATGTAGTGGTGTTCGAACTATGGTTCGACCCACAGATTTGGGTTCTATGCAGTCGAGCACTCTCATACACTGCACTTTATACTCTCTGTATATTAGACACTTTGCACTTGCAGCCCTTCACTTGGACACCATTAGACACATGTTTGACACTGCTCACTGCTCCCACATCTTCACATTTTTCCATACTCTTGACACTTGCAATCACTCGACACTCGAACACGTCTGAATACACTCACTTCACTGCTGAACATATCTATGCACTTGCAGGATTTACTCTGCACATTGGACACTTGCTTGACACTGCTTGGACACTCTTCACATGACACTTGGGTACTTGCACCTGCCTGCACCTGCCTGCACCTCATATTTGTTTACTGTATACTGTTCTGTGACACTGTATAGCTTCACATGTTTTGATACACTGTTTCACATCCCACATTTGACACTTGCACTCACTGCACTCTTCATACTTGACACACATTTGATACACTTCATTCATATTGCCATTAACACATGATTTACATTATTGTACATCACTCTTCACACATACTTGTTTGTACCTCACACACACATGTTTGACACCATGTTCTGATATGAATTATACTATTCACATCACTGTTTGCATCTCCACACAAATTGGTACTGTAATTATGTTCTGGCACTCATTCACACATTTACTCTGGACACACTTGTTGATACCATGCTCACATGACACATTCATTCATGTTTACATTTATATCATTGACACACTGCATATTTTCTGATTGTTTTGTACTTGCTCTGTTGATTGACACACACATACACATTTCAGTCCTACACTCTTCACTAGCTGCTACCTGTATGGTAGATGTTTGCATTCCCTTCTTCATCTCCCAGATTTTGCATCACTTGTCCAATTCTACTCATTTGTGCACTATGAGAGGTATATATATATATATATATATATATATATATATATATATATATATATATATATATATAGATAGGTTACAGATGACATTGGCATATGGGATATGGGTTTGGTTGGTATCTATAGGTCATTGTTGTGTAGGGTTATTGACATATTGTTTAGCCTATATTTGGTCCAATTTTCTATTTAGTTAAGTTCTCTTTGTGTTGAGTTCAGTCATGTTTGATCAACCTTTATAGGCAGTGTGCAGACCCGTCACTAGATACCCTGTCCCCTTGGTTCAGACTTGTATAAGTTGTTCACTGCACTCAATATTTCATTACCTACCATGTTGCATCATAGATTTCACTGGACCATTGTTCAGACCCCAATTATTGACCCACCAATATAACCATCAACACCTTATCATATTCTACATATTTAGAGGGTTAGTATCATGCATATTATAGGTCTGCACTCATCCTTACTTTCTGTATATACTGACATACTGCATCTCTTAGCATTTTACTTTACTTCATAGCCTTGCAATACCCTTCATTATAACCTGCAGTACCTGCCCTACAGTAGAGTTTAAACCTTTTTGGGCATGGTTGTTCAGTCCATTTAGGACAGTTGTATACATTGGGGATATAATGTAGGTTGTTAATAAGAGTTCTTCTTTGATAATTTGTTCTGTCCCTCTTTCATTCTTAGATACAGAAGATACCTGCTTAGCCCATTTGTCCAGATACATGTCCAAAACTTTCCTTTCATTGTTGGTTCAGTCTTCCAAAAGCCTCTACCTGGGCATTAGTTCAATTTTCTATATGTATGTGTCCTACATATCATTGTCCTACATATGATTGTTCTGCATCTTCATATGCAGCCATGTTACACCACTGTTCTGTCCTAATACACCCAACAGTATCTGACCCCTTCATTGGAGTGATATGCATGTGGTAGGGTGTGTGTGTTATTAGACTTTGAGTAGAGTTTGAGGTGATGAGGGTTAAATATATATAGCTTGTACATATGTAATGTATTTTGATTTTGTATGTAGCCTGCACTCATTTGCCGTATACTGCCTATTGCATTCCCTGCACACCAGTTTGGTTCACTTCTTTTAGACCACTGTCCTGCATGTAGTTTAGTAGGTGTTCAGTCCAGATAGAGAGGAGAGGCCCAGGTTTGATCTAAAGGCATATTTCAGTCACCATATAAGTTTTCTTTCACTTTAACTTTACAAGTTGGATCCTAATGTCCTGTCCTTTTTGCCTTACAAATTCAGTCTCCTTAGCATCATTCCCTATTGCCTACATTGATGTTTCAGACCATTCATCCTTAGCCTAATTTCTAAGCATTTGTTCATTTCCTTATGAGTTTAGTCTACTTTAACACTTTGATGATCAGTTATATATATATATATATATATATATATATATATATATATATATATATATATATATATATATATATATTTTTTTTTTTTTTTGGAACCAGGTAAATTGTTTCTGGAATCGCTCCCACTGGGATTCGAACTCCTGACTACTCGGGCCGCATGCATCTCTCTTAACCACTAGGCTAGAGGTCATTTGCATATATATATATATATATTATATATATATATATATATATATATATATATATATATATATATATATATATATATATATATATATATATATATATAATGGGTTGTTGTTCTTGAGCTTATGTATATGTGGTATTTGGGATTTGTGTGCTTAGATTATAGGTATTTAGTTATGGGTGACTTGATAGGATTTGGGAAGTTAAGAGTTAGTCTATTATAGAGTTTTTTTTAGCTTGGGTTATCCATGACATACATTATATATATATATATATATATATATATATATATATATATATATATATATATATATATATATATATATATATATATATATATATAGGATATCTAGTATTATTTTCTTGTTTGAGATTTTTATAGATGTGGATATAAGTGTGATACCATGTATATATGTGATATATGTATATATATGAATAATACTATATGGTATCCTAGGATATGTATGTCTATAGTTTAGATTTGAGACTAGCTTTAGATAATGTTGACCTTGTTTGACCAGAGTTGACTTTGACCTAGATTGACTTAGACTCATGTTGCATTATAATTTCAATTAACATATAAATTGAACTCTTTATAATCTGTGTTGCTCTAACTAGGACTCTATGACTCCAGTTGGCCATCTTTTCATATCAGCTATTCAGGGTATCAGACGAGTACATTCTCTGATTATTTTATAATTTTCTTAGAATTATATTTTTGCTCTAGATTACTTTACTTGATGCTGTCACGTTGGTAACACGGATTGGTACTATATGGATCCCTTCATGAGATGTTATCCCTCTCGGGAGCATCGGATACTCATGTCTTATGTATTTTACTTACATCATGTATCTCATGCTTCTACTATCATGAATCTATCATAAATCTGCTTGTGACTCCTGTACTCTCATGAATCACAGAGCTTTCACGAATCTATTCATGAATCACTCATTATGAGTCAGTAGCATAGTCATGAATCTTAACGTAACTTGAATGGATTCTTGTGTATTGATTAGGAAAAAGGGGGAGTAGAACTAAACATGTGAATGATTCCAAAGTAGTGTAGTCATGAATCAACTCTTTAGTATAGCCATGAATCACCTCCAGCTGTTCACATGTTTATCTTGTACTATGATTCACTAGTCACTGATATTTCTCTATTTATAGTAGCTATTTACTTACAGTTCTCTTTTTTATACCATATTGTTCTTTCAGTTTCTTGTATCTTACTCTCTAGCATATTTATATTTTCTAACCTGTTAAGATTTGCGTGAGATGTATTGTGCTCGCTCCTATCCTGACTGGACCTGTTGAAAATATTGCAGGTAACCTGAAGATTCACAGCTAGCCTAGAGGACCTGTAGAGCTTGGAGTAGATTACTAGTTTATGGCTCAGTTTCCTTTTTAGAACTTGTATTGTAATATTAGAAGATCTGAGTTGTATTGAGATTGTTGAGATGTTGTTATTTTAGAAGTTGTTTAAGTTATTCCTTGAGTTTAGTGTAGACTTCTGTGTCACCTTATCGTGCTTAGATTGTGATTGAGTATTATCGTATTTTATACCTATCCTTCATTCAGAGTTGAGATGGTGACAGGTACATTATATAATTGCTTGAGTTGTTGTTAAGATAGTGACCTAGAACAACGTTCTACCGTCGACACTGCAGCATAGGCCGGACGTACCCACTTCTCATGCCCCTACACTGGGTGCGGGTCGTGACATACAACAAGAACAATATGCACATAACATCCACTTCTAAACCATCAAAGATAATATCCAATAGTCTCAATAATAAACTACAGAAAACTGTCAAAATAATCCACTACAACTCTTATAGTCTTAAAAATAAACCTGGTAGCAGAAACGTAAACTAGAATCCAAAACTATGACCACTAACTAGTAGGAGCATAAGAAAAAAAATGCTAATTTGCATCAATGCCAGAATCTGATACGTTAGTAATGCTAGTGTCGCCAACATACACACCGTAGGCCTCATGATAGATAACATCATCTAAAGCTGAAAAATAGTTATCCAGTCAGGATTGGAACAAGTTCACCATAACACTACACTGCACAATATAATATACAAGCATGAAAGAATAAAAATAAAGGAAGATGAACTGTAAACATGATACAATATGATAAGAAAAGATCTACTATGACATATTAACTCTATGAAAGTTTACTAAAAAAATGAACATCTAAGCAATATAGCAACAAGAATTAAAGACAAGTGTCCAATATATTTTAGAATACCAACGTTCAATATGTGATTCGATTAAGAATCGGACAGTCAACACGTGACATATATTGACTGAATAAACGATGTAAGATGATCCCCTGACCGAATAAACTCTGGGCTATACTGGGGTACCACATGTCTACTAGTCGTATTCTCCCACCCGATTAACTCACAAGTACATGTCCAACATGATAAACATTAACAATACGATAAATGGTAAACATGATAAATACAAAGTAAGATATGAACATATACATATAATACGATTCTAACTCTCGTATAACTTTGCTTTTAAGGATTACTAACTTTGCTTTTAAGGATTACATTGAAGAAGTACAATCAGAACTCTGACAACAAGGATTCAAAGTACGAGAATAAGACCTGGAGAAGTGCGACGATGGAGGAAGAATGGCAACTGGACTCCATTTTGCTCTCTTGTGTGCTCTCTTATTGTATATGTATGTCAGTATGTCTGTTCGTCCCTTCGTGCCTGTAAGGGAAGCACATATGCCTCAATTTATAGCCATCCTCATTAGGAATGACTTCCCATGCCTAGGACATTGATGGGGTGAAATCTGTTAAAAAAACATAATCTGGACTACTACAACTGTCTGCTACAGCTGTTAACCACATGGTCCGCGTCAGCTTCATACGTAACATTGATTAGGCAAAAAATGCTACAAAGATTTGGAGAACGTTTCCCCAAAACTGGCTTAGAACAGTCGTCTGCTACAATTGTTAACCATAAGGCTTGGTCAGATTGACATGTGGCATATATCATGATTGGAGGGATTCTCATATCTGATAAGGCGGTTACAACGTGCATGCCATAAGCATGAGATTAAATCAGCTATCTTATGGGAGCACTATCGCATAAAGACTTCTGGGAACACTGTTGCATAAAGGAAAGCTGCTACTTATACACGTAGTACTACACAGTTGTATACTGACAAAAGACAATTATAGTGATGCCGTAATCACTGATGCACGTCGCCTCACATAAAGTACAGAGTGACCAGTACATTTAATACTGCTAGACTGATGGGTCAGAATGGATACGTCTGGGTTGCTTTCTGATAAAGGAGCTACATAGAAGAGCTGTATATGGCTTCGGATCTTGGACGCATGAGTCATGAAGATTTTTTGTGCTTCTATAAGGCCAGTCCAGGTTAAGGAAGCTCAACGAAATACGAAAATGTTCTAGTGGAAGATAAATGTTAGAGACATGTAACAAAATCTTAAAGTGAATCTGGTTGGCAGGGACTATAGTCTTAGATGAGTTATTTGTGTCTACTACATCATAGTTGTGCAGGAGGTTCTACGCCTATCATCTAACATTGACTTGTTGGCCGAGGAGCTAGAGATGAATGAAGGTGCAAAGCAGCCAAATTCGTGATCAGTGATAAGAAGGAGAACAAACTATATGGCAAAGTGATAGACATGGAGTCCAATTGAGGAGTCATGGAGTCAACACATCTCATCAAACTATATGAAAAGTTTGTTAGAAAATCCAGCCTTTTCGGAGGTGGTTGAAGTTTAGAGCATCTTTGAAGCGTCAACGGAGTTGTGACAAAGACAAAACTAGTGGCTGGGACTGTCAAGCCCCACTCCCGAAGGAGTGAACGTCCTCGCTTGGGCATGATGCTGTGCGAGACTAAATTGCACTTGTATAAGGCCAGGTCCTGAAACGACTGATTGAAGCTAGGCCACAGAGTCGCACATAGTGTCCCCATTACAGCGGAAGTAAATGAACGCAACTTGAAACAAATTCAAGCTCTTTATTCATATACAAGATGTATTACAAGCGACGCTAGGTCGAGATTACAAATCAGACAAGCTCTCTCTCTCTCTCTCTCTCTCTCGAAACATAAAAGACGTGCCAAGCGGCTTACAATATAAAATGATACATGGCGATGTTCTAATACATTATGTCCTATATATTGTGCTTTAGCTCCTCTGAAATGCTCCAAGGCTCTAGAGTTAGATCTGTGCCTTGGCACATTCGAGAGTGTTGGAGGAAAGCTGCCGAATTGTACGGACACCATGTTGGCCGCCACGGTTACCTCCTCGAAATCGAACACGATTCCAGACTCCAAAACATCGAAGCCGATGCCCTAGCAGGCCTTGCCGAATCATACTCATCATTCGGTTGACGTGATAGGCCACGAACTGGTATGTCCCAAGAACAACGTTCAATTCGTGGCGAGTTATTCCGCTCAAACGATCGACGAAGCGCCAGACTGGAGACAACTGTCACTACCATATTTCTAGTATGAGGGTATTTTTGACATTTTTGGGGTAATTTAAATTTATTAGAATTTATTTGAATTTATGAGAATTTTTAGAAATTATGCTGGAATTGTTTGGACTAGGTTGACTTTGACTAGTTTTGACCCTTGTAGACCAACCTAGGAGCTAACCCTAGTTAGTATGGGCTTGGTTAGGATATATGACTCTAGTCTAACCTAGCCTAATCCTTGGTTTGGTCATTAGACTCTAATTAGCAATAGGAATTAGAAAGTCATAAGTCATGGCTTATGATTTAGAACCTTTATTAAATTAATTCAAACCATAGCCTTGTAGGTTGGCCCAAAGCCCAAGACAATTTTCAAACCCTAATCCCTAGACATTATGGCCGGCCACCCCTATCATCATTGGGATCATCACCCTATAAGTACTCTCCTAATTTTAGGGTTGCCTCTTTCTTAGGAAAGCTCAAAGTTTAAGGAAAGGTTTGTTCCTACTTATTTTAATCCCTAGATTTCCATTCCATTACCTTTTTCATTCAAATCTCTTTTATTAGGTTCTAATATACCTATTCTTGCTGATTTTGAAGTTTCATCTCAGTTTGTTGTGATTTGAGTGGATTGGGACATCAAGGAGAAGAGCTATAGAAAGAGAATTTTTCTTGAAAGTTCAAGCATAGGTAACTTCCTTATTTCTCCATAAAATTCCAATTTCTTTACATATTTAGGAAGCCCTAGGAGTCCCCTAAGTGTCTGCATTAGTTTCGTATCGAGTCCCATAAGTTTCGTGTCCGTTTGGACACGTATCAGAGACCGTCCCTAGGTGTTTGTCAAAATAACTCAAAGGGCATTTCGATCTCTTTTGTGCAATGTTTTTAAATAGAAATTTAGGTTTTACTATTGCTTATGCATTTTGTTCATCTGAGTGGATCTCTGTGTCGTGTCGTGTCAGAATCGATGCGTGCACATACGGGTGCACACGCGCGCGTACTGTGGTTCGATCCCCTGCTGTTCGGGGCTTGGTGTGCAGTGCACACTCCACTTCGACACACAAAAATTGACACGCGTGTCGTGTCCGTGACTGACACGAGGTTCGTGAAGTGTCATGAGCTCTCGTGTCGTATCGGACATGCATTTGCCCGTGCACGTGTCGTGCACTGTGTATCAGTATTCTTAATGTGTTCCTGTATTAATTTGTTTTAATGCTTTTAAATTATGTCTTAATTGATTAGATAGATCCTAAATGTATTGTTAAACTCTGATTACATTAGGTTTACATGTAATTTAGGTTAATGTGGAAAAAAAAACTGGTTTCGATTTGGGTTTTCTGTGTTTTTCTGATACGCCTAGTGTATCAGTTATGCACACACTGTTCTTCCCTGTTAATTCCTGTCAATTAGTGTTTTATTTTGCCATTTAAATCCTGAACATGTGTATCATTTCATAGTAGAGTATTCTTACAAGTTAGAATAGGTTTTATGTGCATTAAATCAATTTCGACACTGAGTTTAGTGTTTGGTGGACTGAACTCCTTTTCCTGAGTTCAATTTTGAGTGAAGGTTTAGTCAAAACCTGGGATTAAATGTGACTATTTTGGAACTATTTTCCTTTGTGTTTATTTATGAACTTTGGGTTGAATCAAATTGAAAACTGTCAACTGTTTAGATTCAAAAATGTTAACTGATATATGTCAGAATATGATATGGCTGATACTTGTATTTCTGTCAGATTTCCAGTTTCAAATATGAACTTTGCCATCAATTTTTACCCATCTAATGCTGTTAAATGTTGGGTTATAGTTCCTAGACTTGTTCTCCTATACTTGAACTACATGTGTATCGAATTTGGGGTTTACTTGATGTGTTTGGCTATGAAAACTAGAATTTCAAACTATTTTAGACTGTTCTTTTGAGTTCTATTATGAGCTATGGTTGATTCTAATGTTGAATGACCTAGGAAGAACTGAACTTGAGTACTATGTTATGGTTATGATTGATAGTTCAAAACCTGAGAATGTTAGGATGTAGACTGAAATTTGGAATTGGTTTTTATGGCTGAAAACTGAGTTTTAAATAGGTGTACTGATTTGCAATGTTCTTCAAAACCTGGGATTTTGTATGCCTCATTGGTTCAGTGCCTGTCCTCAGGATAGCCCTATCTCTCTCACACTTTTCCCTCTACACACAGTCACAATACTGCCACTATATCCAAGTTTTACACATGTATACACTAGCCGCTATTTTCCAGTTTCTCACTCACATTACCCTCCTCCACACACACACACACACACAGATATACTCCTATTCACTCACTGCTCATACATGTTTCACTCACTAACACACACAAACAAAGCCACTCATGTATGTCTCTTCACACACACACAGTTTACACATGCCCTATCTATAGGCCTATCTAATGTAGCATATATGTAATGTAACATTTCCCTCTCTATATGTAACCTATTTCTCTATGTGATTAATTGCAAATAGATTATATATATATATATATATATATATATATATATATATATATATATATATATATATATATATATATATATATATATATTTTATATATATATATATATATATATATATATATATATATATATATGGTAGTTGAGTATATTTTGGGTATCTAGTTTAGATACCTACATAGGATGTATGGAATATACAAGTATATATATATATATATATATATATATATATATATATATATATATATATATATATATATATATATATATATGTCACATATATATTCAACTTGTGTATTTACTATATATAGGTAATATATATTCATGTGTTAAGCATAGGCTTAGGTAATGTGGTATAGCTTGGTGAGCCTAGATTGGGCTTGTATAACTTTATTAGACCTAGTATAGACTAGTTTAGACTAGATAGCCTAGTTTAGACTTGGTTGACCTAGTTTGACTTCTAGGGTTGACCAGAGTTGACCAAGAGTTGACTTTGGCCTAGATTGACCTAGAATCATGTAGAATGCATAGTAGGATTTCGTTTTATCATTTTGGGCTTGTTGTAACTTGTGCTATTTTGATTAGGAGCCAGACACCACTCCTCGGACAGTATTTTCATATTGGACACTCAGATACCAGACGAGTACATTCTCTGATCATTTTATATCTTGCTTAGAATTATTTCCTGCATCAAATTACTTTACTTGTACTGTCACGTTGGTCACACGGATTGGTACTATATGGATCCCTTCTTGAGATGTTATCCTTAGGGAGCATCTGGTACTACATGTTCTGTACGTTTCACTTACACGGCATATCACTATGCTTCGTTGGTTTACTGATCACTTGTGACATATACTCTTATGATCACAGAGTCTTCCTTGAATCCTTATCCCATACATTAGGTTTCCTAGAATCCCTATTTATGGGACTTCCATGTACCACCCTTCGGGGGCCTTTGTATGGAATCATAACATAACCTGGTTGGATCCTTGTGTATTGATTGGGGGTACGGGAGAGTAGAAGTGGACTTGTGAATAATACACCAGTAGTGTAGCATCAGAATCATCCCATACCATTTACATGTCCATGTTGTACTCTGACTCACTAGCCACATGTTAGTTCTCTATTTATAGTAGATATTTCTATTACAGCTTTCTCTCTCTGTTTACATACTGCACTCTTTCAGTACTTGTATCTTACTCTACTGCATGATTATATTTTCTAACCTGTTATGAACTATTGAGATGTACTGTGCTCGCTCCTGTCCTGACTGGACCTGTTGAAATATTACAGAGGACGAGGAGGAGGCCTGTCTGGACACTTTCTACGTGGCAGCCTTAGATGACACATGCGAGCTGGACCCTCAGGAGGACCCAGCTCTAGCTGAGGACATCACCCCGATTGCCTAGACTAGATTAGTTAGGCTTATCTTCTTTTATGTAGTCTTGAGACATGTTTAGCTAGACTTTATTTCGAGCTCTGAGTTGTATATATTCTTTCATTCTGTATCTGAGACCATGTACTTCTGAATATTTGCTAGGATTATCTTAGACTACTTTATCATCTATTTGTTTCCTTGAGTTCTATTTCATATCGTGCTATCTCTTCCTTAGTTGTGATTGAGTTTATTACTGCTATGTCACCCCCATTCGGGGAGTATAAACTGTTTAGAGATATATTGCTAGATGTATGTTGACCTAGGACAGCGTTCTACTACCGACACTGTGGCGTAGGCTGGACGTACCCGCGTCTCGTGCCATTACTCTAGGGTGCGGGTCATGACAACAACCATTCATAGACTTCGTAGTCTACGACATCCTGCCCGAGAACCCAAAGGAAGCCACTTCCATCAGAAGGCGTTCCCTCAGATTCTTCTACGATACAGAGACGAAAATGCTGTATCGGCGATCCTACGATGGGTTATTGCTACGGTGTCTGTCACACGCAGAAGCCAAAGAAGCCATACGCGAAGCTCATGACGGTGTTTACAGGGCCCATCATCCTGGCCCTAAATTGCAAGACCGTCTTCGCCAAATGGGCTACTACTGGCCCACGATGGTAGCAGATGCGATAGACTATGAAAGAAAGTGCAAAGCCTGCCAAGTCCATGCGAACTTTATCCACCAACCATCCGAGTTTCTACATCCGACAGTGGCGTCCTGGCCATTCGAAGCATGGGGAATGGACATCATCGGTCCGATTACTCCACCTTCCTCCCGAGGACATCGTTTCATACTCGCGATCACGGATTACTTCTCCAAATGGGCGGAAGCTGTTCCGCTCACAGAAGTAAAGACTTCAAACTTGATCAGCTTCCTCAAGTATCACATCATTTATCGCTTTGGACTGCCCCGAAGTATCATCCACGATAATGGTCTGCAGTTTTAAAGCCACGTCTTCTATCGATTCTGCGATAAGCATCGCATCCAGAATATTGCTTCAACACCATACAATCCGACGGCGTATGGGTTGGCAGAAGCATTCAATAAAACAATCATCAAACTACTCAAAAAGTTCGTGTCTTCCAACAAACGCGACTAGAACGAGAAGCTTGGTGAGTGCTTATGGGCGTACCATACCACAGTCCGAACAGCCACTGGGAACATTCTATTTTCTCTGGTATACGGGAGTGAGGCAGTCCTCCCATTGGAGACTCAAATACCCTCACTCCGCGTCGTCCTTACTTACCAATTGACGACGGATGATAACTACCGTCGCCGACTACAAGATTTGGAGGCCTTAGATGAAAAGCGCCTCCTGGCTCAGCAACGGATCGAACTATACCAAGCACGCATCTCTAGAGCCTTCAACAAGAAGGTTAAAATCATAACATTCCAAGTGGACGATCTCGTTCTGGCAGTCCGGAGGCCGATGGTCATGACTCACAAAACTGTCGACAAATTCCAGCCAAAATAGGAAGGTCCGTTTATCATTGAGGCCGTATTCTCCAATGGTGCTTACCGCCTCGTAAAACAAAACAGAGACTTGCTCATGTTGCCCGTCAACGACAAGTTCCTGAAGAAATATTATGTCTAAACGACATTTTCTAGATCACCGAGTCATGTACCCGCTGGTGCCGCTGAACTCACATTTATCAAAATCCTAGATTATCGAGTTATGTACCCGCTGGTGCTACTGAACTCATATCCGCAAAACCTCAGACTATCGAGTCATGTACCCACTGGTACCACTGAACTCACATTCACAAAAATTCTAGACTGCTGAGTCATGTACCCTCTGGTACCGCTGAACTCATGTCCTCCTTCCACAAAAATCCTGGATTATCGAGTCATGTACCCGCCGGTACCTCTGAACTTACACTTTGATTCCAAAATTCTCGAATTGTCGAGTTATGTACCCGCTGGTACCCCTGAACTTACATCCTGATCACACTTTTGGGGAGAAGGTCATGTATAACCCTACCTCTGAACTTTCTTCCTGAAAGAACACCTTCCTCATGATCCACTACCCGGACTCCCAGTGCACAAAAAGGGTAACAGATCCACAAATTTCCAAAACGACCGTGTCGATGTTACCTCTGAGTCGTCTCAATTCTGCCAAAAACAAATCACCCCCACATAGAACTTCCATGTCCTCATTACCTCTTAGTCATCCTATGTACCCCCCTTCATTGAGCCCATTCCTGCCATGTCCTCACTACCTCTGAGTGGGAAGGCTCCGTCGAAGAAAACCCGCATGCTTGCCATGTCCTCATTACCTCTGAGTAAGTATGTTGATTCCCTTTCGACTTATTATCTGTACCCACAACCGGAGTACGCCAAGGATAGTAGGTCCACTAATATCCTCCGTTAAGTCCACTCCTGCCATGCCCTCACTACCTCTGAATAGGAAGATTTTGTGGTAAGAAAACCCTCATACTTGCCATGTCCTCATTACCTCTGAGTAAGTATGTTGGTTCTCTTTCATCCTATTATCCGTATCCTAATCCAGGGTACGGCAAGGATAATAGGCCCACAAATGCCCTGTGCTGAATTTCTCAGCACAGGCCCATCATTTCTCATCATGTCCCGGGAGCCCAGCTGCTTCATGGCATTCTTTCTCCCGATACCCGGAACGTTTACGACAATGTCACTGTGGAACCGTTATGGGTATCCCCAATCAAACTTGCTATACGTACCTAAAACCAAGGTATGCCAAGGGTAACAGGTCCACAGACAAGTCCCCCATACGGGGCAAACACCACCATAATACCACAGGCACAACAAGCAGTACAGGTAAAGGGTAGAATGGAAATCTTTATTTGAAAGCAAAAAAGCATTACATGTTTTGGGGACCACGTCCCTCCCAAAAAGAAAAGAAAAACAAAAAATAGGAGAACAGGAACAAAAGAAGAAAAGGCCGACTATGGTTCGGCATTACACAACTCCAGGAGGCGGTTTCTCACTTAGGTGGTCCCCCGCTCAAGCCGCTGTCTAGCTCGACGCTCAGCCTCCTGGGACAACCGCTCCCCATTATCCAAGTCCATGAGTGTCCGTCAGTCGTCTTCCAACTTCTTCAGGGCAATTTCTAGGTCAGCCGAAGCTTGATTAACTCTGTCAGCCTCCTGGATAATTAGCCCCTTGTCGATACGGGCAGCCTCAAGCTCAGACTCAAAGAAATCTATCTTCCTCTGAAGCTCAAGGATCTGTTCCCGCGTGTCATTGATCCCACGGGAGGCAGTCGCTTCCCGAGCCGTAACATCTTCACTCTTGTGGCTCAATCGATCATATCGATCAGACAGATCGCGGAGGTCCTTCAGTATGCCGGCCTGGTTTTATCCCGAGCAGCCCTTGCCTTCTCTATAGCAGCTATGAGGGAACCGCGCTTCTGATCTATAGCAGCAGGCAGATCAGCCTGCCGCAGTACCTGAAGCTGGGCCACCAGCTGATCAGTCTCCAGCAATTTTGCCTCCAGAAGTGCTCCTGCGGATCAAGTCTTTCTCATGCGACTCAAAACACAGGGCATGCCCCATGCGGCTTGAATATGAGAGAATCATGCGGTTCATGCAACATATGCGGTTTCATCATGACGAAGGATGAAGGCTTGTGCATAAATCATGCAACAGAACCATGGTTTTTAGGGATCGAAACATCTAAATCCAATCCTTATCCTTAAAAGCAGGACGAACGTCGGGGTGCACTTTAGGCGTAGTGGCCGATGAGGAGGCCGCTTTCTTGTCTTTGGCAGCAGCAGGAGCAACCTTGAAAGACTTGGGGGCCATTATCATACCGACGGTCGGAGAAGGAAGACTAAGGAAGAAAATTAGGGCCAAAGACGAAAGAGAGAGTAAAGAAGTCTCACTGACTGAACACGTTCATATTTATAGGCAACAGAGAGGCACCTCGATCCACGTACAGCATGAAAATTGACCCTTCGGTTTTTGAAACGAGTCGACTAAAATAAAGGCTGGACTCTTGGGATCCTGCCCCAAAAAGTGGCCTTAAAACTGACGGCAAATTAACAGCAATTAATGCAAAAGATTAGCACATGTAGCGGGATGACGTGGCAAGGAGCTCATGCGGCCAGATAGCCTATACAGCCAAAGGGCCCATGCGGCTGATTGACTAAATGCGGCTGGGACATCTATGCGGCCAGGACATCATATGTGGCCAGATGAGTTTATACATAGCCATGCTTCTTATTCAAAGTATTTCAATTTTGCAAATTGAAAAACTTTGAAGGGGGTCTTGTAAAAACATGGGAAAGAATATAGAAACGTCCATGCGGCCAAGGATCCCCATGCGGCTCAGAGAGTTCATGCGGCTCTAGCATCTATGCGGCTCGAATAGTTCCATGCGGTCCAGAGAGGAGCCGCATGGCCTTCAACAGAGAGAAGACTCTGCACCAGACGAGTTTCTCCCATACCCTGTAAGCAATCTGGGTGGTTATCAGTACATTGAATGCACTGGTGGGGAGGCTAGCCTGTCCACTCGCTATCATCACCAAACACATTCAATTTAATTTTGTGCCCCAACTATCAGTTAACTGTCTTTCTAATCTGGCATTAGGATCAATTTTATGGCATACAATGTAAAGCCTACCTCGTGTTACAGACATCTATTGTCGCATAAGGATGACATACGCAACTTACCATACGATTCCATGTCCAAGGTAAACCAAGTTAGCCAACATTTTATACATAATGACTTGACAGATTTGCATAAGAAAATACGAGGGTCATGAGCGTATTTCTGTCTCAGGTGAACGAGGTACTCAAGTCTTGTCAAGATGTGTTATACTCAAACTTTGTTCAGATGCATTTCATTCAGCTATTCAGTTGTTCAGCTTACTCAGATTACTTGTTTCAATGCAAGAACTCACACACGGATTGTCGCCAACGAGCTCACTTAATCTATATGTACCGTTCGCTCGCACCACAAGCCATTTGGACTATACATTATGGTACTCGTAGTAATGTTACCTACCATGCGTGATGGCCGGTACACCCTAATTGGTTATGCAATACCCCACATTACGTCGCTTGGATGGCCAAACCTGTACCCAATTCGCCCGTAAGCCATGATTCCTCCTAGGCCGGCACGATGTCTCAGATCGTCCGAGGAATGCTTTGTTTCGTTCTCTCGTGCACGAGTTATTCGCGACCATTTTGTTTTCTATTTTCATTTTTAACTTATCGAGGTCTCTGAGCCATAACCGATTATTGACTAGGTTGGCGGCTACATCCTTGCAGCACGAATAACGAGTCTCGTTGTACGTCCCCGACATACCTGTCGCTAATCATTCTTTTCTTCTTTTCTTTCTTTCTTTCTTTCTTTCTTTTCTTTTCTTTCTTTCTTTCTTTCTTTCTTTCTTTCATTCATTCACTTATTCATTCATTCATTCGTTCATTCGTTCATTTATTTGTTCATTCTTTTGTTATTATTATACAGCTCCCGATACGGGACTGCCTTGGCGATCCAACGGTCTAGAAGCCTTTCCATGTTTCTATTACTTGGCTCGAAATAACTATTTTGATAGTCTTCCTGCCTCAATTCATGAACCATTAACTGTGTTGTGCCTCAAGTTGTGGAATGATAAACTGACAAGCATTTCACACATAATTGAGCGCATAAGAAAATCTAATCGATCATAAGCTGTACCTTGGCACGAGCGTGGAGTATGGTGCGAGGATTCAAGTAAAATTTTATGTTGATTTCTATGTTCTACACAAGCGAACGAGATGGGATTATTCCCTTAGCTAGGTGCGTTGAGTTATCTTATTAGCATGCAAGGGCTTAACGCCTAGCGATCTAGCAATACCATCCATGTTATTATGTGTCCATGCTAAGCAAAGGGAGGTTCATCGGAGCCACCCGCCTTATCGAGCGAGACTCCGAGTGCACCTTTGAAAGTCTAAGTCTGGATTCTCCTGAAGGGCCAAGTCCATTGCCTTTGCCTCAAGCGAATCGTTTCGTCGAGCAAGCAAGGCAGGATTTGAGTCATTGCACCTACGCCGTTTGAATCGACATTTAGCTTGTGCGGAGCGGGTCATTACAGGGATTGGTCTCCTATCAAAGCAAAAGCAGTGGTGTTGACATACCAACGATATGCTTGAAAGTGCATAAAATGTACAGTAACTTTTTGAAGCAATTTTATGCTTACTAAACGTACCACCAGTATATCGGCGGTATACCAATAGTCAAAATTTTCATATAGTTATTCTATTTTCAGTAGTAGTATGGATTGTTAGATTGGATTGGACAATTAGGATTCCGAATTGGGCTAATTTATGGATTTTTTAATCCTAAATTAGGTTTTATTAGCTTTATAGGACGCTAAGAGAGATCATCTCCTGTAATGCTCATTGGAGAAGATTTAAGGAGAGAGTCCAACAAAGCTATGAGAAATATATACTTTGCTTGCAGCTCGCACTTTAGGATAGAAGGAGAAGGAGAATTAGGGGAGGGGAACATGTTCTAGGAGAACCATTTTCTCCACTCAATGAGTCATTATTTGGTGTGGTGAGCGATCCCATTATCGTAGTCTTTTTGTTTTCTTCTTCATATATGTGAGGGATTGGATCTTGGACAAAAGATACAATATAAACTTTTGATCAATCTGTATCATTTGATTATAAAATTGGGATTTGTTCAGGTGACAAAGTTACTATGTATACATTTGTGTTTGATCTTACCTGGCTCTCTCATTATGATTTCTGTTAGAAATATTTGCTTTCATCACCTTTATAATCTACAAACAAAATAAACAAAAGTTACCGGCCTTCGGGGGATGTCGCACACGTAGCACTTGTCATAGAGTTAATCTTTGTCTATGTGCAGACTTTTTCGGATGCTCCTAGTGGTAGAACCTCCGCTCTACCGGTATTCCGTCATTGTACACAACTCGGAGAGATTGACCCTAAATTAGCTCTGCCTAGAGCGGGATACAAAGAACAAAAAGAAATTATGTAAGACAAGAATTTGGGAGAGATTTTTCATAGAGAATTTTTTATGTTAAAAGAGGAGACGAAAGGCTCATTCTATAGTCATAAACTTTGTAATCGTTGCTTGAATCAAAGATGCAATAGACACAATAGACTTTTTTTTATGCTAATTAGAAAGGAAAAAGAAACAGAGTTAGAAAATATAAAAGAAAAGTATATAAAAGCAAAAGTACTGTAGTAAAGCTACAGTACTCGAGTTTGGCCGAACGCCCTCCCCCCTCCCCCCCCCCCCCCCCCCCCCCGTGCTCGCGAGCGGATATTCCCGTGAGAATCCAAAAATTCAAAACAAATTTGAATCTCCATCAAATTGATCCAAATATTTTCCTATACACTCATAGTTGGATTCTCTACTAGATTCAAATCCGAATCAAAAAATGAATCAAATCCCAATTAATTTCTTATTTAAATCCTATATACTCCATAAAACCGAAAATTGGATTTCTTCAAATACTTCCTCGATTCTCCACGAAAATTCAATTCCCTGCACGAGAGCCTCGCTAACGTCCATACGTAGCTACCCCACCGTCTGCACTTGGCCGTTGACCGCCGTATCGCCGGAGAACAACGACAAACCGAGCCGCGAGACAGAACACCCTGTTTTGAAAATGCAGCGAGGTACCCATCTTCTCGATCTAATTTCTTTATACTCGCTCCTTCGTTTTCACTTCTACGAATTTAGATGCGAAGCCCACATGACCCTCTTCGAGATCCTTCAGACGGATTTCAAAATGACCACTAACTTGCTCGAAAAATCGAGACGAAGTTAGCAAAAAACCTGTTTTCTGTAGTATTAAAAACTGTTTTAAACTACCAACTTGGAAGCCGTTTTTCGGACCGATTACTAAGTATTTTGACAAACTAATTAAATACAGTAAAAAACAATATATATGAGATTGTAATGCATCTTCTGGAATCACTTTTCATCTAGTAAGTAAAAATTTACACTTGGTTAAAGTTCCACAAAAAATTGTCAATTCTGCTTTCAAAATTTAGAAATCTGTCCGATACGGCGTGCGCTCCGACAAATCGGATGATGTGGTCACGCACTATACACATCAAAAGGCGCGTATGGATGTTGCCGACGTGTGGGAACTGACGGAACACGATTTGGTTGCACGTGCGCGACGAAATCAGTACGTATCCGTCGAGATACCCCCTATCGACGTTTTGTAAACTTTGGTCGTAACTTCGTGCACGTTCGTCGGATTGACACGAAACTTACGCCATCAGGACCGCATCGATTTTCTGGTCATGTATGCCAAGTTTGGTCCGATTCTGAGAAAGTTGATCGGAACGACAATTTGGCGGGCCTGCGACCCGATCCAACGGGCAAAATTGTGCACGGCTGATCGGAATCAAAAATTGGACATACCGTTGGGTTCGTCTCCTCAAACCGGATCCGTAAACATATAGTTTGACGACTTTAGAGACCATAAACTTTGGCACGTATTTCGGTACAAAATGGATCCAACGGCGGCTATCGTTTTGACCCAAAATTACGATTTTGCCCTTATTCCAGAATTAGACTTTTGGACAGGCGTTTAATAGATATATCTTTTACACTGGGAGCGTTCTTAATGTTTGTTTCAGCATCCGGAGTCGTTCGTGGATTTTGGGATTTATTGCTGATGTGATTTATTGCTGACGTGATTTATTGCTTGGAGTTGCTATTTCCGTACTGCCAAGCAAGATACCTTGCCACCTTACTCTGTGCTTTACATATTTTTATTTTTATTTATTATTTTTAGCATTTCTTATTTGTTGTTATTATAAAACTGTGCGTCCAAGTCACACTTGGGTACAAGCGACTCTATCGGTTGTTTTCTTTCTTTTATTTATTTCTCTTGCATTGACTTAGTCTAGTGACCATCCATTGTTGATGAGGTATTGGTATATCTCATACGGCCTAGACACTTGCTTTACCATGTGATGTGAGTCACATATAGGACACATACCCGCGTAGTCGGCTGGCCACCGATACATATGGAGCTTGTGACAGATAGAAGTAACTGCCAATAGAATGGTATGTTAAAAGACTTGGTGGTTACCAGTGTAGCTCCCCTTCCCGAAAATTTTGAAATATTTTTATTTTTGAAATGGTGATTTTAGATTATTATAAATAATTAATTACTTAATTATTACGGTAGATGGTTTTAGCCATGGTTAAGAATTGGAGTACAAGACGACTAGAAATCATGGCACGGATAGCGTAGTAGCGTGCTTTGACTAGTGTTTAGCCATGGTAGGGGAAGGCCGAGTCATATGATTGTTCTAACTAGGAAAACCAGGCCAAATTGCGACTTAACCCTTATCGAAGTTTTTATTTATTATTTAATTATATTATTGAGTTTTAGGGAACCCGGTTGTACCGAACCTGTCCGGATTGGGCCCAAGTCAAATACAAGCCCAGGTAGGCGTGTAGTGAGACCAAATCCGGCCTTGTAGACATGCTTGGTAAATATAAATGTCTTGGTATATATTTTTAGGAATTGGCAATTATTTGTTGAATATTTGTTATGGGTAGATTATATGTATTATTATTATTGTTAAATAGTGTTTTACCAAAATTGTATGATCTTTTGAAGCCAGTAATGATGGTGTAGGATAGGTCCACCCAAAACTAATATTGGAGTATTTTAGTTATTATTGGGATTATCATTGTCATTGTTTAATTGAGTATTTATGGATATATAAATATATGGGGTATAAATATATATAAATGGATGAGTGTACATATAGATATATATACAGGTATGTATAGATAAATATATTATAGATATATGTGTATGAATAGAGGTATTTAAATATATATGGTAATATGTGTATAAGTATATATGTATATATGTACATAGATAAAAATGAGATTGGTATTTTTATTAAAAGTACTTAATTAGATTTTTGGAGATTTGTTATATATAAATGTAAATATATGTGTGTGCGTGCATATATATAAATATAAATATTATGTATGTATATATATAAATATAAATAATTTATGTGTGTATAAATATACGTATAAATGTACCTGTATATACATGTATATATGAATATATATATAGATTGTATTTTGCTAATAGCAAATAGAAAAGATTAATAAAAAGAAAAGGATTAATCCCCAGCCCGACCGAACAGTGGGCTCACACACCTTGAGCCCAGAACTTCCCAACAGCAGCTGGAGCCCATCTCTCCCATGCTTAAAACCATAGCAACCCTATATCAGCAGCCGGCCTAATTTTCCCATAACCCGAACTCCCCAGCCGAGCATATATGCGCGGCTATATATATATCGACACAGGGGGAGGGGAAGGGAATCGCAACTCTCGAAAGCCTAACCACCCGACGCGCCTCCTTCCCCACACACACGCGCACGCCGTTCTGGGCCACCGCGCGCGGCCGCACGGGCCACTGGAGGCCGGCCAGGCGCGGGAAACCCGCGCGCGCGGCCTAAAACAGTGGAAAACGACAGTAGCGACACTGCGCGAGGCCGACTTCGCGACGCATTTTCGTAACGCATGGTTAATCGTTTATCGATCCGCGACTTCAGGTACGTCCACAACCCATAGAGCTATAAACCCCTTCACATAGATTCTTTAACTCACATTGTGCATGACGAGAATCGAGTTGCAAAACTCGGAAAAGACCTGCTTACAAACAGACTAAAATCCAGTCCAAATACCCATGTTGGAAGGCCGTTTCTGGTCAAACCATTGACCAGTTTAGAATTCTAACTGAACAATTATTTAGACAGCATGTAGGACAACAAAACCCTTCAGATAGATTAATTTTTCGTTTATGGTATAATGAGTAATTGGATTGTAAAGTTACAGAAAAACCTGTTTTGAAAATCACAAAAACTCATCCACAGGACGTGCGTCCCACCATTCCGGGCGACGTGGTCACGAACCGAAAGCATAAAAAGGTGCGTAACGGCATCGTGGTCGTGTGGGCTTTGACGGAATTTAAATTGGTCGCGTGTGTGCGACGAATTTGATGCGTATCCGTCGAAATTTACCGTATCGTTCACTTTGTAAATTCTCCAATTACTTTGTGCACGCTCATCATCGAGACGAAACTTGTGCCAACAGGACCGTATCGTTTTTTGGTCCTGCATGCCAAGTTTGGTCAAATTCTGAGACAGTTGATAAAATCACCGTTTTGCGGGCCCCACGGTTCCACTCAACGGGCAATTTTGTGTACGTTCCGCCGAAATCCAACTTTGGACATACGGTTGGGTTCGTATCAAAAAATTGGATCCATAGACATGTAGTTTGATGACTTTAGAGACCGCTGACTCTGGCACGCTTTTCGGTGCAAAGCGGGTCTAACGGCGGACACCGTTTTTACCCAAAATTACCGTTTTGCCTCTGTATCCAGAATTGGACTTAAGGACAGGAAATCCTAGCTAATTTGACTATTCTAAGAACATTGGTACTATTTATTTCAGCATCTGGAGACTTCTGCATGTTTTGATTGATTGTGGCTCATTGAGTGGTATATTGTTATTGGTTTCCCCATCTAAGGACCTCAGGCAAGTGCACTTTCTGATTGCTTTCCGATTCATAGTAGTATTTTTATTTCATGTCTATACATATATCTTGCTGCTTGTTGACACGCTCGTCACACGGAGTAGTCGGAAAGGGAAATATCTAAGTAGACATGTGAACTACCCAGAACTATCCCATGAGTCTATACTTGAATAATAGCCGCTGCACACGACACGTGCAATGTGCCAGATTTACCCCCTAGCCGTTCACATGTCGAAAAGGATATTTCACACCACCTAGATAGATGTCTTTTATTAGTTTTTCCTTGTTTACTTCTCCACCGTGCCATGTCATCAGTTTCTTTCCAATTTTATATCTCATGTGTTATTTTCATGTCTTATTAATTCTATTGTGTTTTTGTATTGTCGTCGGTTTGTGTACTTGTTCCATTACTGACTTGAAACCAACATTTTCCAGGTTTATCCGCGATCACTCTTAGCACTGGAAAGACATGGGTATGCTGAGGCCGACCTAGATAGTGGAACTAGTTGTCATTTTTATTAATTGTGAGAACTTTGTATTTTTTTAAAATATAAATCTTGTAAATTTTGTAACAAATATATAAATGTGAATGAACAGAAAATGTTATTTCTTAAGTATTTATTTTTTGCGGGCTTGACAGCGTTCTACCGTCGACTCTGCGGCGTAGGCTGGCTTGGACACGTCTCTTATCCGAAAAGCGGGTGCAGGTCGTGACAAGTTTTTGTGGTGGCCCATGCAGGTCAGATTTCGCAAAAGATTACGAACTCGTGATGGTACGTTAGTCGTACTATTGCGAGCCTGCGCTCAGGAAATGCTCATTCACAATTAGGATTGAAATAATTTAGGAGAATAACTAGGACTAGGAGTCCCTTGTTCAAATTGACTAATCGGGTAGTTAAGGTTGTTAGATAGGCCATACAATTTAGAAGTATTAAATTCAGATAGCTTGCTAGATCCCTATAGACACACTATTGCTTTTGATGTAATGATATGATCCAACGTGGGTATACTACTCACTTGATTAGTTAGGCTTTTCCATAATTAAAGCTATAATCTCGATAACCTGTTCAGTTTTCTTTTGCTCTATCTAGATATAAATTTCATATCATGAATTAGAATTGCCTGTTTTAAATTCTATTTTGCTGTAAGGAATTGGTTTATAATTCCTGATTCTGTTATTCCTGTATGAATCCCGAGTTAGATTTAATTCAAAGTTTTTCCTCAGCTATTTGATATATATAAGGTAAATGTAAGGATGTTCTTATTTTTCTTGTCGTCAGTTATTTTCCTCGGTCAACCTTTTGCTTTAAGGATTGAGACTTACATGCAGGTGTTTACGCTTTCTACCATAGTCAACTAAGTTGAATCCTTAGCAGCTCTTTGACGTCCTTAGGAATATAGTAGGAGCAGTTTAACGACTGCGATGACTAGACAGCAGCGCACTGTCGCCAATTACCTGAGAGCGGAGAGGTGGGTTCACTACAGCCAGCAGCGCACTGGCGAGGCACAACCCACAGAATTGAAATCATCCCGAAGAACCATAGTCTATGGAACATTGCTAAAGCTATGTTCTCGATTGACCTCTTTTAGATCTTAGATACCCTTGTGCCAATATAGAGTAGAGTATCTGGTAGCATATCACCTCTGAATCACGGAACCAAGGGTTTACCACAGTTAGAGTATATGGGCGAGGCATAATCCTCGGTAAAATGATTTCAGACGTGATTACAGGTTTAGGATACTATAGAGGATAGGGACTGCCCTGTATGACCCTAAGACCCAAAACCAAAACTAGTGAAAGTTCTGCCAGTTGAATAGCGTGTCTCCCAACCTGGTCTTCCGTGGTCCTTGTGATCCATTGACGAGGTAATTGGCTGACATTAACAGGTTTACTTAGAATATAGAATTTAGGGTTCCATAACCCATTAGTCGACTAAGGCCAAATGGATAGAAGATAATAGGTTGACTGTATAAACAATAACACCAGGTAAGGATTTGACTTTCTCAAAACTCGAACTATTGTGCCTCCTTTCCAAAAATCTCGCCTATTTATTTTGACTATCTTGACCAATGCTGCTATTACAGCCTAGTTTTGCAAGCTTACTCTTTTATCGAGCTTGATTCGAGACATATGTTTATTGGGGACGCCCGCTAACATATTGTCTAATCAGAATCATTATATTACGGTCTGATCAACCATGATGCATTTGGTTTGCTCTTCATTTAATAACCCTACGTGGACTGAGATATAGAGATATCCAGGATCTCATCCGCGATTGCTTGACAATTCCTCTTGAATTATATATTCACCTTTGAATCACGTAATTGTATTCAGCGACATCTCTTGAACTCTTTGATTTTTGTCTTTCGCTGATTGGAAAAACGAAAACTCGTAATTGATAGATAGATACAAAGTATTCCCATGGCTATGATAGTTGTATATGCAAGTGTAGCTACCATCGGCCAGCCCTGTGACAGGAACCTTGCCACCATATCCTAGCCTCTAAGGTGGGTAGACTGTAAGCCTTCTAAAATTTTGGTATATACGAGGATTACCGATTGATTAAAATAATTTTCCACTAGGATGATAATTAGAGCCCCACGGACTCCCACTTTCCATTTAGATCATTTTGTGTCCCCGACCGTGTCATTATATTCGGAGCACAAGGCCAGTTGTTACCTTCCAACAAATTTCACATGTAAGATCTAGACGAGTCCACCTTCATCTAGGTATATCATGTCCCAGTCAAATCCGTCCCCTTGTACTCTATTTTTACGGTACAACTTTCAGGTCAAAAGGACTAGCTATAACCCTTACCATAGTACCAATATACTTTTCGACTTCCATTAGAGCCTCAGCCTTGACTCAATTCATTCGACCCAATATATGGTTGTGATCTACTCGGAGCCTACTATGCACATGCCACCAGTATACCACCCAATTGGGGCCTCACATGCTACTTAAACACAAAAGTCACTAAAGGTGCATTTTGGGCTTGAGGGACCTAGCTAACTAACTTGACTGGCAAACCAGCTCAACCACTCGGGTTGAAACCTAGTCCAGGTCACCCTAACCTACTAGAAATAGTTTTATCCTTGGGGTCTTGTCCAATCAATATAGATTTGAAAGCCAAGGTTCATCCAACCAGTGATTGATGTCCAAATAGAGAACTCATTAAGACCCAGTAACACTCATCCATGCACACCACCATATTTAGACTATAGAACTGAACTATTTGAAATCATTCTTGATTATTCCCCCTTGCCTTCCTGTACCCTTGATTCTCGTCCCTTTCTATTTTGGGGTGACGAATAATCGTGTTGTCTAGAATTCATCAGAAATTCTTAAGTTATTGTGATATTGCTTGATTGTGGAATAATTGGTTGTTTGTAGATATGAGAGATAGATACCATATGTCCTAGATTTTTTGGTAGAATTATTAGCCACTGGTTAGAAGGTTATAAGATTTTAGTAACCTGTGCTTCAAGGGAGTAGTGTGACCTAAGGTGGGTAGAAGTCCTCGAGATTTCGTAAATACCAAATGACTAGAGAAGGCCATAAATATTTTTGAGAAAATGAAATTTGAGGATATTATGGTAATAGGGTTATTCTTTTTATTTTTTTATGTTTAAATTTTTGGCACGTTTATGAGTTAGAATTTCGAGGACAAAATTATTTTTAAGGTGGATAGATTTGTAGCTCCCCTTCCCGAAAAATTTGAAATATTTTTATTTCTTTAAATGGTGATTTTAGATTATTATAAACAATTAATTAGTTAATAATTACGGTAGATGGTTTTAGCCATGGTTAAGAATTGGAGTATAAGACGACTAGGAATCATGGCACGGATAGTGTAGTAGCGTGCTTTGACTAGTGTTTAGCCATGGTAGGGGAAGGCCGAGTCATATGATTGTTCTAACTTGGAAAACCAGTCGAAGTTGCGACTTAACCCTTACCGAAGTTTTTATTTATCATTTAATTATATTATTGAGTTTTAGGGAACCAGGTTGTACCGAACCTGTTCGGATTGGGCCCAAGTCAAATCCAAGCCCAGGTAGGCGTGTAGTGAGACCAAATCTGGCCTTTTAAACATGCTTGGTAACTACAAATGTCTTGGTATATTTTTAGGAATTGGCAATTATTTGCTGAATATTTGTTATGGGTAGATTATAGGTATTAATTATTGTTAAATAGTGTTTTACCAAAATTGTATAATCTTTTGAAGCCAGTAAAGATGGTGTAGGATAGGTCCAGCCAAAACTAATATTGAAGTATTTTAGTTATTATTGGGATTATCATTATCATTGGTTAATTGAGTATTTATGGATATATAAATATATGGGGTATAAATATATAAATGGATGAGTGTACATATAGAGATATATACAGGTATGTATAGATAAATATTATAGATATATGTGTATGAATAGAGGTATATAATATATATGGTAATAGTGTATAAGTATATAGTATATATGTACATAGATAAAATTGAGATTGGTATTTTTATTAAAATTACTTAATTAGATTTTGGGAGATTTGTTATATATAAATGTAATATATGTGCGTGCGTGTATAGAAATATAAATATTATGTATATAATATAATATATATATATATATATATTTGAAAGAACCCCTAATTTTATTGATCAAAGCTCAAAATGCCGAAGCTTGATACAAGGCAAAAAGCCTGAACCACAAAACAGGGGGGGAAACCGCGCCCCACAGACTAACTAGAGAGTGGTTGCCAGAATGCTGGCAAGGTGTGGGAGCACAGGGAACTCCTTTTGCGGCATTGTCGATGAGTTTCCGAATGAGCTGCTCGGCGGAGTATTGATGACCCTCGTATCTCGCTTTGTTGCGATTCTTCCAAATTACCCAGGTGGCTGCCGCTGCTACGATCTGATGGCCATGGGAAGCGATTCCCCAGCAGGCCAGGAGATCGTTTAAGCGCCCGTCTCCTGGAGTGATGTTGTAAATGCTATTGAGGGTGCTCCAGATTTGGTCGGAGAGGCTACCTTCCCGAAATTTGTGATCGATAGTCTCCGATTGCCTATCGTCGCAGCAATTACAGGCAGACGCCAGGCTGTAGCCGATGGAGGTAAGGATCTCATCGGTTGGCAATTTCTTTCTCACAACTCTCCACAGTAGGAAAGACCATTTCTTTGGGATGCACGAATGCCAGTATCGCGCAGTGAAGTGCTCTTAGCCGTTCTCGTGGATCGTCGATCTCGCCGAACGCACTGAGAAAACTCCGGAAGCTTCCAGCGACCATCTCAGCACGTCCGCTTCGGAACCGATGCTAAGACCTCGCTGACGAATGTTGTCGACCGTACCTTGGCCAGCCCAATCGCGAATTCGGTCCCAATTCCAATCATTATTAGTGGTGCTCCACATGTCTTTGATCTTGCAGTCGGTGGGATAACTAGAGGTGTTCGGGATGAGACTGTCACCGATCCATTTTTCCAGGAAGAAGTTGGGCCTTGCCGTCGCCCAGAAGGAGTCTAATCGCCGGCTCGACCAGATCGCGGCCCCGAAGAATGCGGCGCCAAGCCGCTGAGGATCTGCTATTGGCTCTGGCCATAGTTGGGTGGATGTGCTTGAAGTATCTGGCCTTCATGAACCTGGTCCATAGGTTATCGCTCGTGCGTAATTTCTACCACAGTTTCATGGAGAAGGCTTTAACGATGTGATTAAGTTTGGTGAATCCAAGCCCGCCGATCTTAGTCGGGGTGGCCATGGTATCCCAGCTGGCCCAGTGGTGTTTGTCATGACCATCATTATGGCCCCAGAAGAACTTGCAAAAGGTTTGCTCGATCGACTCAAGGACCTTCTTGGTCGGGGAGCAAGCCGCTAAGGTGTGGATGGGGATGGAGTTGAGCACATGATTGATGAGGATAATTTTGCCGCCTGGGGATAGGGTGGCGTTGTGCCAACCTTCGATTTTGTTCCTGATTTTGATGATGAGGCTCTCGAAGATGCTGGCGTTGGATCTCCCGTAGACCAGAGGGCATCCGAAGTAGTTGAAGGGGGGGTGGGCCACCACGAAGGAGGTGAGGTTGGTGAGATTGGAAGTGTTCTCGATTTTGATGCTGTGGTGGGCGTAGATGACACTCTTGGAATGGTTGATTTTCTGGCCTGAGCATCTCGAGTACCGCGCCAGGGTGTTGTGAACGACCTCCATCGATCCGACATCCCCCGAAGAGAAGATGAGTAAATCGTCAGCAAATGCCAGGTGGGTGATGGTGGGGCATCCGCTAGCGGTGTGGTAATGTTGAAAGTTCGGGGTGTTGGTCATGTTGTTGAGGTTTTTGCTCAGGGCATCGGCAGCGATGATGAAGACCGTGGATGATAGAGGATCGCCTTGTCTGACTCCACGGCTAGATTTGAAGAAGCCGTCGGATTGGCCGTTGATGACGGTGGAGAACCATGAGTTGCTGACGGATCTCCACACCGTGTTGGTCCAATTCTCCGAGAAACCGAAGGCTCTGAAGACCCAGATCATGAACTGCCAGTCGAGTCTGTCGTAGGCTTTCTCCATGTCAATTTTGATGGCGATGTTGCCCCTCGAGCTGAAACTTCATGCAGGTGATAAGCTCTTGAGCCAGCATGATGTTGTCCTGGATGTTCCTACCTCGAACGAAACCACTTTGCTCCTCCGATATGATTTTGGGGAGGATGTCTGACATTCTGGTGGCGATGATCTTGGATATAATTTTGTTGGTGAAGGTGCAAAGACTGATAGGACAGAAATCGCGGAAGGAGTTAGGGTTATCTTTTTTCGGGATGAGGATGAGATTGGCGCTGGAGATGGCTTTGGGGTAATGAGCTCCCTCGAGGAAAGCAATGGCCGCGTCGGTGATGTCCCGTTTGATGATCTCCCAGCAGGAACGGAAGAAAACCCCGGTGAACCCGTCCGGACCGGGGGCGCTATGCTCGTTCAATGCCCATACCGCGTCTTTCACTTCCTGTTCGGACAGGAGGCGTTCCAACAAGCATTGTCGGAGCCGTTGATGATGGTGGGGATTTGGTTGAGGAAAGAAGAGTCATTGTAGACCGTTTCCTTGGAGAATAACTTAGCATAGTAGTCAGTGGCAGCCTCTTGGATACCCTTATGGTCGGTCCTAATGGTACCGTGCTCATCGGTAATATGATGAATCGATAGTTTGTTTCTTTTGCCGTTGACGCAGGCGTAGAAATATTTAGAGTTTCTGTCCCCATCGCTGTCCCATTTCAGCCTGGCTTTCTGTTTCCAGAATTCGGTCTCAATTTTGAGTCTGAATTTGAGCATGGCCTTGGTGAGGTTGAGGCAGACCTGGCCGCAGGAGAGCGATCGGTAAGAATGATAGCTTCGGCTCGGGCAACGTCGTTTTCGGCGACGCGGATAGCTTGGAATATGTCCCCAAAGGCTTGTTTGCTCCAGTTGGAGAGGGCTTTCCTGGTAGCTTTGAGCTTGTTACTAACCCTAGTGAGGGGGTTGGGGGAGTCTTGGCTATTCCAGGCGTCAGCAACGATGCTCAAGAACTGCGGGTGGTTGATCCAAAAGTCGAGAAATTGGAAGTTCTTTTTGGGAAGGTGGTTGTTGTTTTTGATTTCCACCAGAATAGGGGCATGGTCAGATTCGGTGGAGTTGAGATGGGACAAGGTGGAGTTGATCCTCATACCGTGCCAGCGCGCGTTAATGAGGGCTCTGTCCAGACAGGAGTATTGACGGCGGTCGTCGTCCTGCATATTGCACCAGGTGAATTCGTTGCCTTTGAACTGGAGAGGAGTAAGGTGAGCGTTGAAAATGAAGTCATTGAAGTCTTGCATGGCAGGTAGGGGAGTGGGACGACCTCCAATCTTCTCATCTCTGCGAGTGATGGCCTTGAAGTCCCCCATGCATAGCCAGGGGGTGTTGGTGTTGTGGAGATAGGTGTCGAGGAGATCGTTCCAAAGGGTTTTGCGTTCGGCGATGACACAGCTGCCATGAACTGCTGAAAGGATGACACACTCGGGGAGAGTGGGATGAGTAACCCAGCAAGAGAGGGCTTGTTGGGAGTCTTGGATGATGTCGAGATTAACATCCTTCGAACCCAGAATCTAAATGTCGTGCCTGCCAGCAATCGCTGTTGGTAGGCCCAGAGCCAATTGGGTTAATTTAAGGCGTTTAGGAGGGATTTTGGGTTCTATGATGATGAAGATGTCAATTTTGTGAATTTTTCGAAGGCTGAAAATTCTTCTTAATGTCGATTTGTTGTCCAGGCCTCGAACGTTCCAGGATATGATGTTAAGCATTTAAGGTATTGAGGAGGTTTTTTTTTTGTTCCTCCTTGCGGCGGATCTTGTTAGGATGGTGACTGTCTTGTCTGCGCCTTCTTTGCTCTGTTGAGAGTTCGGCACTACCACTGTCGACGTTGTAGGGGGGACGCAGTTGAGATGATCGTTCGGACTTGAGGAGGGGCCTATTAGGTCTCCGGCTGAGTCCACAACAGGATCCTCCGGAGGAATGGCCAGGGAGTCGTGAGCTCTCTCGGTCAACAGCAGCTGAAGAGGGACTCCTGCGGCTTGGACTTGCATACCTCTCCTTGCTTGGTCGGGACCAAAGAGGGCTAGGGCGTCTTCGACCGGGTTGCCGCTGGGGGAGTGTGTGATTGCGTCGATTGGGGAAGAGTCCGTGGGTCCTGCCTCGTGTCCACTTGGCGGGGGTCGATGCTCGGTGTCGCCAGGGACGGTGCTCTTCTTTGCTTGCGAGGAGTTTGGTGAGGGGGGCGGGAGGTCGGAGGGGCTTGGGCCTTCGGGGGTAATGGCCGGCTCCGAATCCTCAGAGTCGAGAATGGCGAATTGGTTGGAGGTCGCGATTTGTTGTGGAATGTAAGGGATGAGAGCCCTGCTCGGGGGGTCGATGGAGTCCGGCTCGATGGGGCTGGATTCAAAACGGATGTGAGAATTTGGGTGAGGTAAGATGGGCGACTTGGGGGATCTTCCCCCCGAAGGGTCGTTATCTTTCCTAGATGTCTTCTTTCTGAGCTCCGGGTGAAGGC